>CM038707.1:21618351-22218351 GCA_021613375.1 Megaleporinus macrocephalus | reverse complement strand
GTAAGCACAACAGAAAACACAGATAGCGCTTCAAGTTACTGACAAGATGATATCAATTATGCATAAAAACAAACAAACAAACAAAAAACATACTGCAGCAAAAGTTCTTAAAATGTAAAAATAAACAAAACTGCACACTAACTAAATACATGCATACATACATTACATGCGGTAGACAGTCTTTTTGGGAAGTATATGATTTTACTATGCATTTATTTTCTTCATATAACCTATTTAATTTTCATGCCCTCTTCCTACACAAATATTGTATGACTCACCAAATTCGGTGATGCCATTAGTGGTAGACATTGAGTGCACCAGCAGAGTTCCTTTTCGGTGATGGATGTCTGAGTACTAGTTATGAGGTCTCTGTTTGCTTGCTGGGTTTTTTTATATGTTGCATCTCATATCGTCTCTAACCATTGGTTAGATGGACATGGTGGACATTTACACAAGGTTCACAATGCCTCAGTTCTGGTTAAACCTTTGGGCCTTTATCCCGTTGAATAAATAAACACTGCAGCATGGCATGATGCCAGTCCAATAAACCAAATGAACTTTACTATGATTTACTATGATTTACTATGATTTACTGTAAAGCGTAAACATCCTATGATATCAATAAGCCACCAGTGAAGTGTTAGATCTGTGGTCTATTTCCATAATATGTTGTTCTACACAATTTCTGTTTATTCAGGCTCAGTAGTTTATTCAGGCTCAACCTTTTGGTCCAAATAACTCTTATCTGCTTCGTAAACCTCGAACAACATGGTTGTCCTACATGGGGACCACCTGCCTTTGGAATGGCTCTACAACAACATCCAGTGCATTGACTGGTTCAGTAAGGCCAAAGGAACGCAACACTGGCAATGTCCTTCCTAATTGCACATGCTACTTTTCACAATAAAGTAGATGTAAACAGTGGATACAATCAACGACGCAAGGCTAATGTTAAAAAGGAGAAGTTCCATCAATATTTTTGAGTTAACAGCTAATATTCAAGGGCTAATAGCTAGCACTGCAGACTGTGGAACATATTACCATGTTATATAATTTAGCCATAAATCTGATTATAATATATTTAAATGATTCCCTACAAATAACAACATTGAAAATGTTGTCTTAGTTTTATGCAGTTCTACAAACCATCAAAATCTAACAGCTGATAAAACAGTATTATGAGAAATTGATGGAACTTTCCTTTTGAAATATATGCTGTTGAAAACCAAAGAACAGTATATTAGGCAACGACAAAAAGACAGTGTCTTGCTGCAAATCCAACACATTAAGCCTGACAACACTGTATTTCTGTTACGGGTTATATTGAATCCTCACAACTTTTCTGCATCATTCTATTCTTTCCGTACATCTAATCAACAACCTAGGTTTGATGACATAATCAAATTAAACAATTGACAATGGATACCAACGTCTGCCATTAACTGTAACAACTATCAATTTGGCAAAAGTCAACTGTTGGTCTTTTGTTCTTTCACACACTTTTATTTAGTGTGTCTTGAAATCAAATTTAAGAACCCTAAGCATTTTCATGACCCCCTGTGATGTTTTTTGGGAGATTTATCCAGCCATCTAAGTGCTATCACATTTCAAACAGTGGATTAACAGGATTGCCAACTATTTTGGACAAATACATTGAAATTTCCCACGATTCACCCATCACTGGGGTAACTTGTCAGTTATGCTGACACATGCTTGATGTTTCATGTATTACAACTCCAATATGCAGCTAATGGTATGGAAACAGATAAATTTTTTTATAACAGTACAAAGAACACATCTTGTTCCACTGAAATGCAGCTTGAAAATCCTACCTTCCTATTCATTTGTGCAGACTGAACAGTGTATAACATCTGCTTCGCTCAGCTCTGCTAGAATGTGAACTCAAAAGACGTGCTACATTTGCAAATGTTTGCTCATATGGATTTGGATTTAATAACCAGGGCAATGATCACTGCATGAAAAATTTGAGATGGCATCTATATGACACCAGGTATCGAATCGGGCCGATACCATGTTGGATCAGATACTGGAGCTAAAAAAGAATGAACCTTGTCCATTGCTAACATCACGCTGGTAACTACTGAGTAGTTTGATGGCATGAGGCATGATGGCCTGCTTTTAGATGGTCATCTTAAGATCTAAACTGAGGCGCTTCTATTAAAAATAGCTCCTTTAAAAGCTTGGTAGTGTTTAAAGAAGAAATACCAGATCAAATGGATCAGTATTAGCTGATCCTCAAGGTTTTTAACATTGTTACCAGAAAAGAAATAAGTGGCATCCAACCACAAGTCCAGTGGTTTGGAATATATCGTTCCTGACTGTTGACTGTAACTTGAAAGGTTTCCAGTCTTACACAAGTACGAGCAAAAGGTGAGCCGAAAATATTGTCACATCCGCGGGAATCTGTATGCAACCCCTTCCAAACAGTTTTGATTTAAGCTACAGCAATTTTGAAAACTATTACCAGTTTCCTGATTTTTTTATTTATTTCCAATTGCTTTCTTACCTAAACGGCTTTGGCAGCTTCTCAGGAGAACTGGAAACAGGGGCAGGCAGCTGCAGATGCTATACACTGCTCTGGACAAAGGGTGCACGTTAAAAATACTTCCTACTCTAGACATCAAGGCTGCTGATTGCTGGAGCTGTTGAACGTCATCCCGCTCGAGAGGGCGGCTCCACTTGGACCCTCCTGGACCTGTGAAGTGCTACATGACATCGCCCCCCACTGGACAGGACATGCTCTCCCTGTTTTAACCACACGGCCGGACGAGCTCCCACGTCTCAGACGCTGGTCACGTGGTCAGGGTTCTCCCGGACCTCGATGCACTCGATCTCCTCCCTCTCCCTTTCCCGCTCCCTCTCCCGCTCCCGCTCTTTCCTCTTGGCCCGTTTCTTCTTCTTGTGTCTCTTCTTGGAGGGGGGGAAGAAAGTCAAAAACACAGGGAGGATGACAAAACAGTGCAACACCGTGCAGCCGGTGGTAAGGAGCGAGCACTTGAACAGTGTGTAGGTCAGGTTGGAAGGCACAAAAAGCAGGGGCATTATCCCGATAATGAAGCACGAGGTGTTCTGCAAGATGGCCGCCCCGTGCTCCTCGAGCGAGATCTTGATGCACTGAGTCCTGGTATGCTCAGTGGCCAGTACAAACGTGTAAAGGTGGGGGGCACAGTGATCCATGGCGAAGTTGAGAGTATAAATAAGGCACAGGATAGAGATGCTGTCCATGTCTACATTCCAGAGCGTCATGAGGCCTAAGACGCCCAGCTCCACAGACGTGACGGTCAAGATCAACCAGAAGTTCCCCAGGGGGTTGATGACGAGGAAGAAAGTGAGAATAAGGATAGTCAGGACACTAAATCCCGACGTGAGGATCGGCGAGACGACCGAGGAACTGTAGCGGTCCATGAACACAAAGGTGGGGTTGAAGACGATGAACTTGATGCTGTTTATGAGGGAGAGCGGTCTGAGTCTCTCCAGCAGTTCCACCACCTCTTCCCTGGTCTTCTCGGTGGTTCTGGCTACTAGGTACATCCTGGAGGCAATGATGTCGTACTCATCCCCATTTTTTGAGAAAATGATGTCCTCTGTGAAGTGCTGATACTCCGGGCTCTTCAAGAAAGAATTCTTGAGAATGTTTATAAAATCACTTTTGGTTGACGCGCTGACGTTGGCGATCTTCAGATAGTTGAAGTAATTATCAATCCACGAAATCTTATTGAAGCCCTGGCCAAGAGTCTTGAGGTGCTCCTGCACTGTCGAGTTCCAGTATTCGATGGGCTCATAGATGTAGAACCCTATCACTGGGCTATAGTTGCTGAACAGTTTCTGCTGGGTCAGGGCAAACGACACACTAGGTGAATTGCTGGCTAACAGATTCACTATATTGTAGCCATCGCTGATTTGTAAACATCCCATGAAAGAAAAAGAGGCATAAATCAAGTAGAGAATCACCACAAAGGGCTTGACGTAGGTGTTGGTAATCCATTCTGTGTAATGCTCCCTAAGGAAGTGCTGAATAAAGTGGTTCTGGTAGGGCACGCTGTCGTGGTGCGTGGAGAGATCATGGCCATCGCTCATCATGGTCTTGAACCATGTGGGCTGGCGGTCAAGGTACTCTACGGATGGGATCTTGCAGCAGAACACACTGTGATAGCGGTTCTGTTCCAACTGGCCCGCGAACACCAAGCAGGAGCCGTAGAAGGAGAAGACATAGAAGTAATTTACCAGGATGGCCACGCACATGCTCTGGCAGAAAACCTTCACAGACTCGATGTTGGTGAAAGGACTGGCACCCATGCCGAAAGTGATGATGTACAGTGAGCTGGTCATGGTGTAGCAAACCATCACATCAGCAAAGGCATCTGCCACTCGCTCTTTGAAGGGCAAGTTCTCCCGGGTTCTTCTCCAGCCAGCCAGGAGCTCAAACACACCTTTAGTTCCATGCCCTGAAAAGAGAAGCCAAGAAAATCTGATTTTAGACTCGGGTCATGAATATTTCATCAATATTACAAAGACATACACACATGTGCAAGTTGCATGAACACCTAATTTCAAAAGATTAAAATGAGTTGTTTATATAGCAAACAAAATGCTAATGTATTAGCCGTTCACATTAACTCTTGTGTTTTTCTTCTACCTGTAATGAATGCCATTCTGTGTGCCCAGGCTGACATAGCTCTGTGGATTTGTGATGGACAGCAGTAGCGCTTCAGAGACACAGTGAATATCACCACCTTTGAACATTTGAATAAATTTGACATTCATGCATCTACTAAATATTTTTGCTGGGTGCTGAGGCCTCAGTTCTTTTTCTTGTTGCTCTTTACTGCTGAGAATATGAAATCCACCCTGTTACCTTGCTCTACGACATCATAGACTGACACTTAGGGAAAAAAACTCATTAGGTATAAAGGATTACACCAGTATAATGAGCCAGATGGATTGACTTGCTTTCAGTTTTATTAAGCAGCAGTATAATTCGACTGGCTTGTTTGAGTTAATTTCAAAGGGCAAACTACATTATACATCTAATGTTGATATTTGATGGTTAAGGAGAATTGATGGTGATTCTTCTAAAATTCCTTAGGAGAAATAACGTCAGACAAAAAAGAAAAAGACACGTCTGGTCCACATAAAAATAATAGAGCATCACAACTGAAAGACACAGCATCACAACTGAAAAACCTATTTGGGCCTTGTTTAAGCTGATAGCCCAAATCAGATTTTTGACATGTGCATATTGTATCCAGATTGATTTTCATGGTCTGGACAGCAAAAACCTACATGAAACATTTTTTTTTCAAATAGGCTCCAAAGCACATTTAAATCATTTTTTACAGGTTAGTTTGGACACTCAAATCAGATTTTAAAGTGTTTTTTGTGTCACTTGCAATGTGACAATGATCATGTTAAATCCTGAGTGTAGGAGTGCTAGGATTTGCTAAGAAGTTACCACAGCAACCCACACAGATAGATTGGTGATGTCTGGACACACAAGTCCAATAACGGTTGTCCTGAAAGATCTAATATGAGAACTAGGATTTGGTTAAGTTCATATTAAACATATTGTGTTCAGTTACAGATAAACATGAGCATCACCATCTTTTATAATTCATTGCCGTCTCTTGTGAATATTAGTACCAAAGCCAATTTTTCTCAAGGAACAGAGAAAAGTTGTGGAGTGGAATACAGTGGACACTAACTGGATCATGAAATTATTAATCATGCATGAATCTTTTTATAAAAATTTCTTATTTGTTATGTGCCATTGTTCATCTCTGACTATTTCTCTTCCTACTTTATTATCAACTGCAAATAATGTTGAAGACATTAGTTGTCTAAAAAGATCTGATATGAGAAGCAACTATGATTTGGTTGAGTTCATATTTAACATACTGTGCAACTTTGAGACATATGCAAATCTTCTGTGAATTTGGAATTTGGAGACATCTTTGGTGAAAATATGTGGAGGAAAGTTTTGTAAGGAGAGTTGGGCTTTGGACCCATCCAAGGGCGTGGCTGGGTTATATGGCAATATATATATTGCCACTGTTATCATAATAAATTATGTCACAATACAATATTCTTCTCCGAACATATAGTGGATATTGTCAATATCTGACCAACTGCCTATTATATTATTTTATTGGATTTAGTGCAACACAGTATGCCACATATCGAATAGCACTACTTGATCCTAATATTATATTTAGCCATATATTAAATTTAGCCATATCACCCACTTCAGTCTCTTATTGTCTAGGAGCCAGACCTTTTTGACTCCATACATGTGATGCTAATACATTAAGGCATATGACGTGTTTTGAAAAACTCCTGAAAAATCCAACCTGACACCTCTGATTTTTAAATGAATCAATGTCGCAGCGGCACACCACATTTTTTCCTCCTTTCAATGTTCCAAAAATCTTGCAGAGTATGGCTTTAATGGTATATGGAGATGCACAGAGCAATAAAATCTATAACTGTGAACAGATAAGATATTGTCTTCACCTAGATAATGCTATACTAATAACAGACCACACCAGAATCATACATCCACTGCTGAAATCAAACGCTGCTCTTTCATGCTAGCCCAGCAATCATTACACCAACTCTCCATTCTGATCATTGTGCCTTCTCCAGGGTATACGACCGACGAGGTCCAATCCATTCAGTTCACCATATCGGCAGCACATCCAGGGGCTCGGCTAATGCGTAAAGCTCCATTATCCTGTGCAATGATGGGTTGCATTGGCATTCTCGGCCAAGACTGCGAGACTACACTCAAAGCCTTGTTCATCGCGTTCTTCATTATTAAGCACTGGTAAATTAATGATTTGGCTAAATAATTGAGTGTCAGAGAAACACAAAGATGACAGTTTCACTTTGAAATTCTGCTTGTGGCAGTCGTCAGCTTTGAAAAATATGTCATCATCTCTTCAGATGCTAATTTAGTGTAGCATTCATTAAGTCGGAGAGGACGAGGGACTTCCTAGTGTTGGGAGCATGTGGCGGAGGGATGGAGAATGCGAACGGAATCTTTAATGTGCGACACTCTCAGCTTGAGGCTGTTTGTTCTGCCTGACTTATGCGACTGAATGAATCACTTATGAATGTTAGTACCAAAGCAGGGTTCTGCTCAAGAACCACAGAAACGTTCCTCATAGAGTGGGCGAGAATACAGCAGATAGTAACTTGGATCATGAAATCATTCATCCTGCACGCGTTGTTTTATAAAAAATGTGACATTGTTCGACTATTTTTCCTACTGCTTTATTCTCTGCCCAAATTTAAATACTCCAAAAATACACAAATGTGCTGCATCAGAGCTTCATACAGAGAATGAGCTGTCATTTGCCCTGATAGGCAGGCTGGAGGTGAAATAAAGATTAAGGGAGGAAAATAACAATATGCAAATCAGAGTGAGTGTCTGGTCTTTAAATAGCGCTTCTGACAGAGATTTTGCGTCGAACCACCTCTGTCAAAGCGTTTCTTCCCTTCAAGAATGTAAATGAGATCAGGGACCGCAGGCGGAGCGCGTATCTTTATTAATACCACAAAGCAGGAAAAATGACAGCACTAAACCAGGCGCGCAGATCCTGCGACTGCTGTCAGCATTCGAGACTGCTGTACCAAATCGTCCAGCTTTAACGCAGAGTGCAGAAGGCCATAAGCTAAGACAAGGGGAGGTCCTCTAACAGCTAATAAATCCAGGGCTTGGAGAAGATCACTGTGACTTTTTACCAGGCCTGCAACATAAAATACTAACCATAATTAAAAACTTTTCTGTACCTCCATCCACATTAGCAGCAAAGGAGCTGGAACAAACTGTGACTTTGGATGTGGCATCGTTTACTCCACAGAGAGAGAAGAAGAAGAAGAAGAAGCCTAAAAAGAGCATAACTGATTGATCATTCTTGATCTGCAACTGGCTGCTCTCACTGATGACAGTGCAGTTTATCTCAAACTAGCAGTCCACTCACTTATAACAGCATATATTAGAGTAAATATTCTCAGTGTGGAAGCTGTGAGTTTAAGGAAGACGTTGATCATTGAGATTAAACATGTGGCAAACAGCTCATGTCCTCATCAGTGTGGATTTGGTTCACTTCTCTTAAACCAAGTAAATTATGATGTCATTATGTTTAAAAATGCTCTTCAGACAAATAAGTGAGCATTAGGAAATGTATATTTGAATATACTGGATGTACCAATTCCCGTTTTCCTTTTTCTGCCTTTTGATACTTTGAGAATCAGCTGATACCAATTATCGATCCAATATAAGTACTTTTTTTGTTTAATTTCAATTCTGTATATCTGTATACCTCACTGTGTCAACATGAGACTGTAGCAATAAAAAAAAAGTAATACAAATGAAAACAAACAAAAAATATAAGAATGAAAAAACAAATAAAGAATCTCAAAAACGGATTATTATGCGTTGAATAATGCAACAAAATAAACAGTAATTATAACTGCAGTGTAAACTTCTCAGTGCAAAAATAAAGTTGCAAAAAGTCTATGATAACATGAGTTACAGTTTAATTTAATAAACCTGTTTATACCAATAAATATATTTAATATTAAACTTCACTATTCTAATTTAATTAAGCCTACATGCAAAAGCATAAAATCATTTTTAACTCAAAGCTGGGCTTGTATTTTAACACATCACAGCCATGGAACCATGATTTTATACTTGCTAATTTCTTCAAACAAAGACGTTTGCTTGTAACATGATTTTGCATAATCTTTATATGTATGTGTTTTCTGTTTAGTAATAAAAACAAACAGCTGATACCCAACACGTTTACTAAGGTCTGTATCTGTGTAGAGTATCAGATCAGTAAATCACTAATATAAATAGACTAATTGTTGGCCTACTACTAAATATTAGAATCTCATCAAAATGAAAATCATTTGTATTATTTTCTTTTTTAATTGCTTTTAAATATTATTATTTAATATTATTAGCTGGTCAGCACAAATGCATTCAAACTGTTTGAGCAGCAGAAAGAAAATGTTAATCCACTGCTGTTCATACTGTTTGAATGCATCTGTGCTGACCAGCGCAGGGAGTAAATAAACAGCAGACAGCATTCTGCAAACAGTGCTGCTGGTAAATTGTTCAATTTTACACACTTTTAAAGGCTGAAATTTCAATATATAGTGATTAAAGAAAAAATATATATTTTTGGTCACGTGCGCCAGACCTTACTTCAACCAGCACTGGGTTATGGTTGTGTGATGGTACGTCAGGGGTATGGGGTGCCCCCGGCCAGGCGGGTATCCTGACCCAGCACGTGCAGCTGTGCTAGCTGGAGGAAAGAAAGAGAGAGAGAAGGAGAGAAACACCAAGCGCCAGGGAAGCCGCTTTACGCTGTCATCCCCTGACATTATCTAAATGGGTTAGCACATCCAGAGCATGCCTACCATAGATATTCTTCCTCCTTTTTTTTTTTAGAGGACACCCGGGGACATTTCTGGACTGTTACTTTCCCGTGCCAGGTCTCTACAGGAGTGGACCGGCAAATGAATGGCTGTAGCTCATGTCGCTGTGCGCCTGCTAGACAGGTACAGAATGGGACGGAGGTTTGGAAAGGCGGTTTGTCATAAGGCCTCCTGTGGATCGTTCTAGGTGAGATGTGTCGAAGAAAGGGCACTCCGACATTCGGACTCTAGTAAAGGCAGTGCACATACCCCTCGACACACGCGTGGACACACTCCCCCAGCGTCAGCGAGTCATTAAACAGAATTACAGCTTTGAAACTTCAGCACAGTGCAGGAGGCAAACACATCCATCAGCAGTGGGAAAACACGCCTGGATGAGGTCTTAATATATAGCCCATAAAACATATCCATTTCTGACAGGTGATGAGGAAACATGGTGTGTTTATTTCTACGCTGCTGTCAGTCCATTTCAACAACAGTCGGTGACAAAATAAATACAAGACTCTGTGTCTTCACCGATTAGTATTGTTATAGTACGCATCTTCATAATGAAAGAATTCAATCAGAATTAGTTGCCGTCGGAAGATAAGGAAAGAGTCTTTCTGCGTGAAATATGCATAATGACTTTGTTGCTGTTTTTGACAGATAACAGCACTACAGCACCAAGTTAGCGTCTTTCTTCACAACCTATAGTCCTGCCTTGCCGTGTATTATGTGAACGCGTGCAGTGAGCAAACCCCTTTTATTGTAAGAAAGCCTTTAAACAGCAAAAGAGTGGGCTTAACGTTACCCTTGCGCATGTATGTTACGTTTACTGTAAATGTTCTCTTATCTTAATGTGGCACACGCAGCGGCCTCTTGCAGTTAATCCCACTGCAGTGGATTAGGTGAGCCGTATGCATAAAACTCAGCTCCACACAATACCCACAATAAAACACAACTAAGCACAAAATGCACCATAGTGCAGGAACAGTTTTAACTGGGTCTGATTTTTTATCCGTACTCAAATGCAGTCAGAGACTGAACCCAACCACAGCACCAAGATTTAAGACTAAATCAATAGAGACAATGAAGACTGTATGTCACCACATAGCAGCAATAAAGACAATAAAGCATAAATACAAGTATGAATACAATAAGTTAGAGCTGAGCAATATGGGTAAAAAATCTTTTCACGATAATTTTTTTCATATCAGTTGATATCAATATATATCATGATATAAATCAAATCACTATTGGCTTTTTACTTTAAATGAGAAATGAAGCTATTTTTTTATTTTTTTCTCTGATTTATTTTATATATATATATATATATGACAACTGTACTATAGAACATTACACAACTGTATGTTGTATAATTAAACACACACACACACGCATATATATATATATATATATATATATATATATATATATATATATATATATATATATATATATATATATATATATATATATATGGGGCAGTATTAGTATGAACAGTATTCACACACAGACACTGTGTTATGTTGGCTGTTGCTGGCCCTTTAAGTTCGGGCTGAGGAAAGGATTCAGTGGTGAGTCGACTCTCTGACGGCTCAAATGTGGAGTTGGTTTAGCGATTCTGTTTTCGGTAGAAAATAAAGTTTCCCTCCTCGGGATTTTTGGTTCTAAAGTCAAATTTGCTTCAGCATTCTCACTCGAACTCATATTTATCTTTATCGATTACCTAATTACATCGATTAGCATAACGTACGTCAATGCATCGCTAAAGTGGCCGCGTCTACTGAAAGCATGGATTTATCCAGAGCAAAAGCTGCAGCTACAAACAATCACTCACATGTATCTAAAGTTGTGAGAGTGTTTCACACAGAAACACAACAGTGTGCTGCTCTGTCAGCTCTGCACAACACAACAGCACAACTGCTACACACCAGCACTTGAAGCGCAAACACCCCGTAGCGCTTTATCAACACAGCAGCAAGACAGCACCTGTTTACTTGTTGTTCTTATTTTAGCAAATTATTTTTAAATTATTAACACGTGTAACATGTTTCTTTCAGTAGTAGTTACGTTTTCTGTCGTCATTTTCTCTTGTTTTGTTCTCTCTGCTCGACTGTGACGCCTGCAGTAACCAAATGACTAGCACCTGAGCTGCCGCTACTACACTCTGCGCTATGTGCTTCAGCCAAACATGAAATGGCTGTAACTCTAGTTTAACCACCTGATTGGTTTGGAGCGCCGCTATTATTATTCTCATTGGCTGTTCGTTTTGTCTCTCAAAACACTTAATTCTATCGACTTTCTATCGATTACGTCTTATAGTTCTATCAAGAAAATGTTATTTCGCGATAATTATCGTTATCGTTTTATCGCCCAGCCCTACAATAAGTATTTTAATAAACCAGAGAGGTGGTATAACCTGCAGACCGGGGCAGAGTCCTTTAGGTTACACTGCTATTACAGAGAGCAACACAGCTCAGGTTGCGTCACACTGTAAGTCTCCTGGAAACCTATAACAGAGGCCGTTAGCATTTTTAGACTACTTTTAGCAAGGTTATTGACCAATTCATCATTAGTGCAAAACATTTTTCGTCTATTTTCCTGTGGCAAAATGTTTAGTTCTTGACATACACTGATGATCCAAGTTGGTCAGGAGTCAGATCTATAGGTTTATGAAACCATGATGTGTGACATGTGACTATTTTGGTCCAATCATGACTAAGTGATCAGGCCTGCAGTAAAAGTCTAGCTAGTTTAATTAGCTTAATTAAACTAACCTCTCAAACATTTTTTCTTATTCACACCGCCTTCAAACAAACAACAACAATAACAACAAAAAAACCTGAGGTCTGAACCACACCGTGGACTTTGAAAATCATTACACACCTTCAAAACAGAAATGTTAAGCATAATATTACAACATTTTATTTTTACATTCCAAACTATTCTAAACTAAAATCACAAGTTTTTCTCATAATATTAAAATGCTGCTGCTGCTGTGCTCAAATGATGCAACGAAATATGAGCAATGATACATTGATTCTCCATGATTTTTAAATACTGGAATCTGTAATGAGTACTCACACACATCCTTACCTCAAACACGAGTTAAATGTCCTTTTTACGTTTGTTAGAAATAAATGATTAAAGCAATGTAATGAAATCGACTAATGCAATATCATAGCCAGCTATAACACTGTACTATTACAAACTCCCTGTGAAAGTAAAACTGGTATGAACCGGATTCTGCTCAGAACTATTTTAACTTTCAGAATGCAAGTATCGATGACTGATTGACTGATCTATCACATAAAACCTATTTATAAAACTCTTTGAGCTGCTTCGTTCAAAAAGTTTTTCAGCACTGTTTTTTTCCGTAATCCTCTGGGTCCAAAGAAGGACTAGGCCTGAGTATGCACTGTGTTTGACAGGGATGATTTGTTCATTCTGAGCTTCATCCATCAGTATGCAGTTCACTTGCTTTATAGAAGCCCTGAGAGAAAAAGCAAGCAAAGACTGAAGGCAAGGGGCATAGACAGAGAAAAGGAGAGAGGGACAGAGTGAGTGAATGAGTAAAAGAAAATGCTCAACAACACACACAAAAGAACAATGATAAAGAGTAAGAGTGTGTGTGTGTGTAAGAGAGGTGAGAGAGAGAGAGAGAGAAGTACAGAAGTGGTAAGATGTAAAGAAGTGAAGCAAAACTACAAGGGAAACCAAGCAAAGCTTTAGGCTTGTACACTGTCTGGTTTTGACAGGCTTTTTCTGTCCCGGGCCAGTTCCTCCCAAAGCATCACAGCGTTAAGATCATCTTAACTGTTACCGTGAGTGTTCAAAATGATATTTCCTTCTCCATCAATGATCTCTGTGCTAAAATGCTGCTGGGACAGCAGGCTCTGAGTGATGTACCACTTAGATATTTTGTCAGCATCAGGTGCAACAATGAAGATACATGAAAGCATTCCTGACATCATCAATTTAACATGACTTTTATCAAGACAGTCAGTTAAAATCAAATTATTCGCTCTGCATCATGAAGTTAAGTGCTACTTGGTGGGACACGTTTAGAATGAGAAGAAATGCTACGCTAGATTTCAGAGTTTTTAGTTGTAACGCTTAAAAGTCTCACGCCAGCCACAGAACAGCTTAGACAAATTGGCAGAAAACAACAGAATCTTTTTGGCTACAGCTCAAACAAAAATGCAGAACTGAAAGTAATTCAGCAAAAAACAAAGCAGGACTAACAGGCAAAATCACGCTGGACAGTTTGTGTATGTTTTCTGTTAGACTGTTTTCAGTCTCAAAATTATGAACTGGTGCTCTCGACCTGTCATATGGTTTCATGTCAGCGTACATTATGCCACTGTCAGTGCACGGCAGCGAGTTCCAGGCCTCTGCTTCCAGCTCAGTTTCTTCTTCTAGAGCTCCGCACACCAAATATGCCTCTCTCTTTCTGTCCGGTGGGTCACTAGATTTTAAAGAATAATTCAAGATCAAATTACTTTTCAGAAACACTGTTCAGATAATGATCAAATCCCACTTCCTATCAGAACTGAAAACAGATCTGTTGATGATAACGCTATAAAAACATAGTGTTTTTTCTTTTCTTCAACTGGCAGTATTTTAATGTGGAGCATTTCCTTCCACCATTAAAATATTGCTGCATATTTGATGACTTTGTAATGCATTTTTTTGCTGCCATTGTATGATTCGGATACATTTTTGAAGTGCTAAACTCTTTTTCTATTTCTGTGGGTTTTCTTGTTAGACTAATCTCTCCTATTATATAGAATATAATGGTAGTGTGCAGCCCTGGGGGTCCTATGTTGGCTAGCTAATCCAGCATTTGTGGAATACTTACCTGCCATAGCTGCACTGATGCTAGCTCTAGTGGCAACAGAAAGTTTTAATGGTTTGACAGTTCTTCTTTTGGAACAGCTCTTTTCTACTTTGGTAATGTGCTTTTCCAAACATTAGACAGAGAGAGGGACACAGCGAGATAGATAGATAGATACATAGATAGACAGATAAGACAGATAGATAAAACTAGCTTTATTGTTTGATCAGTAAATCATCTAGTAGAGCTGCTAGATGGACAAAATAGTGCCTTGTCAATAAATTAAAACCTTCATATAAAATATAGTCAAATTTGGCAATACCTCTATTGCTAGAGGTTAATACTTTGAAAAGTATGTATTTTGCATTAGCTGGATTGAATGTGTCTGATAAAATTACTAAATTACTGGTCTATTTTTAGGCTCTTATTGAACTTACAAATGCCACTGTTAACTCACCTGTGTCCTACACAATTTTTGAAACCTACATGCTCCTGATCCTTACTCTGCCCTGGCAAATTATAAGGCCACTCACTTAAAGGCATGTAATACACAATGCTTGAGGACATTCATACTAAGTAGCTCAACTCTAATCTCTTCCCAAGGCCCTCCCATCCCAGCCTCCTTGCACAACAGCTGATCAATACTACCACTGGTTCCCAATGAGGAGCCTTCAATCCACTCAGCTAACTCTGCACCATCAGCTGACTCTGCACCATCTTTTGTACACGCTAGAATCCCTTGCGAGTAACTCCGCAGGCTGTGCAGTGGACGCTGCTGCTTTATTTGCTTTTGCTGGCCGGTGACGGAGCCGGGCTGCTTCTGCCGAGCACCTTGAGCATGTTAGCCATGACCAGGCACATTCGTGCGACACGTGGAGGGAATGGCAAAGCAGGATGTGCGCGAGCGGAGGGCACAAGCTGTTCCACAGTCTGCGGCCCTTAATGAGCTCGATCAATGAGAGTGACGTGCTGGGCTGGAGAGACAGCCGCTGCGACGGACACACACATGCTTGCAGGGACACATGTACACACACACACAAACACAGACTAGAGATGTGCATTCGTTTCCATAAGAATTAATGAACGATATTTAGTGAACTGTGGTCGCCCAACATTGGGTTGTGTTGAAATTCAATAAATATTAGTAATATCACATTATTGGACCATAATGAAACACAAGTTAACCTGCATTTTGTGCTGGTATTTATATAAAAAATGTTATTTAGTTGAAAAAGTATAAAGCAATGCAGCTTTTAAAAAGACTCAAAAAGATAAACACTATGTGGAATAATGCATTTAATTTTTCTTTAGGGAAGAAACAGAATAAAACAGCCCAATTAAAACAAGACAGGGATTGTAAGACATTAACTTAGAAAATACAGACACATGCACTTTCTAAAATCCAAACATGTAAAAACCACAACACCTGACAAGTTTGGAAAATATCATGATATATCAGGATATTCATTTATCATCGCAGCGGTACTCAGGAATAAAGTGTTCATAAATTGTATTATTGAAAACTAATATATAATCAAATACTACTGTTTCTCATAGTGACCACATTTCTCAAGATGTCAGAATTCCCCTGTTCTTGTATGCGTTTTAAAAGAATGCACACACACGCACACACACACTGTCATCCATGCTGCACACCCACTCGCCACACGCAGAGTGATAGCTGTTAACCCGTGGACCCTGGTGGAGGAAATTGACTCGTGGTTGGTGGCAGCTTAGGATGAAAATTGACTTGCTGTGACACCACAATGCTAGCACGCTAATGATGCAGAGTGATTAGCTATGCAGTTTCACTTTAGCAGTGGCTGACGACATCGTTCGTGTGGGAAGAACTTGAAAATGGTCCTTGTCAGGATACATCCTACAGCCTACATAAATGTATAAATCTTGTACTTTGTTTGCTCTCCAAACATCCAAAAGGGAAAGCGAACAATAGGCGTGACAGCAGGAAAGATTTCCCCTTTACAGGCCATAGTATCTGATAATGATTCATGCCGATTAAAATGGGAGTATATTGCCAAACATTTTGTGTAGACTAGGATCAAGGGGTGAATACGTAATGTGTCATTGATTCGCCATCCTGTCATTTGTCCATTCAAGGCACTACATCCACGTACGGCTGCCAAGAAGCGAGACAGCCTCCGAGTGGGTCTAAAAATAGGCACTCTGCATGCGTCTGAATGAAAATAACTCCAGTATTACTCCAGCTCTTCTCATCCATTGTTTCAAAATCCATGTCGCACACAGCCGGGCTGGATTTGTCTGCAAAGGTTTTTTTTTTGCCAGTGCTAAGCCTGCTAAACCAGTTCATCTAGCTTAATTACAATGTACCAAATAACTAAGTATGATACTTATGTTTTAAATGTGTCTTAGATTAATGTATTCTGAACAGCCTCATTACTTTACCTGCACTGACATTTCTTTGGTTCTCATGTTGAGAGATAACAGCAACAAGATTCTAGAGGAAAATCCTACATGCAGAATAAACTGTAAACATATTCTTTTTCTTTTTTTTTAGCCTAACCCTCCCACCCCCACCTCCAACCCCTACCTCTTTAGAGAACTATTTCAACTTTATTAGATATAGTAAATAGTTCACAAATCAATGTGACTGTCCTGTACAGAGAGAGGACCACGACCGGAGTGGGACTTGTTTTAGTCCAGGAGATATGACTCAGAACAGCCCACCTTAATGTCTAACTGTATTTCTCCAGCTATACACACTGCCTCTCTGAAACTATTTCTAAAATCTGTGCATGTTTATCTTCTTTTCTCACTCTTATTT
The DNA here is from genome assembly GCA_021613375.1 of Megaleporinus macrocephalus. NCBI lineage: Eukaryota > Metazoa > Chordata > Actinopteri > Characiformes > Anostomidae > Megaleporinus > Megaleporinus macrocephalus. Next base: position 22,201,258 of record CM038707.1, on the reverse strand, counting down.
CTGATTTATTTATATGCTATGCTGAGATAAGGTGGTTAAAAACTGAAGAAGGTTTTTGTCTTAAATGTAAAAGACAATATGCTACAAACAATGCTGACACTAGCTAAGTTAAACTAGAACTGGAAAAGTGTGTTGCCTGACAGAAACGCAAGATGCTTGCGCAGCATGAGCAGTGTGAGGAACGAGAAATGAATAAACAACAAGTAGAGGAGTGTGGGGCAGTACGTTTGGGGATCTGCCCCGAGTGAGTAAATGCAGTTTTGTGGTTGTAGCTTAAATAAAACCATAAAGTTTGGGTGTGTCCATGAAGTTTGGGTGTTTGTGTGGGCTTGAAAATGAATGGGACCCTATGGGAGGACAACAAATAGAGGAGTCCGGGTGGGTATGTCTGTGGACTACAGTTTTGGGTTCTGTCCCGAGTGAGTACATGCAGTTTGGTGGCTGTAGGTTAAACAAAACCATGAAGTTTGGGTGTGTCCAAAAATAAATAGGACTGTATTGGTTAAAATTTGAGGGATGAAAAAAACAGACGAATGCAGGTTGAACCAACACTGCAGTCGTGGTCGGGGGTTTGCCCTGAATCAGTGTATGCAAAACAGTGTCTGTCGGTCGAGCAGAAGTATCTTAAATCATCATGGCAATTTCTATCTTATACATCCTCAAAAGAAAAAAAATCCAGAAAAATATGTTCTTGTCCGGAATCCTTGCATCCGATCAAAAAATCTAAATTTGATCATCTTTTAAGGCTGATGTTAACTTTCTATTGGGATTACTGTAAAGGCTCATTTATACTCAACGTTAAATACGGATACGCATGGAGCTTTCTGTCTGTACTCTGCGTTTATTTAGTGCGTAATTTGCTTGTTTTCAGAAAGTTTACAGATACAGACGAGACAGAGCAGTACTGCTGCAGACCGTGGGGGCAGTGCCAGACGCAACAACTTCCATACAAACATGACGAAATAGAAATGGTGGGACTTGTTAAAAATGGGGTTTGCGAGTTGGTTATAAATTTTAACCATGATGTATGTTCGCCGTGGCGCGGAGACAAACAGTTGTTTTTCTTTATTTTTTTAAGTAAATACAGAACTACAAGCTAATCCACCGCCGTCATGTTTGATTTACTCCATACTGCCCTCTACTGAAAGTGTTGCTCAACCATGTCAACGGAGCCGACGCACCAAAGTATGTGGGCAGGGGCAGTTATATCGCTTCAAACGCATATAAACATTTCCGCACGGAGAGGGAGTATAGATGAGCCTTAATGCCGATTCTAGTTTTACTGTAAATAGTTAATTAGAGGTGTCCAGAAAAATTAGGTTGCTTTTAACTAAGGTTTTGTTTTTAAGGGATGCAGATAGTTTTTTTCATTCATATGTGATCTCATATTTTTTTCCAGTGAGCAATGTCAATGCAATTTTAGTTCCCAGGGAAGATTTTATTGGTGATGATTAGCGCTTCATACATCATACAAATAGTTCCATTAGCCAAGCAGATTACTGATATGTCTTCAAGTAGACAAGTGATGAAGATAGGGGGATGTGGGTATTTAACTAGAGTGATAGGAGGTTAATAACTTGGCAATGAATATGACTATCTGCAGTGCTTTGTATTCATTGTGTATAGATGTCTGTGGAGGTTTGACTCCTTGTGTTCAGTGTAATGTGGTCTGTAAATAATTCTGAACTGTATAAGTTGTAGATTGGTATTAGTGTTCCAGTGGAACTGTTTTTACTTATCTGAACCCAGAAAAACTGAAAGGTCTTCTATTGTCTGGTTGGTACAGGAATTATTAATTATAAAATTAGGCACATATGAAGGTAACTTTAATGTATTTTCGAGCCCACAGATTATCTATATCTAAATTGCTCCCAGTGCCCTACTGTGGAGCTTGCTGTGGAAAAGATATTATTGTGTTATTATGAAATATGTGCTTAAGATGTGTGATGCCTTTTTGGCCCAAGAAGAGTAACACTGTTCTCTTATTTATAAGGAAAACAGCATTTTTCCAGATGGGAGTATAATTAGTTGGTGAGAGCAATGAGTTCGTAATCTGGTGGAATTCTTTCGCAAGCTGTCAAAGTCGTTCTTATTGTTAGGTTTTTGAAGCATGGTTTTTTGTGTTTGATTGATAAACTGTAAGTGTGATATTCAAATGTTTTCGCATTGTGTTTGTTTTAAACCTGACATGTCTGCCTAGTTGGTTTTAATCCATCTTTATATATAGTGTAAGTGATTAGTGAGAAAGGCATGTTCAACATTTGAGGCTTTTAATCTTCCATGGATCTCTGAATTCTGTCGTGTTGTCAGTTCAGTTCTAAGGGTTTTAGGCCTTAATTGTCTTGTTAGGAGCAAGTCAAAAATGTTATTAGAAACTGTCAGCTGATGACAATTACAGAGTATAATACATTCTCTGCCTGTTTAAACCTTGTGCTGTCTGAAGATGAAGATGAAGCTAATTGATGCCTACAAAGCAGTGGAAGACAAAAATGTATCAAAACGCCATTAAGGGTAACAGTGAAAGTCAAGACAAGATCTACAAGATCAAGAAAAGTGGGCCGCAGATAGACTAAAGCTAACATTATGCACTTGAACCTCAGTCATTGCATTGTAAATACATTGTCTAATTACTTACAGACAAATGTGCGTGCTTAATGTTTGCAGAATTTGTAGTACATGACTGTAAATAGATGTTTTAAATTATATTACAGGCCAGTTTACTGGACATGGAATGTTTAGTCGTGAAATAAACTGTAATTTCAAATGTGATTCTCCCTTAAAAAGCCTTTAATGGAAGTTTAATGGAAGATTTTGCTGGTTTTCAACCTAATCTCTAGCTGGAATTGTAGCATAGGTCAGTACAGTATCCAGTACAGACAGTAATTTCACAGAAAATTAGTTGACAACACATTAGTGGGCAGGATTCTCCTGGCTCCCCTTAGAAATGAGCTTCAAGTACCTTTTACGGCCCACAGTATCTACTGAAGCAGCATATGGTTTTCAGTTCTTTTCTAGGTGCGGGAAAACATGTTGGGATTATTGTGTGTGGTAATGGTGCACTGGGTTAAGCATCCTTTTAGATTAATCTGGGTGTGTAACCTGCCCTGTGCACTGTACGTCCTTCATAGCTAATACTAAAAAACAAATAAACAGTGAGTACTGATAGTATTAACTTATCATTATATTTGCAAAAAGCTTTATCTTGACAGGTGAATATACAGTTGTATACAAAGTTTTGGATATGTTTTGCTGAAGTGAAAATAAGTTACACATCCTCTACAAATAATACAGTACCGCACATTATAGTGCACATATACTTTTGTTTGTTTGTTCAATTTAACATAATGTAAAAATAAACCAACCAAGGGCTTTATTCATCAACCGTTCTTAAGAAGAAATGTGTTATTTAAACCCACATACACAGTTTTCACAAAGATTTTGACATTCACCACACTTTTCTCATTTGGGATTTGTTCTTAAGTAAAAACAGAATATATGCAGACTTAAGAGCACAAAGGTGCGAATAACATGTCATAAATCTGACACAGACTTTTTCTTAGAACCTTCCTATGATGAAGCTTCAAACAAGCAAGATACTCTACATTCTTAAAACATGCAAAGTAAAAATATTTGAAATGTTGATTGAAAACAAACTACATTTTAGAGACTTTCTGTCATGTAATTTTTATGTATATTATATTACAGCTGTTTAAACAAAACCATACAAATGATAACGGACCAGGAGAACAAAACCTTCCTATCCTTGAATGGATGTTAATGAAAGATTATTTTTTTAAGATAAGATTATTTTGGACCATATCTGTTGGTCCGTTCAATAAGAATTTAAGTGAATGCAAAGACTGCTGACAAAATTGACGTATAAGGTTTTGTCTCAATATATCTACGCTTCGGAATGGAAAATTCCTCAAAACTTTTGACCTAAAAACAGTACTGTCTAGACATAATCTGGATAGACAGATTTGAATATCTCCACTTCTTTCATCAGTATTCCACTGCCTCTGTGTCTGCATCAGTTCCTCAGCTGGGTCTCCAGGGACGCCTCGCCACGTCACAAGACGCCTGTGGCCAGCAGTGTAAAGTGTCAACATTCATCTTGCCCAGCGGGACAAAATCTATCCCACCAGATTGTCCCCCCTTGTACAGCCCCAATGCAAAAGCTCAGTAAATCAGGGCCCTCTGCCATTCGGCTAAGGGCTCAAAAAAATTCACCAGTCTGGCTGCAATTAATCTTCCATGCTGGACTAGCCTCGCTTTAACACTGAGAGTCTAAGGAGCTCAGATCATTGGAGACACAATAGGTGCGGACATGAGGTGAGAGATTCTACAAAAAGCGGGGCGTTATAACCTTGACCAGGTTTATAACCTCAACCTGGATTTTACTAGGCCATTACTTTACTATCAATAATTTTTCAGCCGGCCTTGTCTCTGGCAGTCTACTTAGGTTGCTTCATTACACATTTACTATAGGTTTTAATGCATATATTCTATAGGAAATGCCTTCCTATATACCACACCACTGACATAGTACATAGCCAAGAATGAATGCATTCTATTCGCTGAGAAAGATCTAGGTTTGACAGGGCAATCGGCATTTTAAAACAAATGTCAAATAGGAACCAAAAATTGGCACTCTGTTTGATCCTAATTGGCACAACGGATTTGAGAGTTCACATGGATAATGCCAGAGGGGCGTCCCATATAACCAAACAAGGTCTAATTAGATAGAGAATATTTATAGTTCTTTCTCTTCAAGCTGGCCTTTCCTGTGTGGCTGATTTACAAAATAACAACACTGGCCTTGCATGTGGCATCTGCATTTGTAGCACAGGTCTTGTCAAAAAAAGGTACTGACAGTGCTCTAATCAACTAGACACCACCGCAGAGGGGACAGGATAGGGCTGTGATACATGTTTGATTTACTGTCCCGTTACCTTGTCGTGACAGGACGTTGGTGGACATCTGCTAGGCCGGAGAGAATGTCAAACACATTCTGTTTTCATATCACTGGGACAGTGTTATGCTGCATAAGCTGCAGTAGACCCACTCTTATGCTCAGAGCAATAACAGATATAGTTTTCAATAGCAGTTGCCAATGGAGTGAGTCTTCAATAACCACAAAATGTAATAATCCAAGCAGCCAAGTGGTAAAAAAATGAGTGACGGGGCAACAAGACATTCTTGCACAATGTGAAAATCTGTGCAAAGCTGGGGTTACATTACACAACTTTTTCTCCAATTATACTGTAGCTCCGAGCTCAGCTCTCTCGTTTTTGCTGCTCAGCACTAGTCTGAAGATTTTGGAGCAGCCAGAGTAGACAATTGTTGTGAAAAATGGAAAAGTGTAGCTGTAATGTTTTGCCTCCTGAAGGTTTTGCCTTCCTTTGACAGGAATCAGGACCCAGGACTGAATGCTGGTGGACAAAGACTCCAATGACAATTATATGCATTGTAGATTGTGAGGCTATGGTTCCGCTACAATAAAAGCACTTTTATTAATACACCAACTGAAAGGCACATTTAAAGCACTGAACTAACAGAGGAGGTCACTACTAACCACAGGCTTCAGCCTACCATTGGCTCCCCCTCACTCACATAACACACTAACAACTCACAAGAGAATAATACAATAAACACATAAATACAACCTAAAATAACAAAAAACTACAGTTAACATACAGTTAACAGTCCTATTTTCAGGGGGTGTGCAACTCCCATGACCCTCCAGTAGCAAGTCATTACAATATTTATACGGCAAGCAAAGAAAAAAAAGGAAAACTGCAATTCACATTTATTCACAGTTTATTTGCAGAATTACAACTGAGAATTGGGAATTGATAAAAACTACCACTCACTACCAGCCCTATGCCTGTTAACAGCTAACAGAGTTACCATTTATATACAGTTGAGTCTATGAGGCAAATGTTGCTAACAAACACTAGAACACAATAGTCATCCAAATAGCCCAAACTGTATCTGTACAAATGCATCCCTAAATTCTCTCAAACTGCACCCAGGTCTTAAAACTTGTGCAGATTTATTGACAGAAGCAACATCATAAAAAAAACTCAACTGTTTCAGACAACACCAGGGACTGAGTTTCTGCTCCCATATTAAACTCAAATTTTGGAATCCAAACACATCTCAGCCAATCGGCTACTTCTGGGACAAATGAAACACTGTGTCGATTTTTGCTCAACTATTTATTTAAGTTTCAACTTATATGCCATACATGTGTTTGCTTCTGCATCCATTTATTGCAGCAGTTTTCCCAGTAACTGGCACATACAAAACAACAGCAACACGAAACTCCATTTATACTATCTCTGTCTCCTGTTAATGGGAGATCTTGTGTTACTATTTTGCGAGTGTGGTGTGCTCACTTTTGCAAGTTATATGTCCTCGTGTTTTAGGCTTTTGTCCGTTGTCATAACCATCAACAAAAATCTGCCAGAAAGTGCATGCAACCCAATATATAATAGACTTCTATTAAGCTTTCCATTCATTCATATTTTCCTAAAACGTAAGCTGTTAACAGTGTAGCTGTCTCCTGTGTAGGAGTACGCACACTCAGAACCATTTACAATCATTATGCAGTTTTGAGGTAAACATGTTGTATTTATCCCGCTGCAAAAATGTGCCTCTAATCATCATCAGATTGTTTTTTTTGTTTGTTTACCTCCCAGGCACAAACAAAGGTCCACGGTGACAAAAGTGCGGAACAATTATGCCCCCCCCCCCCCCCCTTCTCCTTTGAGGAGTCGCAATTAGCGCAATCCAGAGCAACAATCAAAGGCAACAATCAAAAGGCACACCTACCCATGGCGAAGAAGGGAATTCCGAGCAGCGTGGAGTTGAACTTGCCGTCGGAGATGAAGAAGATGCCCGCGGCTGTCACGTTGGCAATGCAAATGGTGAGCACCCCCAGCAGGCCCAGGAAGGGCTTGCCCCGCAGGCAGTCCCGCATGGAGCTAGAGATTGTGGCGGCCAGCAGCACGAGCACCAGGCTGACCAGCACCTCGCTCTTGGCCAGCACACCTGTCTTGTGGAAGTCCCGCCACAGGCTGAAGGAGGTGAGCGACTGGATGTACAGGTCCTGACTGGCCGTAGCCAAGCGGTGTGCCAGCTTGCAGAACTCGTTCTCCCACTTCTCGGCGATGGCGTCCTGCACCATGGGCCGCAGGTTGCGGAGGTAGTAGGTGATCTGGATAGCGCGGGCCGACTTGACCTGCTGGTCTCGGCTGTGCGGGGCCAGAACGACGCTGCCCAGCTGGTGACCGATGAAGGCCACTCGGCCATCCTGGAGATAAAGCAGACAGTTGTGAAATACTGTGGGAATGAATAGAGACACCTTGGTTAGATCTGAGGGTTGGTATACAAAACAGGCATTTTAGAATAGTTTGGTTAATGATGTTGACAAAAAAAACCAACCTTTGTTTATTTAATATTAATTGTTTCATCATTTTCATTGGAACAAACTTTCAAAAGGGCAGATTCAAAAATGTCAGTGAACATTTGAGTTTGCAAGGACAAGAGACATTTTATTATATTTGAATTTTGTGTAAGTGTTTGAACCGAACAGAAAAAAATCTGAATTGCAGGACCCAGTCTGTCAAGACTGCAAATCAAATGAAATAGGGGAAAGTGTTTAAGGTGATTATGTAATTATGCTCTCTTCAATTAAACATGCAGCTGGTATTTACAATATCTGCAATAGCCTTAAATAGCTATTGTAAAGACCTGTGTATAGTAAAGAACTCTATATAGTACACATAGTAGTGACCACTGACGTCCAAGGCTTAAGATCAGTCAGATCACTTTTCTAAAAATAATTTTACTTCTGTTATACTATATTTGCTGTCCTAGAAGTGACTCAGATGGAAATCATCCATTATTTACGGCAGCAAGACACATTTCCAGAAAGAAGTGTTTTGAATGTTAGTGTGGAACTATTTATGGAAGTAGCAATAAAACCACATAAGTGAAAAAGGTAAAAGCAACCTGACAGCCACTTTTCATAACTGCAGCGTGTTTTTGTGGTTTGGAAAAAACGCCCACAAAACACAGTTAAAGAACACAAACAGTAGTGAAATTAGCCACACATAGGACTAAAGTGTCTGTGGATTATTACACCCTTAGCCATAACAGCATATTCAGAGGTGAGTTGAAGGATCTCTGTGCTTTGCAAAATACAACAATAGTGTATTTGATATGCTGCATTGGTTTTCGACCTAAATGGTCAACAAAGAAGTATGTCACAGACGACCACAATGTGCTGGTGATTTACTGCATAGTAACTGCTAGACAAAACCATCAGATTAGTCAATCAAAGCAGAGCTTTAAGTCTATATTAATATGACATTATATGACATTTTCACAGTCTAAAAACTGCATTTTAAAGTAATCGAATCTATTGGTGTGGTTTTAAATATATGTAAGGTGTGTAATGTGTGGCTGCATTAACCATGAAAACCCAAATATCAGTAACTGGGATTAGAATATCATCTTAATTTCTACTACGTCCTCCTTGATTTAATATTCAACACGTTCGGTTTGAAATAAAATGAATATGTGCTCTAATGCGAAAGTCTGGCTGTGATATATGCCTGAATGGTATTGTCCTAACTGCTGAATGGAGTTTGTATGCGGATGGTAGCTTTGGGTTATATTGTTTTTGTAGAAGACACATCTGAGGTATGCCAAAGACAGATGATAGATATTTCAAGCAGAGATGTGTGACGTAGGTTGCCAGCCCTTAGGTAAAAAAATTCAGATGCCTTGGACAAATCAAGCAACCGCTTCTTGGCATATCATGGAAATAGAACAAAATGGCGGGCCCCCCACTTTCGCCCATAGCTCTACTGGAAATAGCGCATGATAGGAATTTGAAGTCTGACCTGAAACGAGAAAACATATTACAATGAGCAAAAAAGTTGCTTTGGTAAGAGTAATAATGCTTTTCCCCTGCAGGACAAAGCTGGTGGTCGTTATGTGACACAAAACAGTACATAAACTGATCAGCCGTAACATTAAAACCACCTCCTTGTTTCCACTTCATTAGTTTCACTTACTTTACAGGCTACAATTACAGACTGTAGTTCATGTTTCTCTGCATACTTTCCTGTTACATCCTCATCCTGGTTTTTAATGGTCAGGACCCCCACAGGACCATCAGAGAGTAGGTGATGTTTGGGTGGTGGATCATTCTCTGCACTGCAGTGAAACTGACTAATGGTGGGGTGTTTGTTGTGCTGGTATGAGTGGATCAGACTCAGCAGTAGTTTTTAAACACCTCCACCAACCAGCAACATCTAGCTAACAGTGTCCTGTGGGCAGCATCCTGTGACCATTAACAAAGAATTAGGTGATGGTTTGAATTATCTAACTGATACATTATGCTCATATATTTCTCTAGGAATCCTTTTATTTTTTTGTTTCATAACATTGTGATAAAGTTGGTGGACAGTGCCTTCAGCAAAAAAAGAACCCTTAATCCAGGACACCGAACCAAATTTGCGTGTCAGGCTGGGCATTTATCCATGTCTACACAGGTTTTACCCATCTAGGCCAAGCGAGACCCTCAAGTCAAACTGCAAACTTCTACTGTGGTTGTAGGCCTGAAAAATCCCCTATCCCAGCTGTCAGCCACAGCACCACCTCTTCTTTAACAAATAGAGAAGGCCTGGAGTGTCAAAGGAGGTCACTTCAAGCAGCTATACATTTTTAAGTGGTTGTGGTTTCGGATCAAAACCAAACGGGCCTCAGAGGGTTCCATCTCTCAGGGACACTCTGAACTGAACTAAATGCAATATGGGCAGCTACTGTCCGCATCAGTAACGCCTTGAATGCAGCAAAACAGACTAAGGACGTTCCGCTACAGCTTGGCCATGGCACGACTGAACAGCTTTGATTTGTTTCTCAGCAGCCGTACTGACGGCTTTGTGCAGAGGTATCTTGCACTCGGTATCTTGTTCTCTAATGAGAGACACTTTAATATATATCGCCTCCCTGCTGTAGTTGCCTGCCTATAATGTCACTGAGAATTTTAGAAAGGCCCTCAAATTGTAGGAAGCTAGCAACGGCATATTTGTACCAATGGGTATCAGTATCGAGACGATAATATCAGTAGAATGTGGTTGTTAGCTGTGTAATTCTGTGGGTTAGGGTTAGACTGTATGAGCAATTTCAGCATGATAGCCCACTTTCAGATGAGTATTTTAAGTGAATTGCTTCCAAAAAAGAGCCAAAAAAGAGCTTTTAAAGAAAATATATTGGATACGTATTGAGTTTCCATATCAGAATCAGAATCAGGATCAGTATCGGAAAAGAAAAAGAGTACAGAAACTAAACTAAAGATGCAAAGTACAGAAACACAATGAGAAAACAAATTTACATGCTAACCTACGTTTATTAAAAAAGCAGCCCTAGCAGTTAAATGAACAGCCTGTGAGTAATTTGTAGCCACGGTGCTAACAGAACAAACACGTAAGCAACAAGAGACAACTACGGAAGCCTGTTCCTGACAGCCCATGCTTTTTCATCCTCCATCTCTGTTTCTGGCAGCAGTGTCACAACACTGACTTAGTATCTCAGAAAACTGAATATTTCCATATGAAACTGGACATTTTCATACACTATTTAAATCTACCTAATAAGTACAGTATTTATTTTCCATGTAGGAATGAGTTTGTTGAAATCATGACTTCATGGTAGTTTCATTAACACACACTAGGATGAAAAGTGTCCACTGACAAGCTATTTTACACATGTTGAAATTGAGACAAGAACTAAACAACACGCAACATTTAAATATGAGAACTATAATGAAAGGTAATACACTTTTCTTTTTTGAGACTCACAAATGGGCAAACTGTAAAAAAGGTCTGAATATATTAGAAAGGTGAGGGAGGTTCAAACTGAGAAGAGGAGCGAGAGAGGGAGAAGAGGGAGAAGGACAAACAGAAATAAAGGTATTGAGCTTATTTTGAGACTATGTTACCACGCAAAACAAAAGTAGATGTAAAATGTGACAAAAATAACTGAAAAAAACCCTCACCAAACCTACAGAGTACCCACCACTGAAAAGCTAATGTTACATTAACGTTATCGAGGTTGTGCATCTGACGTACATTAATAATGTTAACATTTTTAGTTTGTAGCATTGTTTAATGTTGATAAGAGTTATGCGTTGTTCATTATCATTAACTTAGGGGTTCAGGTGATATCGGCCTCTTAAACTGGTTGGTCGGCTCGAGCCTTAAACAATAAGACAGTGGTTTCTACAGACTTCGTAGCATTTGAAATACTGACCAATTATTTGTTTAACAAAACTATAGGGCGCTGCACCACTTTATGTGTAAGTTAACATTAACTTGAGCAAGAATGAGTAAAGGATTAGCACAGTTCACAGTACACGGGCGAAACACCTTTAGTGCTTTTAGCCAAAAAGCCCTTCTAGTGAAACCCAGCCTTTTTCTTCTTTTTCTCTCCAGGCTACTGTAAGCCAGTAAATAATGTTAGATTGAATCTGTACTGGAGAAGCAGTGTAGCAGGACTAAAACTAGACTACATATTTTAGAAATTTAACCGACCAAGCCTGGACTAAAACTAACAACATATAAATGACTAAAATGTGAAATTAATAAACGTTTTAGTGAAAAGACTAGAACGTAAACTACATCAAAATCAGCTGCCATGATTAACACTGACTTTGAATCTGGGATTAATGACTCACCCCAAAATAATAACACTTTCTCAACTCATTTTTTGTAGAGTATGTCAAAATTCCTAGACAGCAGACAGTTTGGGGTCAATTCTGGCTTTCCTACATAAGAGCTGGTTGGCCAGAGAAATACAGTTTTGCCGCAAGTCTATATCTGTGGACTAAGTCTGGCATGGATATTGCGGGCCATCAGTGCAGTCGGGCCGTATTTGGACCACATCCATTAGTTCTACTCACTTTCCAGTGCGTGGGCCAGATCTGGGCCGAAGACAATCATATACTGAGCCAGAACAAACCTTCGGACGTGGCCCACAAGTGTGCTAGACACATGTGCCTTTAAAAAATGATGTGAATGTGAACTAATTATTATTGCTGTCAAAATATTTGGAAAAAGTAAATATTTTGAGGTACTAAGTCAACATTTGGAGAAAAACGGTTATTGTTTCAGGATGCTGGGTACAGTGACATACTGCTCCCAGAAGGAGAAAAAAAAGAACAGGGGTGTTTTCTCCTATGTATGGCGAGAGGGGGCTTCCATACTGAACTGAAGCAGAAGAAGCAGTGAGGATGTGAATGCAGTGAGGATGTGAATGCAGGCTGGTGAGAGCGGCAGTGGTTTCCCACCGTGTCCAGCAACACGGCATTCCCCGAGTGCAGTGCAGGACTCTGCAGCTGATTCATAACCACAGAGAGAGAGAGAGAGAGAGAGAGAGAGAGAGAGAGAGAGATAGAGAGAGAGAGAGAGAGAGAGAGATCCGCAGCAGCGGCAGTGGTGTGTGTTCATAATCAGGGGGTCTACCCCGGGGGCTCTTCCACACACCGTCATGACTACGGCTTCAGCTGAACGTCGCTAGCGTGTGTTTGGTTAGCAGCGAAGCTACGAACATCGCTCTCTCTCTCTCTCTCCGCTGGCCGGTGTGTGTGATTTTTATGAATGTAAGCTAACATGAACAGGTAGGACATCCTGTCCAGCGTGTCCACGGAGACCACCACGGCGAATTCCGTCAACTCAAGTCACAGCAACACCGACCGTGTTTGTTTGAGCGGCTCCCGCAACTTGAGGGAGATTTATTATCGCTTTCTGTGAACCGACCGTTACGGAACTGCAGCAACAAGGCTAGCCCAACAGAGCGGTTACCGTTAAACTTAGACTCGCTACCGAGTGATGGGAAAGCTCAACTGCTTGCTTTCTGAAGTTAGCTTCTTATTCGAATTCCCCCTTTCCACTTTAAATGGTGCAGCAGTTACATTCAGTCGCCTCACTGCTGCACCATTTAAGGTGGAACGGCGGATTTCAAATAAGAAGCTAACTTCAGCCACGTCTTTCTTCAGGTTAACGCTCAACAACGGCTCCGCAAACAGAGCTGCTACTCACCACACACACACACACAAGAGCACCACAGTCACTGAGAAATGAAAGACTAAGCTATTCTCCTTCATTCCACAACATTTTTGCTGCATCCGAGACGCTGAGGACAAGAAAAACACACACACGCGCCGTGCTGCAGCTCCACATAACGAAGTTGTCTGCTCGCGCCCGGCGTGTCACCCAGCACTGCCCGCTCGTGAGCAACCGACAAAAAAGGGGGCAGATTTCGTAAAGGGGGGCGTGTGTGGTGTAAGGAGGTGGGGGTTTCCTCTACCTTTAACGTCGTGTTGGGGTAGCTGACGGGCACCTTGGCCAGCGTGCTGTTGGCGAGCACGGCGGCGCGGATGTCCTCGAAGACGGCGAGGATGTCGTCGAGCACGCAGCGCTTGTCGCGGTGGCGCAGCACGCAGAGGTGCGCGAACGTGTAGTTGAAGCCCTTGTGGCTCACGCGCAGCTCGAGCACCTGCCGGTGCACGTGCAGCACCTGCTCGGCCAGCTCGAGGATGTTGCCGCCGGCCTTGGCGAGCAGGATGAGGCGGCCGTAGCGGCCGGGCGTGTGCAGGTCCGAGTACAGCTTGTGCTTGGAGCGCTCGATGGGGAAGAGGCTGTTGGCGAGGCTGCGCTCGATCTTGGCCAGGCTGTGCGCGGGCGCCACGAGCGCCTCGAGCTCCGTCTCGGGCTGGAAGCGGCTGAGCGCCGCGGAGCCGAACACCACGGTGAGCACGGCGGGCACGGTGAGGAAGAACACGGGGTGGCGGCTGACGAACAGGCCGAGCCAGTAGAAGGACGCCTTGAGCCCGCGGTGGATCGCCTGCCGCAGCATCCTCCTCTTCTCCCTCCTCCTCCTCCTCCTCTGGATCCGGCTTGCAGATGCCCCGCGCCTCGCTGCGAAGCACATGTGACACGTGGCTGGCTCCTCTGCTCTCTCTCTCCCTCTCTCTCTCTCTCCCCCCTTCGCTTTGCTCCGTCCGTTCACGGGGAGGGGGCGGTCGTGGGGGGGACGAAAGGAAGAAAGAAGGAAAAGAAAGAGAGAAATGCAAAGCCGCTCCGTACCTGTTACCCTGTTACGGCGCTGCGGCGTTTCGCAACGAGACGGTCAGATATCGATCAGCCCCCGTTTTGTTTCATCTCGAGCCATCCCTCCCTTCCTTTGCCTCCTTCCCTCCCACCCCCACCGGCCCCCCGGCCCCGCGTTTTAAACCGGCGATGTGTGCGACTGGTTCTGCTGCAAGAGCAGCAAAACACCTCCCGATGCTCTCTCATGTGCACGCCTGCCTCATTCTGCACTTCACGAAGCAGTGGAGCCTCGCTTAATGGAGCTGGACTGCAAGCAAGGGTGGGCTGACAGAGGCAACACGAAGGTGGTGGGAGGAGGTGAGGGAGGAGGGGGGTGGCGGTTGAACGGATTGGAGGTAGTGGGGGGGGGGGGGGGGGGGGGGGGGGGACTGAGGGGCAAGCACCATGGAAGGGCTAGAGTCCCAGAGGCTGTTGGATGACAGGACGGCGATGGATAACCCACCTAATCTTTCACTGGCATCTCACAATATGTCTATTATTCAGTGAGCATCTTCCTTTCTCCTAAGCATAAGCACTCAAGCTAACCCTGATGCAAGTTCTAGGCCTAACCTTAATGCTAGTGAGAATCAGCTTGTTCGCAATGGCCAAATAAAGTGAGACCCTTTTGTTATTACTAATGGATAAAGTGCACACTAGGCCAAATAGGCTTACGTGGTGGACTAACATCTCTCATTGATGGCCCATTTAGTTTACTTGGTAGCTTACAGCTATTGGCCTCTTTCAAAATTTTCACTTCAGATGAAGAACCCACGTATGAGGGCAACAGAGGCACACCAGAGAGAGTCCCAGTTTCCGGTGGAGAGTCCACTGTAGATGCTTGTCTTGTCTTCAACTTACATTAAGCAAAATATCTATTCAGTCTGTCTTCATTTCTCATAACCACTCTATCCCAAACCTTAACCTCAACCCAACACCTGGTCCTACTCGCCCATTGATGAGAATCATCACCTTTCTTGAAAAGGCACTTGCTTACTAATGGAAGAAGTGTAACTATATGGAGAAGAAGTGGCTGGTGGATGCCCCTTTCTTGAGATGGCCTGTGATGGGTGAGGTGTTTTGAGAATGCACATGGAGCCAGATAGGCTGTGGAGGCCCAAAGTGGGGGAACATGTACACAATCCTATTGACAGCATGACTTAGAAGTAAGTAACCTTGTGTTTGAAGATACTACTTGGTGGTAGGGTCATTTCTCAAGGGGATAATGACCGGCTGAAACACAGTGGGCAAGCAGTGTGAGCTGCAGACTGCAAACCAATCAGGTAAAATATTCAAATGGTTCTTATGTCGAGAAACAACTGTCAAGTCATATGTGAGTCATAAAACTGGGTTCACCCATTGACTATGTTTCTGGACTGCTTTTTGAAGTCATGGCCATGTTTGTTTTCAAATTGCTTACATATTTCTGTGGCTGGACAGTATTGACCTCTTTCTAGAAGCTTCAGCTAGATTAAGAAATCCATAAAGAACCTGCTTTAAGATGCTAGAGTCTCAGTGGCTGGTGGATTGACACTTTCTTACGATGACACTCAATTACTAATGGATTTTGTGCAGTGGTGGGCTCAGGGCCGGCAGGCCAGATAGGCTTACACGGTGCAGGCTGAGGGTGGAGAAACATCTACAAGATCCCAATGACAACAAGAGTGAGGTAACAAGGTCTGAAGTTCGCTGAAGGATTGAGTTTTTTTAGCTGTTTTGTGAATGCCAGCACTCTTTAAAAGGCTAGATGTTTACCAAGACCATAAATATTATAAAAAAATCCTAAAAACAACAATAAAAAAGATTTAAAGGGTTATCACTGTCATGCTCATAAGATTTCTTCTGATGATTAAGTAATTGCTATTATTGCTATTGGTTGCCATTTTTATCCAGTGTATAAAGCAGCCAACTGATTAGCTGTCTTTTATCTCAGCTAACAATACTCAGCGGCTTCCACTTGACAACAGAAACAACTAAAGCTTAAAAAACACAAACATCCGCAGAGAGAGGAACTCAAATATACAAAGACTTTTTACTGTTAAACAGGATCAGGTTCAATGTGTTTTTAGTCAGGTTCTTATACTGAAAGATCATGGTCAAATGAAATTTTGTTATTTTCCAATTAAAAATAAGTTAACAAAATGTCACACTTCTGCACATATGAATATACTGAACTTAAAGGAGCAGTCTGTAAAATGATGCAACCAGTCAAATTTATTCTCCAAACATATGTGGGCAACATATCACCAGAAAATGAAATGAAGTGTCCACCCCATCATAAAAACATATCATAGGAATTAAGTGCACAGATAGCGGTGCACACAATAGTCATAGGCCAAGATCCAAAGCCATTGTTGCATTGGCTAGCTGTTCTTAAATGATCTAACTGGGAGAAAATCTTTTAAGAACGTTTTGGCTGGAGCTAGCTGGTAGGCATACTAACCTCAGTAGATATCTCTGCAACACGATACATAGACATCATCAATAGTGTCATTTCTTTACATTCTGTTGATAATTTTAGTTCATTTTGGAATACTTTTCACCAAAAAGAATGTACGTATTGCATAACCCTGTACATAACCCTAAGCTAACCCTAGTTTTGTAAAGCTATATTTTATTTGACTTTTTTAGTAAATAGAAATTTGCAGAAATTGCCATATTTGTGTGTGTTCTCTGTAGAGGACATGTTAACTTATTCTGTTAACTAATTTTCATAAGAAACAAGGCATGATTTATCCAGTTGTCCAGCCTTTATTTAGATTATTTCTCCAAGAAAACGCACGTCATACATAATATTCTTTATTATTACTTATCTCCTCCTTGTGCCTGTAATACGTTTTAAAACATATTCATTCACAATGAGAGTTAGGCAGGCTAAAGTCCAGCCCCCCGAGTGAGAGAAACAATGTATTTTTGGATGTTTTTTTTTTTATGTACAGATTCTTAAAAATCATGCTGCGCTAATGCCATTAAAATAAAAATATTTAACTGTATTGTGTTGATATTTATTGTTGTACTTCAAAAAATAGTTTTCTGGTTATTTTATGTTTGAAAAATCTTGTTTGTTATGCCGAATATGTTGATATATTTCGGTGGGAAAGCTCATCCGGTCCAAGCAACATAGATTTGGATTGACTGAACTGAGTTTGGCACCAATTTATAAGCATCTGTTACAGCCTGTTACACCTAACTCTGCCTGTGGGTTGCATTGGTGGCACTTTCCCCTGAATTGTTCATAAACTGCAGATCTTTCAAACAGAGTAATAAACTGTGCAAACAACATACATCGATAGTTATGCTTATCGTATTCACATCGGTATTATATATCAATATTAAAATACAAAAGTAATTTAAAGTATTTTTCTTACAGCCATACAGTGCACCTGTGCCACATGGTGCCTAGAAAGAAAACCTTGACAACAGTACAACTCTGATTTAGGATGTCTAGCATGACTTTATGAATAAGGCTTTAAAAATGTGTAATGAGTGTATTAACCACCTCAGCTGTGCAGGACCCAAAATCAAGGAGGCGTTACATTCCCAATTGAAGCCATATTGAAAATGCTTCCTAAATTGCCATAATTGATTCTTGCTGCACAGCGAAATCTGCACCATTAGATGAACTCCTACAGAATTAAACTGAATCCAATTCCACTCAGTGGGAAGAAATATCACTGTTTATGGATTACTTTCATTAGTGAATTCGCTACGGGTGTTACAAAGAGGGCCGATCATCAAACACTTAGACTTAATACCTGTAAACTATAGTTCTGTTTTTGTAAAGATGGAATCAAAAACATGGTAATTGACTGAATGGCTATAAGGTAAATAGTGAATAGAGGGTACTTGAACGACTCCTTCAGTATCATTTTAATTAGCATTGTGCGTTCACAAACCGAGCATTTTAATAAAAACTGTCAATCACGCCTATGAATTCATAATCCACAAGTTAATATTGATGTTGGCATAATGAAAAAGACCTCAGTGCACAGACACAACGAGAGAGGGAAGCCATAAACAATATGAACAACAATGACATGTCAGGGTGTTACATAAGGCAAGACTGGAGATTCTAGTTTTTGTGTGCAAATATTCAAAAACAAGTAAAAAGGACATATTTTACTCATTCTTAGTGTTCATAATTAGATTTTTGGGGTCTACTAGTAGAATTTACAGGCTTTAATTTTACCAAAACAATATTTTTCACATCTGTATTACATCTGTACATCTGTATTAACTCCCTGTCTGAAACGCTCTGTTAGAGCTCCTGTGTCTTTAAGCCTTGCATTCTGATGCACAAAAAGCTATGTACACACTAAAGGAAAGAGAAAAATAGAAAAGCATAAAACGTTCTCACTCTTTAGTAGAAACTGTCAAGCTGTAAATTCTTTATCTTTAAATCTCAAAGATCTGAATCTGTAGAAGTCAGAAACCACCCTCCATTTATTTAAGTTCCAGTAGTTAATATATACGGCGTCCACACTTCCAAAGCTGCTAGCATGTTTTGCTTCTCACATTCTAAGTAATTCCTAACACATTTAGTGATGTTGCTGTCTGCACTCTATAGTGGACAATCCATTATTTAGAAAACACCAGCAGATTTATTTTAGAGATTTTCCTTTTTTCAGTAACAATCATAAAAGTATAGTGTTTTAAAATTCTATTTTACTCTGTATTAAAGCATGCATTTCAACTTGAAAATACTAACAATAGAATGAATACAAATAATATTGTATTACATCTATACAATATGTACTGAATTTCTATCAGTAAATATGTTAACTTAACCATTTTCCAACCTCTCCTCATGGCAGCCTGGTATTGTTTGTAACATGGAAGTGGTTTGGATCATCAGTCTTTCATTAAATTAGACAAGGACAAATCTAGAACGAAACTAACCAGGTCATATCAACTGCCTTTTTTATAAAAATAATTTCTTTCTTTTCTTTCTTATTTATGTGTAATTAAATTTATATAATGTTTCTGGCTAAAAGTCACAAAATATGGCCATCTCTGGAAACAAAATAACATTTTTATTTTTTTAAAGTGACAAGAGGTCCTTAATTCTTAGACCTTAAATACTCATTAGATCTGGTCAGGCGGGTCCAGAACTGTTATATGGATTCTCTGACTCTTCAAACCTTGTGCTAACACTCAACATAAGGCAGCTGGCTGCCTATAAAGCAGAGGAAGGTTATAAAAAGAAATGAAAACTCCTCACAGTTTCCATTTTGGGCACAAGTGCTGTGGATTGAAGAAGCAAAAATGAAACTCTTTAGCCACAATCAGCAAAGGTATCACCAGCCAGAACAGAGCAACATCTAATAAAAGGAACATCTTGCCAACTGTAAAGCATGGGGACTGATTTTGCTTTGTGGTAGTGTCTCAGTCAGCAGCACAGGAAATGTGCAACGGAAGAACAGATCAGTTGAGAAACTAAAGTTGAAATGTTAATGCTAATATATTTGACTGTGTGTGAATGTGTGTGTTCTGATGTCGTAGTAGTATAATAAGATATATGTATATAATAATACAGTTAATGCCCATCTTTACACCATGGTTAGGATGGCTGAGCCTGACATTCTCCTTTGACTGATGTTGTTTGGCCACATACACACAGACACATACAAGGCTAATTTGCAGTAGCCATGGTACAGTCAGCATTCATTCTCTGCAGGGAAAACATGCACAACGTGGAATCATTCTTAGAAACTGTCATGTTAGACCTCTTGTGTAATTGCTCAACATGCAACTTAACACCACAGAAGATTTCCTCGACCCTAATCCAACCCCAAAGCTGTATGAATAGCTTTCGGTTTAATTACTACTCGATTATTTCTCAAGGGTGCAATGGCTGACTAAATTATAATATATAGTTTGCATCCCTTGGGAACATTATAGGGGATTTGCTCCTGGGGTTAATGATGTGAGAAACCAAGGAAACTTTGCTCCTTGTTTGAATGCATTTTTTTTTACTATAGAAGGTATAAGCCTTTTGGTAACTTGAGGAAAATGTTTAAAAGGGCATATCCAGAATGTTTACTAATTCTGTTTTAAGATCCATTTAAAAATACTATCAAATCAAATCAAATCAAACGTATGGTAAAATGAGAATAATAACACTGAGGGTTAAAGTGGGTATACAATATGTAACATGTATGGTGCAATGACAATAATACAATAATAACACTGAGGGTTAAAGTGGGTATATAATATGTAATATGTATGGTGCAATGACAATAATGCAATAATAACACTGAGGGTTAAAGAGGGTATATAATATGTAATATGTATGGTGCAATGACAATAATGCAATAATAACACTGAGGGTTAAAGAGGGTATATAATATGTAATATGTATGGTGCAATGACAATAATACAATAATAACACTGAGGGTTAAAGAGGGTATATAATATGTAATATGTATGGTGCAATGACAATAATACAATAATAACACTGAGGGTTAAAGTGGGTATATAATATGTAATATGTATGGTGCAATGACAATAATACAATAATAACACTGAGGGTTAAAACGGGTATATAATATGTAATATGTATGGTGCAATGACAATAATACAATAATAACACTGAGGGTTAAAGTGGGTATATAATATGTAATATGTATGGTGCAATGCCAGTAATACAATAATAACACTGAGGGTTAAAGAGGGTATATAATATGTAATATGTATGGTGCAATACCAATAATACAATAATAACACTGAGGGTTATAGAGGGTATATAATATGTAATATGTATGGTGCAATGACAATAATGCAATAATAACACTGAGGGTTAAAGAGGGTATATAATATGTAATATGTATGGTGCAATGACAATAATGCAATAATAACACTGAGGGTTAAAGAGGGTATATAATATGTAATATGTATGGTGCAATGACAATAATACAATAATAACACTGAGGGTTAAAGAGGGTATATAATATGTAATATGTATGGTGCAATGACAATAATACAATAATAACACTGAGGGTTAAAGAGGGTATATAATATGTAATATGTATGGTGCAATGACAATAATACAATAATAACACTGAGGGTTAAAACGGGTATATAATATGTAATATGTATGGTGCAATGACAATAATACAATAATAACACTGAGGGTTAAAACGGGTATATAATATGTAATATGTATGGTGCAATGACAATAATACAATAATAACACTGAGGGTTAAAGTGGGTATATAATATGTAATATGTATGGTGCAATGCCAGTAATACAATAATAACACTGAGGGTTAAAGAGGGTATATAATATGTAATATGTATGGTGCAATACCAATAATACAATAATAACACTGAGGGTTATAGAGGGTATATAATATGTAATATGTATGGTGCAATGACAATAATGCAATAATAACACTGAGGGTTAAAAAGGGGTATATAATATGTAATATGTATGGTGCAATGACAATAAAGCAATAATAACACTGAGGGTTAAAAAGGGGTATATAATATGTAATATGTATGGTGCAATGCCAGTAATACAATAATAACACTGAGGGTTAAAGAGGGTATATAATATGTAATATGTATGGTGCAATGACAATAATGCAATAATAACACTGAGGGTTAAAGAGGGTATATAATATGTAATATGTATGGTGCAATGCCAGTAATACAATAATAACACTGAGGGTTAAAGAGGGTATATAATATGTAATATGTATGGTGCAATGACAATAATGCAATAATAACACTGAGGGTTAAAGTGGGTATATAATATGTAATATGTATGGTGCAATACCAATAATACAATAATAACACTGAGGGTTATAGAGGGTATATAATATGTAATATGTATGGTGCAATGACAATAAAGCAATAATAACACTGAGGGTTAAAGAGGGTATATAATATGTAATATGTATGGTGCAATGACAATAATGCAATAATAACACTGAGGGTTAAAGAGGGTATATAATATGTAATATGTATGGTGCAATGACAATAATGCAATAATAACACTGAGGGTTAAAGTGGGTACATGATGAAAAAATCCTTAATAAGTAAAAAAAAATATTACTTTCTGAGTTGTCCTTTGGGGCTCACTGTGCCTGTCCCCGCATTATAAACACATTCTTTCATGAATCCAAATTTTTTCATAGCTGCAAGATATTCTCTAAGTCACGCTCTTGTTCTGTTTATCTTTTCTTTTTTGTGCTTTGTGTATTATTTTAATGGAATCCCCTCATGAAAGTAATTTTCTGCACGGCTGATCTCATACCACCCCAGTGATGGCCTGTAATCCGGTAAGGCAGCTCCTATGGATCAAGCAGAGCTACACTGACTAATCAGCTCTATTCATCATGACAGAGATGGGTGCTGGTGTGTTTACAACCGGTGGAGCTCAGACTAGGTGGTGTTCATTACGACACAGCCCAATGGCTCCCTCGTGGCCACAGTGGGCGGAGGACAATAAGAGCTCTCTGATTGGTAGAGAGGGCCGTCAATCAACCGGCTCGCGGCCAACTACAAATTAAATGGATGGAATTCATGTACACATCATTTCTCATAAAAAAGGCACACACGTTACTGGCTCCTTGTAACAGTGAGCTTCATTTCATTAAAGGTTCCCCTATAGATTTTATAAATGGCGCAGATGTAAAGGTGACACAGCAGAAATTTACATTCATCCCCGCCCCCCTCACAAGCATTGGTGTGTCTTAACGAGGGTACAATGGAGAATGGTGGTGATTAATGTGCCTTGTCCTTACCTGCCCCCTGTTCCCAATCCCCCCCCACTAAGCATGTGCTCTCCTTTTCCTGGTAAGCTATTTCAACTCAAACTGAGAGTCATTACCGCTCCATCAGCGCAGTTTCCACCAAAGTCACTTGAATGCGGTATTACTGCATAATGTTTTCCAGGTGCTCCACTCACACAGCGGACAATTTTAATAACAACATCAGTGAACATATTTAATCAACATGTTTTGCACTGTACATGCACACAATGTCTTAAAAATACTAAAATGCAAATACACATTTAACAGTTGTAATTGTAATTTTCTTAAAAACAAATATTTAGATCTAGCAATAACATTTCTCAGACTTCAGAGCTCCAGCATTTAAACAGTCAAAATAAATAGTTCAACTTATAACACCAAAACCTGAATCAACAACTTAAAAACACTTAAAAAGATGTGTTTTTAATGTCTTGTGCTGTCCTATCACATGATACTGTGTCATACAGCTCAGCACCATTAGGGACAATATCTATATTTAAAAAAGATAATACAATAAAATGCTAAATACGGTGTTTTACTGTGAAAATTTCATGTTAAATGTTGAAGAATCCAGACCCACCAGCAGGCTCCTAAAAGTAAATATATTAATAATATATATTTGCCTGGTTTATTCATGTTTGGTATGTAAACAATAAACTATAGTTTTATGTAAAAGTATGGCAGATTACTGTTTTTTTACTTCATCTTATTACTGTAAGTGCACAGCAGAATGAAGCTACATCACAGTAATCTTGTGATGCAGGTGACCATGGAGAATCTTAGGGGCAAGTCTTGAGAGTTTTAGTTAAGTCTTGTTATTAGCTGCAGGCATTGCATTGCACAAGGTAACCCCCTATTAAAATGCTTTAAAAAGTCCTACTTAAATATTTGACACAGCTTCAAATAGCAAGCCTTTCACTGTAGAAAGCTTTAGTCTGAAGGACAGAACTGAAGTGCTACATAGAGTAAAGACAAGAGACAAGACAACTTTAAACAGGTAACCAGTAGCGTAATAGCTAATCCTGTAATTAAGTTGTATAGAAATGTGATCTGTTACTTACTAAAACTTCAGCTAATGCACAAGCTAATATATTTGCAATCCACGTCTGCCTCATTCATTTCAACATCACATTTACTGCATGTGACGCTTCATTCTGTCCATCAGACTATAATGAAAGGCTTGTTATTTGAAGTCATGTCAACATGGCTGCAAGCTGTGGGAAAAGTGTGTTTCAGTAATGACTGTGCATGATGGTATCAGATGCACAGAAACACATAGTATCACACATCACGGTTAAAAAAAATTGTTTACCACAATAATGTTGGCCATCTTAATTTACTTCATTTGTGGTTTTCTCTTAGACTTAAAGTTATCAAGTCGTAAGTCACTATCTAATAAGCCATACTTGCAGCTGCTTAAGGCCCCATGGTGGCCATGGTGCCCCTTAACAACTTCCGGGTTATTACTACACCATTATGTTGCCTAAGATGCAGGAGTGAAGAGAACAAGTTAATCATGCTTTAAAAGAAGAACATACATGTTTGGTGCTAAACCAACACTGAAGAACATCACATTTGTAGTGTAAACAATATGCTATTTAATTTGAATAACACGACATAGTGAAAGTTATTCTTAATTTAAACTGTTTTAAACTGTAGAAGTCAAGAAGAAGTCTAGGGTGAAATTACAAACGTGCAGATATAAGTGTGCAACAAAAAATTCAGCAATACAATTAATACGCTACATTAAACAGACATAAGAGGTAGTGGAATAAGGTGCAGAGATATTTAACACTCTGATCTGTGAGTTTACGCAGTCAGATAACATACATACACACAGCAGTTACTGAGGTAGCACTGGAGTAAACAGTGTAAACACAGTGTTAGCACCAATGCTCCAGTGCAACTTCTGAGACCCCCTAACAAGCATCCAATTATCAGCAGCACACAAATTAAACTGTTATGTTGTGGTGGTAGTCATTGTTATTAGTTGGCACCTAATTTTCACTACTCGCAAGATGGGGGCCTCCCAGAAAAATCCTGCTTAAGGTCTCCAGACGGCTTCAGAGTCAGGAGTGGAGTCACAAGTCAGTTAAAGGAAAAGCCAAGTCACATGTTATAACTACCTCATTGTCTTGAATAGGACTGTGCCTTAAATGACTCCAGATCCGGCTCTAGTCTTTTTGAGATTTTCCTCTGATCTGTTCATCTCTGATCTTCTAGAGACAATAACAGTTTTAACAGACACTTACACATAAATGACTTTTCAGGATAGAAATCAGTAAAGATGCGTGATAGAAGAGAAGTGGAGCCCACTGACATCTAATATAAGTTGAAATTGTGGTTAGTGGGAATTGATCACTTGGCAAAATACAAATATAAGGCTGAAAAACACTGGAATATTTCTTCAAGACTAATAAATAATAATAAAGTTGGAGTTTCAGGAATAAGAAAGCTGAAGTTTAAGTGGTTAAACAGCTTCTTTTATTTTTCGCTAGTTCATTTTGAAGTATGGGTTCCAGGCCTGACGTTTTGCCCTTATGTAAGCATGAATAAATGGCTGGTGCTGTGTTGGAGCGTTGCTCCGAGGCTTTGCACAGTCAGTGTAAGCGGCGGCTGAAGGATACAGAGAGAGTGAGAGAGTGAGGAGTGAGATAGAGAGCTGGAGGGGGAGAAAGTGGGACAGGGAGGAATCCCATATTTATGCAGTCTCAGTGGATATGGGCTCGCAGTCACAGCTTAATGTGCGTTTCTAGCCAGCCACCTCTGCCAGGTGGTGCGCTCGAGAGATGGAGACAGACACACACTCACACTCGCACACACAAATTCGTTTTCATTCAGTGTCTGGATGTGAGGTCATACATCATGTCCTGTATCATCTGTGTCTATAGAAAAAAAATTATCTCCTTTTTTTCCCAATTTGTACTTCTCTACATTGAGCACAGCAGCTGTCCATTACATTGTGTGAACATTTCATGATGAATGGATCAACAGAAATGCTTCAAAACTGCTTGGAATAAATAAAGGTGTTTCTTTGGTTGCATGCACCAAAAACAATTATTACATTTTTTCATATTCACATCCACTGTTCATCCTCTCTTTATCCCTTATCCCGACTGTAAGTCAGGAAATCATAATTTGAACATAGTGTAAAACTTTCACGATGAATAAACTAGGAGTGCTCCAAAATGATTAGGCATTAACTCTCTTTTCATTAGCTTGCAATAATAGTTATGAAGGTTTTGCCATCCCTGTAAACCTACTATTTCATAAATGGATGTGTTTTTATATCAGCTTAATTTTTTCTGGTGGCATTCCATGATAAATTCAAGATTTATTAATATAAAAGGAAAATCTAGATCCAAGTACCATATAAGCAATCCAAAAGTAACTGTGTCAAGGATAAACTCCCCAAGAGCAAGAGAAAGTAACCTTGAGAGAAACCAAGTCTCAAAAGTACAACTCATCCTTCTTTAGTTGATACTGGATAGTAAAACAATGACACAGCAAACAATATGAATAAAAAACTTGATTTGACAATTCATTCATAACCCAAGACTACATTAGAGACCTATCATAGCAACCCTGAAAAACAGATATATGGAAATCGTTTAAGGTTTTTTTTACACTCTTTTCATATAAACATCTTTCAACACTGTGTATTTTGTCAGTTTACTACCTTTTTACAAAGTTGCTGTTCTCCAGATATGAGGTAAAAAAGGACTAGGCTAGTAGTATTAGCTGGGCTAACAGGCTGTTAGCATTTGGCTGTTTGTGTTAATGAGAAATAGAGCTACTGACTAGTAAGTCAGTCACTGGTATGACTAGAATGACTACTGTTAGAGGCCTCTCAAAGCAGCTGATAAGAATTGGAGCTGAATGAGTTAAAAGACTATGGACAGATGCCTACCGCGACAAGATCACACAAACATTTCTATTATGGCAATAGAATTCTGCAGAAAATGTTTTCTGTGATATGAGCCTATTAAAAACCACACTGTACAATTTCAGGACCCCTACATCTTAGCCCACTTTTTCTCTGCCTTTCCTAAAAATGGATGAAAGCAAGTACAACCATGTAGAAATATGGGGGAAAACATGCTCAGCAAAACAAACAGATTCCAGAGTCCACTGACTGAAAAGCTTCAATCTGTCAAACGGCCTTCGACTGAGCATGCCTCCAAAATGACTCTTGGAGAAATTAGTATGTTGGACATTCTGTGGAAAGAGCTGCATGTTTGAGTCCAGATTGCAAATCAATTTAGATCTAATAAATATGTTTCCAGGAAAATAGCGTGAGATTTTTTTTCTGCTCTGGGTCTTTGAGTTACTCTGGTGTTCTGAACACCAGATTTTGCCATGTTTGCCGTGTTTGCCATGTAGTCAAATTTATGCAATTATCTGTTTCCTCCAAATGTAGTTGATCACTTAAGACATGGTTGGTGTCCAGATTTAACTGAGAAAGTTAAAAGTTACAAAACTAACAAGACTAAGTCAGTAGTCCAAAGATTTGCTGATAGTGGCTATTTTAGAAAAGAGGTTTGTTGTACTGAAATCCTACCTTACTTCATCTGGACATTCATGATTTCTGTTATTGTAACTGTTACTCATTAACTTTTCAAACTGATGATATGTGCTTATAAATAGAAATAATAGAATTCATTATTACATTGATTTATGAATTCGGCTCAATATCTTCTCTGAAATGGTTGTGTACAGTGTTCAACTATTCAGCAAGGTCATGGGAGGTAGGGGTGTTGAGGGCGTTGAAGTAGTCCTAGATTTAAAGATTGTTTATAGCAAAAGATCAAAGGTTAAGGTTTTTGCAGCGTAACAATGACCCATATGTACTTTCCATAGGGCAGAGTTTGTGCTTTTGTTTAATTTTATTTTGGTTATTTCAGAATCAGCATTCAGAGCTGCATTTTAGAGCCAAATGAATGGCTTCCTTTATCAACTGTTCATTGTGTCACTAATCACAGGCAGGAGTTTGGTCTAGTTTTGTGCCCTGCAGCTCCCTGTTCTTAAAAGTCTGAATCAACAAAATGACCTTCTCCTCCCATCCATTTTGTCCAACCATTGTAATAATATGTGTGTGCTGTTTTCCTTAGGGTGTGGCACAAGCAGTTCACACCAATAATCTGACTGGTCAACATGAATTTGCATAAAGTTTGTTCAGAGAAAACAAACTATTAATTAGCACGACCATGCTTTCTTTTTCCTCCGACTCTTCATGATCTTCTGTAAAGTCTATTGACCTCAGAGAGCAGCCATTAATAGCGGTACACCCTGCAACTGGAGCTCTGCCACCTTGCAGAGATTAGCTCCAACCCTAACACACCTGCTGTATTAATAGAGGTTTTAATTTTTTTTCATAAACTACTGTGTAAAAGAGCAGATTGTGGTATTACGGCTGAGACAGAACTTCACAAGTAATGAATAATTGAATCCCCAACAACAGCCTTAATGCATTAATGCAAATAAATTGCATCCTAAAGAAAATGAATGGGCTTGTCTAATTAAGATTGCTTCTACCATGGCCAGAGACAAGATCTCAGCCCCAAAGAGAAAGCTGCGGTCAATACGTCCACCGTAAATACGTCCATTTCAAGCAATCCCATGCATTATGTATAGCTAACTGGCTAAATGCAGTTTGGAAGAAGTCCCACGAGGCAACACTCATAGATGCTCATGAAAAATTGGAGAGGAATACTCAAGCTGCAATATGGGTCACTTGTTTCTTCACTTATCTTCTCTAATATCAACATCATCTTCGAAGACCTGGTAATAAGACGGAAATTAGACTGACTAAATCCAGATTTATTAAAGAAATCCTATAGGAGAATTTTTCCCAAACAGGTTTTCTTTCACTGCTGTCTGTCAGTCAGCACTGCATTGATGCATATAACTCCATTAATGTTTATCCAGGTTAATGGCTCTGATTTATTCATAAACAACCACAAACAGTAATAATTTAGGTATGGTCTTATGAAAATGAGGAGTGGAATCTGGAATCCAACACCGTTTCCTTGTACTTGCTAGGGCTCTTGAATTGGCGTGAACATCAAAGAGCTGGTTGTCAGGAGACAATATGAGTTTAATCCCTGCTGATGCTGCAGCCATTCTTGGCCGGTGTAATGAAAATAGCTGACGCTGTTAAAAGTTGATATGAGATTCTCAAAGGATCAAAGTCTAACTTCAACGGTAAATGTTAAAAGTTGATGCTGATAGAAGATCTTCGTGTTCAGCCTAGCAATCTGATGTTTTACGTCAGCGTTTAATAGATGTACAAGATAAGCTGTCCAATGAGAGGTACCTAATAAACTGGCAGCTAAGTGCCTTCTAACTTCGCAAAGTGTCTTACTGTTATTTTAAAGTGCTGTAGCACACCACAGTGAGCAGTGTGGAATAGTGTGAAGTGTGCTGCTAGGCTAAAGTGATAGCTGAAGTTAGAAAATATGTATATTTCTCTATGTTACTGTGACAAAGACAACGTTCAGAATTGTCATTACTGAAACACATTTTCTGCAGTTAACTAAACTGATTGTGTGTCCTTTAATGACAAATGATATTTTACATGTGTGAAGCTTTACAAAGGTGGGTTTGTGTCATGTACATGTGCTTTTTGAGTGTTGCTCAAAAGTAGCTACAGTCATTTAATACCATTAGTGGGTTTAAGCCAAACTAACTTCTCTTCCTGAGATAATGACTGTCCTCCTGAACACTGTTGGAGGACTGACCATCAGGGCCCACCTATCACCAGCCAGCTCTCCTGTCCATTTGTGTCAACTTCTACACCCTCAGTTACATCACTGTGCCATCCAGATGCACCAGCATTGAGATATGATGGGACTGTTTCAGCTCACGCCCACTTTACACAAAGACTCAGAGACTGCCTCAGTCAGAGACTGCCTCAGTCAGAGACTGCCTCAGTCAGAGACTGCCTCTACTTGTGCAGCTTCTAAAGCTTTGCTATCCAGATTTCAGAGATTCTTTTCTTTGGTATTTAGTTTAGTAAACTGTAAATACTGTTTGACCAGAGGAGGATGGGTCTCCCCTTGTGAGTCTTGGTTCCCCCCAAGGTTTCTTCCTCCAGTCTGAGGGAGTTTTTCATTGCCACTGTTGCCTCTGGCTTGCTCACAGGGAGATATATATGTTATAACTGTCTGTTTTAAAACTTTAATGTTTGAAATTTAAGCAATTAATGCAATTAATTTAAGCTTAATGCAATATTAAACTTAATGTGTCAATTTTTTGTTACACCAGGGGCCCAAGAAGCTCAAATCTGACCCTCCCTCTCCCCACAAGCGCATGAAATGCTAGCCGTTATAGGTGTCCAGACCTGCCAACCTTGGGAAAACTATGTTCCGTATGTGTTGGGGAAAAAAAACATTATTTATTGCTTATTTTCTTCTCTCCCAGTCTTTTTCTATACCTTTCATATTCTTACTATGTGTTTTAATGAAGTGATTGAATCTTGAATCTTTTTTTACTTTGTGCTTGTTTGCTTTGTATGTAAAGTGTCTTGAGTAGCTTGAGAAGCATTATATAAAGAAAGTGTTTTAATATTAAAATGCATTACTATTCTGCACCTCATCGCAGGCGACGGCAGCATGGAATTATGCAAATACTGGAATGGGGACAAAAATGAATGACTATTAGAGGAGAGCTTTAGAAAGTAGAGCAGGAGGGTCCTAAAAAATGATCTACATCCAGTTCATTCCACCACTGCTGTCAACAGCAAAAGTTTTTGACAGAGCATTCCACTCACTGTGTCCGTCTGCAGTGTTGTCAATTGCTGTGTTGTGATATTAATTATGAGTATCATATTATGAAACATCATGTTTAACAATCTGTGACACACAGACAATATAACGTAACTTTGCCAACTTAAAAGGTGAACAAGCAAACTAGCCTGCTACTGTAACTGTAAGCTAACGTGATTGATACTAAACATTTTCCCAAGCTTGGCAGTTCCGCATTAATTTAACTAATTTTACAATTTCAACTTTCCACATATATTAACTTTTGTAAAGGAGTATAAAACATCATCCTCCCTTTTGGGACCAGCCAGACAGAGTGAGGAGGGGCAATAAAATAGATATATTTTGCATTGCTGTCTATTTGCAGTCTCTTAAAATGACTGACATGATGAATTTGTCATCCCTGCTTGCTATTTGTGAAATAAACAAATATAATGAAATTAAATTTAGTGTAGAGTTTGCATGTTTACACTGTGTGTGTGTGTCAGGCCATATGGAAATGCTACATTTTTCCCTAGGTGTAAATGTGCATATGTGCATCTGCCCTGTGATGGACTGGTGGCCTGTCCAGGCTGCTGGAATAGTCTCCACCTGACCCAGAAGGATAAGCAGTTTTGTGGTTCATTAGCTAGCTGGAATCTCTCAGTCAGGTTTAAACTGTACTGATGTTTGAGCTCACAAAAAGTTAGCACACCACTTATTACATTTGTACAGTTATGTGTTTGTTTTCTGTTGTTGGGACTGTTCACTTCTGTCTCCCACCATGATAAAGAATAGCATTGGTGTCACAACTCTGCCACTTCGTACTGCATTGAAAATGTGAGGCTTATGTTCATGTGGGGCTTCCTGATGGGAACTTGTTTAACCAATAAAAACGAAACTACATGAAAGAGCTCTCGTTATTGATGTTGCATTAGCAGAAGCTTGTGCAAGCCTTCATGCTCCCAGCTTTGACTAGTGGGTAGAATTATGGGAATGTTTTTTGCAAAACTGTCAAACCAAAGTGTCAAATGTAGTGTGAAAGATTTTAGAGTGGAGAACTAATTTTTCTCTTCACATTCTTCATGGTCTTTCATAAAGCTCTATCAACCCTAGAGTAGCCATTAACACAGGCACACATTGTACCTGGAGTTCTACCACCTGAAAACACAATGTACTAATAATTACAAATTATATATATCAGTCTGTTGCAGGCGTAGCCATTCCAAGTCTCAGTCTTGACTCAGTGTCAAGTTAAGTCAGAGGTTTATTTATGTAAATCCTTTTACAACAGGACAGCTTTACAGAAGCCCCCCAGTGACCACGCCAGGGTTGAAAGTGTGTCCAGGTCTTAGTCTTGATTGCAATACTAGGTGACATTGATAAACTGGCTTAGGAGAAGGCGGCTCCAAAGCACTTGTCTTAAAATGAGCATTTTAAAAAATTTTATCATAATATTATATTATGAAATAATGGTTTTGCAATATTAACCCTGTGTAGCTGGTTACAGTGAGACCAGGAGAAAGTCATGCTGCATACGGTAAGGAATGTCTTGGCACTGCATTCACATCAGTACACTAGAGCAATTAATCAAATCCAGAATGACGGCTGAAAAAGAGGAGTTCCTCTACGAGCCTCACTGTTGACGGTATTATGAATGAGCTTCAGATGCTCCCCTACACAGCGCGCCTTCGTGCCCAGCAGATTCCGGCCAGCCTTGAGTCATGAATTTCTTTGGCTCCCGTTCAGGAAAACAGGAAGCACCACCTGCTGCAGAAATCCGATGTTAATTTCTCAGCGTAAGACTTCATCCAGTGAGAAAGGTGGAAAGAAGGTCTAATGACTGACGACAGCAGAGGAGTCCTCTCCGTCACCGCCACTCGGGCCTTTAAACCCGGATAACACTGCGGCAGGCACATTCTAAAACACAGGGGAACCAGTGGTCCTCACAGAATTTCACTGCTCAGTTCAGTGAATAGTGTGAAACTACACTGCTGTCCAGGGAATTAGTCCTATTTGTTAAAAATCTGTTCAAAAAATCTACACAATTCATGTGACATATTGGTGATCGTCCTATTTTTATAACGTACCTTTAATCTGATTACTGTCATTTATACTGTAACTAAATATGGTAACTAGGTAACACCACTGCATGTATGCAGAGTGCAACTACCCAGCCCTGTTTATTTGTTGTTGTTTTTTTTTACAGGTGTAATTGATTCAAAATAGCTGTATTTTTGTATAGGTTATACATTTCTGTGGTTTAGTACACACGATAGTCTAGAAGGCAATCTTAAATGCTTCTGTTTGTGGGTTTGGTTTAAGCTGATGCCCAGGATTCAGGATCAGTATTTAACTGAATGCTTGTCAGGATTTGACAAATACTGTAGATAGTTCCTCTGAGAATATCAGATGTTCCTAAATCACTCGAAACATAAAGGATATACAAACACATTAATAATGTCATATGCCAAAACCACTTACCCCTTAAACAGCTCGGGTTCAAAGGTCAGGGACAGTTCCAACATTTGTAACCATTCAAAAAAACGTATTGCAAAGCGCCTTCATCAAAAATATTGCCCCTCGTTAAGCGTCTGCAGCGGTCTTTCAAAGCTCATTAATCATTTTCACTTGTCGCAGTGTATTTGCCACCGTGCTGACATTGCTTTTCTGGAAATATATTGCCCCCCAGCTAAGGGATTTCACCCACAGCCCCTCCCTTCACTGCCACATGTGGAAGGCTGAGTAATTAATTGGCTGGGGGTTTTCTACCGGTTTCTCTCCCGGTCGCTAATGCTGGGTGGTGTGAGGTGAATTAATACTACAATAAGGTGCTCTGATTTCAATACAGACCACAACGTTCTTCATTCCTTACAAACATAATTAAAACAATCAAACAGAATCAATCAAATTCTGATAAATGCAAAGCATTATGAATGAAAACTGTGCCATTTCATGGTTTGCCTGTTGTTTTCACTCAGTCCATGAAAACTTGTTTTCTAAAACATTTGCACAATTGTATTGTGTTTCTACATAGCTACATAGAAAGATACATAAAAAGCTACATAACTCAACCTCCTCTAACTAGAACTAAATCTCCCAGCATGCCTAATAACAAATTAGAGGAGGGTACCAGTTAAAATGTACGCCCATGTTCGAAATGTTTTTTGTATTTCATTTTTTCCCTATTTTTTATGACCCAAGTAGTCATCATTTTTATTACATAACCATCTTACAGTCCATTCACAGTAATATATGTAAATGATCTCCGTCCTGATTTATGGTGTATGATGATATCAGATATTATATGGGTATAGGCAGATAACTACTTACATAATTACTGTCACTGGAGAAATGAGTTTATATATATATATATATATATATATAGGTATACATTTAAGGTATACATGTAAATATTTTGGCCTTATTATTATTATTATTATTATTATTATTATTATTATTATTATTATTATTATTATTATTATATTCAGAAATACATCTTTTGAGCTAGAAAGAGCTTATAACCAAATATGTTGCTTGTGCTCGTTTAACTAATCCAACTGTGTTTATGCAGCATTCCCCTAATGTCTTTGCTAGCCTGGTTGATTATTATGGACACTTTAAAATGTCCTCACTGACTGAAATGTTCACAAATGAACCAAACAATCACCCAATAATATTAATGCCATACCTTAGATAACCAAATGACACCACTAAGGTCTGAAGAAACAACCAATATTATCATTGATTATGGAAATTCTTTATTTCCTTCACTGTACCTAAATGATGGATCATACTTATTCTGCTGCAGAATTCCCATTGGCTGAATGGGCTGTAGGCTGGAATAGGGATCCTTGCATGACAAATTACATGGTGTTTCCTGCTCATGCTTTCGAAATAAAAATAACTATGACAGAATTTTGCTATTTTGACAGATTCCACCCTATTTCCACCAATGATTACATCAAAGCTTTGCTTTAAAATAGCAAGGCACATTTAGGGTTTCATTATGTGGATTCTTTAAAAGTTGTTGTAGATGGTTTGTACATCTGTCCTATGTACATTGAGCTCAGTAAACTGGTCTATGTTTGTAACTAAAAGGCTAATACTTTTCTTGAACTTTGCTATATAACACTGACCCAATCATGCAAATAAATGGGTATGTAGCAATGCTGCTTTAAAAGCACAAACTAGCATTTTTAGCACTGTGATAAAACAACATAAAGTACTTTCTCTTAGTAGAATTAATTCTCACTTTAACAACAAGATCACACAAATAGATTGCATTTTGCATGTTGGTTTTGTGAAATGTACAGAAAAGGTGAGACTCAATGTTCTTTTTCCTAAGAAACAGACAAAAGTACTTTAATAAAGACGTACACACACACACGCACACACACATACAAAAGTATATCGCATGCAACATCCTTGTCGGCAGCGATGTGTGAAAGAGGTAAGATACAAATGGGAAAAAAAATTCCATGCTCACTGCAGCAGCTTTGGCTAGAATGCTTCAAGGTTTGGGTTTTCAAGTTCCTGCTTTTTTGGTCTTTAGCTGTTCAGTTTTATAAAATAGTGCATATAGGGTTTTGGGTTTATGTAATTTGTGTGTCAATGTGTGCATAATCTTACTATTGTTTTGTCTGAAGTGGAAAGAAATACATGCTATAACATGCCTATCACTGTGGTTGGTGTGCTGCTGTTCTTGTGTAACTAATTGTCACCAAATACTTGCCTATGGGCCAATAACTTTGGGCCTGGTTGTCATGACTAATTTTGTTTTGTTTTGTAATCTACCATTAGTCATATTACCATTACCATATGGCATAATAACAGCTTATGTCATGTGACAAATTCTCTGATTGGCCATCATTACATTAATCCTTATGACAACCTTCATGATAACTGCACATACTGGTAACGTGATTGCATTGCATGGTCATGCCCATGTTATGTAGCAGAATTTAAGAGTCACTGCTAAAAGACCAGCACCTCAGCTTATTGTCAGTCTGGTAGGTCTGTGTTCGGACCAGTACATGTGAGAGTTTGAGACTGATGTCTGAAAAGGAGACGTGTAATGTGTGCTCTGAAAATAGAGATATTACTGTTACTGTGTATTCTATCTCTGTCACACACCAAAGGCATTCTGAAGGTGTCACAGGGTGACACAAAATCTGACAGCTGTGAATTGAGTCATTAAAAAACAAAAGTAAAATATAATCTCTGCAGGCAGTGTCCCCGATTACGCAGTATCTAAAATAAACATATTGAATTTGTAGATACTGGAACATTTAAGTGGAACTAAGGGGAGAGATTACACGCCACAAATAAGTAAGAAAGGTGATGCACATTTAAAAAGCCAAAAACAGGTGTTTTCTGTTAACATTGATCAACGCATCCTTCTCTCCTTATAGATAAAACAGTATAATATACATGCAAAACACTTAGAAGTCATGGATTTAATCCTGTTTAGTGCGAATGAGGTCATACTGGCTTTTGCTTTGCTATCCTGCACCACAACAACATAGAAAATAAAAAAAGTAGATACTTTAAAAATAGCTCCTTTACTTTTTACCACATAGTTTTAGTCACAGTTTTAGTCTTGCCAATTAAGTATATAACTAATGTTGTAACAATGCTTCCTAAAGCCTGTTAGTTTCACTTTTAAATGATGCCATATTTGTAAGGAACCTGCATTTGTGGGATGAGCAGTAGAGCTAAAAGTGCCTTCTTCTCTGCCATTGCCAAACAGCTTATTTTGCTGTTGCTACTGGCACTTGTTTTGAGCTTCTGTTACGCCCAGGTGCTGCCAATCAGGTGCCTCTCATGACTGCCCTTCACCATCAGGCCCTTTTGCTCTGGTGTCAGCCACACGTGCACTGGAACCTGAACATGTGTTCAGCGATGAGTCCAGATTCTGCCTATGGTTGTTGGATCGTAGGGTCAAAGTGTGGAGAGAATGTGGAGAACACTATGCTAATTGCTGCACTGATAAAGGAAGATCTTTTGGTGCAGGCAGTGTGATGGTGTGGGGCAACATCTCCTTCACTGGAAAAACGAGGCTTATCATCTTTGGAGGCAATCTCAATGCAGAGAGATATTGAGATAAAATTCTGCAACTAGTGGTAATCCCATATCTCCACAGTCTGCAACCAAACTCTATACTCCAAGATGACAACGCTCGCCCCCACAGACTACCTCCAGAATTTGGGAGTGGAGAGGATGAAATGGCCCATGAGCAGTCCTGACCTCAACGCCATGGAACACTTGTGGGATCAGCTTGGGCGTGCTGTTCGTACCAGAGTGACCAACACAACCACGCTGGCTGACTTGTGACAAATGCTGGTTGAAGAATGGGATGACATCCTACAGCAGCAGTGTGTGACCAGGCTGGTAACCAGCATGAGGAGGAGGTGCCAGGCTGTTGTGGCTGTGTATGGTTCTTCTACACGCTACTGAGGCTCCTGTTTGTTAAATGAATAAATTGTTAATTTACCAGTATGTCTTGTTTCATTGAACTTCAATCATCCTGTCCGCCTAACTCCAAACGAGTCAATGGCAGAATCAGTTGTTTGGCTTTGGCAGAGAGGATTTGGCAAATTTTTCAAGGGCGCAACTCACATACTCAGCTCTACTGCTCATCTCACAAATGTATGTTCATTACAAATGTGGCCATTTAAGAGGGAAACTAACAAGCTTTCCAACGGTATAAGATTTACTGCCAAGGAGCATTGTTACAACAAAGAAATAGTCCAACAAATACAAATTTCCTTACTTTTTGTGTAAGTTTATACAATTAAATGAGCAAATTACCAAAACTACAGCAGTGTTAGTTTGGGGTTAGTGTCGCTGTGATAACACGAATGTTTGTATAGCAGTTTAAAATCAGCACACTTATAAAATATTTAACATATTTCTGTTAAGGTAATTTTCTTATATTAGGAAAAGCAAAGCTAAGGCTAAATTTATTTCTATAATTCATTTCTATATGGTCGATAACTTTACAATCGATAATCAACATTTTTGGCCCATTATCAGCAATTACAGACATGTGAGTCCCAAATGAGATATGATGTCAAATGAATGACTGGGTTATATATTTGATGTAATTGATATGTGTAAATATATATATAATCTATTTAAACAGTATAATTATTTATGCAGCCATAGATATATGTTTGTCATCATTAAATTGAAATGAAAGTGGATTGTTTTGCCTGATTATCATTGATGAAATAAAAACCTTTAAAAAAGTATTTTGTCAGTAATATTTTTGAGAAGAGTATAAATGATTATAAAAAAGTTTTATACTAACAAGAGTTTTAAATATTGTTTACAGCTAAGGGGATTAGAAAACAGATGAGTTGAATGTCCTATTACATAAAAAAGTTGAATAAGGTGTTTGATGTCTCAGACAATTGTTATTGAAATTTTGAGATGAAATACAAATGTGACATGCATATTTAAAACTTGTTCATGGTGGAAAATTATATGTATGATGTTATAAGGCAAAATTCACCTAAAAGGATATAGGATTTCAGATTTACCAATATTTTATCATCATAAACATTGCATAGAAGTAATGTGTCTGGGTTTACATCAGTTCAGATCATAACTAAAATGCTGATATGTGCTTTGTAGACACTGTGAATCCTGTAATTTCTTTCAATGCCAAAAATGTTTTTCAGTTGTTTTGCAATGAACCATTTCCATCAAACGACTTTCAATGACTTGAACTATACAGACATGAAAAAGCTTTTAGATGGTTCTAAACCTTTGTGGGAACTTCATGATGTGTAGTGTGTTTAATTCATTCTTGGAAAAGACAAATTCTTTGGTCTTTGGTAATGACCTTCTCACAGTGGTGGTGTTCAGTGGGGCATCTATCTATCTAGTATGCCATAAACCATAAATATTAATGCAAAACATGAGTCAAAGAGGGTGAATAGTCTTCAGCCTTCACTTTTTCCACTGAAGTTACGCAACCCTCATCAGATGAGTACCGCATTGTGCCCAGACAGAAATCTTCAAAGAAGGATGCTGTCTTCTTAAGTGCACATTGCCCTAGCACTAACAGCCTGTTAGTCAGGATGCGGGATGCAGGGATAACAAAAAGCAGAAGCTTCTTAAGGAAGCCAGAAATCTGCTAATAATCTCTTGTAAAATAAATGCTGTCTTAATTTAAATGTCCCAAATTATGGGATAACAGTGTACCATCATTTTAATGGTACACTGACTTTCACTGGGTAGAATGACGTTTCTGTTGCTGCCGCTTCAGCTCGGAATACAAGACCTTAGAAAAACTGCATAAAACTTTAGGCACACAACAACAACTATGGGTCTTATGCGAGCTCAGTATTCCCAGCATGAGCATCATAGCAAAGACCGAAGAAGACAACGCCAGAGGAAAAGAAAAAGAGAGTGACCGAGAATGAGACCAGACACCGGCTTTTACTTGTTGACGAGAGCTAAGAGATAAAGGGATGCAAGACAGTCAGATCTAACCAGAAAACAATGAAAACTGAATATCAGAGGACTGATACCTATTACTGCCCTTCCCTCTCACAGACTTTTATAGTTTTTCAGCTGCCAACAGCCATCAAAGCTCAGTCTTGTTTCAGGCTAGCATCAAATAAATTCATCTAATGCCAAAAAGTTTGGTCAGTCTTTGCTGCTCTCATGCCAAATAACTAACTTTGTAATCTCCTTGATGTTTGTAGCCTCCTGTAATAAGCCCCATCACTATTATTTTACTTTGTGAGTTGACAATGTTCTTTCTCCTCTAATGCTATCTTTGCCGGTGTTGTGCCAAATTCTGCCTCCCAGCAGGATCCAAGTCGTCGCGCAAGAATATGGATGCAACAGATTACACTTGCAATTTACATTTAGAACCAACTAAAACTGTGAATGCAATCACACAGGCATTCATATACCTGTGTGATGTGAAGGGAAGATGCATTTGTATTCACATCAGTGATGTAAAAGTAAATTACGCTCCATGAGAAGGACATAACAAAACTTGCAATTTTTCTTGCATAATGCTGCTTGAAGCATGGCTAACGTTTCAAATGGACCATTCACATCTCAATTCATGTAGCTTGCATACAGAGATTAAGCTGTACAATGTGTTTTTGTGTGTGTGATGTTAAAGGTATAAAGGTATAAAGAGTGATTCTGCTGTGCTGTATTGAATTGATAATACAGGACAGTTAATTAAGGACAGAACACATTTACATACATCATAGTGACAAAAAAACAGCCTGATATAAAAGATAAAAAGAGGCTGTAAATAGTCATGCAATAAAAAAAATCTGATTGTATTTGGTACATATGCAAACGAATGTAATAACCAGCCCTAAAGAAAGAAAAATACAAGATAAACACAAGGTAAGACATGGGCCCTTTAAGAGAAAGAACTAATCCACTCACTCAATAAATCACCGCCCAGAATGGGAGAGTCTCTGACTGTGAGCCAGAAACTTGATGAAAAATTGGATTAGAAAAGAACTCATGACAGAACTTTTGAAACTGGATTTGTGGCTGCAGGTCCTTCCCATGGTCGGGCCTCGCTTGACATTAAGGTAAGTTGTTATTGCGGAAGCAGCTGCATTCTGTGGAATCACATTTTTCTCGTCATCTTCGAGATGAAGTGTCAAACACTCAAGTGGAGTGGCACGGATTCGAGGACAGAGCTTCTCTCAGCCAGCAATTAGCAGAGCACAGGCGCATGCTATAAAGGCGCCAGTGAATGATACAGCATTCCAGATGCTACAGCAGGGCCCCCTGAGAGAGCATGCAGCTTTTTCCAAAGCAGCTGCCATTGGTGAGCGCGTGCGTGTATGTGTGTAGGAACATTAGCAACAGCAGTCTTCACCCACGTCTTTACCCAGATCTCTGATAAAGAGCAGTGTACGACACTGGAACAACTTCAAATGCAATGTATCTATACAATTACAATTACTATTATACACGGTATTTTATTATTAAAATATCAATATTAAGAAATGTGATAAATATTATATATTAAGAAATGTGATAAATATTATATATTAAGAAGTGTGATAAATATTATATATTAAGAAATGTCATTCATGTATTTTCTGTGCGTAGTTTGACCCTAAAGATCAGTTGACAGTGAGTTTGTTGTTAATTTATGTATTGCTGGTGATTAGATGCTTGTTTGTGGTTAAAATTAGATGCAGTCTAATCTGAACCTGTATCTAAACCTAAATTACAAACAGTCTGTGTATCTAAACCTGGATTAATCACAGTCTGAGTATCTAAACCTGGAATAATCACAGCCCGAGTATCTAAACCTGAATTAATCTCACCCACAGTAACTAAAGTGGAGTATTTAAACTGGAGTATCTAAGCCGGAGTATTTAAACTTTTATTTTTCACAGTCTGAGTATCTAAACCTGGAT
Organism: Megaleporinus macrocephalus; assembly: GCA_021613375.1. Classification (NCBI taxonomy): domain Eukaryota; kingdom Metazoa; phylum Chordata; class Actinopteri; order Characiformes; family Anostomidae; genus Megaleporinus; species Megaleporinus macrocephalus. The sequence continues at coordinate 22,160,171 of CM038707.1, read as the reverse complement.
AAATCACAGTCTGAGTAGCTACACCTGGATAAATCACAGTCTGAGTATCTACACCTGGAATAATCACAGCCCGAGTATCTAATCCTGCATTATTCACAGTCTAAGTATTTAAACCTAAATTAATCTCACCCTGAGTATCTAAACCTGAATTAATCTCACCCGCAGTAACTAAAGTGGAGTATTTAAACTGGAGTATCTAAGCCGGAGTATTTAAACTTTTATTTTTCACAGTCTGAGTATCTAAACCTGAATAAATCACAGTCTGAGTATCTAAACCTGAATAAATCACAGCCTGAGTATCTAAACCTGGAATAATCACAGTCAGAGTATCTAAACCTGGAATAATCACAGTCAGAGTATCTAAACCTGAATAAATCACAGTCTGAGTATCTAAACCTGAATTAATCACAGTCTGAGTAGCTAAACCTGGAATAATCACAGTCAGAGTATCTAATCCTGCATTAATCACAGCCTGAGTATTTAAACTTCCATTATTTACAGTCTAAGAATCTAGACCTAAATTAATCTCACCCTGAGTATCTAAACATGAATTAATCTCACCCGGATTATCTAAACTGGAGTATCTAAACAAGAGTATCTAAGCCTGAGTATTTAAACTATTATTTTCACAGTCTGAGTATCTAAACCTGAATTAATCACAGTCTGAGTATCTAAACCTGGATTAATAACAGTCTGAGTATCTAAACCTGGAATAATCACAGCCTGAATATTTAAACTTCTATTATTCACAGTCTAAGTATCCAAACCTAAATTAATCTCACCCTGAGTATTTAAACCTGAATTAATCTCACCCAGAGTATCTAAACCTGAATTAATCTCACCCAGAGTATCTAAACTGGAGTATCTAAACCTGGATTAATCACAGCCTGAGTAGCTAAACCTGGATTAATCATAATCTGAGTATCTAATCCTGAGTATGTGAACCTGGATTAATCACAGTCTGAGTATCTAATCCTGAGTATGTGAACATGGATTAATCAGAGTCTGAATATTTAAACTTGTAATAGTCACCTGGATTAAGAGAGAAAGTTGTTCACTGCCGTTGTAAGGCGAGTTCATGGTGTCTGTGTTTGTCAGGCTTTGTGAAACTCAGAAACTCAGAGTCCTGGCCAAAAATCACCAACAATACAAAAGCCAAAGCAACACAAGAAGCAGCAAGTGTTGGGGATAATGAGGGGGCAGAGCTGGAATGTTCCAAGCAGAAACAAGAGGGGGGTCCTGTGATTTTCTGCATTATTAGATTTTTATTAGATTTTCTTTTTTTTTTCTTCTTGGTTTACGAGAACAAAGACTTGTTTTTACTGTATGAATCAGTTTCTAACACTCGCCTCAACGAGCCAACTGAAAGTGTCAACTTGTTTGTGAACAACACATCACTAAGCTACAGTCGAGGAGGAGTTGGAACAAGGAGCCACTGTTGTTCTCACTGAACGCCAGTTATGAAAACTGGGTTCATCAAATTTTCATATTGACTAACATTATTTTATGTTTATGTTCATGAGATGGATGAAAAGTTTCTGAAATACTGGTAATAGGAAATTAGTTAACTCTGATCAAGTTTATATTGTCTAACTAATGTAATTTACTGCCTCTTAGAAGAAACCACTCTAAAATTTGGCCAAATAATACAAAGTCTATTAAATACACAAAAGTTATAATTCATTTCAATACATTGTTGTGACTGTTAACTAGGCCTGTCTCAATCATGATGAAGGCTGAGGTATAATAATAGTCATATAGATAATTGTGATTCGTTATTTAATCATATTCTCTTGTTAATTGTTTAATGATTATTAAAATACAGTGTGTTTATGTACAAAGTAAAGTACAAAGTATCTGATTAGTGACTCCAGAACTGTCATCCATTCCTACACAAACCTAAAGCCGGATTTATACCAATAAAATCCACAGCTGGTTGGAAAATGGCACTGAAGGTAGTCCATTCCCAAATTAAGCGGTACTAAGTATTAAAACCTGGATTAACCACAGTCTAAGTAGCTAAACCTAAATTCACCATAGCCTGAGTATCTAAACCTGAAAAGTATTTAATTCATGTAAACCTGGTTAATTCACAGCCTGAGTGTCTAAACCTGAATTAATCTCAGTCTGAATATCTAAACCTGGAATTATCACACAGTATCTAAACCTAAATTCATCATAGCCTGAGAATCTTAACCTGAATTAATCATGGCCTGAGCAACTTAACCTGAATTAACCATGGCCTGAGCATCTTAACCTAAATTAACCATAGCCTGAGCTTCTTAACTTAAATTAACCCTATCCTGAGCTTCTTAACCTAAATTAACCATAGCCTGAGCAACTTAACCTGGATTAACCATGGCCTGAGTATCTGGACATGAATTAACAACATCCTGAGCATCTTAACCTGAATTAACCATAGCCTGAGCAACTTAACCTGAATTAACCATATCCTGAGTATCTAGACATGAATTAATTATATCCTGAGCAACTTAACCTGAATTAACCATAGCCTGAGCAACCTAACCTGAATTAACCATAGCCTGAGCAACTTAACCTGAATTAACCATAGCCTGAGCAATTTAACCTGAATTAACCATAGCCTGAGCAACCTAACCTGAATTAACCATAGCCTGAGTATCTAAACCTGAATTAACCATAGCCTGAGCAACTTAACCTGAATTAACCATAGCCTAAGCAAATTAACCTGAATTAACCATAGCCTGAGCAATTTAACCCGAATTAACCATAGCCTGAGCAACTTAACCTGAATTAACCATAGCCTGAGCAACTTAACCTGAATTAACCATAGCCTGAGCATCTTAACCTGAATTAACCATAGCCTGAGCAACCTAACCTGAATTAACCATAGCCTGAGCATCTTAACCTGAATTAACCATAGCCTGAGCATCTTAACCTGGATTAACCATAGCCTGAGCAACTTAACCTGAATTAACCATAGCCTGAGCATCTTAACCTGGATTAACCATAGCCTGAGCAACTTAACCTGAATTAACCATAGCCTGAGCATCTTAACCTGAATTAACCATAGCCTGAGCAACTTAACCTGAATTAACCATAGCCTGAGTATCTAAACCTGGAATAAAGGAGAAAGTTGTTAATTGCTGTTGTATGTGAGTTAATGGTGTCTGCGTTTGTCAGGCTTTGTGAGACAGAAGGCCTGGCCTGGTTAAACTAAAGTTGGCTTTGCCCAGTTTTCTTTCAAATTTCCGTTTCCACCTTAAATTGTGCCACTGTTCTGGACCTGTAGCTAACTACTGCACCATTTAAGGTGGAAGGGAGTATTCAAATAAATAGCTGGTGAGTAGAAAGCCAGTTTTAGCCTCACTTGTGCTTTAGCTCATAACTCCATAAAAATCTCATAAAAATCCACTAAATTGATCAAAACTGATGTTCTTAAAGCCGTCACTGCAGCACCTTCACTATAAGGCATATGTTCGCTTACCACAAACACATCTGCTTAAACAGACAAGCTGAGATGTAGAAGGTCAAGATCACAGCAAACTTTAAAGACCAAAGCGTGAAAATATCAGTTCAGGTCTCACTTTTAATATACTAGAGTAACATTAACCGTTTGTTTTGAGATTTTCACATAGCCTGTTTCAGACTTTTTCAAAAAAGAATGTTGCACAGCAGAAAAATAGCTTTGGATGGGTAGAAAACCACTAATATCACTAATTCTCACAAATTATTTTCTTTAGCCACTACTGGAGCTTCAAACTAAAACACTGACGCACTGATGAAGAACTGAAGATGTGAAGCAGTGTTTGCTAAGCAGTGATTGGAGGGCTAAATTTGGTGGTGAGAGTAATGATTTGATTGACTATTATACGATGACATTCCTCTTTTGATTGGACCAGTCAAACTGACCAAAAACCTGATCAAACTGGCCAGACCCAGCTGGCAGTGAGGGAATATGTAGATCTTAAAAAACACAAAAACAGTCAATCAGGTGCCCTGAGTTACTCATCACACTGGGTTTTAACTCAGGGAAGCTCATGGATTTAATCAACCCTGTTTTGAGTGAAACGTTATTCAACAAACACTCATCCAACAAACAGACTTAAGATATTAGACTTTCCTACATAGTTAATATAATGAATGAATGAACAGACTAGGATGAAGAGACTACGAGGTCCCTCAACCAGTGCTTAATTTGTGCCAGATCTTGCCAGAACAAGATCCAGCACCTCTCGTATTTCGAGTACCTGTGTGCTGGATCCAGCGTTTGACTTTTTTTTTTTTTAACATGGGGAATTATTTATAAAGTAAATTAAAATAAATCGCAAGTGCAGAGTGCGAGCAGGGTTTCTCCCAAATGAACCTGATTTGCCAGTCACAGCGTGCGTCCATGCGCGCTTCCACGTTATGATCTCCTCCCCAAAAAGAAAATAAAAGAAAACAGTATTACACTCAAACATCACATCTGTTCACCCTCTTCCCCATAAATAAAATAAAAGAAAACAGTATTACACTCAAACATCACATCTGTTCACCCTCCTCCCCAAAAATAAAATAAAAGAAAACAGTATTACACTCAAACATCACATCTGTTCACCCTCCTCCCCAAAAAGAAAAGAAAAGAAAACAGTATTACACTCAAACATCACATCTGTTCACCCTCCTCCCCAAAAAGAAAATAAAACAGTATTACACTCAAACTTCACATCTGTTCACCCTCTTCCCCAAAAATAAAATAAAAGAAAACAGTATTACACTCAAACATCACATCTGTTCACCCTCCTCCCCAAAAATAAAATAAAAGAAAACAGTATTACACTCAAACTTCACATGTGTTCACCCTCCTCCCCAAAAATAAAAGAAAAGAAAACAGTATTACACTCAAACTTCACATCTGTTCACCCTCCTCCCCAAAAAGAAAAGAAAAGAAAACAGTATTACACTCAAACTTCACATCTGTTCACCCTCCTCCCCAAAAAGAAAAGAAAAGAAAACAGTATTACACTCAAACATCACATCTGTTCATCCTCCTCCCCAAAAAGAAAAGAAAAGAAAACAGTATTACACTCAAACATCACATCTGTTCACCCTCCTCCCCAAAAATAAAATAAAAGAAAACAGTATTACACTCAAACATCACATCTGTTCACCCTCCTCCCCAAAAAGAAAAGAAAAGAAAACAGTATTACACTCAAACTTCACATCTGTTCACCCTCCTCCCCAAAAAGAAAAGAAAAGAAAACAGTATTACACTCAAACTTCACATCTGTTCACCCTCCTCCCCAAAAAGAAAAGAAAAGAAAACAGTATTACACTCAAACATCACATCTGTTCACCCTCCTCCCCAAAAAGAAAAGAAAAGAAAACAGTACTACACTCAAACATCACATCTGTTCATCCTCCTCCCCAAAAAGAAAAGGAAAAAGATTGTGTTACACTCAATCATAACCATAACTGTTCACCCTCTACCCCTAAAAAAAGAAAAGAAAAGAAGACACTATTGCACTCAAACATCACTACATAGGTTCTGTTTTTTATTTGAGCTGGAGTTGTTAGCTGATCTGGCTCACGTTGAAAGACAATGAGATCCTATTTTTATTTTTTTGTTGCTTTATCTGTAACTCACATTTATGGGTCAAACAAAGCTCTAAACAACTGCCACTATTTACTTTCTGCCCGCAGATATTCTGCATTTTCTTCTTCTAGAAAGATGGAAAATGGTGCCTGTCTCCCCGTGGACTCCACTGGTGGTCTGATTAATTGGGCATACATCAGTGCCAACCTCCGTCTGGCTTGAAACCTTAGAGATTCTCCAGTATAACGTCTAAAGGAGCTGGCTGGCTCTGTGTTTGATCATATTTTCTATATCCATTATAGCGTCTACAAAAGCAGCTAATACAAGTCATTTAGTCCATCAAGACGACTCACACCTTTCGGTTTGTACTTAGATGCTTTTGGCAATTAGTGCATATTCCACCATGTAATCACAAGCAATCAAGACATAATGCATGTGGCTCGTGATGTGATAAATTCCTGGTGGAGGTTAATTGCTGAATGTTGCCTCAGTCTGCCCTGCATACTGAATACATTTTCCCATTCTTTACTTGAGGACGGAGACATAAGAGGTAAAAAAAAATTTCAGTGCTACTGAACATTAACACCTCTTGTGCTGCAGATCAGTGGAGCTATTGTTAAGTGAAGCTTTCATGGTCTTGCATAGTAAGATTATAATTTATTAAATAAGCATAACCACTAAGAATATTGTACTTCAATGCTCCACCGAAGTTACTGAAGTTCTTGCCTCTAAAGTGCTATTCAGGGCCTGGTTTCCCATAAGCACCTAAGGAACGTGTGAGTGATGGAGAGAGAGTGTTCGGTGTGATGTTTGCTCTGTCATTTAAGAATCATTCTTGTATTAAGATGCTTTGGGAATCGCAGCCCTAATGCATTTTTTGACTGCTTGGCTGCAAACACCACAGAAAGTGCTCATTTACTGTAGCCCTGTCTTTAGTAAACACAATGCATCATTAGCATTGTCATTAGCATGGGCATTTACAACCAGCACTCAGCAGTGCTACTTAAAGTCTAACAGTTTTATTTGTTATTTGTCTAATTTCAGTTGTTAGGAGGGTGCATGTGAGGTAAGGAAATGCTAAATACATATAGAAAATACATAGAAATACACAAGTAAATGCTTCTTTGAGTGCTTTCATACTTAAGAAAGCCTGCAAAAAACTTCTATATGTTCATCATATATTCTATAATAACTAAAGGATATGATGCCAACATGGCATTTTGCATTGTGAATAGTATCTGGGGTTATTTCTATGTTTTATTTTATAATAAAAGCTACCAGAATCATTACTGATCCCACAATCTGCAAAGCCCTAATCACTGAAACACTGGAAAAAATAACATTAACCTTAATGTTGAGTTATTGTGGCATGGTGGTGTAGTGGTAAGCATTGTTGCCTCACAGCAAGATGATCCAGGTTTGATTCCTGGTCTGAGCTTGGAGTGGAGTTTGTATGTTCTCTCCGTGCTTGAGTGGGTTTCCTCTGGTTTCCTCCCATAGTCTAAACACATGCATGTTAGGTTGATTTGTCACTCTAAATTGTCCGTAGGTGTGTGTTGGACGGGCAAACTGTTCATGATGTACCCTGCCTTCGCCTGATGGCCCTGGTCTCATCTCTCGTGACGTTGGATAAAGCGGAAGATGATGAATTAACTTTTGTTCATGAAGTTTTGTTAATTTACTTTTTAGTTGTTTATATTGGGCTCCAAACCATACTGACAAGTCTGCACAACCCTAGTGGATAACAGTAAAATTTATTATAACTAAACTTATCAGTGTAGCCAAAAAACAGCGTTTTAGAAGAACTATAATCTCTTGTAAGCACAATTTGGTATCACTCCACACAAGACAACCACAGATGGGGCTGTGGGCATTCACAACATAGCAAAGGTTAGCGTGGGTACCTTCTACACAAACCATGTATGTTTGAATCTGGATAGGCACAAGAAGAAAGGTGTCAGTTGGTTACTGGACCCACTTGAGTACTCGTACAACAGGAACCTTGTGGTGTACAAATAGGGTGCCTCTGCTCTTCATTTCTGCAATAGTATCATTCGATATACAGCTTCTAAATCTCTTTACTAACTCTATTTACCCGCAGACCAATTTAAGAACCTGTAGTCCAGCCTCCCAGAGTTTGAAGGCTAAATAAGTGGAAGAAGAAGTGGATGGAAGATAATGTATTTATTTGAGGTTAAATGTGTGAATAAGGTCTATCCATGCTATTTTAATTTTTATCTCTTTTAAACAAGTTTAGGTAATGTTGAATGTAGTTTGAAGCAAAATATATGAAAAAGAAGCCCTTTACTCCTACAGTCAAGATGCATCACCAGAACAGGGTTTTCTTAGTAACTGATTAGGAAATCTCACTTTAGACACTACTGCAACATAGCTGTAGGAGTCGAGTGTAGCAGATATATAGCAATGTTTTGGCTGGAGTGGAACGTTTTTCATTTTAGTCTCACTATTTTAGACTATGATTAGTCAATAATAGACGTTTCTGTTAATTCACCAGTAATTAGTTTTTATTTGGACCCTTTAGCATCCACATTTGCTCACTAGTTGCATCTTTAATGACAAAAAAAAATAAGAGACCTTCTTCAATCTAGTTCCAATATTTCTTTAAGCATACCGGCAACCATCTTTGTATCTGGGTTGATGGGCAGGTGGCTGACCTTTGCAGGTGAGAGCTATAAGCAGCTGGAGCAGTCTTTCACTATTAAAGAGATACAGCAAAGCACCTAGGCCGTACGCTCCATTAAATCCATTTATAGAGAAGCCTCTCGCACTGATCGATGGCATTGCCGAGAGCCAACGTTCCGCTGGAATTTTGATTCATTGTGTCATTAAAGAACACAAAAGCTCCTCAAAAACCTGCTCATGCTTCCATTCGACAGATATGAATAGTCATGAAACTGCCGAGCAGCATAGAAATGGATTTTAATCAAGTCCATCATGCCAGTTATATTTTTAGCTTTCCAAACTCCTTTACACTCCAGTGTGCCATAAATCCGTATGACCAGTATGACTTCCAGTCTGGGCTGACTGCAAGTTAACCACGCACAAGTGTTCACAAGTGTTCACAAGTGTCAATTTGACGTAGGCCATGTGTGGAAAAAACTGAAGATCCAAATAAAATGCTAATAGTGTGACTAAAGTATTTTGTGCACTGACCATAACTGAACTATTTACCTATAATATTATATATCAAAAACTGCAATACCTGAAAATACTACATGGTCCAGGAATTTGACTATTTCAGCTACAATCATTAACAACAGGTGCATGAATTCAGGCCCTGGTTTGTTAAGTTGAAGAAGAACTTTCGAGGCCAGTGTGGGACCTGTTTTCAGAGTGGTAGTCATATAGAACACCTTAAGAGTATTTCTCCTGCTGCATGCACAGAAATACAGCAGTGCTGTTGCGCAATATTTTGTTTAAAAATGTTCATGTATCCTAATATCTGTGCATTTTCATCTTCTTAATCTTATTTCTTATTATTTAATTAAGAGTTTGGCTAGATAGTAATAAAATGAAACTAATCAGGTTATATGCCGCAATATGCTATAAACGCTGTTAACATTAGCTGAGCAACTTAATGAACTTAAATTAGCTGCTGCTGTCCATCTTCTCATGACTGACGTGTGAAAATTAGGGAAACATTAAGTTAATAAACCCTGTGGAGCACCGTCTGTTGCCAGCAGCACATATTCACACTGATCATCTCTCAAGGCTTCCTATTGGAATTTCCATTACACCTTAATGTAAGTGCTACATCAGCTCTTATAAGCTTCATCTACTTCAGACAGTTCACTCTGAGCTGGTTTAAACCTTAAATTACTACATATATGCACAAGATGTCAAATTGTATAGTTAGTCTGAGTGTTCTTCTGCTTATATATGGCCCAAAACACAACCGACCCTCCGGGAATTCTCCTGACTCTCTTGTTTACCTACTCTGGCATTGTCTCAACCACACACAACACCTCTGGGATGAAGTGAAGCATTGACTGCGAGTAAGGTGTTAGTGTCCATCCTCAGTGGCTGACCTGACTAACAGACGAATAGCTTTGGTAACTGATTGAAAGTAAATCCTTGCTCCAAAATCTAGAACAAAGCCTTCTCAGAGGAGACAAGGATTTCCAACAAAACATAGAAATATAAACAAATGGAATAAGAGGTTCAACAAGCACTTTGGAATGTGTTATTCCTGTGTCCACATTTTTTTGGTCAAGCAAAGCATATGTAGGCTTAAGCGCATGATGACATATGCAAAATACATATGAACACAAAGAAATATGTATTTGTTTATAGTCTTCATGAATGAGCACACATAAGAATGTACCACACCGAGTCTCGTCTTGTTAAGAGAGTGTTATTGATGTTAACTAATCTGTGTGCTAATATTCAGTGAATAAATGGCCTAACCTCCACCTCCCTCTTGGAAGCAGTGATAAAGCCTGATTTTATGCACAGAGCAGAGTAGCTTTGGCAATGAGCTGCAGCACCCACGTGTCTCCCGCTGTGCACATGACCTTCACATCATCTAAGGATTTACTCTGCCTTAATCGGCATATTCGCAAAGCCAAAAGTGACGTCACGCCCATCGATAATGATGACTCAACATGCAGCACTGCTCCCAGCCTCCTTTTAAAGGTGTACTTCACCCAAAACTCAAAACATTGCTGTTACTGAATACTGAAACCAGTTCAGTTCGGCTGATTCGAATAGTAAGTTTCACAACAGACAGGTTACATTTGAGTGTATTATTGGAATCTACTTGATTCAGACATGTTCCTAATATGAACATGAAAGAAAAACATTACCTCAGCCCTATTGTTACTAATATGGTTTGATTTAAAAGATAAACCTAATGTAATATACACTCACTGGTCACTTTATTAGGAACACAGAGCTAGAACTGGGGATGACCCCCAGAACAGCTAGAACATTCTTCATGGCATGGATTCAACAAGGCTCTGGAAACATTAATTAAGAGGTTCTGTCCCAAGATGACATGATAACATGTCCCCCAAATGTGTTGGACTGGATCCAGATCTGTTAACTAGGGAGGCCATTGAAGTGCATAATGTTCATGAAGCTGTTTGTGAGGACTCGCTTGGTGCATTATGGGCTGAAAGTAGCCATTAGAAGATGAGCAAATTGTGGTCATAAAGGGATGCACATACAATAACTCAGCATTGGTGCTCTGTTGCATTTTGTTGCAGGATGCCAAAAACAGTCCTCACACTGTTACACCACTTGAACTGGTGACACAAGGCAGGCCCATGAGTTCATCAGCATGATGCTGCTGAAATGGAGATTCCTCGGATCAGGCAATGCTTTTCCAACCTTCACCTGTCCAGTTTTGGAACACCTGGGCTTATTCTTGGAAATGAGCGCAGTCTTCAGCAGACCTGCCTAAAGGTTTTGCTTGTTGTATTTCTTTGAGTTACCATGGTCTTCCTGTTGGCCAAGAATTTTCTCCTTATACCTCCCTCATTAGCACATCACTTTTGCCCATTGAACCAATGCTTACTCCATGTTTTTTATGTCCTGCACTCTGTGTAAACTGTCGAGCGGGGGTCATTCATTGACGTACCGCTTTTCAAATGCGAACCCAGTAAAGTATTTCAGTGGACCAACTCCTGTGGTAAGGTCAGTAAAGGTTGTATTTAAATGACATACATTAACATAAACCAGTGCGGCTTTTGTAGCCATCCTGTAATGCAGTTTATCCCATCAGCCTAAGGTAGCTCATCATAACAGAGACTACAGGATTAGATATCAGGTTTGAAAGAATAACGGCAAAGTGCTGACACAAGAAAAGAAACTTTGGTGACAAAAACAAAGGGTCTTTAAAACGAATTAACAGAGAACTGTGCACTATTTACCATGTTTCAATATTTAAATTGCCATATCTAGTCTCTTTAGAGATTGTGGCATTGGTCAGTAGTGGAAACATTAAATGAAATAAACCTAAAGCTCAACGTGAAAGCTCCTCCTCAATGCTCATCCATTCCCTGACAGCCCAAGAGCCTCAAATGTTCCATTTTTGTAGACATTTAAAAATATTTTAACTGAATTGCAACATAATTAATTGCATTAACTAAAACATTATTTTTTCCTCTGAGAACAGAATGAATTTAATGTAGATGTTGATGTGTTTATTTTGTAGCCATGATTAGCCATTAATTATTAAGCGTTTAAAGGTATTTACTGTCTGTCACCTACAACTATTCCACATAGTCATTTAGGCCATATTGACACCATTCTTATGTTTGATGTGAACATGAATTGTAGCTCTTGACCTGCATTTGCATGATTTTATTCACTACCCTGCTGCCACATGATTGGCTGATTGGATAATTGCATAGTTTGATGTATACATTTGAATCAGTGCAGCACTTCTTTCAGTGTCGGCAGCATTTGCCACTTGTGAAGCTAATTATAGATCATGACAGGAGTTTAAGGGGAAAGTATTCTATTCACGAAAATCTCAGGAGCATCCAGGTGAGGCTTTTCATCACAGCAGGAGGATGAAAGGCACAAAGAAGTGACTCCAGAGTGTTCAGGCAAGTACAAATAACAGAAGAATCAAAGCCACATCAGGATCTGGCACTGGCATCATACCAAGTAACAGGAGCTCATACACAGCTTGGCAAGAATGTTAGTGATGTTTGGAAGGTGTAGTCCAGGGATCAGCAACTCTGATAATAAAAAAAGAGTCATTTTGTCCGGTTCAAATCAACTTACTCTGAGAGAAATTTCATACTCATTTCATTGGTGTAACAGCTTACCATCTTGGCTTTCTGGGAGACTGGGTGCAATCACAGGAACGGTTTTAATGGAAAAAAGGAAAAGACAGGGGTATTGTAAACAATCAACATGTAAAAACTAGCAAACACTAGCCGAAACAACGCTCAGAGCACTAGCCAAAACAACGCTCAGAGCCCCAGCCGAAACAACGCTCAGAACACTAGCCGAAACAACGCTCAGAACACTAGCCGAAACAACGCTCAGAGCACTAGCCAAAACAACGCTCAGAGCCCCAGCCGAAACAACGCTCAGAGCCCCAGCCGAAACAACTCTCAGAACACTAGCCAAAACAACGCTCAGAACACTAGCCGAAACAACACTCAGAACACTAGCCGAAACAACGCTCAGAACACTAGCCGAAACAACGCTCAGAGCCCCAGCCGAAACAACGCTCAGAGCACTAGCCGAAACAACGCTCAGAGCACTAGCCAAAACAACGCTCAGAGCACTAGCCGAAACAACGCTCAGAACACTAGCCGAAACAACGCTCAGAACACTAGCCGAAACAACGCTCAGAACACTAGCCGAAACAACGCTCAGAGCCCAAGCCGAAACAACGCATAGAACACTAGCCGAAACAACGCATAGAACACTAGCCGAAACAACACTTAGAACACCAGCCGAAACAACGCTCAGAACACTAGCCGAAACAATGCATAGAACACTAGCCGAAACAACGCTAAGAACACCAGCCGAAACAACGCTCAGAGCACTAGCCTAAACAACGCTCAGAGCACCAGCCGAAACAACACTAAGAACACCAGCCGAAACAACGCTCAGAGCACTAGCCAAAACAACGTTCAGAGCACTAGCCGAAACAACGCTCAGAGCACTAGCCGAAACAATACTCAGAGCACTAGCCAAAACAACGCTCAGAGCACTAGCCGAAACAACGCTCAGAGCACTAGCCGAAACAACGCTCAGAGCACCAGCCGAAACAACGCTCAGAACACTAGCCGAAATAACGCTCAGAACACTAGCCGAAAAAACGCTCAGAACACTAGCCAAAACAACGCTCAGAACACTAGCCAAAACAACGCTCAGAGCACTAGCCGAAACAACGCTCAGAGCACTAGCCGAAACAACGCTCAGAGCACTAGCCGAAACAACGCTCAGAGCACCAGCCGAAACAACGCTCAGAACACTAGCCGAAACAACGCTCAGAACACTAGCCGAAACAACGCTCAGAGCACTAGCCGAAACAACGCTCAGAACACTAGCCGAAACAACGCTCAGAGCACTAGCCGAAACAACGCTCAGAGCACCAGCCGAAACAACGCTCAGAACACTAGCCGAAACAACGCTCAGAACACTAGCCGAAATAACGCTCAGAACACTAGCCGAAAAAACGCTCAGAACACTAGCCAAAACAACGCTCAGAACACTAGCCAAAACAACGCTCAGAGCACTAGCCAAAACAACGCTCAGAGCACTAGCCGAAACAACGCTCAGAACACTAGCCGAAACAACGCTCAGAACACTAGCCGAAACAACGCTCAGAGCCCAAGCCGAAACAACGCATAGAACACTAGCCGAAACAACGCATAGAACACTAGCCGAAACAACACTAAGAACACTAGCCAAAACAACGCTCAGAACACTAGCCGAAATAACGCTCAGAACACTAGCCAAAACAACTCTCAGAACACTAGCCAAAACAACGCTCAGAGCACTAGCCAAAACAACGCTCAGAGCACTAGCCGAAACAACGCTCAGAGCACTAGCCAAAACAACGCTCAGAACACTAGCCGAAACAACGCTCAGAACACTAGCCGAAACAACGCTCAGAGCACTAGCCAAAACAACGCTCAGAACACCAGCCGAAACAACGCTCAGAACACTAGCCAAAACAACGCTCAGAGCACTAACCGAAACAACGCTCAGAACACTAGCCGAAACAACGCTCAGAGCACTAGCCGAAACAATGCTCAGAACACTAGCCAAAACAACGCTCAGAACACTAGCCAAAACAACGCTCAGAACACCAGCCGAAACAACGCTCAGAACACTAGCCAAAACAACGCTCAGAGCACTAACCGAAACAACGCTCAGAACACTAGCCGAAACAACGCTCAGAGCACTAGCCGAAACAATGCTCAGAACACTAGCCAAAACAACGATCAGAACACTAGCCAAAACAACGCTCAGAACACTAGCCAAAACAACGCTCAGAACACTAGCCAAAACAACGCTCAGAACACTAGCCAAAACAACGCTCAGAACACCAGCCGAAATAACGCTCAGAACACTAGCCGAAATAACGCTCAGAACACTAGCCAAAACAACGCTCAGAGCACCAGCCAAAACAACGCTCAGAACACTAGCCGAAACAACGCTCAGAACACTAGCCGAACATTGTGTCCACTTACTGTCCACTCTTTTAGACACTATAGGTCATCTGTTGCTGCGTTGGTCATCCTCCAGCTCTTCATCAGTGGCCACAGACTGCTTTGCACCTGTTTTGTAAATGGAGCTGATAAAATAGACAACGTGTGTAGATACAGTGAGGTGGTTTTAATGTTATAGCTGATCGGTGTAGATTAATGTTGTTTGTGACCGTAGAGCCTGACAGAAAGAAAAAAAACAATATCACAAACCATCTCAATAGATAAAGGTGCGCTCAAGTCAAGTCACTCCAATTTTGAGAAGAAAAGAACTTGTAGGGAATTATATTGCAGTTTCTTCTGCAAAAAAAATATTAAGAAATCTTCTACTTTTTAATCTTCTAAAATTCTACTTGTTCTTTAATATTGTCACAGCTAAACCTTTTTCATTCTTTGTTTACACGTTAGGTGAGACTACAAAAGACTTAAGGATCATGTTTGGAATGTTGTGGTAAGTATATTTGCTGTAGATATAGATGTGTGATTTGGGTTTAGATCATTTGATCAAGCCCAACAGCCACTTTTACGCTGATCTCCTTTATTTGACATCTACAGAGGCAGACAGTAGATCCGACAAGAGTGGATATAATCGCACCGTGGATCGTGCTTTTTAATTAGGACCGCGGCTCGCCTCCGAATGTCCAGAATGCCATGCTGCTCTTTCCATGACAGCCATGCTGATAAAAACTTTGCTCCTCATCAAATTGAAAAATTACATTTTCCTCTTCCCTTGAGATAAGAAATGTATTTCATTAGGCAGGCCATTTCAGGGCTCTTTGACTGAGTGCTTTCATGAAAAGACAGAGTTAACAGCGCAGCGCTGAAATAGGGCAAACTTCGACAACTCACAGTTAAAGAGAATTTAACAGTTGTAGTGTCATACAGATATCAAACGTGTGCATGAAAGCACTCAGAAGTGAAGAAGTGTACACAAACGTACATTTATACAAATGCAGGTGCCAAAAAGAGTTCCTCGCAGCAGTGCTTCAGAAGAACCACCTTTGGTTCTCAAGCAGAACTATTTTTGTAAATGAGATGTGGGAAGATGCTTAAGGGCAGACTAGAGCAGCTTTATTTGGGGCAATCTAACTCAGGCAGAGGTCAAAACAGGCAGGCAGCATCAATCCAGACTGCTTCATAAGCATAAACCAGAACAAAGCCTAAACTCTAAAGTTGGGTGAAAAAGTTTTAACATCCCAAACAAGCTATCCATCCATCCATTATCTGCCGCTTAATCCCGCTAGTCAGGGTCACGGGGGGTCTGGAGCCAATCCCAGCGTCATAGGGCGAAGGCAGGGTACAGTTCGCCAGTCCATCGCATGGCCAACATTCACTCATGCACTCACACCTACGGGCAATTTCGAGTGAATTTCAATTAACCTATCATGCATGTGTTTGGACTGTGGGAGGAAATTGGGGTACCCAGAGGAAACCCACTCAAGCACAGGGAGAACATGCACACTCCACACAGAACAGCCCAGACCACGAATCCATCCCGGATCGTCTTGCTGCGAGGTGACAGCGCTAACCACTACACCACCGTGCTGCCCTCCAAACAAGTTATAAATATTTAAATATATATGCAGTTTTATTTGTTAAATTTAATATTATTTTTCTTCACTGCTGTTTAACTCATTAAAGAAAAATAAATAGTCACCGTCTATTAAAAAAGTAGGTTTTTTTTGTGATTTTTAGTTGTCTGTGTAATTTGAGCTCAGTCGCTCTCCTATACATTGAGTAAACAATTTCCTGTTTCCCCGTATGCTTAGTTCAGCAAATGAACATTAACAAGTGGCAAAGTACGTTCTCTGAGCAGGATGTGTCTGCTTGTTTTTATTTAGAAACTCAACGGAATATGTTTAAATGCACTTAAGTAATCTGAAAATAAGCATACACAGTGTTTACAATTCTGCAGTTTTCAATTTATTCATCATAGAAGCAGGCCATGAGGTGTAGATAGAGGGTCAAAGCTAATATAACATTGAAAATATGTCTGAACTAATTAGATGATTCAGAGTAACAACAATTTTGACTGGGGTGCCCAAAAATAAATATATATTTACACTATATTTCCAAAAGTATTCACTCGTCTGCCTTTACATGTATATGAACTTGAGTGACATTGCATTCTTAATCCATAATGTCTAATATGATGTTGGCCCACCCATTGCAGCTATAACAGCTTCAACGTTTCCCAAAAGGCTTTCCACACGGGTTAGGCGTGTGTTTATGGGAATTTTTGACCGTTCTTCCAAAAGCACATTTGTGAGGTCAGATACTGATGTTGGACGAGAAGGCCAGTCTCTGCTCTACTTCATCCCAAAGCTGTTCTATCAGGTTGAGGTCAGGTCAGTCAAGTTCTTCCACACCAAACTCGCTCACGCACGTCTTTATGGAGCTTGCTTTGTGCATGTGTTGAAACAGAAAAAGGCTGTCCCTAAACTGTTCGTATGCTGTCACCAAAATCTCTTGGTCTATTGAAGCATTAAGAGTTCCTTTCACTGGAACCAAGGGGCCGAGCCCAACTCCTAAAAAAACAAGCCCACACCGTAATCCCACCTCCACCAAACTTTACACTTGGCACAATGCAGTCAGACTGGTACTGTTCTCCTGGGAACCGACAAACCCAACCCAGGATTGTCAGACAGAGACAGATTCGTCACTCCAGAGAACACGCCTCCACTGCTCTAGAGTCCAGTGGTGGAGTGCTTTACACCACTGCATCCAACGCTTTGCATTGTACTTGGTGATGTAAGACTAGGAGGCAGCTGCATGGCTGTGAAAACCCACTCCATGAAGCTCGTTATGCTCTGTTCTTGAGCTAATCTGAAGGCCACATAAAGTTTGGAGGTCTGTAGTGATTGACTCTGCAGAAAGTTGGCGAACTCTGTGCAGTAAACGGGTCACGTCCACTGATCCCACTCTGTCATTTTACATGACTACCACTTCATGAGTTGCTGCCGTTCCCAATCGCTTCCACTGACAGTTGACTCTGGAATATTTAGTAGCGAGCTCCTGAGAGCGACTCATTCTTTCACAAATGTTTGTAGAAGCTGCATGCCTAGGTGCTTGGTTGTATACACCTGTGGCCATGGAAGTGACTGAATGACACATCCTTGCCACTTTACATATACATAACTTGCTGTTTGACATATATTCCTTTCAAAAAACAAGTGAGATTCTGTAGTTTGTTTGGATTTTCTTCCTTCTTTTATGGGCACAGGTTTCAGTGCTGACCTCTGGGATTTCTTTGATGACTCATTATGAAACCATGTTCATGTCTAATGAAGCTTTGTGGTTTATATACTCATAACATTGCTGTTCCTGCCACACTTTAATTGTCACTCGGCTGTGGTGAGAGCCACGGACAGCATGTTGTATCTGAAATACCTCCGAGATATTTAATGGGTCAAAACACTGACTTCAAAAGGAAGCACATTTCCTTTGTCTTTGCTAAAAATGGTAACAAATGAATCCAGTGATGTCATTAATTCAATATAAGATGTTATGTAAGATGTAGTATGCTGTTTATATGACCGCCTGAGTAATCTGGTATCATTAACTGTTCAAATCAGTTAATGACCACATTGGTAGTGTGTGGGTAAACACTCAGCCAATGGTTCCGCAAGTTAGGACATTTAAGCTTACTGTATGTCTGTAATGCATTATCATCACAACATTTTCAGTATACGCTCTTGATCATTAAAATTCAAGCTCCAAATAAGTCCCTGAGTTCAACAAGCTACACTCTCCCCTTTAATTTGGACTCAGGTCTCAGATGTAAACGCAAACCACAGTAATTGGAATACTGGCTGAAAATATCCTTGAAATGGGTGCAATCAGTTTATAGACTTCAAAGTGTTGCATTCCCTATCTGTATCATGGTGCCCTCAGTAGACTGGATGAAAGGCTGGACAGATCTGGAGGTTTTGTGATTTATTTAAATCAGAACTAAAAAAGAACTCAATTATTAATTCATTTCAGAACACAGAATAATGTACGGATTTTCTTTATTTGAAGATAAAGTAACAAACTAGTAAACTAACAGTAAGTTAACTTTTAGTTTAGTTGCAGAACAAAAGATGGAAACTAGTTGTGTACTTGCAGTCTACTACTCTTACCCTTAAAGTACATGTAAAAGTATACTTATATAAACTAAAAAGTGGGCTCATTTAGTCCCAAGAAGTATTAAAATAGAACATATACAAGTGAACTACTAGTACAATGAGTTTACATAGTAAAACAAAGTAAACTGAACTTTAAGTATACTTATTTTTACAAGACTAGTTTATTTAGCAAAATGAAGATTTTGACTAATGTATTTATCTATATGCTCAGTAAAGCACGTGATTGCATCACAACATGTGGATTATTGAGTACATTCGTTAAATTATACCATGAAGTAAATGAGTCATTGTTCAGTTATCATCATTACTTACTGCATTCCAGTGAATGTCTGTGAATAATGGAGGCTAATCTACACAGTATGAACTTAGACTTGAGATTTCTGTCAGCATTAAGTCTCTCATTATGATTCTGGAGAAAACACTGGTGAGATTGCGCTTGGAGCAATAAAGCTAAACTCTGTCCTGCAAGCTGCTCATATCAATAGATGTTAATACACACTGTCATTATTCAGATACACCTCAGGTACAGGTTATCACTGGCTGCCCAACCTGCAAATCAATATGGCTCAATTATTATTCATCCACTTACAACACAAATCAACGAGCAATACTATCTCCTCTAGACGAGCTACTGATTAGTACCTGGTCAGACCTGCTCCTTCTCTTCTTTTCCTCGTCTGTGTTTATAATATTGTCCACTTATTAAAAGAACAGGAGCCTTAACAAAACATCAGTCTGTTCAATTTGTTATTTTTTTAACTATTTTTTTACTTGACTGGCCTTCAGCAGAGCTGCTGACTCCTGTAGGGTAATTTTGAAGGTTTGTCTGCAGGATATGAAACTAACATTGTGTGACTATTTCACAGCCATTATTTACCCTAATCAACAGTCTGTGGTTAATGAAAACAAATAAGAGCTGTCAATGTTTTTTCTGTCTCTCTTGCTCTAGAATAGTAGTTGAATAATGTTTATGTTAAATAGCCTATTCTGTTTCTTTACCTTATAAAACTAAAGCTAAAGAAGAAACCAGGTTAAATTATTTGTGTGAAAATTATAGCACTCTGTAGCTGCTTGCTATTTCACTCTACATATGAGGTATTTTGGGGAAAGCCTAAAGTTGTGTTATATTTTCATACCACAGTCAACTTCAGTGAAGTGTTCAAAAAACCAAAACACCCAACACACACTGAACAGTTGCTGACTAGAGTTAGTTTTTAGAGAAATAACCACCAGAGCCCCTCCTCTGGGTCTGATACGAATGGGTTACAATTTACAAAGTCTGATATGATCGATATATTTCCCCCAACACTAAGCAGCAGAGGATTGCTTTCTCCTTTTATGTTGTGTAAGACATCTCCGGTAGCACCACCGAGGCAGTGGCCTTCCCTGCTGCTATTATACAAATGTGACTTCGGACACTTAATGCCGCAGCTGAATAATTCAGAGTGAAAAAGAAAAAATCTATTGATGATTTGGATTAATGATGTACACCTATTTTAGTGGAGGTAATTAATATTTAAGGAGGCTAAAGCCCCCTTAAAACTGGCCTACAACACAATTAATGTCAGTAATGCTTTCCAACACCGGCTCAGAGGCCTCAGCAGCAGTTACTGGTTCACTTTTTACTTTCTATACATTTCTATAAGGCTAATGTTGGCTTCTTATACACCTTTTTGTTCCTGTTCCACCTTAAATGGTGCAGCAGTTACATTCTGCACTCACCTGTACAGCAGCTGAATGTATCTGTATGAAGGGTATAGATGTAACTGTCCAAATAAAGGTTTTATTACACTCATGCAGGTTTCTATCTTCCAGTCCAGGGCCGCCACAGATAAAGGTGGACCTAACTAACCAAGAGCCTACCTAGATGGGGGCGGCTTTAACAGCCTTGCAAATAAATTGATTGTGAGTGTGTAATTTTGCTCATTTTGATACTTTCTGTTATTATAGAAATAAATAATTACTCCCATGTTGAGGTTTGCCAGCATCCTGCGTCCACCCACCTTAAAAGCAAAAGTGATTTGGTTCGCTAGTAAGTTAATAACGTGGGTAAAGGCAGCAGTCAGTGCCTTCTACTAATTCTGAAACCAAAATCAAACCAAAATCAGGATTTCCAAAGTACCAAGCTGCAGATGTGTTGCAGTGAACTAAGCTAGTTACTCTGGAACATACATAAAAATAGACATCCATAACAATCAGAAGCTAATTAATAGCAGTATTTGATTTGTAGCTCATAAGTTTTTTGTAAGCATAACCCAGCAGCTAACCTGCAAAACCCTCTCTGTCAGTTCCAGAAGTCTCTGAGGGAGAGAAAGTTGGCACATCTTCCTTTTCTGATGGGACTGAGACAAGGTGAGCTCAAAGTAGGTAGCACAAAAAAAGTGTTCCAATTTACAAACAACCATTTTATCAGCAGTTTGACAGTAAAAATCACTGTAAAAATGCTGAAATAGATTTTGTCTTCTGTGTCCTTGTGTTTTTCTGGTTTGAATTTCCCTCTAATTACATTGGTTGACACCAAATGTAAGGGTAATCCGGTTTGAACTATAGATTCACTGCAAAAATGTCATAGTATGCAACATTCATCTCTGCATAATTTACATACACATACATGTGTACCGTGTACTGTCTGACTGTGTCCAGTTTTGTATTTATTGCACTCTTTTGTCTACACTGTGCATATTGTATTGTTTAGCACTTGTGTTTTGTGCTGCACTATTGTACTGGGTGAACATTGTCTTCATATCATATCCATTACACTGTGTACTTGTATATCTTAAATTTCTATAAAGCCTCTTGAGTCTTCTCCCGAAAAAAAAAGGAAAATTACCAAATTACATTATCTTCAATCTGGCTAATATTTCTAATATTTCTCATTGTGAGATCGTTATAAGCTTGTTTAGCTCATTTTACTTGTTTTAGGCAATTGCAGATATTTTTGCCAGTTTTAAGAAACACTCTTGAAACCAATATAGGAAGCTAATTTTACTCAACAAAGTACTCAAAAGTAAAATGCCTAAAAATGATATGAAAATTCATTTTTAATAATCTAAAAAAAACAATGTACAAGAAAAATTAGATACAGTGACTAGAATTAAGAACATTGTGTATATAGTATATACAGTTATAGTGACTTGTGACTATGAAACAAAGTGAGTAGATTTAAGATAATTTCACTTGAAGGACTGATCATCAGAGCCTCCACCCCACCCATCACCAGCCAGCTCTCCTGTCCATCTGTGTCTACTGCTACACCCTCAGTTAGTCACTGTGCCATACAGATGTACCAGCATTGAGATAGGATGGAACTGTTTCAGCTCACGCCCACATAAAGACTCAGTCATACACTGCCTCTATCTGTGCAGCTTCTAAAGCTTTGCTATCCAGATTTCAAACAGAAGCTCCTTTCTTTGGTATTTAGTTTAAACTGTAAATACTGTTTGACCAGAGGAGGATGGGTCTCCCCTTGTGAGTCTGGTTCCTCCCAAGGTTTCTTGCTCCAGTCTGAGGGAGTTTTTCCTTGCCACTGTTGCCTCTGGCTTGCTCACTGGGGGATATATGTTATAACTGTCTGTTTTCAAAACTCTGTAAAGCTGCTTTGAGACAACATCGTTGTAAAAAGCGCTATATAAATAAACTTGACTTGACCTACCAATATACCATTGTTGCTGTGCAAGCACAACTTACCTGAGTTTCAGCTGTTAAATACAAACCAACCAACCTCTTACAACACAATACACACATTCAGTTTTCTTTTCTTGATGTTTTTGGATAAGAAATTGAGGACACTACTGTGCCCAAGGCCCAAAATGGGGTGCTACACTTGTGTGCCAGTCTAGTGTGTTTACTAAATGCTAATTAAGGTTTTGTGGTCTCCTCTACGGTTTCCAGTCTTGTCTTTTTGGAGCTACTCAGGAGCAAATCCAGGTATCTACTTGAAACAGATAATGCATATCAGTGGTAGGAAGTAAAAGTGGGCAACACAGTTTGTAACCCGGTAGATATATTGATGGCCTTTTTGGCCGGCGCTAGGTAACTCTGGCCAGTGAGCCTTTTTAAGTCAGAGTCCAATCCGTCTAAAAATAGAGGGACTCTGGAAAAGATAGAGACGGTCCACTCTCTCGTCAGAGGGTGAGGAATGGGATGATTTATGTAAGTAACCTGCTGGCTCCCCAGCTCAAGGGTGAACATGGTGCCAGATTTCATGGTTCGGAAACGAAAAATAATTTCATGCTTTATGAAGCGGGGGATAAATTGGCTCTCGTTGGGAGCTACCTGGGACCATGGTGAGTCAAACTTGATTAGTATCATGGCAAGAATGAAAGGTCATTTGTAATCATTTCACAATGGCATCCTGAATGGACATTCTGAAATCTAATAACTAACGAAGAGCTTTGGGTGCATTACTCGTGTGCTCGTGCATACAGTGAGATGTTGTGTGTATATGAAGAAATGCTAACTTTCATTATATGCAAACAACTCACAGAGCAGCACCATGACTCTGCTGTTACAATGTGGCCAGGCATTGTTGTCCTTGGCTAACCACCAAGGGCACTTTTGGAGTTTTAACTTCTCAGGCTTTTGTATTTATAGTAACTGTCCCTCTTTTTGAACTCTCAAAAGGCTGCATCACTTCAAAAATGTTCTAAATGCCCGGACCAAAAATAGAGGGAAACACTGAAGGTGCCTTAACGCACTAGGAGACTCGGGTCCCCTGGCAAGTTTCAAAACAGATGATGTGTCTTATTTGGTTCTCTCATTAATAAAGAGCAAACTAAGAACATGTTGAAGGAGAATTTCACGTTTTTCATTTTAGTTCTTTTCAGAAATCCATCATCGAGATGTACAGTAAGTACAGGTATTTGCTGTGTAGAATTGTTCATTGCAGAGAAGTGATAGTAGAAGTGTAATACTTTTCTTTGGGGGCCACCCTGCATGTACCTCTCCAGTAGGAATGGACTTAAAAGGTAGTTTTTAGGCCAAAACAATCAAGAAGAAATGTCAGAGGTAGCCTTTAGAGCCTTTACACTGCTCAGACATCTGGTTCCTATCACCACCACTGTCAACAACTCATTAAATCTCTAGAAGGGAGCATTTCACATCAACTTGCTTTAAATGAGTTTGTTTGCAAATTAACTATTGACTTATGCCGAGCATTTGAAAACTGGCAGAAGTTTCCTACAAGATCTATTTCAAATGTATTTAGAGACTCAAGTGTAGACAACTAGATGCTTAATGGAGTTATGGAAAATCTGAAGTTTGGGTGGAAGTGCGTGCCTGAAACCTCTCCTCCTTCCTGTCTAGTGGCCTATATATTCACATCCTTACCTTCTGTTTCACATGTAATTCCTACAACAGTAGGCCTCAGTTGTAGCTACAGGCAGAAGTCTCAGTTCTCAGAGTTTTACCCTTTTCCCATCAGTCTTCCATTACAACTGATATTGGAAGACTGCTATGAGGATTTGATTGCATTCAACCAAAAAGGCAATAATGAGGTCAGCTAGTGATGTTAGATAAATAGTTCTGAATCACAAACTTAAGTCCTCTAGTTGGTGCTTGACTTTGGAAAAGGTGACCTTAGGCTTATATGTTGCTGCTCCAGAGCGTCCCTTTCTATTAGTTTTTTTTGGAAATTGTACAAGCTGTGTGCTCGGTTTGATGCCTGCATCAGCAAAAGGGGCACCTTAAAGTAGCTGAATTCACTGTTTAGAAGTGTGTCTGGATTTTTTGATGCACTGTGTATTTATTGTCAGTGTATTTACTGCATCATTTGGCTGCCAATGGATCATCGAGTTCTCATAACTACACTGTAAATCCAAAACACTGTTAAAGTGCACAACATTTAGTTAAAGAATGTTTTTAAAGAAAGCTCAACATTGATGTCAAATAAACAGCGTACTGTTATTTGGGAAAACTTTATTCAGCACTGTGCAGAACTCAGAGACCAAGCCAGAGTCAAGATATACCTTTCCAATACCTTTCAATTTCTCTACAAATATTGGTTTTAATCATAAGAGTGCATTAATATTTCTTGTATGCATAAAGCAGTCCCCCAACAAAATATATCATTAAAATGTTGTGCCTTTATTGCAGCTTCTATTATCATCAGTTTTCTAAGAGTTTTCTAAGAAACCTACAGGGATAATCTACCGCATCTCCAATGTTCAGTGTTAGAAGCTGGTTGTATTTTCTGCATCTCACAATAATCTGAACTGAGACCAGAGTCTACACATCAGTGGTACCTTCTGAATCAGGTGTATTAATCTCCCTTATTTATTTCTTCATTACTGTCTGATAGGAAACCCAGATGGTTTCTATTAAGTCACTGCAGACGTTTCACCAGCTTGTCAGCAGTCAATATTGTATTCAGACTGTGGGTCTATGGCGGTTTATTCAGTGGCTTTTTAAAGAGCACAGCTGCACTCTCTCAGCCAGCCTTTATTCAAGCATTTTCTTTTCTCAGCATAAATTATGGATACTATTGTTCAGAGTCTGAGAGCCACTGCTGCTTTTGTCTCTTTTCTAAGAGCCATTTAAGAAAAGAACATTTCTCACTCAGGCATGTGTCATAAAACTCAAGGAAATGAAACGATTGGCAGCCTACCTTGTACTTCTTCCTTTTAACACTGGTCAGCGGTATAATACATACTGTTTAAGTACATACAGCTAACCGTCAGTGCATAGACTAAACTGACTGATCCTTACATAACATTAATTTGGAAACTTAATGTATTTATTATGCACTAATAATTGAATATGGTCTACATTTTAGGGCAAGGGCAAAAACATCTTTAACTTTTAATATATGTTAATATAATTAATATCTTATTCTAAACAGATTTGGACAGTTTCTATTGACCCATTCAAACTGAAACTTCAACATCGTTCATTCCGACAATGACAAGAGTTGCACCCAGCTTGACTTATTGTTCATGCTATAATCTTCACTTACACGCCTTGTAGTTCTATAACTACAGACTGCAGAGCATCTGTTTCTCTGTGTACTTTGTTATCCCACCTTTACCCTGTTTTTCAATGGTCAGGACCCCCACAGGCAGTCATAGAGCAGGTATTATTTGGGTGATGGATCAATCTTAGCACACAATTACCCCCTCGATCTGTTTATTTTCATTTAGTGGACATTACAAGAGTATGCACAGAGCGATATGAAGATCAGCCATTTTCTTCTCATTAGAAGACTGATGAAGAGGTGTGTCAGGATGTGTTTGAAGCCACAGATTGGTGTCATTTATTATGGAGTTCTAATGTGAGGAACATTAATGTGAGAACAGTAGGAAGCCAATTTTTTTTTTGTGATGCAGAAGAACAGACAAAAGCATGGGTGTAAGTATAGCCTGATGAAAACCCAGTAGAAAACTCATAGACAGCGTCATCTCTTTCCTGAGGTGGGTTTTAGCCATGTTCAACAACAAAGTTTATCAGTCTTAGAACAAAGTAACAAAATTTAAAACTTTCCATTTTCCATTCCACACCACAGAACATGATCTCCGCATTGAACCCATCCCACCCAGGCAGCGAAACACCCACATACAAGAGCTGTTTTAGATGGGCTTGTGTTTTACCTGCATTCACACTAAATGTTAACACTGACACTCTGCGTTTCTGCTACTCAGTGGGCGTGACCGCAGTGACTCACGCCAGCTGTGATGCCATGTGTACACCCTCTATAAAGAGTGTGAAATCTCTTTCACTATAGTTAAGTCAAACAGGTTGAAGCAAAAGTCTTCTCTGGTTCAGTAAGGAATATTCCCAGTTTGAGAACTTTGCAGTCATGTGTCTTAAACAGCGTCTCATTGCCAGTGTCGCTGTTATGAGTCATTGTCTATGCCTCATGTTAGCTGCATGTTGTTCTACTCACTGAGGAAAAGAAGCAGCAGCAATGTGACAGAACGTGACAGTACTCATTCCAGCAGCCCAGTTTCAGATTTGGGAAAGTAGATGGTTTATAATCAGCCAATGAGCTTTAAAGGCCAATTCAGCTACCTCTGAAAGTTGTTAATAGCTAAATCAATATGGAGAAGCTGCAGCTGCTGGAAGAGCTAAATTGTTCTTTTTTTAATAACTAAGAGTGTGCATCACTTAAATCGCCCCATATACAAGTAAAGCACTTGGCAGACCACTTTAGTGGGATAGCCCCCTATAGATTCTTGTCAAACATTCCAATTGTTAACCTACTCTCTGGAGAAACTCATTTTATTCTCAACATTAGTGTTGAATGACCAACACGAACTGTGCAGCAACATATGAGCTATGTGATCTCTTACTTTACATCTACACGGTAGACCTGTGTATTAGAGTGGACAGTGAGTGGACACAGTGTTTAAAAACTCCAGTAGCACTGCTGTATAAACACACACCAACCCCACACCAGTGTCACTGCAGTGCTGAGATTGACCCACCATCAAAATAATATCTGCTCTGTGGTGGTCCTTTGGGGCTGCTGAAGAAATGTGTAAAAGGGGATTAACAAAGTGTACAGAGAAACAATATTAGCAGAATACAATGATGTGCAATTGTTTTGAACCTGATATATTTTTAATTAAAAACAATATAAAGACTATTATATATAGAGGTAGAGAGGTGGAGTAAAGATAGGGGGGAGGTTCACCAACACTACTCTGTGACAGACTGCAAAGGCATATAGTGAAATGGTTCAAAAATAACATTTCTCAGTGGAAAACTATTAAGTATGAATCCAGAGAAAAGAACGTCTGAAAACCAATAATGGTCCATAATTTTTGGGCCCACTGGTGGCACTGCATTAAATCTAGAAACTCTGCCACCACCATTTTTGGGCTTGAGTGCATTTAAGATGGACTGGGGCAAAGAAAGAAAGTGTCCTGTGTTCTGATGAATCAAAATTGAAAACGTTTTCTGAAAATCATGCACATTGTGTCCTCCTGGATAAAGAGGAAAGGGACCACTCAGTTTATCAGCTCAAAGCTCAAAATCCGTGATGGTATAGAGTAGCAATGCTGAACAACACATAAAAGTTTTGGGCAACACACGATTCCATCCAGATAAGGTGTTTTTCAGGGTAGGGCCTTGTATATTTCAGCAAGACAACGTCAAACCACAATCTGTGTGTACTACAGCAGCATGGCTCTGAAGTAAAAGACTAGGTTTGTGTTTTTGTGTTTTGTATCGAGCTCATCCTAACTGTGTATTTGAAAAATAAGTATTCAAATGATGTAGGACAGTTTTACTGTTTTATATGTTTTACTGTTTACTGCCATACTGAGATTAGCTCTCTGATCTTGCACCTGAGCCCTGTTTTTGCAAAACACTAGTTTTGTCAACTAGCCAGTACTACAGGAATTTACTGTATGAGAGTATTACTCACAGAAATGGAGGGCAAATGGAGGGCTGGTGTATGTAAAATAAAGCACAGCATGAAATATTGAGGAACAGTTTCACCAGTGGTCCAAGCATTGTATTTGTTAAGCTTAAAATTCTAGCATGCTAGCATAATGCTAGCATGTTTAATCAGCAAGAGTAAGATTTAGGTTCATCTTTTAAATTCACATGTTTTCTTGAAATGATTTTAGCTACATGGTTCATCGTGGTGGAATGGCTTAGTCCAATTAATATTATGCCTACTTCATATTTTCGAGGGTGGAGGCACGTAGGTGGCAGCGTTTTGGTTTGGAGAAGATTTTTGCGGCATTCTCTGGCCCCACTCATCCATGTGAAAGACATGTGGGCAAAGGGGCATTTCACAGATTGTTATCATTTTTAAATAATAATTAGATCATTAAAAAACATAATTTGGAGTGATTTCATGTAAAATGCACTAGAGAAATTTTAGAGTCAGAATTGTTTATGAGAATTATTCATAGAAACCAGACGTCTTTATCACATAAGTTATCGCATATTGTGAATACACTGCTTGATGTCTGAAAGGTTGTTTAATGATAGTCTTTTAGTCTAAAATGTATTTTTGTATATATATGCGTTTCATGTACATAGTTTTTCTTCTGTATATCATTGGATCTTTACGAGTCAAAATCATTAGATTGGCAGCCTCCACACTTTGCCAGTGTGCTAGAGTATTCCCATTTACAGATTTAATATCATTACTGACTCCCTGATAAGCTGATTTAGGCCATTTATTAATTTAATGCTGGGGGAATTTTCTGATAACAGCTTTCTCCAGCTTCTTTTCCCATTTTGTCATTACCAAGTTTATGAATTGCAGAGTTTGTATTGTGATTTAATCAAAACAATAACTTCTTTAAATGGCACGCTTTTAAATTCCAATACTTTTTAAATATGACTGTATGATTGAGTGTTTGAGACGTAAACAGAGTAATTTAGTGTGAAATGGTTTAGAGTTCTTTACAGTGGTAGTGATAGGAACCAGGCGTCACCATGTCTACAACACAAATATATGTATCTTCTGAGTTTTGTATGGGATGTTAATGATAGTAAAAAAAATTGTGTAAAAGCTGAAAAATGTTTTCCTTGGGGACTATGTTGCGGTGCATGTACCTTTTTGTGCTGTGAATTGATTAAATATTTTTTTAAGGCAAAACTGTACACAGTCTCAGACTTCAGGCAGTGTATTCATAACTATTTCATGTAACAACTTTGTCAGGGAGCTGCTAGAGGTGGCATCTGGTTCCTATCACTGCTACTGTAAATAATTCTGATTGTTAGTTTCTCTAGAGCGAAGCCTTTTACGCCAAAACACTCTGTTTTTATTTTTGTTTCAGAATATCAGCACGATCCATCAAATGAATCCCTGTTTAATATCACTCCGATCTGCTCTCAGTTGAGACCTGCATATAAATCACGCATATAACTTAAATACTAAAAAAGAACCAAGCTGCTCTTCCTTGTTGGTCTAGCAGAAAACCTGTATCTCTTTTTCATGAATGTGGTTTTACAAAAAACAAAACCTTTCATAACCTTTGGGTTACAGTGATAGTTATACTCAGTATCTCCATGTTCACACTTACTACTCAAATATATTAACCCTTTCATTAAACCACCCAGTAACATTTAGGCAAGTTAATCTAAATGCCACATATCATATGTAAAAGAAGTTTAACTAGTATATAGTATATTAATAGTATATAATAGTATATAAATAGTTTACCCAGTTACCAAAGGTTACTGGCATGAGGACAATTCAGCTTATTTCACACACTGAGGGGCGAGGAGTAAAGTATACCTATATATTCATTACTGCAGTCAGAATCCTTTAAAGAGGAATCATTTTCAAATTATTTGAAAACTAGCTTAATGTAATCTTTTTTTCTTTTTTTTAAGAGAGAGCTTTATATTTGCCAGTTTTAAATAATGACGAACATGAAGATCAGCGGTTCAGGACGCTTTTTGTGAGCTGAGTTTGTGCTACAGTGGCTGGTGAGCAGCGTTCGTGTTGTTTTTAAGCTGGTAATTAAACGCTCACGGTCGACTCCCAGCATTTTGACTCTTAGCGTCATTGGCAAAAAATCAGTGCTTACTTCCAGATGCTGGAATCAAACATTTGACCCGTTTGGAATCGACTCCCCATCACTACCTGTTAGTAGTTTGTGAAGAATGTCAGAGACAGATCTTCAAATGAGTCACTATATACAAAGGTCAGAACTGCCCAAACTAGGGTTAGGGTATTTGTGGTTTGTAGGTTGTAAAAGCTGGACAATAACAAAGCAGGACAGGGAAAAATATTGCCACCTTTAAACTTTGGCACTGGCAAAGTCTTTAAAAAGTTTTTACAAAAGAAAATAAACTAAACAAACAAAGGTATTCTTGATCAAATGAAGCCTAATATCAAAAGCTCTTATTTTGTAAGTTGAAGATGGAAGGATACAGTCAGAAACCCATGAATGAGCCATTAAGAAGCCTACAAACACAAGCAGAAAACAGAATATTCTGGAAAAACACTGTCCATGTTGAAACCACTAGTCAGGATGGTTTAATTGAACCTCACAGTAATAATAATGTAATAATGTTTCATGTTGTTACTATAACCTTTTTTTATGGAAAGCTGATGCTTTTATTTAGTGTTCAAAATAAAAAAAACATTCAAAACTCGATGTTGAGTTTTTCCTACAGCAAGGACGTACAGGCAGAATTGTTGTGTTATTATTGTGATATGATTGTACTGAACAAATTTCACTATTTCATTCTACCTGACCCCAGTAACAGCCTGCATTCTCACTCATTAAAGTCCTGCAATGTTAAAACAGTCAATTACCAAATAACACCTACATCATACATCTCATAGAGTTTTAACTCTGAGAACATATGGCAGCATGTAGTCATATCAGGTGTCTTAATCATGCATAAATCATCAAAGCCCACCTACACTATCTCCAGATCTCTATAAATCACTTCATTGCACCGTCTGGCTCTTAGTGTTTTGATCACATGAGCCACATGATCCCAAGGCTACTGGCAGACTTGTCTTCTTTTATTGAACGGCCCAGTCAGCTCCAGCCCCAATGCTTTTCGCAAACCAGGCCCAATTCAGAGAGAGAATAAGCTCAATTACTGCATCTGTCTGTCACAGCTCCTATTTCAGGTCTTTTCTCTTTTTTTAGAGACTAGTTTTTGCAGGCAGCCATTGTGACAAGCAGCGAACGGGTTTGCCAATCCTGGTTGGGAATGACTGATCAAACAACTTGCGATTAGCCGTTCTCCTGAACTGGCATGGCACACGCATATGAATGTTTATGGTGTTTTATGTGTGAACGTATATGTTTTTATATATATATATATATATATATATATATATATATATATATATATATATATATATATATATATATTGACTTATACCTTTGACTTCCTAATGCAGGTGGATTATTTATATCTAATGTCCCCAGTAGAGCCTTACAACTGCATATGGAATTATAAATGTATATAATACATTTGGGATATAATATCATATTTGTATTGCACATGAAATATCTATACTATTCTATATTATTAACATTCTAAGTATCATTCTGTAGTACATAGTATTTATTATTACTGACCTCACATTCTAACATAGCATATAAGTGCATGTGAGGGCCATATGAGGACATATGATGAAATATAGTAGTTTGGTAAACTGAGGTAAACTGCTGGTCCTCACTTGAGCACATGTTGTTTTCTTAATAAATTACTTTTTTAATCTATTTGAACAGAAAAATAGCCTTGTGCATACTGGGGTACGTGTTAGGTGTATGTGTTTAGCTACAGTAATAAAAAGTTTAAGAGAAACCAATGGATGACCTCACAAATATAGTAAGACAAACATGTATGTGTGTGTGTGTATAGGCGGGGGGCAGGGGATCACTGCCAAAGCCATCAGAGGTTCCCTCCTACAAAGGCTTGTTTCTCTCCACTGAACTGTGAAGTGCAGCAATTTAGTTTTACTGTGAATTGATGGCTGGCGAATGGCTACTAGATAGGGTTCAGTTATGATACATGGGCATTCCCAGCTCACCTTGGGGTCTCCTTCGCTGCTCGTGTGTGTCATTATCTCAGCTTGTTCCGTGCTGCCAATGGGCTATGAAAGTGCATAGTCACTGTAATGCCTGTGGAGAACCAAGGCTACAATTTACAAACGTCAGCTGCAATAGCCTTATAATGACCAACCTTGGGCATAATACCTTCTTAAAATCTATTCCTGTTTTTGATCCCTTTTTTGAGGCTAAAAGGGTTTAGTTTTTGTAAAGACCAGAATAACACTATTTTAGAAAATCTCATCAACTAAAACAGTTCTTCAGTTTTCTGTATCACAGAGCAGCACTTTGAGCTTGAAATGTATTGAAAAAGACGTCTCCATTGCTTTTTCCATTCTCAAAGCTTCATTGCAGCTCATTATGCTGTTTATTATTTATCTTACACATGTAATGTACAAATGTCAAGTATATCTCATTGAACATATTAACATTGTATTGCATTGTATGTCTGCAGCACTGTACACACAGGTTGATATGCGTTTATATTTAACCCAATACTGTGCAATCTTTGGCTAAACACCAGCCCAGTATGTAATCTTCCTCTTCTTATAGTCTAATATGGACCTTATTAAGCCTCGCCGTGACTCCCCCCCAGGATTTGCTTTGTGAAACCCTTACCAGCCATTTGCTGTTATGAGATCACATGACTCATGAATAATTAAATAGTTATTGAAAGTTTGAGTAAGAGCATTAGTGTTTGTGCTGGATCAGTGTCACTCACCATCAGATAAACAGAATTTAAAGCTTACATGTTTCAAAGAGATGAGAAAATCAAGCTCCAATCTTGCTTCAGATCCAAACAAAAGCCATGTTTGTTCTGTCCATGCTTCCACTGTGAGAGATCTTAACACTATAGGTCTAAAAGGATGTGGAGGCTGTAAAAAAAAATATCTTAGCAGGTGAAGACATCTTAAATGTGGTTAACATGTCTGATGTTATATGTGACCATATATAACACATATATGTATCCAATATGAGACTGTACAACTATTAAATCTGTTTTTATACATCCATCCATTATCTTCCGCTTTATCACACTGGTCGTGGTCACGGTGAGGGGTCGGGGGGAGGTGGTGCTGGAGCCAATCACAGCTTCATTGGGCGAAGGTGGGTACACCATGGACTACACACACACTCACACCTACCGGCAATTTAGAGTGACCAATCAACCTAACATGCATGTGTTTGGACTGTGGGAGGAAACCGGAGTACCCGGAGGAAACTTACTCAAGCACGATGACAACATGCAAACTCCACACAGAACGGCCCAGACCAGGAAACAAACCCTGATCGTCTTGCTCTGAGGCAGCAGTGCTAACCACTACACCCCCGTGCCATGCTGCGTTCATACAGTTTTGAATATTAGTGTACCATTTAAATTATGAACAAAAATGATCAACAGAATGTGAAGAATGTGAATAATAGTTTTGATCCTATGTCAAAGACATCTATGTATTGTGTAGCAGAGATACCTACTGAAGTTAGCATGCCCAGCCATCCTATCCTGTAATTGTACCTGAAGAGGCGATAGTCACTGTAGTGTTGAGGTAAATCATTCCAACATGAGAAGACGCAGAGGACTTTCACTGGATAAAATGATTTAAACGCCTATAAACAAGTTGAATAATTTCATACCCTAAAAGATCTCAACATGAAAAATATAAGATATTGTGACTGAAGTTGTTTACTGCTGGAGCACCTCAACATCAGTGCATGTGTTGTGATCACTTGTTTTGTGAGAAGTAGAAAATGCAAGCAAACTGTAAGACTAAATTTTGGAGGTGTGGAAAAATAGATAGCACTAAAATAGCACTGTACGCGTGTACTGTCATAGTTTTATTTCGGTTTAGAGACCTTTCCAACAACAATCATTCAGGAACCTTCATTTTACAGAATGTAGAAGTTACCATTAATGCTCAGTGAAACAGTCAGAATGCAGCCTAGCAGAGAATGCAAATTTAATATTCCTTGTCTGCTATTCTACGACACGGTGGGGCGAGAGAGTGGAGGGGGTGAAAGGCTACAAAGTGCTCTTGAGAAGACCCAATCTATATGGATTTAAACGTCTGATGACTCATACTTCACAATGTCCCTCCAGAGTAGAGTGGATAATAAACCCTGCCCCGTTTAAGAGCCACGTTGAGTATTTTAAGGCGGCTTTTAGGCTGAATGGCATTTCATTTTGTAATCGCCTGTCTTAAAACCATCTCATTGCTACTGCAGTTTAACAGAGACATGTATCCATTCTTACAGGAACATCTGTGGCATGAGAAACAGCCACCCCTTTATTTTGCTAAAAGGCTTTACGATAGCCCATCACATTAACCATATACATGCGTTAATCACTGTGTAATCATCATGTAACCAGTGCAGGTCCATAAGAGTGTAAACAAGCTTTACCAATAGGCCTTGTTTACAGCTGTCATTAACATATGTCTTGGGTGATTGAATCATAAGTGGACAGCGCTAAGTACAAGTGTGAAATTAGTGCAATGTATCTTGAAGCAAATGGCCACATACAAATCCAGATCATTAAGTGAAGTGTATGTTGGACCCTATTTGGCTGTCTTTTACAGGTAACCAGGGTTTTCTTTTTTTACAGTATCTCAGTAGGTTATACATGCAGCAGGTTGAGATCTATGCAACACCATCAGAGTAGTATACTAACCACGGTGCCTTTATTTCCACATTTATGACAGCCCATGTTAACAATAATATTATATATTAATTATTATATTAATATCTAATATAACTTATATTAGAGAGAGAAAGTCAAATGATTCGTGTTGGAGTGACAGAAAGCTGAGCTGTTTCACCAAAGTCCGTCTGTTTGTTCACTTGGTGGCCACTGGCGATTCACAGGCAGTTTTTTTCACTCATACACCAGATTCTTGTCTCTCTGCAAGAAAGAACAAAATACTCAAAACTGAAGGTCATATTACTGTTTCAAAAACATATTGTTGCTGTCCAATGAAAAACATCTATCTCTATTTTTGACGATTTAAATTTTTCTACATCATTTGAACACGACACCTGCCGTTTACATTATGCAAGAATTTCATAATGAATGGGCCAATAGAAATGCTTCAAAATTACTTGGAAAACATTCTGGTTCCATTGACTTACATTGAGAGTTAAGACCGTTTTTAGTCTCTCCTTTAAAGTTACTATTTTGGAGATACTTGTTTTTCATTGGACAGCAATGATGTTGGAAATCTTTGAGAAAATAAGACAAAAATCTTATAAAAGGCTCAATAATGCACAAAAACCATGACTTCTGGGCTTGTTCTGGCTACTGAGATTGCCTAGATCTCTAGCACAAGGGCTGTCTTTCCCTGCTAGTGCCACACTATTGTTGTCCCTTCTCAGCTTGAGGCATAAGCGGTAAGCAATTTGCTCTTTCTAGAGGTGTCCTTCTCTGTTGGACCTCTGTTCCACCAGGGTTTTTTGGATGGTATCACAGTAGGTTATACACACAGCAGGTTAAAACAATGACAACTAATAGCCACATTCATGACAGCCCAGGTTAACATAAACCCAACAACCAACAGAAGATTTCCAGATAAAGCATGTGTCTGCTACGCACAGTATTTACCACAATGAAGACGAGTTAGATCAGACAGTTAAAACATTCATAGTAAAGACAGGAAAAAACTTGATTGGAGGAGAAAAAAGCAGTGATTGGAGGCGAGGCAGAGAGTGTCAGGATTGTGACTGAAACCATGAAAACAACGCAAATCAGTTACTAAGGCCCAAAAGAATGCTTTGGATGGAGAATGGGTTTCCACCACAAAGTCGTGGTAAAACACTGAGTAACACGATGGGTCGCCATCTGTCATTTTCTCATTAATGTGAAAAATACGTTCATGCATCTCTGCAGCCTTGGAGAGCTGCTAAGTCAAGGACAAAATTAGATTGTTTCCAAGACTGTTACCCATATGCCAGCCACTTTCCATTTTCACCTGCTGATTGATACTTACTGTACATAAGCTTCAAACCTGCTTCAAAAGAAGGTACAATAGCAGAGACAGAACACTGCAGCAGTACTACAGTAAAACATGCTTTTACATCTCTTAAAGCTGCAATGTTAGATACTGATAGTAAACAACATGTTTAGCAACACAATCTTGTCTTTGACAACAGCATTGTTTTTTTTTTTTTACTGTGCACTTGTTATGCTATGCTATGCTGTGTTATGGTCGCCAAATAAATAAAAGCAGTGCATGAGTTTATGAAATAAGATAATACACGACTAACTAAAGGGAAAATGTGATGATCTACTGCAATGGGGTGGATTGCAACTGCATGACTGTTGAACTGCAAGATTACTACTAAAGAGGAGGGATTGTGTAAAAGCATTGCAAATGGCTGCTTTTATCCCGAGTAGTCACTTTGTTAGCTTTGTGAGCTAATGTTAGAATGGGCTTTCAGCCCGCTTTAGATGATAATAGCTAATTCTGAGGAAGTGAAGTAGTGACCAGTGTTGAAACAGGAAGTCACCTATCTTAGCCAGTGGTCTACACAGTAGTACTGGTTTAAGTTGCTCTGCTATTATATTGATGTTAATAACTTATATTGGAGAGAGAAAAGTCAAATGATTCGTTTTGGAGTGACAGAAAGCTTGGCTAGCCATACAACACCAGATTCCTGTCTTATTGGATTGGATTGGATTGGAAGAAGACAGATCAAAACTGAAGGTCAAATCCCTATTTGAAACATATTTGAAATCTTTGAGAAAATAAGACAAAAACTCATAAATGGCTTGTAATGTTTTCTGTCTTTGCCTGCTAGTGCCACAGTATCGCTGACCCTTCTCTGCTTGAGGCGCAACCGGTAAGCAGTTTGCTCTTTTTCTTGAATGACGGTACCAATCTCTAAACAAACACCATGTTGGGCTTTACAATCTTTACCATTCATATGTTGACCAGTGACCAGTGTCTTTATTTATAATATCTCTGCTATCGCATGTGTATGAAAACTAACTGATGCTTATAAAACACCTATATAGAGAATAAAGACTCACATCTGTAATTTGTAATTACTTTGAGCTGAATGCTAGCTAGCACAGTTAGCATTCAGTGTCACCCACTGCAGTAGAGGCATGATTTCAGTAAAAACACCCGTTCAGAGGATAAAGAATTTGAAAGCATGTTGAGTGACAAGCGTTGGAGTGGCAGCCAGAATCAAACGTGTGCTTGTGCGTCAACAAAATGCTGATGAACCAATTTGGTTTTAAGGCTACTCCATCTGGATTCACTTAATATTTCATCGTGCACATCTGAATGATGTTGCACCATCAGCTTTTTTGTCAGTGTGCTTTGTAGCACAGCTGTTAGCTTCAGCACATTCAGTTCATCTTGATTTTGATTGGACCTTCCCCAAACCTTTCTTTTCATTGCATATTTCTTTTCATTGCATATTCACTAGCGATCTCTGCAGTGTTCATTAGTTGAAATGTACATCCACCTGAGTAGCTGTTTTGTAAGCTTCAATTAGCTTTAGGTTTATCTTAACGATCGATATTCTATGAGATTTTGAACTACAAGAAAAAAAAGTAAAGAGAAAATACTGTTTTGTGGGTGGCAGTTACATCTACTTCTGAACATGTTCAGCTTCTTTGGGGGCCACCTAAACAGTAAGTGCTGGGTCAAACTGGTCAATACAAATAGCTGCTTTTATCCTAAGCAGTCCCATTTGATTAGGCTTTCCTCCTGCCTTTGGTGATGCCCTACCTACTGGGATGGGGTGGATTGCAACTGCATGGCTGTTGAACCGCAGGATTACTCCTAAAGAGGAGGGATTGTGTAAAAGCATTGCAAATGGCTGCAAGTAGTCACTTTGTTAGCTCTGAGAGTTAACATTTTAGATGATGTCATATTTACTCCTGAATGTCCAAAAGATATATCAGTTAAACTGCAAGACCAGCTTAAAAGGGAGAGATTGGGTTTGGGGTGGCCATTACATATTGTTGCTTTTATCCAGAGTAGTCACTTTATTTCTTTGCAATGTTGATCAGATGTGTCTCCCCAGGGGAATAACAAGGTTATTATGGAAGCCGGCTGTAGCCACCTCTCCCAGATGGACCTCTCACTGATGGAGAGAGGCAGTCTGAGCCAAGCGTGCAGGCATATAATGGCGGCAGTACTATTCAAGAAGCATTGTACTCGATGTAGTTGAAGGGTAAAATAAAAAAAGAAATAAATACATTTAAAACACACACACACACACACTTCGCTTCAACAAGCAAACAGTCAGTGAACCCAGCCTCCTCCCCAAGAATCTGAATCAGTCTTTAAAACAACTGTTTAAAAGATACATCAGACAGCTGCAACTATGGCCAAAGATAAGAGTAGCTGGGGAGCCAATGTGGGCAGTCTTCTGAGAGACAGTGATGTGTGAGGGGCCAAATGCAAACATAGCTCAGTCGTGCTTATGTGTATGGAGCTTGAATGTATTACTGACTTTCTAAGAGCGAGAATGCTGAATGTGATCCACTTAGGCCAAGGGCATCTATAGGTATTACGTATAAACCTTGCACAACACTACCTTAGCTCACTAATGAGCTCAAATCCTTAACGAGAAAGGAACCTAATTAGGGAAACCAGGAGTTTGTGGCTAGAAATATCTAGAGAAACTGCAGCCCTTGATGGATCGAATTCAGCACACAGAACCCCAACGGCATTCTAACTGTGTGATTAAAAATGAATTCTCCACCCATTCTCTTCCTTGCTTTGAACTTGCCTGCTAGCTATGTGACTGCATTGCTTAGAGGAATACGGAAATTGTCAATTTAGCTACACTGGGTTAATAATTTGAGCATCTGGGATCTGGCTGACAAGTCAACAGCTCATCAAACCAGATTCTGTTTTTCCTGATTTCCTCGAACCTCGAATAGACCAGGGCCTTTAAACTCCACTGAGAGAATTAATAAAACATGCTGACCTACTTTTCAGTCCCAAATTAAAACATAACACCACTGCCGAATAACCGCTGTCACTACTGGACGCCACCGATACTGTAAAGATTCAACTGTCAACAGTGTTTTAGAAGGATGTCCATTAAGGAGTAGTAGGACCATTTTTCCTGCATCATCAGAAAACTTAGTTAACCATAGTATAGGAAGTTCTTTTTGCCAGTTTATTAGGCACACCAGCCGTTTATTTTATATACCTACTGACTGGAACACATCTCTCGTGAGCCAATATTACTTCTGTGATTGACCATTCTCAACATACCATAGTAGTATGAGTGTATTAAGAGTTTTTCAACATCTCAGTGTCACTGCTGGCTTGAGACAACAGTGATTCTGTGGTAAGAAATTGATCACTGATGAAAGGGAATGAGAGGATGACAGAAATGTAAAAAGATGACCCAAGTTTACTGCTGAACATGTTCAGTGTCGGTGAGATCTATAATTTAAACTGCAAGATTACTACTAAAGAGGTCCAAACTGCAGACAGATTTTGAGACGTCTTTGCAAATGAGCATGTCGGATGTGTGCATCCAGACATCACCAACCCACATGTGTTACTTTGGAAACAAAGTATGCGTCATTAAGTACCTAGCCATTCCCATCACTTCAGTCATTCTGGATTTGACATTGTCATTGTTGGTGATATTGTTCTAACCCTAACCCTAGAGTGATTCAAAAGACGCAATTTGAGCTTCCAGAGACACATGAAAATCCAAATGGAATTTCATTTCAAACCACTTACAAATGTGGTTTGGCTTCAATTTGCAAAAAAATGGATTTTATGTGGTTTTGCTTGTCCAGACTAGCAACAATCAATCTGGACACAATCTGGCTACACCAAAAGTTGTATTTGGGCTGGCAGTCTGAAAAAGGCCTTAGCTAATGTTTAATTAGGTTGAAATAATACAATTGTTCAAAGGGTCTTGGTACCCTGAAGAATTAAGATTTTTATTTCACTGGAACCAAGGGGCCTCGGTCAACCTCTGAAAACAAACTCATAACATTATCCCTCCTCCACCAAACTTTAAAGTTGGTACGATGCAGTCAGGCAGGCAATGTTTTTCCTGGCATTTGCCAAACCCAGACTCATTAATCACACTGCCAGCTAGAAAACAGGACACGTTTTCACAATTCCACAGTCCGGTGATGGTGCATAAAACCACTCAATCCGATGTTGCCATTCTGCTTGATGATGTAAGGCTTGTTTGCTGTTGCTTGGCTAGGGAAACCCATTCAATGAAGCTCCTTGCGCACAGTGTTTCTGCTGCTGTTAATGCCAGAGGAGCTAAAACACCAGTTGTGTGCAAGGAGATTTCAGCTAGAATGC
Source organism: Megaleporinus macrocephalus (assembly GCA_021613375.1). Taxonomy (NCBI): domain Eukaryota; kingdom Metazoa; phylum Chordata; class Actinopteri; order Characiformes; family Anostomidae; genus Megaleporinus; species Megaleporinus macrocephalus. The sequence goes on along the minus strand of CM038707.1, from coordinate 22,119,500 downwards.
TGTCTTCGTAGTCAGTTAGACAGACACAATATGCTTCGCAGCTGTGGATCCTAAACATTTTCAGTTTCCAATAATGCCACTCACAGTTGATCTCTGAATTTCCAGGAGAAAAGAAATTTCTCAAACTGCGTTGTTGCAGTGGTGGCATCATAATACAGTAACACGCTCAAATTCACGGAGCTTTTTAGAACAAGCCATTCTTTCACAAACATTTATGAAGACAGATTGCATGGCGAGGTGCTTGATATCATACTTTTATAGATATTCTACTATTATATATTATCTCTGACTGTGGAAATGAGACTGAATGAAACACCTGACTTCCATAAAGGTGTATCCCAATCCTTCTGTCCATATAGTTTATAAGGAATCCTCAGCGCCCTCTAGGCCTACTGACTACAAATACAAACATTAGTCCAACCAGGTTTCAGTCATTTGTGGGAAAACAGAAAGAGCAGCTGTATTCCAGGGCTGTTTACTGAAAGATTCCATGTAAAACTGGAAACTTGGTATGACTGTTAAACGGAAAGAGATTAAGTGAGAACTGAGAATGACAGTCTAAACCTTTGTTGGAGCTGCTTTCACTGGAATCAGCGTGGTCATTTCCTCCTGAGCGCAGACTAAATAAATAAATAAGCATCTCCCAGTGTTTGTGCTGCGGGCCAAGATGCCAAGCCCAGATTAGCAGTGCCTTTGAGGGCGGTTATTCCACTGTTTGCACTTCACAAGGAGTCTCCCCATAAATAGCGGAGAACACTGACTCCTGGCCAGATGTTATCACTTATTCAGTAGGGGAGGCATACACAGCTTTTAATCAATAATGCTACGGCAGCTCACGGGGCCAACGCCAGCGACCGTCGATAAAGACCTCCGACGGTTCTCCTGGATTTTTTTTTGTCCTTTTTTTTTTTCAAGCTGGAGTAATAACATTTTCCCTGATGGAAGGCTAGCCGGAGAGGAGCTGGCCTTATGGGAATAAACACCTTGTCAGCACTCGGCTCGTGTGTTTGGCAGCAGGTCGTGCGAGAGTTAGTGATCCGGCTCGTGGGCTGTCTTTCTCTTCAAGGGTACTCTAATTAATGGCGAAGACACGGCAGAGCACGTATAGTCAGGGTTTAGAAAGATTTCTCCTGTCTATTGGGAATTTAGCGGCAGCACTTTAGCACAAAAGCGCCCTAGATGTTGCCAAAGGCCAAACACTCTTAGCCACCTTTACAGACTTAAAATACACTTTTCCCTGCAGAGTCGGTCACTGCAGAGCTCAATTTGTAGCCGGCTGTGGAGCTGGAATGCTTTTTATTACACATCATTTGCTTAGTGCAGTAGGGAGAAAACAGGACACAATGTAAGAACATACAGCGCTTTTAATTCAATGCATTTATCAAAAGCAATATACCCAAATGGCTGTGGCCACGTAGACAGAGTGCCATTAAATCTACTGTTGATTCCGATATTGTCCACATTGTGCACATAATGCACCAGCAACAAAATCCTTTGTTCTCCTCCAAGCTGAGTTGAGCATTATAGCCTTCACAGCAATCTCTACTGAACAGGCGTACACTTATCTTTTATGAGATGACTGTCCTCGCGTTATTGTATGCACGGAACCATAAACACACAATTATGACCATCACGCATGCTTAGATTAAGCTCTTCAGATACAGATGTTTGGGCACCCAAGCCACAGTTTTGCTGACAGCAATGATAACATTTCAACTCGCAGTGTAACCTCTGCTACATGTGAAAATGAAACATATAAAAAAACTAAAAACTTTAAGCTAGAGCTGTGCCATATGCATATGAATCAGGCCAGTTTAAGACTGATCGGCTATATATAATATATAATATATATATATATATATATATAATATATATTATATTTTCTATAACCTGGGCCCTTTAAAATAGACATGTAAATGCATTTTTCTGTTGTTGCTGTTGCTTGTGGTAATTTTACTAATCAGCGATTAAAGCATGAAATGTTCTGGTAATCAGATGATGTCAGGGCCCTGGACACATCACCAGCCATTCAAAAACCCTTACAAAAACAGACAAAATACACATTACAAAGACAATGCTCACAGTATTTATCTGGTTCCCACAGAAACGCTGGAGCGCTAGCCATCCAGACACTTTAGGTCTAGGTACCAATGCTTTATTGTACATAATTGTTTAAAAACCCACAAATGCATGCATGCCTGTATTAATATTAGAAAATGTAAATATAGACACTTATAGACACTTTGGTGGTGCACCTGCAGATAGTATTAATTGCTGATTGGTCCAGGCAAGGCTTGAACATATAAAAGGGCAGGAAAGAACAGAGCCGAGAAGACACACTGTCTGTGTGTGAGAGACTGCAGCATTTGTTTAAGTAGTGCTACTGAGAAAATGCATGTTTATAGTGACAGTAGTAGGTGGGAGTGGACAGTCTACTTAAGCTTAGCTCCTGTCAGTGTGAAAGTGTATATAGCTGTATATTTTGTATATAATGTTTTGTTTCCGTTTTATATAAGTCTATTGTTTGTGTTTTAGTGTGTTTACAATAAACACGTTGGTTAAGGAAAACTTTTCTGTCTTTTGAGTTTCACTACACAACTCATCGCCAACTCTCAGGTAACCTCCTGACCATTCACCCCCACATTACTTACAGGTACATTTATGGCCTGTTAATGTTTAGTCATACAATTATAAACACAATGCCAGACATGGTTTTTATTATTCGTTGTATAACTATGCTTACATAACTAACTTCCCAGTGTAAATACACAGATGGGCTACAGTCTGTAATTGCAGAATTTATAAAGCGCTCTATAAAGTAAGTGGATATAATGGACAATAAATGTAGATACAATTAGGAGTTTTATTGGTATGACTGATCGTTCAGAAACAATACATTATATATATAATATATATATATATGCATCAGGAGATTGTAGTAGAATGCGGCCTGAAAAGCGGCGAATACATCGTCCAACACATCTGCACCACACAGAGGCTGCACAGGGAATTTAAGCAGGAGGTTGCCGAAGGGGCAGGGGATGTTTTTAAGTTGCGGTCAAATTGGTTCTGATTGTCAAAAAAACATGCTTGAAACTATTCAGATATTTCCTCCCCTCCAGAAGGAGAGCCATCTGTTGGAGGAGATATTATAGAGAGGAAAGTCTTGAGGCTGCAGCTGAACTAATCCAGTTTGCTTCATCCTCTCCTGGCTCTCATCTCTGAACCACAGGTCCCAGCAGAGAGCTCCTCTAAAAGAGATGCTGGCCAAAGACTAAGTTATTGTAACTCCTTCACCGAGCAGTATATCCACAATAAATAGATCTAATATGACGACTGTGTGTGTGTGTGTGTGTGTGTGTGTGTGTGTGTGTGTGTGTGTGTGTGTGAGTGTGTGTGTGTACGTTTCGTATATATTTAAATAGAAAAACAGGGCAAACCTACAATGTCCAGCCCAGACTTAAAAACTCCTGAAAAAACAAACAAAACATTCCTTTATATAAATAATGTAAAAAACTGAAAAAACAACAAAAATAGAGAACATGGTTTTGTTACAATGGTAGTTATATATAAATTACTCTTTTATATGTAATAGAATAATTTACATATAACTACCACTGTAACAAAACCATGCTGTCAATTCTTGTTGTTTTTTACATTATTTCTGCTGCTGTTCCATTGACTTGCATGAAAAGTAAAATATGTTGTTCTTTATATATGTAAAATTATCACTTTGGAGATTTCCACTTTTGATGTTTTATTGCACCACCAGCAGTACATACATATTCACACACAAGAGCAACTGAAAGGGCAAAATCTATTTCTTTTTTTTTATTTGGTTGTTCTGAGGTCAATAGTGTGCGGTTTAGTGTTACGCTTGATTTAAATAAAAAAAAAATGTAGTATTGCAAAGCTCATAATCACATTGCTCGGAACCACTTGTTGTGTGGTAAGTATGTTTATGATTGTGTAAACATTATATTAAGTGTTATATATAAGTGTTTTTCAAGCAAATTCACACTTACTGCCCAAATAAATAGCTTTTCAGTTCTACTTTTCTAAAATGTTCGCACTGTGATATATATGGCCCCGTCCTTATGATGTTTAAATACAAACCAGTGTGTGTGTGTGTGTGTGTGTGTGTGTGTGTATTAAGGTGGATGTATACAGTGCTGAAAATATTTTATAAACTGCAAAATTTGATATGCCAACAAATGTCCAGCACAGGAAAGGCTACATGACGCCATTGTATAGCACCATGAGTAAAGCACTGCAAATGGTGCAAATAAATATATAGGAAAAAGGATATATAGGAAAATTCAGGTTTCTGCAAAAAAAAAATATTTCAGTAAATTTTTTTTAGTAAAGCTTTACAGGGTAATAAAGCTAAGTTTGTAAACATTCTGCTTTGTTAAAGTGCAAACAGCATGAATATATAATCTCCTTCCTCAAGCAAAGCGTGGCGTAATGCATATAAATTACTTCAGAATATTTGCAAAGCTTGACCACAGCGCTGGAAATGTGGGACTGAAATCAAGTATCATAGCTTGAGTTCTACTGTATCTAGCATTGCTCACTTGCTAATTCACTCTGCTCTGATTTAGCACAGCAGCCAGCCAAAGCTCCAGCGCTGAGTCATTTGATGGAAAAATTATACGCTGTTACATCAATCACCATGGACTATTTGACTGTAAATACTGACAGCCCACCAGTACACGCTAACCCAACTTTCCCCTCAGCATAATTACTTAATTGAGCCGATAGCAAAGACAAGAATGACGCTGCTGGTTCTCTGATGCCTACAATGTTTAAATGAAAATCCTGTAAAATAACAGCAGAATACTGGCAGCAGGGTTTCCAGTGCTTATCTGTTTTTTACTGTATTACAGTTTCTTTTGAAAATTTTGGTAATTACAGTAAAGTACCAGCTGCAATTACTGCAATAGTAATGTTGATCTTGTTTTCAGACTTATAGTTTCTTAATATTGTAATAAAATATGTTGAAAACATTTTTTTGCTACAACTGAAGCAAATAGCAAGTATATAATCTAAGAAATTGTTGTCACAAAGCAGCTTTACAGAAGTTTAAAAACATATACCCCCAGTGAGCAAGCCAGAGGCAACAGTGGCAAGGAAAAACTTGTGAGGAACCAAGACTCACAAGCGGAGACCCATGCTCCTCTGGTCGAACAGTACTTACAGTTTATTAAGCTAAATACTTAAGAAAAGGTAAGAGAATATCTGTTTGATGTCTGGATGGCAAATCTTTAGAAACTGCACTGGGAGAGGCAGTCTCTGACTGAGGCTTTGTGTAAAGTGGGCGTGAGCTGAAACAGTCCCATCCTATCTCAATGCTGGTACATCTGGATGGCACAATGATGTAACTGAGGGTGTTGCAGTTGGCATAAATGGACAGGAGAGCTGGCTGGTGATGGGTGGGGAGGAGGCCCTGATGGTCAGGGGTATGGTATGTATTCAAGCATGTTATTTATTAAATAAAATAACAAGACAATCACAACCTCACACAGTAAAAACACTTAATGAGTTGTCCTTCTCATTCTTCAATGTGAACTTGCATTTGAATTTTTGTTTTTTAAGTAAATATAAGTAGGAGAGGAGAAAGTTGTTCTGGGAGAGAAATTAAACTGCTCCAAAAACAAAAAGCACAAATTTATTTGAAAAATAACTGAATGAATGAATAACACAATAGCTGCTCATATACTACTGGTGGGCCCATTAGTGTGAGTGTGTGAAAACTTGCTTGACGGAATTAAGTTCAAATGAACGTCCATGCGATTCTTTAGGAGCTTCAAAACACGAGGATTGATGATTCTACCGGTCTCCTCTGAGACCACCTTGACCTGGCTAATCTTTGAACCCCTCTGTGGGTTTAATCCAAATAAACCATCTGGAAACACAGCGGTATATAATAGTGGTTAGTGAATTGTAAACGGTGACAAGGCAGTTTAGAGTAATATGAGATGCTGGAGCTGCACTGAAAATCACTTTGAGGCAATACAGTATTATAATATCTTTTCAAATTGTAATGATTAAGTTTGTTACAAAATGAGGATTAGCTTTAGTTTGTAAATTAGTCAACTATTAATTTATGCTTCTAACATTAGCCAAATTCACATGGGTTACTTATTTCAGCAAGGAATAGCATCAAAAAACCAGCCAGCTCTCACATTCAAAGCCAAAAAGACCTTGTATATGACGGGTTAAACTAGACTAATCTAATCTGTTAATCAATTTAGAGTATCCAAGTTTCACACATAGTAAAACAGCCATTTCTTTCTTATTCAGATAGCTAACCAGAGATGTTGCTGAATAGAGCCGAGAGCAAATACTGTCCTGTAAACTAATGTAATGGTGCTCTATGTTGCCAATATGCAGTGATACTGTGAATAAAGCATTGCTATTTACAATATTGATGTATGCGACCAAAACAGTATGTTACTGTTGTAGTTTGGCTGTATTTTTACAGTATTTTTTCACAGGGAAAGAAAAAAGTGACGGACCGTACCCTGACCTATTTTTGGTTCAGGCTCAAAGGAAGATGGATGTTGTGCTCTGGTTTGGTCGATACTCAGATTCCCTTGGCCATTGTCACCATTTATCTTGCGGCCACTTTATTTTTGAAGGTATTCTATCTGTGCTCATATGGGAGTGTAATGATGACCTGTGATATCATTCAACCTGCGTTAGCTTCAGATATCACAGATTCACCCGTTAAATTCTGGTAAGACGTGATTTGGTAGCAGAAATAATCACCGTCAAAGAAAACAAAAATCACGTATCAGAGGGGAACCCTCAGGGCCTTCAGACCTTAAGATAAAACACAAGTACTAGACTGTAATTTTTAGTTTACAGCTTACATTATTTTATTTTGTTCATCTATAATATTAGTGCAAATTAATGTACCAAAAATATTTAGCACAGTCCTTTTCCAATATGTCTCTATCAATTAGAATTGAAGAGGCATTTTTTTGTTACTGTGCCATATATACATATATATATATATATATATATATATATATATATATATATATATATATATATATATATATATATATATATATATATATATATATATATATATACACTTGATATTTGTGTTGAATGACTGCCTCAATGGAAAACAGTCCACGCTGAAAGACTCTTAAAGACTACTACAGCTTTAATGTGAATGCAGTTTGGTTTCCATGTATGCACTGTGAATGGTATTTTGACATTATAGTACTGTTTGAATACTATATACAGCTCTGCACATTTGAAAAAAAGTTTGGATGAAAACAATAAGGTTCAAACCTAAAATGCCAAACAAAAAATTGGCACATCTGTATTTTTTCTTTGTGATGTCTATGCAGATAAAGCCAGAGATGTTATAAATGAAGAGACTGGTCACTGGGTGAAATAAGAATAGAAAGGTTTGGAAATGTTTTGGCATCTTCTGATTGGGAAAGTTACAACACCTAACTAGCTGGTAATGCCGTGATCAGGAAAGGGTTTACAATATTTTGGCAGTAACATGGAAAGACCTTATACCAGACTTGATCACCGAAGATTTGGGCAAACGCAGTACTCAGAACATGCTGAAAAATCATGCTGCTGTGTAAAATTGAGCCCAACTGTACAAGCTGTTTGTGAGGTTTTGTCAGATTTTATATGTGATTTCAAACCTGTATTTAATACAATAATCTGACCTTCACATTAGAGTATTTTAGTCTCTCCCCACTCAAAGAGATAAGAGTCTGACTTTGCCTGGCTGGAAATAACTGCCAAAGTGACCGGAGCCCTATCAAAACTTTGTTACAGCACAGCAAGCTCTCCTATTGGTTAGGACATTGGGACCTGGACTGAAGACCTAACGTGTCACAGTAACCACCATACTAGAAACTCAATTCAGCTAATGAATCATGTTTCAATTACAATTACTACAATTGTTTTAAACCATCTGAAATCTATTGAATGGTGATGATATGCCATATGATATCTGTTACTAAATTTCAAATGTATGTGTTTAGCATAGTGCTGCATGTTTAAGAGATCCCAAAGGGGCACAAGCGAGAAATTAGTATCATCATGGCAGATTTCACATTTATAGCCCAAACTGAAGGCCTAGCTCTAATAGTCCTGCTTGTTCGCCACTGGTATGGGTTATATGCAGGAATGATCCTAACGGAAAACCCATTTGCTACATTACGTATATTACTCCATTAATAGAAACCATGCTGACTCATACAGCACGACAGCCAGCAATTAACATAAATACCATACACCCAGCCATCTCACTACATATTAAAATTTCAGTCTCCCATCACCACTACCCACATAAAAAGACAATAAGGAGAAGATTTAAAAATAGCACGCCCATAATTGCACCAAGTCCTGGACTACGGCCTTAAAAAAACCTGCCAAATATCACTAAGCTAATATTTCTACATCCATTTATATCCAGTCATAATTTTCATCATTTCCTTTATTAGTTTAGCTCGGTATGAGAAGACCGGTTATTGATTGCTGTGAGTGGAGAAGGGAGAAGTAGGAGAGGCCGGTTGGATGACTTCCCTCTGATGATGGGGAATAGTCCTAATTGCACACAGACTCATCATTCCCCATTACGTGGCGGGAGGCATTACCTGTGCTGCCCACAATGCCGAGGTCATTACAGTATTCATATTAATCTTCCCTCCCATGAGAGGCCTACCCAATGGGCCCATAATCTATAAGCCTGTGCAGATAGACTAATGCATAATAATTAGTCAACCTGAGCTGGAACCCGGAGGCGATTAACATGAATTGCATGAAGCAGGAATTTTAAGAAAACGAACAACAAAGCATACATGATGCAATAAAGTATAAAAATGAAGCAAAAAAATTAAATTGCTTTTTTAATTGCACTTGTTTGAGCTTAAAACTGTGGAGGGCTGTAACACTTTTTGTCACAGCCTCTATAATTCAGTCCTCTCTTATTTATAAAATAAGTAAGTTGATGCCAATTACGATGAGCCCCTGAGAGTGGAGCAAGTTGTAACAGTAATAGAACACATGCCCACAAAGTAATATTTATGAAAGAGGTGATTAAGGTATATTATGAGAAGACTCGATTCACTGGAAAAGACTATTATGTTTAGAAAAGTTGAGGGCAAAAAGGATGACCAGCTACAAGATGGATGGATACATATGAATATGATATATGAATATGAATATGATATGAATCAGGATTGTGTCAGAAGCCTGAAGACTTAACAGAAAACAGGATATCCAGGATAGCCAAGAGTCGGAAATGACTTGACAGCTCCTAATAAATAACAAATACATATTTGTCAAGTAAAAAAGAAAAAATACTGAAATCAAAATCACTTGGCGCTCTTGTAACATGCATATACTGTAGGTGCTGTCATAAGATAGCATGATGTAGACAGGTAGATAGACTAGGTCAGACATGTCTCAGTGGATGTCACAAATTATTTTATACTTAAATCAAGAGAAAACTGATATGCTGATTCTTTGTACTAAAACAAAAATGCATTCTGACTGACTCGGTTCTTTGGCTGTTAATATCAAACCTGAAGTAGGTAACCTGGGTGTGATCTTAGACTCCAAGCTCTGTTTTGTTCCGCATGTAAACTAGTAGTTTTTTATCATTTGAGAATTCGAGATCTTAGATCTGCAGATACTGACCTTCTGCACGTCCCTCTATAAAATACAGAAAACGTGGAAAGACAGTTATTCTGCTTCTAAACTGTGGAACTCCATTCCAAATTTCATCAAACAGTCAGGATCGGTGCTCACTTTTAATAAACAGTTAATTATCTCTAACTCAACGTTAAATTAACCTTTAACATGCTAGTACTTAGAATTCTGAACTTTATCTTTGGGTAATTAAGTATGTCATTAGTGATGAAAACTGTCTGTAAAGCACTTATTATTATTATTGTAATTATTATTATTATTATTATGTAAATGACCTTTATGCACAGAGCACAATTTATTCCTGCAGTTTGTTCGAACAACTTAGTTTAAGCAGGTGTGGGATTGACTGTTCTGTTCTGTTCTATTTCTGCAACATGAACTCTCTGACCAATCAGTCATCCCTTGCATTGGCATGGCAACACCCAAGATGATGCATTAGCTGTGTTCTGGTAAATATAACTTTTTCGCAAATGAGGATCAGATTCTCTAAAAGCAGTTTAAACTGAGCTACAAACCTAGCCTGAGTGCAAACACCAGAGTGTCAGCTTCTGAACAAAAGAAGAAGCTCTTCATGCTACTAACACTTTTCCAAACTGGACGCTAGCCCAGTGCCACTGTTTGCTCGTTCTGTGAGGAGGAAACCACATTTATTTGCATTTGAAGACATTCGGCCTGTTTGTTTGGCGCTCGTCTTGTGTTGAGCTGCATCTCTGAAATCCGCTCAAACTGAGTGACGGAGATTTTGGCTGTGAGTGAAAGAATTCATGAAGTTTCAGCTCCAGAGTTTGCCATATTGGTGAGAAGCAAACAAGCTTCTTATAGACATTCTGCCCCTTTTTCTCCTGCATCTTGAACAATTTAGCTATTAGAAAATTGTCACATCTGCTGTGTATACAATAACACAATAGCATCCAAACATTTAGCATTTTCATGCTACTTTTTCATGTCACATTCAATGTATTAACAGCCTAAAGACAGAAGACATGAAAGAAAGGTGAGATGTCTAATTGTTGATTGGCAATGTATTTCTCAAAAGATGATACTGGTACTCCAGTTTCCTCCCACAGTACAAACACAGACATGTTAGGTTGATTGGTCACTCTAAATTGCCTGTAGGTGTGTGTTGGCCATGCAATGGATGACCCTGGGATTGGATCCAGCCCCCCTGTGACTCTGATTAGCAGGATAAAGCAGAAGATAATGGATGGATGTTCTAATTGGGCAAATTAGCGTTTGCTTTATAGAATAGAAAATTGTATTTATATCGTTATAGTTTAATAAGAGAAGTTTGGTATGTAGAACTGACATTCGGTAAACCTCAAACACTGTTCCTGCTTCAAATACAAAAATCACACTTTTGCAAAAGAGGTCGATAAAACCAGCCCATTCCAAAAACCTAAACTCTTACATAAGTGGGCTCATTAATATTTACGCCCCCCAAAATTTTCATACCAGCAAACATGGACTGTGAGTAGAAATGTACTGTTCCAGACAGTAAAGGGGATGTCAGCACTTTTTGTACCCTTCCACCAAACGAAACAAAGCTGAAACTTGCTTCCTATTCACCAGCTCCCTAATGGAATGTTCTGTTCCACCTTAAATGCTGCAGCCTGTACAGATGCCAGAATATAACAGCATTACCGCTTAATGTGGAAGGAATATTTGCAAAACAAGCTGACAAACAGGAAGCCAATTTCAGCTCCCACAATCTTTAACAAGATCCTGCACGACTCATTTAGTTTAGTAATTACTAAAAACATTTCATACCAGACAATTTCTCAAACCCTGGACAATATTAAACAGCTTTACCCAGTGTTTCTGACTCCAACTGTGTGATTTCATCCACTTTTTGATGGTTGAAGCAGATTAAACTTAAAGTTTCATATCGAATAATTTTATTTACTTTGTGTTGATGTCGCGATTAAAAGTAAGTAGCTAGTAGCTAATAACTAACATAGCCTACCAAACTAAAGAGCATGATGTTAGAACATGTTACTTCTATATGATCACTGAGGTGTCTCAGTGGAAATCAGTCAATCAAAGCAGAGCTTATCAAATTATTCATGAGCTCACTAAAAAGGGAAAGCAGCTCATTTCATTCTAGAACTAAATCACAGGTTGTAAATGGGTGTGTACATCAGAGAACAATTTAATAAACATAAAAAATGTATTCTATGGCACCTTGTAAGATGATGCCAAATTCATAGGTCAAACAATAGGGGCAACATCACCAGAAAATTGTGGTGTCCAACTTATCGTGAGAACTGCACACTTCCTCCGCCTCAGTGTTAGCATCAACAGCCGTTTACTTAACAGTCTAAAAGAAATGTTGTAATGCCCCCTATTGTTGTGGTTGGTATAGTGTAGTGTTGCTATTCACAATTTAGGCTATTTAACAAATTAAGTTTTCATGGTTTAGGAAGTTCTACTATAAACCTCTTCAGGCCTTATGCCATAGTCTTTAAGTCTGACTTCATAAAACTAGTGGAACCTATTTTTCTCCATTTATAACCTAAAAAGCTACATTTCTAAGCTATGGCCATGTGAAGCAAGCAAGGTAACGCGATTAATAGGCGTGAACTTCCGGCACACAGCATACTGCACAGAAAATACCAGAGAAATGCACTGCAAGGCCTGTGCATACATCAGAAACCAGGCAACAGCGTTGGTGTTGGTAAAACGTCATTCCTAAATCAGCAAGACCTTTGATGGCAAACATTCTAGGCGGTTCTAGTGAAAGACCCCAGTCACTCCAGACAGGGAATGTTCTCACTGTTCCATCTGCCAGAGGATACTGCAGTATTAAGACTCAAAGCAAACGCATCAGACAGTTTTTAGCCCCTGGCAGAATGACTACTAAACAACCATCTGTGACACTTGCACTTTGTGCCCAGTAAACTATTTATTGTGTTGTCTCTTGTCTGTGTTTTCGTCTGATGTTTGCTGCGTGATATTTTGTCATTGCAAATAATTCCATAAGAACTCTTTAGAATAAGCCATTTGTTTCAATTCATACAGCCAGGTCCAGAAGTATTTGTACAGTGACACAATGTTTGTAATTTTGCCTCTGTACAACATCACAGTGAAAATTCAAAGAGTTTAACAAAACTCTGCAGTATTCATTTAGGAATTAATGCTATTTTATGCATAGTCCCTCTATTTCCTCACTCGCAGTAATTGGACGAACTAACATAATTATAGATACAAGGATTATTTTTATACAAGGATGTAAATCCTTTGAAGTCAGTGACTGCTTGAAATCTGGAACCCACAAACATCACCGAATGAGTTTCTTCCCTTGAAATGCTTTGCCAGGCCTTCACAACAGGCAGTTGTTGCTTTTTGAGGATCCTTTTGTTGTCAGTAAGTGAAAAGCAAGCTGAATTAGTTTATAGAGGTCAGACGACTTAAGATGATTTAAGAACACCCAGTTTATTTGCCTTAAGAAGCTCTTGAGTTGCTTTAGTGACATGTTTTATGTTTAAATTCATTTGTACTGTGAAGTGCTGTCATATCAATTTTGGCATTAGGCTACAATCTGGGCAGAATATCGTCACTGTCCAATGAAAAACATGTATCTCCATTTTTGTTGATTTCTATTTTTCAACATCATAAATTTGCAGCAACTGTTGTTTACATTGTGGGACAATTTCACAATGAATGGACCAATTGAAGTGCTCCAAAATAGCTTGGAAAAAATTCTGGTTCCATTGACTTACATTGAAAGTGAAAACAGTTTTTGTCCTCTCATGTAAAGTTGCCTTTTTGGAGATACTTGTTTTTCATTGGACAGTGACGTATATAGCTCTGTACTCAGTTCACATGCCCATGACATGGCATTTCCTCCACCATGTTTCACATATTATGCTTCAGATCATGAGCCCCTTGGTAACCTTGGATTCTGTAGATTAACCATCTGCCCAATGAATCTTGTTAAAAACTCATCAGGCTTTTCCTGTAGATGCCTTCTAGCAAAGTCTAATCTTTCTGTTATTAAGTGCCACCAGTGGTTTGCATCTTAGGTAAATATCTCTGTGTTTACTTTGATCTCTTGATTGTAGACTTGGACGATTATATGACAAGAGCTATAAAATGCACACTCGCCCATGGAATCAACTCCAGACACATGAAACTGCTGATCAGTCAGCTGTCCAATTACCTTTGAGCCTGTGAGATATATACATTATATATTTGTTCAACCCTTTGAATTGAAGCTGAAAGTCTACTCTTCAATCGCAACCTAATCCATTGGGGTGGTGTACAGAAGCAAAAACAAGTGTTGAACTTCAGTGAACTCATCATATATCAGGTGTAACAAGGTCCGTCATGTTCTCCACATACTTAAATCAATTCGGTTAGAACAGGCACAGCAAGCAACAAATACATACATTTCTCTCTGCCTTAAAACTTAATGACGTGGTCATAGATGAACCTCTCAAAGATGTTTCATGAACATGCATGTAAAAGAGACTTCTCAATTCTCAGAACAGCTCTTTTCTATCAATCCTTTTTCTCATCTTCTGTACTTGAAAGTTCTGCAATTGCACTATGAATTACCATATATGACACTCTTTTAAATCAGGTCCACCATTAGAAGACAGTAATAGCCATATAGGGGTTCTATACTACTAATGATAAACACCACAGCTAGACCTCAGATCTCAGAATTTCTCCATTTGTATCTGGATTAGCTTTGTCTCTAAGCTTGTTTGTCTATAATATTCATTTAAGTATAATTTGTTTAGAGGGCAAAATAAAGAGAATGCTTCAAATGTGCAAATTCAAAATAACATTTCTGCACATGGAGTTTCTATAGGAAGGCAAAACAATCAGAAATTTACACTGCGGAAAATGTTGTTAATTGACTAGCAACCTTACCACACCAGTGAGCTTTCGAGCATAGTAGCTTCAAGTTCATGAACTTTACTGCAAGACACTCATGTGATTTAAATAAGATATCAACAAGAAACAAGGAATTAAAAACTATTGAATGCATTAGAATGAATATCAGGTAATACAATGCAATGACAAACAACTCAAACAATGTAAATAAACCAAACATGATAGCCGACAAACAAATGTATGTAGTGAAACATCAAAAGAGATTCAATAACAAATTAGTAGCATGTTTCTTGTCACCCAGCGAGTCTACTACGCCTTCTTTGAATGAATTCACTCTTTCTCTAGGTGTTTGAGTAGCCACACCCAAACAGATGAAAGTATATTCCAGTACAGGCCAGTCAACTGACCCTGGGCTACAATTTAAGTAAATGATGTTGTTAATATGATAGCTTAGAAGTGGCATAGCAGAACTTTACCTAACTTGTTCTAACTTCTTCTAATGTAACTTGGTGATGTCAATAGAATACACGGGGCTGTTAGCTTCTTGTATGCAGCAATAGCCCTATTTTGACTACTTAATGACTCCATAATTTAGAATACGTAGTGACATCCAGGGAGTCATTTACATATGATCTTAGAGGTTTACTGTAAAGAGAAGTATGCCCTGAGCTTTATAGCTGGTATAGGATTTCACTTCTTTTCATTATGTAACACTTTATACATTGCAAATATGGTATATTGGAAGTAAATTCTAAAATCTAAATATCAAAATATCTTATCTTCCTCACATTGAGAAAGTTGTAATCTTATTTAATGATTCTTCACCTTTTGCTTATTTTAAATGACTGTATTATACTGTATTAAGCATATTATTTACAAATGGTTGCCACCTCACTGACTGCTATGGTCATATATGCTAGGTAATCTGCTTATATATCATAATGTGTTAAATACTTCTTTGCACAAATCATATATACAGTGCCGTGTACTGTGTGGCTTGTGTCCAGTTTTGTATTTATGGTATGTATTTATTGCGCTCTTTTGTCTGCACTGTGTATATTGTATTGTTTTGCACTTGTTTTTGTGTTGCACCATATGGTCCTGAGGAAGCCTTGTTTCACTGTGTACATGTATACAGCTGAAATGTCAATAAAGCCTCTTTGCTCCAAACCAAATGCATTTATTCTGTTTATTTTATATTTTATTATTGTTTATTTTTATATCACTTCATATCAAATATTAGAATGTTTGACCACCGGATCCTGCAAAGAAACTTCCCTATGTTTACATTTTAATAGCTTCCAAAGACACAAAATAGTTATTTTTCTTTGTTTCCCCTGTCACTTCTATTCCCACCATTTTTCTTTTTTTCTTCCACTATCTACTATGCCATATATATACTCACTTATTTTTCACTGTCAGTCTTCACAGTCCCTTCCGCCCAGCTATTATAGGCCGCAGCAATACATCACTAAGGAACTGACCGTGCTGATATGTTATCACTGCAATAAGCCCTAAATCGTCTCTAAAATTCCAGTGTGGCTCCATCTTTGAGAATGCCCCCTGGGTGAGTTGGCTAAGATCACGTGAATAGGGAACAATACCTCACTTGGTGTCATACACAGCAGCGGTCCTGTGTGACAGCTGCCTGGAGCTGTAGTCTGGCAGTGTCAGTGGAGACAGCTGTAAATCAAGGTCATATTAAAATGTAGTTAGTAGTGCATAATTAGGGGGGAAAGAACTCTTGGCTCATGCAGGACAGGAATGGCATGTCATTTTTCCATGTGTAGCCTGACCCTTAGACTCAATCACTCAGTGCTACTACAAAAGGAGTAAACTGTGGATCGTTTAAAGGAACCAGATCAACATTCATAGAGAAATAAGAGTCTCTCCAAAAAGGTCTGGAGTGACATAATAGAAGAACAACCATCGGTTCCCTAAAGAATCATCCAGTATATCATTCTCTTAAGCAAAATTCATGAAAACCCCAGTTACTGTCTGCTACTGTATGAACCAAATGTGCTATGGTGGAGCTCCATTGAGGACAGCCTCAAGAATATGTTAATATTATTTGAAACATATTTGTAATATAGTAATAATGTATTAATGTAATAATGTATATTTGGGTTTTTGGCCATTTGTTCACTTTTAAATAGAGACAGCAGCGGCTAACATGCTCTAGGGCTGTCTTCAGCCTCTGTGGATAAATAGCACATCTTCAAGCCCAAATCAGGAGGCAAATAGCACATGATGCTCTGATATCAAGAACAAACATTCTACTGAAACAGTCATTACTATTACTTTTGGTAAAGTTTTGGTAGTGTTGTGGTTGTTTTGGCAGTGCCACAACGGAATTCTCAAATATTTATTTTAATAAAATATTTATAAAAATGTTCTTGGTTCACTTGACACTTTTCTGCATATAATGTTCCATTAATACATAAATTCTGTCTAATTAGAGGAAAATTCCATCATTTTTTTATTTTAAAAAGGTCAAGTACAATGGTTTGATATGAAATGGTTCAGTTAGGAGACTCGCCTCACAAAACCACATACATCTTAATCTTAAAACTATCATAAAACAATGTCTCAGGCATCAGACCATTCATAGCTATTTCTTGAAATAACGTTCCATGAGGGAGCTTTTAGAGATATTCAGTTGTTCAAATGTCTGGTTCCCATCACCACTGCTGTGCAGGAGAACATTTCACATCAAACCACTCTAAATAACTCTGGTATGAAGTATTAGTCATTATGCAGAAAGAAAAAAATCTCTGACAGATTTTAAAAATGTGCCTTACCTGTATTAGCAGCTAGTCCTAGTGCCTGAAGCTTTTGATATGGGTGTCCTGGGCGTAATATTTCTCTGCAGTGCTGATAGGCCCGTATGACAGTGACCGAAACTGAAGCAGCTACATCCTCTCCTTATAGGGCACTATATAGGTCTAGGTTTTGTACAAATATCAGTCAAAGTTGTAAATTGGTACATTTTTATTTTAGACTGTTTTTTCTTCTTTGCTCTAGTTATCATCTCTAACCCGGCTAATGGAGGACACGTCAGAACCTTGAGTACTTCTAAGGATGTATAGAATAACTTGGTCTTCCCACACTGGAACAAAAACACTGTCCTCGATGCATGTTTGGCTTTTAAAACATGTGACCAGATTTGCTGAGTTAAGCTTGGGCAAGTCTAGTGTGTCATGTATTTTTTAAAGGGTCTTCGCTCATGAAATTACAATGAAAGGTTAAAGCCGTCTTCCTGTCTTCAAAAGAGCAATCCCTGTCATGTTGTATCAGAAAAAGGGCAGATGAGGAGCGGGGGACACCCTTTGAGGAAATCCCTGGGCTACCACTTTCAGCTCAGCTTTAAATACGACTCTCTGTTGTGTGTTTTGCTGGAACTCCGACTCAAAAAAATATTGAGAAAATAAAGCAATATATAAATAAGTATTTAGACAATTTAGTTTTTTTGTTATCTAACATCTAGTGCATATATGGGCAATTTTATCATAGCATTGTAAATATAATGTATACAAAGCTTATGTTTGGCCTGTTTGAACCCAGGGCATTAACTGAGTTAGAAATAAGCTAAATATTAGTAAAAGTATAATTTATAGGCCACTTTCTATTTGTATTTTGTTTGTATTTTTAATGCAATTTTTAAAGAAATATCTATTTGATTTAGCTAAAATACTTAAGACATATAATTTTGTAATAATAATAATAATAATAATAATAATAATAATAACAATAATAATAATACTACTACTAATAATAATAATGCATTCAGATGCTAATCCACATTTTTATGTCAAGTCCATAGTCGGAGCCAGGCTACTGTGTCCCTCATGGCCACATGGTGAGCAGTTAGATACCGTTGATTTGAAGCAAATGTTTCCCAAAATCTGAAAAGAGTCTGTGTGTAACATTAAGAATTGTCATTAAGGAACATTAAACATTTGAAGCAAAAACATTAAGGTAAACTTTGGGCTTTAATTACAATTTAATGGGTTTTAATTGATGATTTTATGTGTGGACTGTTCAAAGCTGTATTGGCTAGTCATGTTCTGGGTAGTATTCTAAATATAATGTACAGTGTCACTCAAAGCAAAATGATTTTAGTCTAAAGACTAAGTCAGTTAAAAGTCTGGACTTTGAAACAGTTCATCTGGATGATTCAAACAGAGTCATATGCAAAAGTCTGAAACATTTTGGTGATTTTCTAAGTGAAAATATGTAAATATATCACTACAGGGGACACACTCACATGGGACATTTTTGCTAATCTTATATTTTATAAATATGGAATATAACATGTATAACTTTTCCTCAAACCAGGTTCAGTATAAAGTCAGCCTATAAACAGTAACAGTGTATTAAAATATGCTGTAGTGTGTTCTCTGTAGAGAATGTGTAACTTACTTCCACTCAGAAACCAGCAAGACATGTCACCTGACCAGGTGCACCCACATTTATGAGTCCATGGGTTTTAGTGAACCAGGAACCCGTTACAGGGCGTCAGGTTCTAACACAGTAAAGTGAACAGACAGTAATCCACTCTATGCTTATCTTTCATGTAGAAGTGTTAGACAGAGATCAGCCTGTAACATACTGAAGTAATCCTTTAACATATCGTCACTGTCCAAAGAAAAACATGTATCTCAATTTTTGGCTATTTTGATTGTCTGCATTATTTTAAAAGACACTAACTGCCCTTTAGACTGTGTGCTAATTTCTGGGTTAGTGAAGCAAAAAGAAAGGCTACACAATAACTTGAAAAAACATCCACTGACTTGCATTGAAAGTAAAGAGAGTTTTTGTCCTCTCCTGCAAACTTACTTGTTTTTCTTTGGACAATATGTTGGTTTATAGTTTATTTACAGTTTATTTGATTATAATCCAGCAAGTAAATAACAAATAGTCAGGTGCATATTATTAAGAGGGAAACAACCATGTTTCCATAGTTGCAAGTCCATTTACAAAGAAACAGCAGATTCCAATTTGCGAACAGCAACAACAACAACACGTTGAGGGCAGCAGGTGAAAATCCATGCATTGCTACAACTCTGTACCAAGACCATGTCTGGTCAATGCGGTTGGAAGAGGATTAGACAGACGTCCGCATTGTACAGTGAAGCTCTGTGACAGGCCACGATTTCATATTGAAATATCGGCCCACTCGCCCAGAAGCTTTATAAACTGTGTTTTCATATTTCGCCAGCTCATACATCACTGTCAGCTGCATTCACCATCACACGCTCTGCGTCTGTTTCTCTCTCTCTGTCTCTCTCGCTTTCTCTCTCTCTCAGTCTCTGTCTCTCTTTCAGTCTCTTTCTTGCTCCCTGTCTCTCTCTCTTTCTTACTCTCTCTTTCTATCTGTCACTTTGTCACTCTCTCTTTCTCTCCCTCTCCGTCTTTCTCTCTTTCTGTCTCTCTCTCTCTCTCTCTTTCTTTCAGTCTCTCTCTCTTTCTCTCTGTCTCTATCTCTCTTTCAGTCCCTCTCTCTCTCTATTTGTCTATACTCTCTCTTTTTGTCTGGTTTTAACAGCAGGTCAGTTTGTGTTTACTAGGCTATTAAAAACTTGATGGTTAATAACTGAGGTGCTTCAGTGATGGATATTTAGGTTTTTTTTTTATTTTGTTATTGTCAACATAGACTTTCCACAGATGCTTTTGATTGTGAGGTTTAGACTTAGAATTAGGTTTACATTTAGGTTTATGCATAGACTGTTAGATGATTAAATATACTGATTAATGATAGAGCCTAATCAAACAGTAATCTTTAATTGGTTCCATATCTGATCCTTCTCCATAACTGTTCTTTTTTCTGTTTTTCTTAAATAAAAGTAGGTGATATAATATGTAAATGAATTGTTTTTGTGATGTGCTGACAACTCACACCCACACACATTTCTACCTATTCAGCACGCAGCAGTTCAGCTCTGTCCATTCACACTAGAGTTATGAGGAATTCCAGCCCAGACTGCTCTCTCCAAGAGAAACATGACAAACTGAACAGACAGAAGAGAGGTGAATTGCATATATCTGTCTTACATCATGCCACGTTAACAGAAATTCAACTCAATTTAAATTAATTTAATTATTTGTACACATGCTATTTTCACAAAGCAGCTTTAATTTGGGTCCAGGCTCATAACCAGGAAGCCAGGGGTGACAGCAGCAAGCAAAAAAATCCCTGAGAACAAGAGAAACCTTGAGAGAAAGCAAGACCCAAATTGTGAACCCATCCGTCAAGACCAGATCGCAAACCTAAATCAGCTTGTTTAAGGTAACGAGTAAAAAGTTTAAGGCAAAGAGATGAAGTTCCAGGTAAAATGTGTCTAGACAAACCAACACCACCAAATGAGGAACATGTGGGATATGGCCCCTTTAAAACAGGAAGCCTTAGTATCTATAATGTACAAATGTTAGATTTTTGTAATCAGACTAGATGCTCTCTGTTAGTACCCAGCGTTACTCACACCACAGTTTATGTCGTCGGTCACATGCTGCAGCTTCTGTGCTGTAGTTAGCAAAAGAAAAAAATTTAAATACAGATGATGGAGTCTTCCAGAAGGTTCTCTGTGGTGTAATGCGGGGGTGGATGGGGGGTTGACAGTACTGCAGAATCCCCCAGATGGGAAAAAAAAGCCCTGCGCTCCACATAGCGGGAGTTAGCGCTTGAGAAAACTGCGTGCTAAATAATTGATCATGTACATAAAGCATTTGGGGGGGAGGGGGTGTGGTGGAACAGAGCGAACAGAAAAGGGGCCGCGGCAGGCCATAAATAAACCCACATTTACCTAGGCGCTGCAGCATGATGCTCTGATTTCCCCGTTTTAGTTTTGGTCTAGGTCTGATCTTCAGAACGAGCCTGAGAGTGGCTGGAGCGTCTCTGATATAAATCTTTCGTTAAAACTGCCACTCTGCAATTATCGCGCCTGTTAGAAATGGATTGGCTCCTGGCAGAGCGGCATCCACGTTGGATACCTCCTAGATCTCAGGGGGACTATGCAAATGCACCACGGTCTATGCAGCAGAAAACAACCACGACAACAATAACAACAAACCCTCCGCATTGCATTATGCATAAATTATGAATAATGCCTCCCGAAATGTGGCTTTCAGCGGGCCAAATTGCAGGTGCAGCTTGAAAAATGAACGGCTATTACAGGCAGAGAGTGAAATGTTACCATGCCTAATGCGTGCCGCTGGCCAGCAAGTGTGGCAGAGAGAAGTGGGAGCGGCGCCTCTGTTGAAAAGTCCACAAAGATTCGGCATGTTCATACGCTGCGGATATAGTAGTCTAAAAGCCACATGCAGGTAAACATATGTTTGCTTTCGTGACGTGACCTCTCAAGTAGACATAAAAGCAGTTTACCTGTTTCAAAACCAGCAACTTAATTTCAAGTTTAGCTTTGATTGCCTAAGACTGATAAGTAGTTCATTGTATAATAACAGGGCGGTACGGTGGAGTAGTGGTTAGCACTGTCTCCTCACAGCACAAGACAATTCGGGTTCAATTCCTGGTCCGGGTTGTTCTGTGTGGGGTTTGTATTTGTGATTTTCCTTGAGTGGGTTTCCTCCTGGTACTCCGGTTTCCTCCCACAGTCCAAAGACATTAGGTTGTTAGGTTGATCGGTCGCTCTGAATTGCCTGTAGTTGTGAGTTTATGTTGGCCATACGATATACTGGCGACCTGTCCATGGTGTACCCCACCATCTCCCAATGACACTGGGATTGACTCCAGACCCTGCGTGACCCTGACTACCTGGATAAAGCGAATGATAATCGATGAATGGATGGATGGATGGATAGTATAATAACATACCTGTTCAATATCGATGTTCTTCATTAATCCAAAACAAACTTCAAATCAACTTTCTATTCCATTTACTTGGTACTTCTTATGTTTTTGGGACCTGATCAAGTTCAAGTACCAAGTTCCCCAGTCCAGCATCCATCAATGTGGGACCTGAGTTGGAATACTTTGCAAGCTCAATCACCACCTCTCATTTATTTGATTTGAAGACCAAAATATAGAGCAAATCAGGAGAACGATTAACAGATCTAGAGAAAATGAGACTCCTAACGACAAATGTCAGATACACAGCACTTTGTAAAGGGAAGGAAAATCACAGGTGAAAACCAAGTGAAGAGAGGTTCATTTACTTAAAAGCTTTTACTCATGTGATAAAGTGTCTATAAAAGCAACATTAAACAAGTACTCTGCTGTAAAACAGGCTTTTAACGAGTCCAAGAAAAAGAAGAAGGTAAATGTGTTAACCCTTAAAAGCAGCCTAATGTATGTACCAAAAAATAGAGAAATAGTCATATATGTAAAAGTTAAAAGCCCAACTCATGCACAAATACCAGTGTGGCCAAACACTCCCAGCATGAAACAAATGAGATCATACTACATGCAGATGGGAGGCAATTGAAAGAAAAAAAAAACAGGATGCAAACATAACGAGTGGAGATGCTTTTAGACAGGTGTACAATTACAGTTCAGTAATTAACATCCTACCATGCTCTGTGGCATGTGTAAAACTGCTGAGCAGGCCCAGCTGACCTCGATTACGGATCAATTATTCATTAAGGGTTTATTATTGAGGTATGGGCGGCAGGAGGTTCAGTCACAATTACTGCTCAACTGGCTAGTGTTTCAATAGTAACCGTGACGAAAGTGACATCTGCATTTAAATCTGTGTGAAAACATTGGTTAACAGGTTTGGGAATTGTGGTGCATAGTCAATAACTGTGGTTCTCAAGTATCAGTGCAATATGCAAGGAAAAAAGAAACAGGACAGCAGCCATTTTTGGCTAGCTGAGAACATCATTGCAAGATGCTATGAGATTATATCAGTGAGAACAACCCATTCACAACTACATAGGGAATTTTGTGGGGTCGCAGTGCATAAGCATTACTAGGACAACTGCACATTGGGTGAGTGAATGTGTGGCATATGGCAAGAAACCAGTGAATGCTTGACCCCTACAGTGAGGGGGTCAGAAAAACAAGAACAATTTAAAGTAGCTCAACACAACTTACATTACAAGTGGTTTCTCCAAATTCAACACAAAAGGCCACTTTTAATGACTTACTGTGGTCTCAAACTCGAAACCCCTGAAAGCAACCTCCTGAATTAAATCCATCACATAAGCACTCTTTTACAAATCAGGTGTTGTCTCAAACACACCTGATGCAACAAATGAAGGGGACACATCAGGTGTGCTTAACATAAAACACATTAAAATACCTGGGGTGTGTCCGAAATCACCGAAATTGAGCAGTAGACTAGTAGGCTGTTTCAGTACGTTAGTTTTAAGTATTCACACAATCTATGTCTGCCATCTTACCAATATCCTGTGATGTAAGATGTCAGACGACCACTGCCAATGTGACTGGTATGTTTCGTTTGATTGCATGGAAAAATGGCAGGTCAAGAGAGATGTCTAAACGTTAAGACAAGAGATTGCTGCCTTGTACTAACAATAAAAAGGCATTGAACATTCACAGAGATACAGTTGGAAACATGGTTCACAAGTGGCACCAGATTCCTGAGAAGGCAGGTGGTCAAAAACCCTCTAGCTACTGCAAAAGACCTGGTGCAAGATTTGGTGGCACTAGACACTCAGGTTTCCGTTTGCACAGTAGGGCGTATACTGAACGCTGAAGGCTCAAAACCATACAAATAAGCCATGAAAGTTTTGGGATTCTGTTTTGTGGAGTGATGAAACAAAACTGGAACTTTTCAGGCCTGTGGATCAGCAGTATGTATGGAGGAGAAGGAATGAAGCACATGCTGAAAAGAACACCCTGCCTGCAGAGAAGCCTAGCGGTGGCTCGATGCTGCTCTGGAGCTGCTTTGCTTCCCTTCCACTGGCAATGGAAACCTACAGAATGTCCAGTAGTTTATTTCAAACAACTGAAAGTTAAGTCAATTTTGCTAATGAACCTAATATATGCAGTGGGGTTGAATAATTTAGATTGCAACTGTATGGTTTGCATTTTTGCACTCAAGTAAAAAAGCATATCTTTACTGTCCAAATGAAAACAAGTATCCCAAAAAGACAACTTTATACATTATACAGCCCAACCTGTGATCTACAGCAGAGTAAAATGTAGGGTAACAAACCTAATTCCAAAATGTCGTTGGAATGGTCATTAACATCCAAAGCGCTGAAGAGAACAATCCCACTTCTGACACCAAATATAGTGTTAGTCTTCATCTAAAGCCTTCCTGATTTGGAACCAACATATTAAATAGCGTGTTCCACTTCCATCATCAAAAACAACTGAGGATTTCTGTTCCGGCTGTTGTAAATATTTCTTACATAGCTTGTCCACCTGCTAAAGCTCTTTTAGACAGATGACATATCATAAAGTTTATGGCTCAGCAGAACCTGTTGTTTCCTCCCAAGGAAATCTGCCCCAAGCCCAGAAGATAAAGACCTGGACAGACAGGTCACATGAGTCAGGTAAAACACAGAGGCTGGCCTATAAGACTGTGCAGTTCTCAGTCTTCTCAGATCATGTTTGTACTGTGGTATCTTCAAGAATAAAGCATATACTCATAAACTCATTTTGACATCCATCCAGTACACTTCCGGGTACCATCACCTTTAATAAGTAACTGGAAGTAGGTAGGCCCTACCAACCTTCAATTACTGATAACCTTTTAGAGGTTTGATGTAATAAGCCATTGTGCTACCCAAAGCAGCTGCATGCAGGTGATAGTGTTAAAAGCACTAACACAACAACATGCCAACTTAAAGGTCTATTTACCTGAAACAATGTTAATGTGAGTAACAGTGAACAAAGGACATTATCTAGTCTTGTCCATGTTCATGTAATTTGTAAGTGCAAAGATCATGTTTTGCATTAAATGATGCATTGCTACCTCTATTTTGAACGACTGCAAATGGCAGCTCAGTATTTGATGCCATAATAACATCATTAAAGAGAATGTTATCTGTAAGTCTGCTTCGACGGCACTGCAATGTAAAAATCAGTGGTAGTCCAAGCCACCCTCGGTGCGTTTGACGATTCCTGAGCTGTTTTAACACCCCAACTGCAAACATGTTAGGTGACTCAGAGGAGATGGTGACACTTTCCAGAGTGAAACAAAGTGATGTTTATAAACTAGCACTCAATCTATTCAGCAGTAGGAACATGCAAGCAACACTGTGATAATGTAATAAGTGACAGGTTTATCGTGTTTTAACTTCCAAACATTAATCTCTCGGAAGTGGGCAGCATGTTTGATGACAGGATGCATATTATGCCCCCCACCCAGTTCTCAGGGGCCTAATTGAGGACATTTTTGGAATATAAATGGTTCCTAAATGGTTCTAGACCTGGTCAAGCCTAATAGTTATAATGGCCACCACTATGGAATCACTCCAAGGGGCCCTAGTTGGCACCTTAATGTGAACAAATGATGTTTCTGGAAAGTGTTGCTCTACCAAAGCATCAGATGTCTCTATCAGACACAATGCTGTGTTGTACATAGCGTTTTATCAAATGCAGTAGGACTACAACAGTCCCTTAAAGAAATTCCCCCTGGGTACCATATTAGTTATGTATCTTGGCTTGCTTTCCGGTGGCATTCTTACAAGCAATACATAATGTAATATATCAAACCGAGTCCACTCATTGTGACATAGAGTAAACATTTCCGTGATTTTTTTTCATTACCTGAATAACATCTGGGAAAGCCCCTCATGTCGACATTCATTACTCATAGATGTTTTAAAAGCTTTTAATATTCCTAAGAGCACCAGAGTAACGTCACTTTGTATCATTAGCAAACCAGATGGGCCTGCCAGCATGACCGTAATGGTGAATATCTGCAGCAGCGAGTTAGCCCTTCGACTTTCAGGTGGACTAAGGTGTTGGAGTGGACATGTACATGCTTTGGGTTACTGAATAATTTAAAATTGGCCATGTAGGAACAGGTAAAGCAGTTTAAGCTCATTGAGATGCAGGTGGAGTTTCATATAATTACAAGGTACAAGGATGTGTTTTGTAGTTGGTATGGTGGCATGACCATATCTCCCTTTAGTATTAGAACTCTTTCTGTAATACTGTAATACAGGAATTCAAGAAAAGCACAAATATGTCTATTAAGCCTGTGCTATATTACTTCATAATTTGTATTAGAAATGTTCAGGGACATGCATTTCTCCCAGAAACTGTGTCTCTCTGAAATGGCCGTACAAAATTGCCTCTCTTGATTCAGAAATCCGAAGATTGCCAATTTAGGGAATTTAACCGGATTAAGTGTATATTTAAACTGGCAGGATGGCTGCGGTGAGGCTTCAGCTTTTTTCCCTCTGTTAACAGCCTCACTCCTACACTAGCTACAGCTCTGAGCAGATCAAAGAGAATTTGGAAAGTGTTGATTTCCTCTGCTGAGGTCCTTATTTACCAGAAACAGCGGCAAGGAGCCAAACCGGGCTATCGTGTTTCATCAAAACAAAATTAACATTTGCTGCCAAACGTCTTGTGAGGTCAAACCAAAAGACAAAGAAAAGTTGAACTGTTTTTTTTTTTAGAATACAGATGTCTTCTTACTCTGGCTCCTTCAGTCAGAAAGAGTGTCTTCAGTGCAGAATATTATTATCACAGTTATCACAAGTTTAGATGCATTTAGCTGTTGTGGTGTACCTCAAGGAGCAATACTGGGAACCATTAAGAATTAAAGTGCAGCACCGTTTTTTCTATTTTTTAAACATCTTCCTTAAAGAGCAGCCTCCTTTTTTAAAACAGCACTTCTTACACTCTTAAAAGTGAAACTCTGAACCTGGTGATCTACTTCCTTGACAGGTATCACCTGGCTGTAACATTCAGAAGGCCTTCATTACGTTGATCAGCTGCGGTTAGGATTAGGTTAATAGAGGTCCCAGAGCTTCTTCACACATTGAAAATGTTCTTTAACACCTCCCATGGTTCTTCTGTGGTCTTCCTCCAAACTCCTTTTGGTGTCATTGTTTTTCTGTTGTTTTTACATAATGGCTCACATGTCTTTCCCTTTCTCTATCACACTAGTGTTCATTCTCTATGTGTGTTCTTCTCGTCCTATCAGCTTCCTCCTTTGCCTCCTCCCCATGCGTTATGGAGATGACAGAAGGGCTAAACGACTTGGCGCAATCCGTTTTTGTCACTCAAGCATGTCATGCGTAATGAAGTATGCTAAGGGTGTGTGAAATGGGCTTTCTGACTGGGTGCGAGAGTCTGTGCAGAGCTGACATTCGCCGAGCGCGTCGCTGGAGATTAGTGGTTTGGCAAGGAAATGAGAACAGAAGTCCTCCGTATCCACCCCCGCCTCTTTTATTCATATCTTAACACATACATCACGGTGTCCGCGAAGCTCGGATCAGGTGGCGACGTTTGGAGATGTATGACAAAAGGAAGAAGTCATTGGTGGGAGACGTGGCATGATGCGATTAGGGACTTTAATAAAGGAGCATAGCTTATATCGACCAGAGCAATCAGACAGCTTGGTCACAAGCGACAAAGGTAGGTTTCCTTAGTGCAGTCTTTTAATATCTACACTTCCAGGTTACTGCAGTGAGCTATTGATTGATCACTGTACAAACCTTCCAAAATCACAACATCAGCCAACTCCGGAAGCTCATGGTCAAACTTTGTATTACAACTCTTGTTTTCAGTTAATGCAAATAGACTATCAGTAAGAGGTTCTAAAGGTCTGCTCGTACTTCCGCCTACCTTCAGAGAGACCAAAATGTAAGTTTTGACAGAAACGCAAAATAAACCACAGCCCATTGTTTGTGTGTCATGTAGAGGCAGATCCCTTTAAAAACAGTGGCTACAAGAAATGTACAATTTTTGGTAGAAAAAAAATTTGATTCATGTTTTTCTTCAGACAGCAACAAATTTCTCATTCTTTATATTGTTGCAGTCCAAAGAAAAACAAGTATCTCCAAAACTTACAGGAGAGAACAAAAACATTCTTGACTATTAATGTAAGTTTTAGTCGAAGTCATTTTGGAGCATTTCTATTGGTATACTCATCATGAAACTTTCAGAGGATATGAAGGGCGGCTGTCGTGTTTAAATGACATTAAAAAAATAACAAATTGCCAAAAATGGAGATACAGCTTTTTCTTTGGACAGTGACCGTATGATGACATTAAAATACAAATAATAGAAATATCTTACATATTCAGTATTAAGATTCCATTAACAATGTGATTTTTGCCTTACACTGTGACACTAAAACTCAGTCTAAGAAACCTTTTCAGTAAATTAAAATAATCAAGACAAGAAAATTCATCCATGCATCCAACATCTGCCGCTTTATCCCGCTAGTTGGGGTCACGGGAGTCAATCATCGGGCGAAGGTGGGGTACACCATGGACAGTTTGCCAGTCCATTGCATGGCCAACACTCAATCATGCACTCACACCTATGGGCAATTTAGAGTGACAGATTAACCTGCCTGCATGTCTTTGGACAAGTGGGAGGAAACCGGAGGAAACCCACTCAAGCACGGGGAGAACATGCACACTCCACACAGAACAGCCCAGGCCGGGATCGAACCTGGATCGTCTTGCTGTGTGGCGATAGTGCTAACCACCACACCACCGTGCCGCCCAAGGAAATTAATTTTGGAACAAATGAGGGTTTTAACATTGAACAGCTGTATAATAATCAGTGACTGACAGCTCTTTTAGAACTTAGCTATGTACTTTAAGTAGGGTGACTACGTGTCCTCTAAATAACGGACATAAAAAGCATCCAGCCAAGATTCCTAAATTGTCTAAACTGTCTGGGATTTGGCTTTTGCTGTCTGCAGTCGCCATTTTTTGGTGTGTTTTTAAAAATTGCCATGTCTTTATGTCCTGCCTGCAAAGCCAGCTTGTGGGGGCAGGGCTGCTGGAACCATAGGACAGAGCATTTAACCCACCTTTCTCACTGTGAACATTATAGAATCTCCACCAGACCCAGACTGATTGGTGCAGAGCTGTCAGTCTCCTTATCAAGTTCTGTCTGTTTTAGAGTGTTTGAACACACCACCCATATTTAGGTCCTCACGGATGAACTGAACCGTGTTAAATGAGGAGGACTGTTACAGCAGAGTTTGCTCTCTGAGGTGGAACCCGGTGGGGTGCAGGTCAAAACAAATACTGACACAATTTTAAAAGATGTTGTTTTTTCATGAAAATAAATATGCCTTTTATCACTCTGCATGCTTTGGTTTTGGAAACAATAAACTACTTTTGGAGGCGTGGCGCCTCCCCTGCACGGCTGTTAGTGTCAAATAAAGGTCCTAGCGATCTAGAAGTCCACATAAACTTCACAAAAGTGCAGCTAAAATAGAGAATATACCAAGTAAAAGCATAAACTATTTTTAATTTGTATCATATTTTTAATGACAAACCAACCCACAATCCAAAAAAATCTCACATAGTTACCAAAAAGAGGGAGAAACATGCCCCTTTTCCTTCCTGGAATTTGCACCTGTGTGCACAATCACTAGCCCTAAATAACTTTTAAACTGATAAACATTTTTTCAACCCGCCCACTATGTGTTGCCCTGAAGGGCCTGTCACAGCATATGCAGAGGAGAGGACTTCATGGAAAGGTTTGCTTCCTGTGGGGCCAGATGTGATCTTCTAATAAGAATCCAACTTGGGGACAACTTGTTACACTTTTGTTGTGACGAAATCTGCTGCTAACAGTGGTGCCCTTCTAAAACCTGGCCCCATGTTCCTCTAGTCCAGAATACAATTATTACACAAGCCAAACAAGCTAGACTTCTGCAGCTAATTGTTCTAATTTTTTCTTGCTCAATAGGAAATATTTATTTTTAATGTACTCTCCTCACATGTGACATCTGTATACTCAGTTGGAGTTTTCTGACGGAAGATGATCGTTTACATTACCTCCACCGGCCAACAACATGCATGTTGTTCATCGGAAAATACTGACAAGAAGCCCTTTAAGCTACACTATCAGATTTGCCTACATGACCCCCGCCCTCAAACCCGACCACCACATTTGATCTAAAATGTCTCACGTTCGACACTCCCATTATGAGATCTCACATCTGCACGACTAGTTTCCTATCAGGCAGATTAAAGCTGGTGTATGGAAGTGCATGCACATGGAAAGAGCCAATCATAATACAGGCCAAAATCCCACTAGTTGTGGACAGTTTGACGTACACTTGATATCAGACAAAGTGTGAGTGGGCTGAGCTTTAGAGGCTGAGACTAGCTTGTACCTACTGTACTAAAATGTACAAATCGGTGCCTTGGCGCTTCCGTCAATTCCTGAGCTGCTTTAACACCCCAACTGCTAACGCATTAGGCTGAATGACTCAGAGGTGATGTTGACACTTCCCAGAGTGAGGCAAAATGATACTTATGAAATAGCACTCAGTCTATTTTACAGAAAGAACATCTACTGCAACACTGAAATATGTTTGTAACCTTTATAACAAACATCCATTTGGTAGGAGCGGTCAGCCTGTTTGCAGGTTAAATGGGAACGTATTTGATATTTCTGCTGCACTGACTAGCTGCAAACAGTGAAACAGTTATTAAAACATCGAATCTTATAGAATTTGGAAACCGCACTCTTAGAAATGAAATGGTTCTAGTGGTGGATGTACCATTGTGGAAAAGACCTTAAATTGATTACAGAACATTTACGTTATGTGGAGGTTTTTCAAACCTTAAAAATCTTCTTTACATTTGCACTCTTTTACAAAAAGGACTCCTTATAGGTTCCTTAGAGAACCTATAGTGTTGTTCCACACTCCACTTATTGTCTATAGTGTTTAAAGAGAGCAGCTTTTTTAAAGTGAAATTATTTATTACAATGTAATTCCATAAGAAGTACAACTCGCCATTTCACTAGACCAAATTTTTTTTTCTCCTGTATTCTTTCTATCAAAGTGTAATGCATTTTGATTTTGCTCTTAAAATAAATAAGTTTTGATTGTGTGTGTGTCACTGTGTGTGCTCAAGCAGGTGTTGAAATAATAAAAACCAATAATTAGAGATAAATAATACTGGTTACACAGTATAGTTAACTAGTCAACTTGCCGACCTTACTGTTTAACTTAAGCTTGATATCAACTAGTCGCTGATCATGTGATTATGCCTTAAACAACACAGATGCCTGAGAAAAGTTTAGGTTCTTGGTTATTACAAGGCTGGGAGCTGACCTGTTTTGATTGTCTTTCAGAACTGAATCTTTTGCATTTAACCACAGTTGATTAATGGTTTAGGAGTTGAATGTGTATTTGTTTTTATTCTGTAATGTTATTAAAAATGTAAGAATATACTATGAATCTAAAATGTACCATTACAGGGAAGAACGTATCCAGATACTTTAACAAGAGTACATGTGATTTGTTACTGTCCACCTCTGCAGCTCAGTATCTTACCCTAATGGACACACTGGAGAACAGGCATAAGGCCATTGATAGAGCAGCCACTTCCATACACCAGGCTCCCTCTCAAAGTCTGTGAACCTGTATTATCAGCCTAGATATATTGTATTCAGCAAGAGCAGCTATTTAGAGGAAGTGCATTCTCAAAACAAAAGGAAAAAAACAAATTAACTAGTCGCTGATCACGTGATTATGACTCTTAACAACACAGACGCCTCAGAAAAGACAAAAGGTGAGGATCTTGGTGATTACAGGGCCTGTATCTCAGGTTTCTTTTCTTCTATGTGCACGTCATGCTCTTCTGGCCTTTGAAGTTCGGCTAAAATTTCTGTGCCAATCTACAGTGTTTCAAAGACCAAGTACTGAACGTCATTATCATTAACTTTGCCGAAGACTACAATAAAAAGTCAAGTGTCGTTGGAGAGGGAGCACAGCACTTTCTAATCATCTTTGAAGTCAGTGACTATTATTTTCATTCAGTCATGTGGTGTGAGGGAGTGTTTTCCCACAGTGGATGTGAATTTTTTTTCATTGGTTTTTGACCTCTGATAACACAGATCACTGCCATCAAGGCCAATGCAACTTTCTCTTATAACTTTGACTCACAATTTATATTTGGTCTTGATAAGTCACCATAATAGATCTCACTTTTACAGATCCCAGAGGCACATCTTATATCAATATCTGGAGCTTCAAGTTCAAAATGCATTCAAAAGAGTGTTAGCTCGTGACTTAGAAAGCACTGAAAGCTTGACTGAATCAACGAGACTAAGAAGTGATGGCCATAGAATATAAAGCCGCACCTTTAGGAAAAATGTGAAGAGTGTGAAGAATAATTGTTCATAACACAAAGACAAATCAGTAGATTTTTAATTGTGCCACTCGTACAGTTCCTGACCTGTTTCACTGTCTTGCAAGACTACATTTTTTACAGTAAACCGCAGTTTATTATTGGTTTATGAGTTGAAAGCAAATTTGTTTTTATTCTGTAGTGTTAATAAAAATTCAACTGTAGTGAAGTGAAAGTGTGTTAACACAAATGTACTAAATCAAAAAAACACCATTACAACATCTTTTTCGCTTTCTGCCAGATCTTCACTGTATAACAGTGTTTGAAATATCAACTCTGTTCCAACTCCAGATTGTCAGGTCTGATTGTGTGATTTGGGCTTATATACAGCTTTTTGATCGGATGCATGGATTCTGGAAAAAAACAGATTTTTTCTCAGATTTTTTTCCCCTAGAGAATAAATAGTATAGAAAGTGCATGCCAATCTACTGTACCTCCACTCGACCAATAACACTAGTTCGCATACACTGACTCAGACACCCGACCACGACTGCAGTGTTGGTTTGACCCACACTCGTCTGTTTATCTTTTTTTTCCATCCCTCCATTCCAATTAATTTTTGAGCACACCCAAAAAATATGGTTTTCTTAAACCTACAGCCACAAAACTGCATGTATTCTCTCAGGGCATGTCCCCAGACACACTGACCCGCACTTCTCTACTTGTTGTTTATTCATCCCTCAATACTTGCACTGCTGTGCAAGCATCCTGCGTTTCCTTGCACTTTCTAATTTGTTACATGTCCACCTCTGCAACTCAGTATCTTACTCTAATGGACACAATGGAGAACAGGCATACAGGCCAATGAGAAAGCAGCAATACACCCGCCTCCCTCTCAATCTCCATGAACCTGTATGATCATGACAAATATATGGTATTCAGCAAAAGAAATTTAGGAGGAAGTACATTCTCGAAACAAAAAAGGCAAAAGAACCTTGCTCCAACCTCTAGCTCTCTGTGGCCTTATTCCACTTCATCTTTCTTTTTTCTTTCCATTTTCTCATTTGGTGCTATCAGCGCAGTCACACCTCCCCTGGCTATTCTTTATGCTAGAGCAGAAAAACCGGTGGCTAACCCAGGCTCCATTGTGTTAGAAGAGCTGTTTTGATTAAGGCAGCGCACCCTAAGGGTGCCGTGGTCTGATAATGAGGTCAGCGAGAGACAGAATGCGATTTGGTTAGCATAATGCTACACCGCTAAGATAAAAGAGGCCTCTCTCGACCCTCCCTGTTCCGTCTGGAAGTCAGGTTGGTATTTCAGGATCTGATTCTCCACGAATCATGTCGCTCCCTCCCCCCCCGATGCTTTGTTCACATTGTTTTTAGGCGGTGGTATTGATCAAAAGACTGAAGTAGATACAGCAGCCGCACTTCCCAGCACACAAAGCATTTTTTCATGAGGAATGCTATTTAATCACAGCTCTTTCAGTGTGCAGACATTTCCAGCATGGATCACAAGTCCAATTCAGAGCGACTGTCAACAGAAAGAAAGAAGGTGTACATGCCTTTGAAGGTCACTGCAATAATAGATCTCACATATAAAACATTTAATATCACAGGCTTAAAAAAGTGCACATCGCTAATTAAACTGCTGCTACACAAGAGCAGTGTCGGTGTAGAGTTTTTATAAAGGCAAGCATGAGTATGACCAGAAAAAAGAGTGTCTAATTACACCAGTATATTAATACAGCCAGTGTAAAGAGTCTGTAGTTATACAAGTATACAAATACATCCAGTGTAAAGAGTCTGTAGTTATACAAGTATACAAATACAGCCAGTGTAAAGAGTCTGTCGTTATACAAGTATATGAATACAGCCAGTGTAAAGAGTCTGTAGTTATACAAGTATACAAATACAGCCAGTGTAAAGATTCTGTAGTTGTACAAGTATATGAATATAGCCAGTGTAAAAAGTCCGTAGTTATTCACGTGTATGAATATAGCCAGTGTAAAGAGTCTGTAGTTATACAAGGATATGAATACAGCCAGTGTAAAGAGTCTGTAGTTATACAAGTATACAAATACAGCCAGTGTAAAGAGTCTGTCGTTATACAAGTATATGAATACAGCCAGTGTAAAGAGTCTGTAGTTATACAAGTATACAAATACAGCCAGTGTAAAGAGTCTGTCGTTATACAAGTATATGAATACAGCCAGTGTAAAGAGTCTGTAGTTATACAAGTATACAAATACAGCCAGCGTAAAGAGTCTGTAGTTATACAAGAATATGAAGCCAGTGTAAAGAGTCTGTAGTTATACAAGGATATGAATACAGCCAGTGTAAAGAGTCTGTAGTTATACAAGTATACAAATACAGCCAGTGTAAAGAGTCTGTCGTTATACAAGTATATGAATACAGCCAGTGTAAAGAGTCTGTAGTTATACAAGTATACAAATACAGCCAGTGTAAAGATTCTGTAGTTGTACAAGTATATGAATATAGCCAGTGTAAAAAGTCCGTAGTTATTCACGTGTATGAATATAGCCAGTGTAAAGAGTCTGTAGTTATACAAGGATATGAATACAGCCAGTGTAAAGAGTCTGTAGTTATACAAGTATACAAATACAGCCAGTGTAAAGAGTCTGTCGTTATACAAGTATATGAATACAGCCAGTGTAAAGAGTCTGTAGTTATACAAGTATACAAATACAGCCAGCGTAAAGAGTCTGTAGTTATACAAGAATATGAAGCCAGTGTAAAAAGTCCGTAGGTATTTACGTGTATGAATATAGCCAGTGTAAAGAGTCTGTAGTTATACAAGGATATGAATACAGCCAGTGTAAAGAGTCTGTAGTTATACAAGTATACAAATACAGCCAGTGTAAAGAGTCTGTCGTTATACAAGTATATGAATACAGCCAGTGTAAAGAGTCTGTAGTTATACAAGTATACAAATACAGCCAGTGTAAAGAGTCTGTCGTTATACAAGTATATGAATACAGCCAGTGTAAAAAGTCTGTAGTTATACAAGTATACAAATACAGTCAGTGTAGAGTCTGTAGTTATACAAGAATATGAAGCCAGTGTAAAGATTCTGTAGTTGTACAAGTATATGAATATAGCCAGTGTAAAAAGTCTGTAGTTATTCACGTGTATGAATATAGCCAGTGTAAAGAGTCTGTAGTTATACAAGGATATGAATACAGCCAGTGTAAAGAGTCTGTCGTTATACAAGTATATGAATACAGCCAGTGTAAAGAGTCTGTAGTTATACAAGTATACAAATACAGCCAGTGTAAAGAGTCTGTAGTTATACAAGCATCAGAATCAGAAATACTTTATTGATCCCAGGGGGAAATTGCAGTTTTTACAGGAGCAGTTGGTTATATAGAAGAATAAACACTCTAATAACACTTTACAACATAAAAGAAATTTGTAGTATGTACACATATAAGTCTTATAATACAATAGAAGAAATAAAAAGTAAAGTGACTGTGGCACATATATAAGTCTTATATTACAATAGAAGAATAAAATAAATTAATTAAAAAAATAAATAAATAAAATAAATATGTATATAGCCAGTGTAAAATGTCTGTAGTTATGCAAGCATACAAGTACAGCCAGTGTAGAGTCCGTAGTTATACAAGTATATGAATATAGCCAGTGTAAAGAGTCTGTAGTTATACAAGGATATGAATATAGCCAGTGTAAAAAATCCGTAGTTATACAAGTATATAAATATGGCCAGTGTAAAGAGTCTTTAGTTATACAAGTATACAAATACAGCCAGTGTAAAGAGTCTGTAGTTATACAAGTATATTAATACAGCCAGTGTAAAGAGTCTGTAGTTATACAAGTATATGAATATAGCCAGTGTAAAGAGTCTGTAGTTATACAAGTATATTAATACAGCCAGTGTAAAGAGTCTGTAGTTATACATGTATATTAATACAGCCAGTGTAAAGAGTCTGTAGTTATACAAGTATATTAATACAGCCAGTGTAAAGAGTCCGTAGTTATACAAGTATACAAATACAGACAGTGTAAAGAGTCTGTATTTATACAAGTATATGAATATGGCCAGTGTCTATAAATATGAATACGTGAACAGACCCAGTGTAAAGAGTGTGTAGTGTTCAAAGAAATGTTCATCCACACCTGCAGCTTTTCTCAAAATCTGAACAGTCAAACAAGAAAGAGAAAATACTCAAAGAACACTTACATAAGAAGGCCAGCCCTTTAGGTGGGGGATAATACCCCCCAGATTTAATTTCATACACCCCAAGAAAAACATACAGAGAACACATAGTAAAACAAATTTGATGGCGGTGTGTTACAATCTCTGTAGACTTTGACCTACAGATCGCCAGACCTCTGTAATTAAATATTGCAGTGATATAAGTTCTATTTCTGATGGTAAATTAAAGTTTTAAATCATTATGTTGGCTACACCACCATGGCAGAAACACCACAGTTGTTTTCACCCTATTTGAGCTGTGGGGTTAGAATTAATGATCATCACAATACATCTTTAAAATATGTTGAATCTTTGAAATCTGTAAGGTACGTCCTTAAGCATAGTGCATTCTGATGCCTCTACACAGCTTCAGGAAACACAACACAACTGCGGATAAACAACCAGCAAGGAAAAAACTACCCCTCAGTGCTTTACCAGCAAGTACACAGAAGAAGACAAACGCAGAAAAGAAGCTAAAAAGAAATACAAACAAGGGTAAACATCGGTGCGTGTTTTCAGAGGTGGAAGGAGCTACGGGAACTGAAATGTCTTTCTGCTTGGCAGCTAATTAGAGCTGCTTGATGTCTTTGATTTTCAAAAAATTGAACCACGAAGATGGAAAAGTTTACACTGAATATTTGATCTTACTGTGATGTTGCAGTGGGTTAATGTTAGTTTGTGAGTCATGCGGAGTTCATGTGTTGTTTTATTGGAAAGTGTCCAGGCAGTCGTATCTGTTTGTCCTTATATTTACGCATGCCCGTGCTCTTACAGCTAATTGTCCTCTTAAACAGTTCACTACTCACTATTCACGACAGGACAGCTAAGCACTGATATAAGTGTGTGCTAGTTGTCCTGGTTGTCTGAGTGCACATGTATGGCAGCTTGCTCTGTGGGGAGGGTGCTTTGGAGGTAGAGCCGAGCGCTGCACAGGGGGAGGGACCTGGAGATTGGACAGTCCAAAGTCTTCTCGGTCCTGCCTACTGCAGCTTTAATAAATGACAGTTGCAGACGTGCACCGGTTACCAGTGTGTTGTCAGCATTTCCTAAAACCTGCAATTTCACCTGGTCGTGCAAAAGCCCTGAAAATAGTTTTTTAAATAATTCTCCAACCTGGAGAGAATTTTCATACATTTTTTTTGGTGGACGAAAGCTTGGAATCTTTTTTTTAATCTGCATACATATGGACAGGGTCTTAGAGGGACAACGTGGGATTAAGATATGCAGGAAAACGGCCCTGTCAAGAATTATGAATATGTTTGGTGCATAAACCCACACATTATATGTGATAAAGCAAAAAAACAAAAAATACAAGAAAAATACACTGCTCTCAGAGTCGCCTTGCCCGTGTGACGTGATGTCAAAGTTTTAGAATTCGAAACAGAACTGGTTTTAACGGGGAGGATGATATTTCCGCATTCTAACTAGTCTGAAAGGCAGCTTTAGGAAGTGGAGGGCGCTTTTATTAGCTCTACTGGATTAGTTCAGGCGCCACCTGGCTGACCGCTTCAACCCCCACACCCTCTCACTTCTGCTTGACCTTTTGGCTGTGGCTCCTGCCAGGCCCCTCAGGGGGTACCTGGAAGAGCTCGGAGTGTGAGGTGAAGGTGACGGGTGGAGGAGAGCGAATCACCACTGAGTGACTCCCTGAGATGACAGCATCACAACATGTAGTAGTGATTTAAAACGTGTTAAAAGCTTGGCGAGGGAGAGAGTGAACGAGAGAGAATACTTGTGTTTTTCTCACACTTACACTCAGTGTGCTCGTTATCACCTCTAAAAGTGAAGAAGGTGGAGGCAGGCGAACGGAAGGAGGAAACACGCTCCGGTTACAGTGCTAACTGCAGAACGTTGTTGCTGCTTTGTCTGCAGGTGCTTTACATACTGCATGGATGAGAATATACTGTGTAAAGTAAATGTAAACGCAGTGCTTTTTTATTTTCTAGGTTTCTTTATTATAATGGTCGTCAGCCTTTACAAATCTGGGGAAACTTTCCAGAATCCTAAACAGAGTTAGCGCCAGGTTTTGGGGTGAGGTGAAAGGAATACTTATCAAGGATGTACATTCAAACTAATTTTGATATATGAATAACCAGAGAGAATGAATATCTGGTGAACTGTAACGAATAGCGAGGCGAGGGATGGTGACGAGATGCGCGAGGCGGATACACTTTCAGAGTCTGTTTATTAGCCATATCACAGAATAACAAAATAAACGGACACAGAGCAATAAAACTAAGACTAGGGAGAAAGAACAACAAACACACAGAGAACTGGAAGGAATATATATACACAGGTCAATGAGGGGAAAACAGCTGACAAGACTAATACAAACGAGAAACAGGTGAGACAGGCGGGGCTAGGGCAGAGACAAGGAGCACATGGTCAAAGCAAACAGAAACACATGGCAAACACATGACTAGGACGGGGGGGCTGTAAACAAAGGGACGTAGACAGACAGAACAGAACAGGAAAAGCAGGGCAGGACGTGACATGAACTTTGTTCAATTTAATAGATATTTGCTCAAATGACAAACAAATTATTAGTGATTTTAATTCTATCTATGGTTCAACTGTTAACTGGGAGCCCCTGTATTTCACAACTTGACTATAACTATGTAGACAAGCAAACAAAAAAATCTAACTTGACTCTAAATTGTTCCACAATTGTTATTTTTATTTATAAATTGCTAAATTGTTATTTATCAGCTCTTTGTGTAGAAGTGCTCTATACATCTACAGTGAACCGTCTAAATGAAGTGTAACCACAACCAAGCCAGTTCCGAAAAACTGGGAAAGTATATGAGATGGCAATAAAACAGAAAGCACAGAAAACACAACCAGGCCCAGTTTTAAAAGTGAACTTTTGTTATTATTCTATCCTCAGCTGTGCAACAATATTGTTCCTTTGCTGTTGGGTTTTATGCATATTATTAATTGGACACAGGTTGCAGGAAGGCCAAATTCAGCACCCGTATTATCTGATTACACAAACATACTACACAGAATGTGGCTTGATTTTGTTGAAAATGTGTTCAGTGTTTATGGCGCTTCCACAAATGTGCAGGTTACCAAACAATACCCCTCCATACCACCCTTTCAAACGTTATCTGGTAACAATCTGAACGATCCTTTCTCGTTTGTCCCAAATGAATGAAAGGCTGACTCACTGGCATTTCCACTGCGCATCAGGTTATTTCAGATAGCCTCACGTCCAGATGGTGTTTATTGACAAGCGTTTGTCAAAGTATTCCTGAACCCACATGATTAAATCCATCACAAAGACTGCTGGTGTTTAATGCAGGGCTGTCTGAAGGACAGAAGGTTATGGCTATTCAGTGTGGTTTTTGGTCTTGTACTTTACACACAGGGATTTTTTCAGGTTCCCTCAATCTGTTGATGATAGATGGTGATGGCGTAGATGGTAAAATGCCTAAAATAGTTGCAATCACTTACAAAAGAATCTAGTTTAAACTGCTCCTGATGCATTTATTAGGTTATTTGGATGATCCTTTTATACTCAAGTAGGACTCCATTACCTGTTAATTCATCCATCCATCCATTATCTTCTGCTTTATTCTGCAGTCCATCGCATGGCCATTCGTTCACGCACATACACACACACACACACACACACACACACACACACCTACGGGCAGTTTAGAGTGAGTGATCAACATGCATGTGTTTGGACTGTGGGAGGAAACCGGAGTACCCAGAGGACACAGGACACACAGAACAGCCAGAACTGGGAATTTAACAAAGATCGTCTTGTCACTGTGAGGCGACAGTGCCAACCACTACACCACCATGCTACTTGTTGATAATAATAGTAATAATAATAATATAATAAAAATAATAAATGCCATCAATGGAACACTTCTTAAAGTGTTTTACAATCAAAGGATAAAATATAATTATAAAAGTATAACAACAAACTCAGAGAAAGGAACAGAAAAACTAA
The DNA here is from genome assembly GCA_021613375.1 of Megaleporinus macrocephalus. Classification (NCBI taxonomy): domain Eukaryota; kingdom Metazoa; phylum Chordata; class Actinopteri; order Characiformes; family Anostomidae; genus Megaleporinus; species Megaleporinus macrocephalus. The sequence continues at coordinate 22,078,534 of CM038707.1, read as the reverse complement.
AATAAGATAAAATGACAAGTATACAAAATAAATGACTACAGTATTTCAATAAATAACCAGATTAAAACTATATTCATTGCCTAATTGTAATGGGTAGTGAGTTCCACAGTTTACAAGCATAAAAACAGAAGAGAGTCTCTTCACTGTTTCTGTAGTGCACATACAGTGTTTGGGGAAGACCTGAATCTACTGATGTGAGATCATGTGCTGGAACATAACCAGACTGACATTCAGCGACATACACTGGTGTCTGGCTATTTAAAGGTTTAAAAAATTATAATCTATCCTACAAGATACAGGCAGCCAGTGTAGAATCAGAACATTTCACAATATTCTTAAATAGCCTCATGCCAATTAAGTTTTATTTAAGTGAGCTTTTGAATAAATCTGCATCACTGACAGAATATATGTACAAAAATAAATATAAAGATGATAAAATAAAACATTCCACATGTACTGCTTTTATTCAAATACTGTTCAAAGTGTATTTACAAATCAAATTTTTATCTTCCCCCAACTATTTATCCACATGGTTTTGTTTCTCTGCATACATTGTTGGCCCACTTTCACCCTGTTCATCAATGATTAGGACCCCCAAAGGACAGTGGTGGTGGTGTTCTGTTAGTGTGTATTGCACTAGTATGAGTGGATCAGACACAGCAGTGCTGCTGGAGTTTTTAAACCCCTCAGTGTCACTGAGAATAACTACAAAGTGCACAATATGTGTAGATATAAAGAGGTTGTTTTAATGCTATGGCTGATATATATAGAGGGCTGATATATATAGAGGGAGAGAGAGAGTTTTACCTTTCAAATCAAATTAAGCACTACATGTGGTCTTAACACCGTTTGGTATGGACTGTAATCTCCATTTCAGCACATTTGAGGACTATACACTGCAAGTGCTCATTTAGAGTGAGTATAGTCATCTTGTTCAGTGAATGGCCCCAAATCAGGCATCCTATTCAAGCAGTACACTCCATTCACGAGCATAAAGACAACACACTATAACGAGCGGCTGGCAACAAATGGATCTATAACCAACCTAATCCGGAAACCTGCATCTGAAGCAATCCTTGGACGCCGTTGTTGTGGCAGTAATGTATAGTATTGATTATCGGCACATTTCCATCAAGGTGAACCCGCGGCTACATAAGGATGCTAGCTTTCGTCTGGCAAACAATCGAGTCCTGAGGGGCCATTCAGCACGCTGATTTAAGGCCTGCTGACTTCACTGGCCACTAAAGTTAAATTAAAAAGCTGGGCTGAATGGCAGGCCGAACTCTCTGGGAAATGATGAAGAAAGTGCGGCCTGGGGGGGAAGGAGGAGAGACCCAGAGAGCAGGACAGGGCCAGGCTTAAATCGCTGATCCAGCACACGTTGTCCTACACAGATAGGCTGCTGCTTGGGGCAAATTAGCAGGGCACTGACAGACTCCAGGTGGGTGGAGGTGTGTGTGTGTTGAGGGGGGGTGTATGACTTTGTATTATTTGTTCAGTGACGCAGATTCATTCAATAGCTCACTTAAATAAAAGGAGTGTAATAAGGAAAAATGCCTGATGTGACCTTAATAGAGGACTTGCTCTTAACTGCGCAGTGGTGATGAACTTTTGTGGTTGTGTGAATGTGATGAGTCAGCATCACGCCTCTGATGGAGAGGATAATGTCACTTCACTTTCTTCTGCTTTTGTGCTAACGCCAAAGAGGTTGCTGAAGTCAAACAGGCATTCAGCATGGTCACGTCAGGTCAGGTACAAAAGTAGCAAAAATTCCATAAAGACTCAAACTTTCTATAACAGTCAACAAAACAAATGAATTGAATGTAATTTACTAATAAAAGTTGCTGGAGACTTAAGCCTGCTGTGCTGGAGTGAAAACCTGCAACAACACTGGCCCTTTGTGGGTAAGACTGGACATCCCTGTTAGAAACCCCTGAAGAAAGACACTGGGCAAAATGGCACCCATGGAAGAGCTGCAAGCCACTGCTGACTAAAAAGAACATAAAGGTTCATCTCACATTTGCCAAAAAAACTCTAAATGACCCCAAAAAGACTTTAAAAATAATAATCTGAGGACTAATGAGTCAAAGATGTAAGACATGGGTCCCTGGCATGAAGCTAACATGGCAATCTACCACAAGAGCTTCTTACCAACCGTAAAACACGGTGGTGGTAGTGTGACTGTTTGGGGCCATTTTGCTGCTGCAGGACCGTAACATGGCTTTGGTGTAGGCTAATCAAAGTCCTGATGTGAATCCCATTGAGATGCTGCCACAAAATCAAACTGATGGTTGGCACTTTGGGTCTTTAGTCTAAAGACTAAAAAACTTTTTTTAGTCTTTAGTTTTTAAGTCTAAAGACTAAAGACTAAAAAACTGGAGAAATGTCTGGAGAAGTACCAGACTGCACTAAGAGTACCGTAAAGTACAGAGGTGAAAAAATCAAAATCTGTTTTTTTTTTTTACATAAGTGTCAGTGAGCTTGTGTTTATTGAGGGGAAAATAAGCTCAAAAGTGTCCACAGTATGTTTTGGGTACCATCCTGCAGGAGTGTGTAATGAAACTGCTCAGATGACAGAAGTGGATCAGCAGGTTAACAGTCTGAATCCCACCAGCAAGGTCTTGGAATGGTCTGGTTAAAATGAATAACACTTGGTTTGATATTTTATTTTCTAAAAAAATTGAACTTAACACGTGTCTAGATACTTTTTGGGACCACTTAGGTTACATGCAACAATGTCAGATAGGTTGGTTTTACGTGGGGAGTGTATGAAGCTGTTGGAAGTTTGAGGCCTTTGCTGACAGAACTAGTGGTAGATCTTATCAAAGTATCATGTAGATACTTCAGTTTAAGATTTATTGTTTGATTTGTTTTTAAATCCATTGTCACCTCTGATGTTACAGCAAATCTGAGTTTGTAGAAAAGCTGAAACACAAACGGGCTTTGTTTGAACTACATGGTCAGTACAGTGAACATCGTGGTTGGGAAGGATTATGAGAGAGCTGTCTAAACAGAATGGAAAATAAACAGTGTCATCTAGTGGCCGCTGACATTTCCAAAGCTTAATAGCTTAATAATTACCAGATATGGAATCTATGGAGAATCTATATTTTTTTTGTGTGGCAAATTGGTTTTGGACTGAATATATTTGAGCAGTTTTGGTATAATTGCTTTCTTCTTTTTGAAAAGGTTGGATTATTTGAGTTGAATATGTGCAATTAAATTAATCAATTGATTCATATACAGGGCCAAGCATTTGGTAGGAAGGAGAGGAACGAGTAAGGAGAGCACTCACACCTGAAGCTGTGAAGTGGGGGATTAATCCAGAAACTTTAGTTTTATTTGATGGTGATGGTTTTTAATACATCACGTTGACAAACGCATAAAGCACTAGCTATGTATAACATACTAACACCGGAAACTACTGTGCTTAGCCTACTATTAAACAAAGGTGACAGATACAAAACCTAAAGCATTTTTTTTATTTAAATAAAAGTATGCTTTGATTTCGTTCTCATGCAGAACTTCCAAGCATGTGCATAAATACATTTCCGGTTAATGTAATTCTCCTAATGTGATAAATGTTCAGTTATTAGTTTAAACAAGTAAACAGTAAACAGTGTAACACTTTATAACACTTCAATTTACTAAATCATTAACTGATCTTAACAGTAAAAATATTTATTAAGTACTATTTACATTTAAACATGTTCAAATTGGGTTTAACTAATGGTTTGTTCACAGCTATTAATTATCAGTTAACTAAGTTTATTAAACAAAGTTAATATAAAGTTTTACCTGCATTTTTAAAAACAGTATTAACGCCGCTAACAAGTAAACCTTGAAATTTTAAATTTCATTTTCACTCTACTTTCACGTTTTCATCTCCATTAGGTCTTAAAGCTGACAACCTATGTCAGAGCCCTCCCAACTATAATGTGACTTTATTACAGACATTATTACACACTTCAATAAATTTGTCATTACTGCTTAGTTCTTACTGTCCCAATTGCTTAGTTGCATTAATTAATATTTAATATCTAAAATAATTTAAATAATCTAAAACAATGATTCACTGTTACATGACTTATCATTTACACTTTTAAGCATTATTTACTGATGTAGTCTTAAAGCGTTACCTAAATCAACTAACAGAGCAGGTACTGTTTGGGAGGTAAATCTCAGATTCTCAGCACTGGTATGAGCTGATTAAAGACAGCAGCACTGCTGGAGTGTTTAAACACCTCAGTGTCTCTGTTGGACTGAGAATAGTCCATCAACCAGCAACATCCAGCCAACAGTATCCTGTGGGCAGCATCCAGTGACCACTGACTAGAGGATGACCAATACAACAGATGAGCTATCGTCTCTGACTTTACATCTACACAGTGGGATGGATAGTGAGTGTTTAAAAACTCCAGCAGCACTGCTGTGTCTATACCAGCACAACACACACCAACACTCCACCACCGCGTCAGTGTCACTGCAGTGACCCACCACCCAAATAATATCTTCTTCGTAGTGGCCCTGTGGGGGTATTGATCATTAAAGAACAGGGTGAAAGGGGATTAATAAAGTGTACAGAGAAACAAATGGAATACAGTCTGTAAGTGTAGAACTACGTAGTGCACCTGTTTTGTGAATGAAGCTGATAAAATAAACGTTTGCAGATACAAGGAGGTGATTTTAATGTTATGGCTGATCAATGTAAAGGGCTGTAAAGAAGTAATTGCCATCCTCTTGATTTCCTCTATTATTGCATATTTGTTCCTCTGTTATTGCATAAACTTGTCAGTTTAGGACTTTGTTATAAATGTACTATAAGATAAAGAAAACATGAAGAAACAATTTACCATTTTAACCATAACCCAACACCTACATTACTCGTGTGAAAAAGAGGAATTCCACCATTTTTTTTTGTAAAATAAAATTTTTAAAATAACACATTCAACATTAAATTACATTAAAAAAGTCATTTTGAAAGATTTGATGTTAGACGCTCTATTCTAGAGTATCTCATCAAGTAAGAATTGTTCACTGTGGTGGCGGTACCAGATGTCTGAAGAAAAAATGTGACATGATAAGGTTTTGAATATGCTGTCTGAGACTTATTTTTTAACATAATAGTGTAGAGGTACATGTAGACACATTACATATTACATAAAATGCTAAAGGCTCTGGTGGTGTTGCATAGTAAATAAAAAGGCTATATTTGTATCACAGACACCGTGACCACTGGTTCACAATACAGCTGTAAAGAAACTCTACAGTAAACCATTTCTCAACAAACCACTACTACTTTTACATTTCAATCCTTGGATTATGTCAAATTCTGAAATAATAACCAGCTGTTTCCGAGCGAGAACTATCTTTTAAAGTTTCTGCCACAGTATTTCAATGGGGTTAAAATCAAGTTTTAAGTTGTTGTGTATCACTGGTAAGGTGCTGTTTGTAGAGGAAATTTGAAAAGATATAATAATACAGCTGTTAACTTAACAATCTAGAAAACAACTTCATCCCTTTACGTGGCCACAGCATTTACAATGGCAAAAAGCAACACCAGGGTTATCTCCTGTTTTGTTTCTATTTATGTCCCTTCTTTTGTTTGCTACTGAATGTGAATTCATGCCGAAAGCAGGTGGTGGTGTTGATAATGGTCACTTGTTAGAACCTTTAGCCTTTATTGTGTTTACGCTTGTTTTCATTGGCTTCCTCCTCTTAAATGATCTAACCAAGAGCAGAACCAACATGATTGACAGAAGATTTCAAAATGACATTGGGGCAGTGTTACTTGTTGGACTGATTCAACAGGATACTATAGTGAGGTCACCTCTTGAAGTACAAAGTGGTATTACGAGACAGGGCGGGTTAGAGCTAGCTGGTTAATTTGTTAACTTCAGTAAATATCTTTGCTACACAATACACAGTTGTCTTTGACATACTGTCAAACATGTGTCGAATATTATTGATCCAAATTACCAGCTAGTTGACCTGTTGATGTTAGATAATGTTTTCTCTTCAGTAAATGAAACGATCCATAAAATAACTATATTTTGTGTTTTCTCAGGTGCTTTCTTCGTCTTATATTTAATTGTGTAGTAGGATTTAGAAAACAAGTTTGATGAATATTTAAAAATAGAAGTAATGCTTTTTCCACAGCACTCTAGACGTGTTTAAGATATGTAGCTGTGTGCTAGACATTATATGTTAAATAGTATGATGGGCATCGTATTTGTAATAGTCAAAACCATAAGCACAAATAGGTCTGGCTTAATGAAGACACTGACGGTAAAGAAGGCAGGCAATCATGTCAAGAACATTGACAAAATCTTCCCACCTGCTATCCTACTACACTGATGATATTGATGGTAACATTAAATGCTTAACAAAGTAGAATTATGTCTAACTTTTGATGCAACTCTACAAAAAGCTATTGACTTTTTCAAGAATGTCTTTATTTAAGACCCCACAGAGCTCCTTGTGTGCGCCTGAGACTAAGCGTTTCACAGTACCTGCGAAATTGGTAGCCTGATGATCGAGAGCCATTAGTCCTACTGACACTTATTGATGTTATCCTAATGACAAATAGCAAACAAAATGAGATCTGAGTGTTAAAGGGAAGCTGATGGAACAGGATTCCCTGGCATTTGCCAAACACATGCAGGGAACCCTGCAGGGGAACCAGCATCATCACAACCTCATTAATCTCATTATCTTCTATGCAACTATCTTACCAGTGTGGGAGAATCTCTCCACACATATGGTCCTCACAGTCAGAGCAGAGCAGGAGGCCCAAGGAGAAAGCACTTACGGTTAATAATGTCGGGATACTGGGGTAGCACCGTCACTGAGAAATCCTTCCAGAGTACCGCGCGAGGTGTTCTTCAGATGGCCATGGATCAATGAATGATAACGTGTTAATCGATATGCCCTGAAGCCCTCACAGTTGTCCAGGAGAGCTGAACCTGCCTGTGCAATTTGGAACGAGGTGAGGAAGTCAGTTCAGGGTCCATTCTGTTTAGCACAGAAGCTTAAAATACAGCTTCAAGAAATGGGACCTGATGTCATAGCCTAAAACCAATTACACTGTTAGAAGCAAATGTCCCTAATCCAATAAACACTTGCATGGAAATGTTCAGGGGATATAACAGCATTTCAGGAACAACAGATCTCTGAGACATAGCCCTCTGGAGGCTGTAGTTATTAGCAAAGAATCTGTGGCAAGGAGAATTATCACTCAATAATAGCCTCTGGGTTTGTTCGATGCTAGAGGGCGCTCTCAAGTGAATTGAAGGTGTTTCAAGATGGTTTTGTGATGCTTAATATTGTTTTCTACAAAAAAATGCAATCACTTTCTAAATACAAATAGCACAACTTCAGTGAAAACAACCGCTTGACTTTGCTAACCAGTTAATCAGCCCACCAACCAATCAGTGCAACATGTGGTCAAAAACCTACTACACAAAATGCCCTCTGATTAGATTTAGATGTTAGCTCTAGGCTAGTATACCCAGTGATTGTGACCTCTGCTGGTGAGGAGGGGGATTTCTGGCTGCAGACAAATAAGCTGCTTATCAGAACAATAGATTGACCACTCCAGTGTCCAGATCTCAACGTCACTGAAAGTGTTTGGGATTTCTTGGATTTTGAGAAGCAGAAAGATTGAACTTTGTAGGCATGGAAAAAAGTCTCTACAGATTTTAAAAAGACTAAAAGCAAGTATCTGGAAATGCTGTAATAAAGACAAAGAGTGAACACTGAGATATTACATACTGAGATATTTATAATATGTTTAAATGCTGAGAATTCTGTGTATTGTTAATTGTTTGTTTTCTTTACTCACATACTTTATTTTGACAAAAAAAGTAAATAACTGAAAAGTGGTCATTTGCAATTTACTTACGTAACAATTAACATGTTCATTCATTAACACTTCTGTATCAATAGGTTCAAGTCTGGAATTTCAATTCTTTTAATAGTTTTGACGACAAACAATGGCAGATATATGTGGTATAATACAACGTCACCTCTCTTGTACTTTTAAAAGTGACATTGAATTCTTTCAACAGAATTCCTCCTCTTGTTTCAGTGAGCTAAGAGAAACATGTTGACAATATGTTTTTACCCACGGCATGGTTAAGTGCCACAGTGATCTTGATAAGAATTCCAGCCCTTATATGACTGTGACAGGACACAGTCGCTGCTTTTTCACGCAAACACTCTAAAGGTGAGGCACATGGCTCTGGGAATTAATCTTCTAAAGTGACTCAATATCAAACATGGTTGTGAAAGCTAGGCCATTCTTTAAATGTCACAAGATATGACCCTCATCAGGACAACTTAGCTGTGACTTTTATACACATATCAAATTTTATTCCATTAAATCCCAACATATCACATACCTCATGGCAATCATCCTTTGAGTACCTATTTCAGTTTTTCTCTTCAGTCCTTTCTTTTTTCAGAGCCAACAGACATGAAAATCGTAAGTAATGATCTTTTCATATTTCTACTCACACAGAAAAGAATCACGACTAAGGAACTCGACCATGCAAATGAGCATGATTTGCAATTTGCAGACTTTTGCTTTATTTCCTTATTAGTACTTATTCTCAGCATTAACAAGCTTAGTCTTTTCCAGGAGTGCTCACAGAAAGGACTGGAGTGGTTCTCTTGTTTTCAGGCCAGGAGTTACATAATGAAGATGTCTAACCCTGACTACTGACTCTGTTCTTTATAACAAACCACAGTACAAAATAGATTCCAACAAGAACATGAAAGACTGATGAAAACAAAAAGCAGTGATAAGTACATTCTGTTTTATGTGTATTCAAACAGTACTATGTTTTATCTTATGAACTTAATAATCACTTAATTATCCTTTGGGGACTGAAGACACAAATTGATCCAGTTCTGAAAGCATATTATTTTTCTGTTATAGTAGTTGCTAGCTGTGCAACTGCATGAGTTCTTTGTTGTTGTATTTTGCACATATTTTATAGGAGACTAAGATGCAGGAAGACCAGTCCAAAACTGTTGTATACTACAGTTTTTGTAACTGATGTATTTTTGGCAAAGTGGTGAGCCTGTATAGGATGTTTTGTGAACGTTTCAGAACATTCCTGGTCTTAAGTTATCATTTGTCCCAGTCTGGAACATGTATTTCTGAATCATGCTGCAGGCATCAGTTGATAATACTTAGTACAACCCTCTTTTCCCCGCTTTTGCCACCAAGACAACACTCCTACAACATTTCACAAGATGGGAGAGTACAGAGAGAGGGCTCTTCGGCCATTCCTCTTTTACACAATCTCCCTAAATCGTCCAGAGTCCTGGGTCCTCCCCTATGCACTCTCCTCTTTAGCTCAACCCATGGGTTTTCAATTGGGTTGAGGTCTGGGGACTAGGATGGCCATGGGATTGATTTTGTGTCTGAACAATGTCTGTGTAGATTTGGCCACATGTTTAGGATCATTATCTTGCCCAGTGATGACCCATCTTCAGATTTCGGGCCACCAGAATATGATTTACAATGTCCTGGTATTTTAAAGAGTTCATGATGTCATGCCCGCTAACAAGGTTCCTGGGGCCTTTGGAAGAGAAGCAGGCCCACAGTATCACCAAACCTCCCCCATACTTCACACAGGGCATGAGGTGCTTTTCCACTTAGAGTGGTTGTTGCCAAAAAGCTCCATCTTGGTCTAGGTGAACTAGATGAAATCCGAGTACTGCTTAGTAAAGCCCAGACCTTTATGTTTAAGCTTGTAGGTGAGAAAAGGCTTTTTCCATGCATGGCTCCCAAACAGCTTGTTGGTATGTAGATAGCCCCTGATGGTTGTTATGGAGACTTTGCGACCCCAAGATGCTACTCTTTGACTTCTCTTACCATCCACCTTACTGTGTGTGGTGGCAAGATAAACTTGTGTAACTTTGCCATTTATACCCCAGGAAACAGGAAGTGATTAAAATAATCATATCAGCTTTATGAACTACAGTAGAAATCACAGAAATGCTTTGATTACATTTATTTTCTAAGAATTGTTAGGAATGCCAATAATTGTGGAACAGGTGATAATAATAATGATGGCTTAGTCAGGGTTTATTTGTATGTTAAAGGTTACATTTTCAATTTTCAGTGTGAAATTATGTTTCTGCAATAAAAATTGAATTTATTTTAAGGCTTTTATCCAGTCTTATGCAGCGATGCCAATAATTGTCACAGGCGCTGTAAATCTTGTCTTTGGACTGTAGTAATGTAAATGCTGGTAGATAAAGGTAGATTTATACATCACAGCATTCTTTCTTACTGTCACAACTTTTCTGGAACTAGGTTTGGGGAATAACTCAAGCCTAATATGAGCAAGCATAGCTATGAAACAAGCATAAAAGGCAGCATACCTACACAACACACATGTCCATAATTGAAAACATACAAGCAAGGGATATATCATGGTCTCCTCCTTTGCTCATACAATCTGTTAATAATGGAAAAAATAAACAAATATGTAATCCTGAACAAACAGCTCATCTATTTGTGCCCTTGACCACTGTTGGGGAAATAATGGTGTTAGGCAGCCGGTAATAATTTAAACCATGATGACATGGTATGGGATCAGATACCTTAATAAGAAGTACAACCAGCCTAAGCCCAACCTGACCATAACCCTAACCTTACCCTAAGCATCTCCCTACCGTCACACTAACACGTACCCTAACCCTAACTTTACCCTTACCATAAGTGTGACCCGTATTAGGCGCACAGTACAATAGTATAGTTCACAGTAATACTAAATGCAGATATATATGTAAAAGTAGATATATCGTAACTTGAGTTGGGCCAATCAGGAGATTACTCACTAGATTCGGCTACAGAGCCTGAGCAACCAAACTATCGAGACCACATTGGACCTTGGAAAGTATGTTTGGAAAAAGTGAAGTAGAGAGAGAGAGAGAGAGAGAGAGAGAGAGAGAGAGAGAGAGAGAGAGAGATAGATCTTTATTGATTAAGATTCCAGTAGCATCACAATAAATTACAATAAACACACAAGAAACATATGAAAGGAATAAAAATAAAAAAAATCCAATGTACAAAATAAAGAAAAAAGAAAGAAAGAAAAAGAAAAATCTAACTGGGGAGGTATTGCACACTATTATTGCACTTGTTTATGTTAACTAGTGTTATTGCATTTGTTTAATGTTAAATGTTAACTAGTATATATTGGTTGTGTTATTATCAGTCTACTGCTCCATCCCATCCTCTGTCCTCCTGTGACCCCTCCTCCCCTGCAGAGAGGAGTTGTACAGTCTGATGGCATGAAGGACAAAGGAGTTTTTGAGTCTGTTGGTTCGATTTAATACAAATGTAAAAAACAAAAAACAATTGAATTAAATATACAGTTTACCTGGGTAATTAAAAGAAAAGGGAAAAAAACCAAGAAAATAGTACAACCCAACAGTCACTTTTATAGAATGAATTAAATTCTGGAACGTCAATGTCTTTCAAAGAGTTTTCAGTTCACAGTTCGGTTGGATATGAGTTTCAAATATCACAGTCCATGTCCACGAAATGAACCAGAGTTGAGCAAATGTAGAACTGCGATTATGTAGTGCAAGGTTAGCCTACCACAATCCACAATTGGCTCAGTGTCTGTGTGAACGTGGAATCAGGGTTCAGAGGTCAGTTCGCTTCGCTGCATGCAGTAAGGGTCCTTGGTTCATATGGTCGGGCTCGGCTCGCCATCCAACTCACAGGAATTCAGTGTTCCAACTTCAGCTCTATCAAAAAACCTGACCTATAGTAAATATAGGGTCAGAATAGAAAATTAAACCTATCACTTGGTTTAACAAATAATTCACTAAACTGATTAACTCAATTTCTGAGCATCAGTAAACTGTAATAATTATTTACAGCGCAATTCCCCATAAAGAACATAACATTCACATAAAATAGCTCAAACATTCTAGTATCATAGAAATCAGCCAACACGAGGCTGCAGCTAGTGGCTACACTGGCTGTGCTGAGCCTGGAATGCTCCACATTTAACAACAGAAATACTCGACAAACAGTAGAAATATAACAACATAACTCACCAATACATGTTTAACTAACCTCCTATAGCGATCTAATATGCCCATATTATGGGGACAGTTCAAATTTCCCCATAATATAGGCATATTAGATCGCTTATAGTTAACAGTCAGTATAAATCAATGGGATTTCTCATAGGGCGGTTAGCATTTAAACTAACTAGCATAGCACTAGGTTACACTTGTCTTACCGGTGCGGGGATAATGCAGCAGGTTCTCACGGAGTAGACAGCGCAGAGGCTTCAATTTCAGCTCTGGGTAAGTAATCCCACTCTTTAAAAATGTTTTGTAATGCTTTAGTGAACTTTTTATTGACTTGTATCAACTTTTCCTCTGCTTTATTTTAGGGTAGCTGAAGAGACCCGAGCTGCGTGTGCTCGCTACTACTGCCGCAGCGAGAGAAGAAAAAATACCGCGAACCGCCTTGTCACTCACTACACAACCGTGTCGTGCAACCTCATTGGTCAATAAACTCTCTATAAACTTGTAAGCCAATCAGAACCAAGTAACAAAAGTTTACTCTGTTTTAATAAAATAAAATAAAATAAACATTTTTTCTGTCATTTATTTAAAATAAATACCTGGTTTCTTGTGAACATAGCTTCTTGCACAGATATATAAATTAATTATTTTTTTCAGCTATTGTTCTTTCTGGCAGTTTTTAGTCTGGGTTACAAAAGCATCTCACTACCCTTACCCTAACACTTACCCTAACCCTTGCCTTAACCCCGCTAACCTAACCTTAACCTTAATTTTGCCCTAGCTCTAACCCAAATGCACACAAACACACCTACGATAATGTGGAATAAATGTGTACAAATATGGTATCATGTGAGACCAAAGATTGAGTCCTGAAACACAGTACATAGGTAGTTTTTACATTTACACATCTTTCTGTGTGTGTAAAAAAGAGAGAAAGAGACAGAGAGAGAAGAGCCAGGCTGCTTTCTCTGAGGTTTTTGCTGATGTGTTTTTAATTAAGTTACTCTCTAGCTGCGACAATCAGACTGAACAATGATCTGAATATTACAGCAAATATTACAGCAATTTAAACAAACAGACAAACAAATTTTATATAAATGCTGCCCAACATCTGCAGTCTGCTCAGAGGACTGTTTAGGATAGAAAGTCTTGAAAAACTAATAACAGAAACTGAAAAACAAATCTGAGTGTGACAGAATTATTGCTAGAGTATATGAGAAACCTGTACCACAGCCTCATACGGCGGGAATTTTATACTGCAAAACTGTGTAAAGCATTTAATGTCTATAAAAGCTACATCACACTAAGGTATTACATTAAACCATCATGAATATGCTGTTCTCTTTTAAGAGAAAGTTCCAGAGGGTAGAGAGGTAAATGCTGGGAGCTGTAAGGAATTTTTTTTTTCTTAAAACTCAAAATACAAGTGTAAACTCACTATTGGATAGTAAATGAAATTATCCATATTACGGTCTTTAAGGTTCCCTTACAATGAGTCATTTCACATCTAACCACTCTGAATGAGTTTGTTTATATCTCACTCACTGAACTAGGTGGGCATTTAAAAATTCTTCTCAAACTAAAGACATCAACTGACAGACACCTGAAATAAAACATATGCAACAGTTTTTAAGCACATTAAATAGTCGCTATGATATTTAAAGATGACCCTGTGAAAACAGTAAAACAGTAAACGGGATACAGTACCTGTTTAACCAGGAAAGGCTGCTCCCTTAAGGTGGAGGTTGGGGAGATCTTGTCAGGAAGATTTGGCAGTTGATAAAAATGCAGTTTTATTTTAGTTTGTATGGAAACTACTGAAGATGACTAACCCAACATTGTATGCTCCCCATGTGTGCTGCTAACATAATCCTTTCTTTCTCCTCTGAAGTTGTCTCTGATGTCAGTAGTGTTTATGGAAGGCTTTTTATTTTCATTGGTCCAATCATTTTAATCTTCTAAATTTAAGGTTATGGGCCACAATACAAGTTCATTTTCACACTTGTTGTTTAGTACTGACCCCAGACCAGAATCTAATTTGAACAGGCCAATTCACTTTAGCAAAGCCTTTAACTGATTAACAGGGCTGCACCTTTTAAGAGGAGTACAGCCAGTTTAAGTCCCTAAATACTTTCGAAATAGACCTGGATTTAAATGACTTACAGATCTGTCTGATGTTTTTAAAGGAGCACTCCAACATTTAAATCTGTTCTCTGCATCTGTATTGTACAGTTGGTGACCGCAGTAGATCATTTTGGTACATAAACATAAAGAAAACAATTTAAGAAATAAAAGAAGCCAACAGGCAACTGGTTTAGTACCAGTCAGGAACACAGGAAGGTGGTGGTGATGAAATTTTAAACAGCACATGTGTGACATGACAGATGATGTCATGCAAAATGTTTTTTATTCATTCTTTCTTTATTACTATTCACATCAAACAGAACGAGTCATGCAGTGCTGTAATAGTGAGAGACGAGAACATATACATCTAATTGTCACATCAGATTGCTGACGCATCTCCTCACTTTGCTCTCTCACTCTGGACAAACAGCTGGACAAATGAACTGAGAGCTGGCCAGTCAGATTGTTGGTATGTGTTGTTTCACACCCACCGTCACGCAGTGATATAACACTGAGATGCACACGGAAGAGTTAACAATAGAAAACCTCATTGTTCTGATAGATGATTATTGGAGGCTCAGAACTGGTCTGTAATGCTGCAGACGTTCTCTCCTTGCCTATATGCTGTGTGTAACAGGACCCGAAAGCAGCCACTGTAATGAAAATATGGCATATATTTAAGCAGTGCATGGCCACTCCCCTCTAAAACAAGCAAGCATGGGTCTGTATCATGCTTGAATTATTACAATCATCCAGAATGCTTTTTCTTCATTGATGTTCATTTGTTCCAAAATTCAAATAGTGTTATTATTATTACTATGTTTTCATTTAATAACAATAATGGATGTAAGTAGTTTGGTTTATTGGAGTTTAGTTTCACTATCCATTGTTTCATAAACATGGACTATAAAATAATATTTAACAGTAATATTTCATTCTATGTATTTTAGTGTTTTTGCTGCTTTAAATTTTGCTCCTCTCTTTTTTTATTGTTATATTCTGAGTATCGACTGTGGCTTGCTCTATTATGATGTTGACTATAACTAGCGGAATGTACAATATTACTGCCTGTGGTGATCGGCTGTATTCTGCAAATGGGAAGTCACTAGTTCAAACGTTCAAAGTTTATTAAAGGTCTTTAGACAGGTTGTGACAATCCAATGCTTAGGATTATTGTTGCTCTTCTTTAAGTGAGTAAAACCTTACAGATAGCTCTGTTGGAGTAGATCTCTGCGCCTGGCTCTCTGTGTGCCGTTACACCCAGCAGTAATCATTTTCTCTCCTCTTGAGAAGACAAAAAGCACCTGACGAAAAAAATAAATAAATAAATATAAAAGTCCTCATATTTATTCTCTCCAAAGTGCGGAAGATTTGAAATGCAATTACAGCCCACAGGATCGGCAATAGCCAGGAGGAGGGCCTGTTCCTGCAAGATAAGGGTAATATCTGTAAATGCATGGAGCAGGTTTCAGTATGGCAGGCGCTTATAGACAAACTAAGACCTCCAGGAGCGGTGATTGCATAGGTTCATGTTAACGGGACATGCTGTGCTCTTCCCTTCATAGTGTTTTCTCTCCCATTGTGTTTAACATATATTTCACCATGTACACATCAGGAACTGTACTGTAGATACATTATCTTTCAACTACATGCAGTATGTGCAATATGAGCCAAGAGTTGGTCCTAACTCCCATAAACGTTGTAGAATCAACCCTTTTGGAGTCGACTTCCCCGTTACTCCCTGAAAGAGGAAGTTAGCTGATATGCTATCTACATTGTATGTTGGCAGAGGAGACCAAATAAACCTTAATGAAAGAACATATATAGGCAGATTTATTGATCTAGCTCAGCACTGAGGTATAAATTCATTAGGCTAGTCAAATTCACACAAAGTGAAGCACATTTCAGATTTGACATCTCTTTAAAGTGAAAAAACATAAGGACAACCATTCTGTAGTGGCTAGTTTACATGCTAATAATGCAAGTACTGTAGCTATATAGCATTGGCAAACTCTACAACGTGATTATTAAAAGTATAGTGACTGACAATGTTTATATTCCAGTTTCCAGTTTATATTCTGGTGCACTCAGTGGTCATGTAGTAGTGCTTGTAAAACTTACATCACACTTATAAAGTGAGGATTTTTACAGACACAGCTAGAGCTAAAATAAGCATGCGCTACTCTCTGCTGTGTTATTGCAGCCATTAGTAGGAAGAACTTTACTTTACATAACACCATGAAACCATGCTTTACGTTCTTCCTGCACTAGAGGATGTCCACTTCGCTTCCTTTAATTTGGTGCAAAGCACAGCCTGCTGTTTTAGTTCCAACAATGTTTTCACATGCTTGTGTTAACAATAGATGTCAGTCAGTCAGTCAATGACTCATTAAGAGACAGACTCTCAGCAAAAAGGGTTCTTTGGCGAGATGCCATAAGCCATCGTCGTTTCTCTTCGAACAAATCTTTAAATCAGTGGTTCTCTAGAGAACCAGTTTTGTGTAAATGGCACACCAAAAAACTGCTCGTCTCATTCTAGGGCAAATCGTAGGGCTGTGAATGGGTGAATAATAAAACAAATGCCTGATCAAAGTCACATATTGTCGTGGTCCAAAGAAAAACACGTCCATTTTTGTTGATTTTCATTTTTCTATATCATATGAACACGGCAGCTGCTCTTTATTTCCTGTGAATGTTTTCATGAATGGACCAATAGAAGAGCTCCAAAGCCACTTAGAAAAAAACCTCTTAACATGAACTTTTTTTGTGCCCTTTTTTGAAGGCTGATTAAAAAATTACGATAAAAATACTTATTACAAACATGTCCTCTAATATTTTACACACCAGGCTGCAACAACTGCATTTTTATTAGAATCTATTTGGCGCATTGCTTTTTTTAATACGGCGTGGTTTATATATCTGGTTGGTTAACACTAATTGGTTGACATCCACTGATTGGACGATGCAGCCATCGAACAATGCAAACCATAACAAAATGGTGCACAAAGTTTTGAGACTGAAAGTGTCCCTGTTTTGCCCTAGAAGGCCAGTCCTCCATGAGCAGGCCTGAAAACACTGCCCTGGAAAACCAGGATAAAAGAAAGATAGCACCTTGGTCATTAGATACAGACTGTGGAGGTTATAAGAGTGATGCAACCTATTGCAAGTGACAGGGTTCAGAGCTCAGGGCTAATCTTTTATTGGCTACCACACCTCGAGTCTGAATGTATGTGTTAGTGTCCAGGTTAAGCTGCTGTTGCATTACAGTGACAAGGTACAAGCTGAAAGGAAGAACTTCTGGCACATAGACCCAGCCGCTATGAATATGCATCAAAGGTTTACCCTGGAGATGGCCGACGACAGCACGACAGAACTGCTCCACAGTAAATTAACAACCTACTGCAAAGTATTGTTCTGACAGCTAAACGACTAAGGTTGCAACTCTTGGCTGACCCCACATATGGCAACCTAGATATAAGTGGGATTTCCATCCACCAACTTTTGAAAATATATTTTTTTAAATAAAATATAATTGTAAAAGAACAACATGTGAAAAAAATACATCACAAAAAGATTTGTACACTAGGATATCAGCTGACATGTTAAGCCGTAGGTCACGTAGTTCTGTTCCACCTGATCTTCTTACTTGGCCTACAGTGTGTACAGGACAGTGAACTGTTGTTAGATTTACACCAAATGTTTTGCCCACCAACATATACACTGTAGAAATGTACAGAACGTACCAAACGGTCAGCCCTACAGATGGTCTGATCATGGCGTGAAACTTTGGTTGCTTTCAATATTCTGAAAAGGCCAAATGCACAATGTGCTCCCAGAGTTGTGAAGTGCGTTCGCATTTCCAGCTGCAAGGAGGACAACAAAGATTTTAGCCCTGGTTAGGTAGTCCTTCATGATGTTTCTGGATTACAAACAACACAGTCATAAAAAAGATGGAAATTGGCTGTATGGATAGCCCTCATATCTCCAACTTACTCGGTTAATGTAGTCCCTAATCATGGCAGCCTATGTCATATAAACGTTCTTTGCATAACTCTAGTGGATAGAAACACTTGTTTAGCATTATTTTCTGTTAAAATGTGATACATGAGCAAAAACATTTGCTGATAGTTATTATGAACATTTCATTAAACTGGTAGCCCACCTACATGATGATGTGCTAAACTGCTGTCACATGACTGGTTGATTAGATAATTGCATAAATGAAAATGTGTACACAGTGTATAAACGTATTACATTTGAGACATTTTGGAAAGAGATCCTTTATCAGCTGTGTAAGCAAAGTGCTGCTGAAGCTGTAGGAGGTGAACCAGTTGATATTTAAATTACTAGCAATTTTTTAAAACATATTTCTCAATTCAGATGAGAATCAAATTAAGTGCAGTGACCCATTCTGCTATTCCTGAATACAATAAATACATCAATATCATTAATACATCAAATATATCAAAATACATTAATATCGCTCATATTGAATTAGCTATTTACAGGGTAAATTTTTTTATCTGCCAGTACTGATATTATTACAATACCACTGTGCATCAGTAATTATTCTACAAAAATATATATGTTTAAAGCTGCAGTATGTAAGATTTGGGGCCCTCTCTGGAGGAAATGTGTAACTGCATGTGGAAAAACAGTTTGTAACATGGATTGACTCAGTAATGCTACTTCTTTCAGCTTTAACTGGAACAGTTTTGAGTAAATATACAATATGACCAAAGTTGGTGGTTATTTTCATTGATTTCAGTCATTTATTTATTTTCGTTGACACTGGACCAGTTAAATACAAGGATGGACAAAACCTCAAATACAACTGCTGAACTGCTACATCAAGCAGTGTACTGGTTTCACTGTACTTCACCCAGAGCTGCTCTGAATTCTGCAAGCTGATGCTTTTGTACTTTTGACTGCAGCAGGACCAATGAAGTGAGATAAAATAGACACAAGTCCTTTAAGCTTCTGCTATGCTTTGCATTTATCCTATGATTACCACTATTGGAAATGAATAGAGATGGAAAATAAACCAGTTAAAAAGACTCAGTCGTTCTTTTAGAATTGTTTTCTATGTACATTTGTACTCATAGAGATAAGGAGCACTGCTGACTTCATCATGGACAGAAAAAGACCTTCTCTACAATGGCTAAAATGAAGAAACTGTTGTATATATTTACAAAATTGCTTGACCATTTATTTTGCACAGCTTTTTACAATTATATATTTACAATGCAATAAACAGAATGTGAATTTTCTGTATAATCCATTGGGCTGTGGCATGTAAATGAAAAACAAAACTAAGAAATTAAATGAGAGAAAAAAATATATGTTAAATGTTTGTGGTGATGGGACTGAGTTTTACCCAGCAGTATTCCCTAAAACTAGGTGAGCGAGAGGTAAAAGTAGTTCAACAGCAACAGTTCTCTATGGTGGCCAACACAAGCATACCTTGAGACATCTACTCGTCTTTCAACAGCCAGATATTTCAACATATACTTTTAACAGGATCGAAGAGGAAAATGCAGTCTTGTATTATTCATTTATAAAATAACATAGAGTTTTAAAACTGGAGACTGAACTCAATTCATTTACAAAGCTCCTTTCAGGGAGGGCCCTGGTTAGTCGCGGTCCGACATCCATGGCGACATGTCTATTATATAAATAACTACAACAATAAAACCACGAGCATTTTAACCTTGGCTGATCTCGTACTTCTGTGCTCTATACTAATACTGAGCTATCTACACTGAACCTCTTACAGGAGACGCTCGCATTTGCAGATGAGAAGATTCCTTTCCAGCCACTGCCTGATTTATGAAGGTCAACATTTTATCCCATTTCATTTGTATATAGAACACAGTGTTTCTCATGTTGATGGATGACATGGTAGGGTTTGACCTGCGTGTCGTGTTAAACACATACCACAGTGAAAAAGGACATAAAGGAGGACCACCTGACAGAGGTATGTTTAAGAAAAGATAAATATGAGCAGTAATGTATGTCAGTTTGATTTTAATCACAAAAATATATAGTGTTGTTTAGAATTATGACATGTTTTTTTATAAGGCAACTCTGCTGCCCTTCACTTGGTTGTAATATGGATTTCTAGCAGGGTAGTCATAGGCATGCAAGATGACACAATGATAAGATAAACATGTTCCACCACAGACACATCAGCTCCAGTCTTATAGTACCCTCTGCTGTCAAAAACCTTTGGGAACATAAACATAAACTAGTGCAGAATGTTGCGACTGGGTATGAAGAAAGACTCTATCCAACCCACCTCGCCCATAAAAAAGAAAGAAAAAGTAATAGTTTCTTTTATCTTGTCACTTTAGCCTTGTCAGCAACACTGAAGCACAAGGGTGCAGTCAAATGTGTGCAGAGGATCCTTGAATTACAATAAAAATATATACATAATCTAACAAAATCAGAATCAACAGAATAATTACACTTCCGCTTCCTATAGAAAATCTGAGATAGGAGATTTTCTTTGGACAGCAATGTTATATAAATCAAATATTACACATTACATCTTTTTTATTGTCTTACAATTATGTGTGTCATGTGTCTATTTAGATTCAGTTTACTCCTATCTAAATTTACCAACCACTGTTTATGTCTGGCTGAATTTCAGGAATGTTTTTTTTTCTTTACTTATACAGTCTTAGGATAATCAATTTATTTATTTAGCTTAGTTTAAGAAGTACATTTAAGGCAAAGACCTTCAGAGAAATCTGAATGTTAGATTTATTAAATCTGGATACTGTATGATATGCAGAGCTACATCATTACCACAAAAATGGCAATTTGGTGACATCTGCTGGCCGGATAATATACTACAACAAACGAAGATGCACTGTACATCTCATAATGAGAAACATTGTGAGATTCTTCAGGCAGTCTGCATCTCAAAGTCTCTATTACATAGGTGTCATTAGTTTATATATATATTTAAACATATATTGATTTGTAGGGTCATGTGGATTATTTACTCACAATAATTATTAATAATGGACATACAAAAAAATGGGTTTTTTGTATCCATGAATGTTCTGGGCTGTGGTTGGTCATCTGAATGTCCAGTCCTGTTGACTGTTAAAAACAAAGCAGTGAGTTGTCTTTTGAGCTGCAGTGTGAGTGACTGTCACACTAGCGAGCTGCTGCACAAGGAAATTCTTAAATAAGGTTTAGCTGCTTTGAGGTGGTTTGCACTGGTATTTAGAGACGACAAAGCTGATGATTTTAACACACTGGAGCGTTCACTCGCTTTTTGTTCAAGTGGTAACAGCAACAATGATAGCTTTTTTCTTTCAGCTAGTGCAACTCTAAGATGCAGACATTGGGTAACAGCCTACTTAATTGGTCCATTACTACTTACTGACTCGCAGCAGTGCTGTGTGTGCACATTTTTGAAGGGTTTGCTTCAGCTCTTGGAGTACATCTGACATGAAAGGGTTAGTGTTGATGTTTTGTTTTTCAGTAAAATTAGGCAAATTACGAAATCATCAGAAGCATAGGTGACAACTATGGGAGGGCACTGGGCCAACGGCCCCCTCAAAAGCTAGAGCGAAGCTGGAGAACAGTCATGGTGGTCCCAAAACAGCTAGGCCGCCAATTCGGATGGAAATTATTAAGTTGAAGGTACATTTTTTGGGCTACTTTCCAAACATACTGGGAATGCTAAAAAAGCATATGCAGTAAAAGAAGGGGCAGAAGAATGTAGCCAGCTTAAGGTCAGCACTCTCTCAGCAGTCTAAACGAAAATGTAGGAGGGCATACGTGCATGTCACCTCACAAAAACAGATCTCCACGCTGGCAGTAATACTTAAAAAACAGTTTTATGACGAGGAGAGTACACGTGAATAATACCAGTTAACAGAAGTTTGGTTAGATGTACAGAGATTATTTACAAAATAATATTTTGTGGCTGCTTTAAAGCAGAGCTACTGACGTTTTGTTTATATTATGATGTTTAACACAACTAAAATAAAAAAATAATAGTGGAACATTATCACACATGAATGTAACAACAGGATCAATAAAAAATGAGAGTAAGACTTGTGAAAGTGAACAGCATGTATTGCTTTCATACACTTGTAATTACTGAGGATGCAGAGATCTGTGTTCTGCAAGAACTCGTTCAAAGATTGTAGGTGCTGGTCTCCATTTGCTAAGATTATTTACTTCAGTAATTGCCTCCTCTCGCTCCAAAATCTTCTTTTTCTCTGTATAAGGCATGCTGGAGAGACAAATAACACATTAGCAGTAACACAACAATTTACTTACTAACAGTAAAAATACAGATACTGCAGCATTTTACATCCTTAAATGTTACTGAACAACAGAGGTAAGGTTTTAAAATATGTATGAATATGCCCCATATCATTTTAAATATGGGGCAGCAAGTTGCCATCACTATATAAATATCCATCCATTATCTGCCGCTTTTCCCGCTAGTCGGGTTCATGGGGGGGCTGGAGCCAATCCCAGCGTCATCGGGCGGGGTACACCATGGACAGTTTGCCAGTCCATCGCATGGCCAACATTCACTCATGCACTCACACCTACGGGCTATTTAGAGTAACCAATCCACCTAACTGCATGTGTTTGGATTGTGGGAGGAAACCGGAGTACCCGCAGGAAACCCACTCAAGCACGGGGAGAACATACACACTCCACACAGAACGGTCCGAACCAGGAATCCAACCCGGACAGTCTTGCTGTGAGGTGACAGCGCTACACCACCATGCCGCCCATTATATGAATATGCATTAAATATATATTTATTTTTTCTTGTTACTATATAAACACACACCAATCAGCCATAACATTAAGACCACCTTCTATATCTACACACACTGTCTGCTTTATCAGCTCCACTTACCGTATAGGAACACTTTGTAGTTCAGCAATTACAGACTGCAGTCCATCGGATTCGCTGCTTACATTGTTTATCCACTTTCACCCTGTTCATTAATAGTGAGGGGACCACCACCTGGACCATCACCTGGACCAGATACTATGAGGGAGGCTGATCATTCTCAGCATTGCAGTGACTCACTGACATGGTGGTGTGTTAGTGTGTGTTGTGCTGGTATGAGTGGATCAGACAGCTGTGCTGCTGGAGTTTTAAACACCTCAGCGTCACTGCTGGACTAAAAAAAGTCCAGCAACATCCAGCCAACAGTGTCCTGTGGACAGCAGCCTGTGAACACTGATGAAGGACTAGAGAATGACCAGCACAACTGTGCAGCAAAACGAGCTCATATTCCTGATTTGACATCTACATGGTGGAACAGTAAGGTAGGCGTGTCTAATATGGAGTGGACAGTGAGTGGATCCACTCGTACCAGCACAACACACACTAACACACCACCACCATGTCAGTGTCACTGCAGTGCTGAGAATAAATGTGTAGATATAGGGAGGTGATTTTAATAGTATGGCTGTTGTATATCATAGAGTGGTGGAGTATATCATAGAGTAAAACATAAAATATTGTGTTTTCTATACAAAGCAGTACTTCGCGTTGTTTTGTTTTGTTTTGAACTGAATCCACGTCAAACAGAATTTACTAGTCGCTGTTTTTTTTATTAGCATTTCACTTACAGTCCAGACTTTTCTTAAAATGAAGTTTGTACCAATCAACCAAACTTTTGTTACTTTCTTCCACATTTTAAAATGGGTGAAGTGGAACTACTACACTACTGCTACAAATACTGGTACAGAATGCCTTTAACATTATTAAAAATGTATATTCTGCCAGATTTGTTTAAACCTTTGACTGGTACGGTACAATTTGTCCTCAAAACATTTCACATTTCCAAAAAAACCTTTAATCTTTCAGACTACTGCCCTCTATAAATTCAGTGTAAAAGCCTATCAAAGTCACTAACTCTACTTTTTTACTAGCACTGATATATGGTACCCCTGAGGAGTATTCCTCATACCTACCAGGACTTTTCTGGCAGGGGCTGTAGGGGAATGAATGTATCTGCTTTAAAGATGGGAGGATACCTACACACAGAAAAAAACATCCATTACCTGCGGCGCAAAATCCAAGCGCCACTTAACACTGAGATCATAGATCCCTGAGCGAGTTTACACGCACTTCATCATACGATGAGTTTAGAAAATCTGATTTTGTCAGTAATCCATGTACTCGGGTAATCAGATAATGGGAAAACTCCAGGTCTACATGAGCTGAGCAGTGATGGGATTTCTGCTTTGCAGCCAGTCAGAAAACTCAGAGAATAAGAAATGACACCAACAACACATAAAACTCAAACATCCTGCCGCAGCTGTTCTTAACCCATAACCTGAAAGTATGAAATATGAAAACATACATCATCTATAAGATGAAGAGCATTTCAATTTAATCCAGCACATTATTGGTTTTAATGGTGATGCTGTGCATGCTTCATTTCCAGACCTGGTCTGTTATCATACATACACAGACTGAGAAATAGAAAAGAAGTCTGAGCGAGAGTATACATGTTAAGATGTGTTATTATCTTCATTGTATAAATGTATACATGTATACATGATCAGTAATTAACAAGTATTTTTGATAGAACAAAGTTTTTGATGGTAGATACAAAGAAAGTGAAAACAACACACTCAGTGGCCTCTTACCAACTTAATCATGCATTCAGGTTTGACCCAGTGAACTTAGGGAATAAAAGAAAACAGTTGTTGCTACATTATTTAAATAAAACTAATTTTCAACACAATTACTGCTGAAAGTAAAAACTGAAGGACAAAACTGAGCTGATGCTTTTTGATGCTTCATAAGAAATTTCTGTACATGCTTAATTAAGGAGCATGTTCCTGTGCATTAATATAAATATTTTAGTTCACAGCAGTTCCCTTGTCCTGCCTGCAGGTTACTCATGAGTGGACAGGCTTTTGTTGGGTAACAAGCTTACCTGAGTAAACAGGTAAAATGTAGGTGAGTCATTTTTGGTAGTTGAGGCCACCAGCATGTAAAGTGCTGCACCATTTCAGAAGCAATGAAAATACTAGAACAAAAGCAACAGGCTTTAGCAGAACTGCTGCACCATTTAGGGTGAAACAGGAAGATTTGACTGAGAAGCCGGACAAGCAGCCTGAGGTTTCAGAATGTAAAGGAAGCTGACACAAAGTGGTGAGCTCACACTTACACGGTTTTGCACTGAAAACATTTTATCTAGTCAGGTGCAGCTGACAACAGAGCAGTCTGTCATTGGGTTTAGTTCTTAGCTTCCACATAAGGCTGAGAGAGAAAAATTGTGCACCTACTTAAAGGTTAGTTCTGCAGCCATGGGTGAAGATACTCTGACAGGAGGCGTGCGGTTGGCTTACCTTCCCAATAGGAGCCAAATATGAACGGCTTGCTAAATGTCATGTCGTCTGATCAAGGCAGCCCATAAAACCTGACTGGGCTGTCTTATTTCAAAGTTAAGAAATGTGTTATCTGTGTCTGATGCTGAAAAGTTGATACATGCCTTTATAACCTCAAGGCTAGATTATTGCAATGCATTATTGTCAGGATGCTCCAGCAGGAACCTGAATAAACTTCAGTTAGTTCAGAACGCTGCAGCTAGAGTACTAAAACCAGGAAATTCGATCACATCAGTCCAGTTTTATCAGTGCTACACTGGCTTCCTGTTAAATTCCATATCGACTATAAAATTCTATTACTGACGTATAAAGCCCTGCACAGTCTCGCACCGGAGTACCTGCAATATCTAATTTCCTATTATGAACTGCCACGTTCACTCAGATCACAGGATGCTGGTTTTCTATTAGTTCCAAAAATTCAGAAGACTACAATGGGGGGAAGAGCTTTTTCCTACAAAGCCCCCAAACTGTGGAATAATCTTCCAGTTAATGTTCAGGACTTTGACACAGTCTCAAGCTTTAAGTCCAGATGAAAAACATACTTGTTCAGTTTAGCTTTTGGAGACTGAGCTACACTTCTCATCCACTATACTATTCCAAACCAGAACTAATCTTGTTTTTCTTTTCTTTTTCTTTTCTTTTCTCCTTCTTTCTGAGGTAATAACCGTCCACCTGTCCTGCCGAATACTGTTGAAGGACTGACCATAAGTACCCCTTGTTACCTTGTAACCACTTCATCTATGTCATCTTTATGGATGTTAGTCATCTGCTGCACCTTGATTGCATTACTGTATCATCCAGATGTAGCACATGTGCAGCTTCTTTTCCTTTTAGTTCGTTTTGTTTATAATCTGATCTGTCAGAGTCACCAGCTGCACTCTAAACGCTCCATATCCCCTTATCCTCATGTCCTCTGTACACCCCGTCGTTATCCCAACTTTGTTAGCATGAGCGAGATCGGACGGGTGAATAACAAAAGCCAAGCTAGGTCTTCAGGGTGTCCTGCTCAGTCTAGTGGTGCACTCCTCGTTACACCCATTAGTTCTTCTTTTCCTGTTTCTTGACCTACTTAGTTCCAGCGAGTATCTCTAAATTGATTCATTGACTTATTCCACACCCCTTCGTTCTCCTAACCGTGTTAGCGTAAGGGAGATCGGATGGGTGAATAACAAAGGCCAAGCTAGGTCTTGAGGGTGTCCTGCTCAGTCTAGTGGCGCACTCCTCGTTTCACCCGTTAGTTCTTCTTCTCCTGTTTATTGACTTAGGACGTGGAACTCTCTAAAGGTAGAAGGGCCTAAAGTACGGTAGTAACGCTTAACAAGCGCCGGCCTCTGTCTCTGTACAAACACAAACCAGAACTCTTTCTTTTCTCTTTCCGAGGAAATAACTGCCCACCTGTCCCGCCGAATACTGTAAAGGACTGACCACCAGGGCCCCCCCGTCACTTGCCACCAACCAGTTCTCCTCTCCATTTGTGCCATTTGCTCCATCCTTGACTGCATCACTGTGTTATCCACATGATGTAGCACCCGTACAGCTTCTAAAGCTTCTACCTTCAGACTCAGCTTTAGTTTATTAAACTGTAAATACTGTTTGAACAGAGGAGGATGGGTCTCCCCTTGTGAGTCTGGTTTCTCCCAAGGTTCCTTCCTCCAGTTGAGGGAGTTTTTCCTTGCCACCATTGCCTCTGGCTTGCTCACAAGGGATAAACAGCTGTGATTTCATGTTTTTCATGCCTTCAAAATTCCTGTAAAGCTGCTTTGTGACAACATCGTTGTAAAAAGCGCTGTACAAATAAACTTGACTTGACTTGACTCTTAATTCACAGGTTGTAGGCTGGTAGGCACTCCAGACAAGTACAATCACAATAAGTACACTTTAAAATGTATTTCCACTGCATTATATTTCATTACTAACACATACACTGGGGGTTAAAACACAACACTATTAATCAATCAATCTATATATATATATCATTCTGTTTATTGATACACAACATACTTAAGTCTTACCCAAAATTGGATTTCGGCAACGTTGATCCAAGCTTGTGGAAGTCAGGACTGTACTCTGGTGCTAGAAATGCTCTGGAACCTGCTGCAGAGCTGCAGTCAAGCTGCACTAATAGACACGAACAGAAAGACACTTGTTTTTTTACCTAAAACATTATAATAGTCAAACTTTTCCCGAAGTCTGCAATATGCACTGCTTACATATACCAGGCTCTAGATTCATTACATGACATTCGTCTACTAAAGAAAACACTGAAATGAAAATCTTACCCTTTTTCTTCCTCCCTATTGTTGACTCCAAGGTCTGCTCTGAGGTGCGCCTTATGGCTCCGTAATGAATCGTATCTATAAAACACCGCTTTCCAACATGGTAGGTCACTGGCTGACCAAAGTTTGGGTAAAAGGTCCACTCCGGCTGGGACACCATATTGGCCTCTGAATACATGTAGCAGAAGAAGTTGTTAATTTATGCAGACATGTTTAACTGTTGGTCTTAAGAAGAATCTCACAGAATGTCTTACATCACAAGACACAGAACATCTCATAATCAAGCTGAGCAGAGAGAATTCTATTTCATAAACATCTGGGTTTATTACAGTTTACAGCAGCAGCAGCATTTTTAATTATATACATAGATGCATCCGTACACAGAATGAAGGAACCGAAAGCAGGATGATTTTTCTTTCCTATCAGTCCATTTACATTGTTATTTAATTCCTTATTTAATGTATTTAACCAATAAGTTATCCTCCCCGCATTTCTAAGCGTCTTTATTTGCGTATTATTATATTGTTCTGAATTTCAATCACTGGGCACTTTCTTTGGTACCTTGTGTCTACTATTATTGTCCATTTGCCATATACGGTTTTGTAGTTCTACAATTACAGACTGTACAGTGGCTTGCAAAACTATTCATTATCATTATTATTAGTATTTTCACATTTTGTCACCTTACAACCACAAACTTAAATGTATTTGGTTGATATTTTAAGTAATAGACCAACACAAAGTAGCACATAATAGTAAAGTTGAACGAAAATAATACATGAGAAATCCTGCAGAAATCCATAGCTGAGTGGGAGAATTTATCAACAGGACAACTATAAGTTGCGCACTCCAAAAATCTGGCCTTTATGGAAGAGTGGCAAGAAGAAAACCATTGTTATAAGAAAGACATAAGAAGTGCCGTTTGCAGTTTGACACAAGCCATGTAGGGGACACAGCAAACATGTGGAAGAAGGTGCTGTGATCTGTTGAGACCAAAGTTGAACTTTTTGGCCTAAATGCAAAGCACTATGTGTGGTGGAAAAGTAACACTGCTCATCACCCTGAACACACCATCCCCACTGTGAAACATGGTGGTGGCAGCATTATGCTGTGGGGATAATTTTCTTTAGCCGGGACAATGAAGCTGGTCAGAGTTGATGGGAAGATGGATGGAGCTAAATACAGGGCCATCCTGAAAGAAAACCTGTTGCAGGCTGCAAAAGACCTTCCAGCAAGACAATGACCCTAAACCTACGGCCAGAGCTACAGTGGAGTGGTTTAGATCTAAGAATATTCATTGGTTAGAATGGCCCAGTCCAAGTCCTGACTTAATTCCCATTGAGCGTCTGTGGCAAGACATGAAACTTGCTGTTCACAGATGCTCTCCATCAAACCTGGCTAAGCTTGAGCTATTTTGCAAAGAAGAATGGGCAAAAATCTGTCCCTAGATGCGAAAAGCTGGTAGAGACATAGCCCAAAAGACTTGCAGCTATAATTGCAGTGAAAGGTGGCTCTACAAAGTATTGATATAAGGGGGCCGAATACTTTTCAGATTTTTATTTGATTAATTTGATTCTGAAAACATTGTATCATTTTCGTTCCACTTTACAATTGTGTGCTATTTTGTGTTGATCTATCACTTACAATCCCAATAAAATACATTTGCTGGTAAGAGTGGATCAGACACCTCAGTGTCACTACTGGACTGAGAATAGTCCACCAACCAAAACTATCCAGCTAACCATGTCCTGTGGGTCCTGTGACCACTGTTAAAGGATTAGAGGATGACCAACACAAACTGTGCAGCAACAGATGAGCTAAATATAGTTTGACATCTATACATCAACTCATCTGTCCAATGCTGATCACTTTAAGGCAAACATCTGTCTATAACAATATTATTCCAATATAACTGTGCGTCCCTCAAACCCATAAAAGCTGTACTTACGTGGAAAGGACCTCATCAGTTGGATTTCACTGGGGAATTTAATGTCTTTAATTTGAGGAAAAGGTGCATCACTGTAGCGAGGTTCAGGAATCCAACGCAAACAAGATTTCCAGTCAAGGCCACACCTATATGATAAAAATAAATTCAAAATTTTGAATTTGAATTTTGAATGTACGTAATTCATGCTCATGCACATAAATATATTTGCAAAGCAGAGGCTTTTGTGCACTAGTCACAGGCAGGCAGCGGCCTAGCGTCCCTATGAGCAGAGGGCTTAGTGAAAATATAGTTTGAATATAGTGTATGTGTTGATGCTAAAACATTAGGGCTGTGTATTTGCAAGAACTCAGTGATACAATACATATCGAGATACAGAGGTCATGACTCAATATATTGCAATATACTGCAATATTGCAAGGAAAGTCATATAGTTATAAAATAATACTATAAAAACGTCGCTATATGCACAGGTTTGTCAATGCTTACAATAGCATTGCACCCTTGTGCTGGTTGTTTATGTTGGAGTGAAGCTGAAAATGGATTACAACAGTGCCATCTAGTGGTCACAGATTTAAACACAATACACAATAATTTACTGTCTGCCAGGAGACTTTGCATGTAAACCATTAACTAATAATTGATACTGTGTTTTTGAGAATCGATACAGTATCACTAAACATATAATCGTGATGTTCAATATTTCAATGCTTTTTCATACACCCCTACGAAACATACATTTCAAGAATTGCTGTTATTTGTGATCATAGTCATTATTCTCAGTCATTTCAAAGTAGCCTTACCCGCTGGTTTTGGTAATAATGGACAATTCCACGATACCATATGCAGACACAACTGCATGACCTGGTATAAACAATGCAATAGAGTGATGATCAACAGCATAGAAAGGAGGCTGTTTAGCGTGGTTTTCTTGGGAGTTAGTAAAGAAATGCAAAATGTTAGCGTGAAGCCATTTATATATATATACATTTTTGACTATTTTTATTTGTGAACATGACGTTTATACTGATTGAAAAGGTCATGATGATTGGACCAATAGAAGTGCTCCAAACTACCTTAGAATGAAAGGTTTTGGAACTCTCCTCTAAAGTTAGTATTTTGTTTTCAGTGACTATATCTGTTCAATAAAAAAACAAGTACCTCCAAAATGGCAACTTTACAGGAAAGGAAAAAAATGTCTTTACTTTTTATGTAAGTCAATGGAACCAACACTGTTTCCAAGCTACTTTGGAGCATTTCTGTTGGTTTCTATTGGTGACGGTGATCACAAATAATTTTTATACAAGGTAAACAGCAGCTGCTGTGTTTAAATGATGTAGAAAAATAAAAATGTTTTTCTTTGGATGGTGACTAGTATTATTGTTATACAATACTTAGTAAAATTCATCCCAACTCTATTCAAACTACATGGGCTAATTTAGACTAACAGTTACTGTACTTCTAAATCAAAGTGTTAGGCCTCTAGTGAAACTCTCTGTACTAAATATTATGAGTTGGGGTTGTTCAGCACTTACTCAGTCAGAACTGGCTCGGTGTGTCTGATATGTGGTCTGAATTGTCTTTCTTTCTCCTGAACGAGAGGAAACCGAGTCCTCACAGCCATCACTGCACACAGCTACAGCACAGGCTGCTCTGCTCTTTATGAGCCAAATTAGACTAACAAAAGCGTTCCCTGTTTCCTTGGAGGACAAGTCGTACACACAGCTAACAGGTTTTCTCGGTCTGACCCGACAAAACAGCCATTCAACCCGCGAGTCTCCTCCTTCACACAGAGGCGGTCGTTCAGTTCAGGGTCCTGCCAAAAGATGGCGCCAAAAACTAGCTCAGCTCAAGAAGCCTCTCAGGTCAGGTTGGCGAGAACAGAGTAAGTCTCCGTGTTTCTAGGCTGTTTTTCTTTTTTAATTCCAGCTCGAGCTTCTATATATTATTGTAACTACTGACTGAAATTACCAATAATTTCCCTCAATTATTCAACACTTTATTTCAAAGGTAGCTAGTCATGTACTGTTTACTGTCTGGTTTTATTTCATTATACCCCACATTCACATTCAGTCAGTCAGCATTTCTGTTCCCTCAACATAAAATTGCTGAAAAAAAAGAGAAAAAAAAGAAAGACTGACACACCTCTCAGCCAATCAGTCCTTTCCATTCCTTCGTCAAGGAAAGCATGGCGGTGGCAGTAACCCTGCAAACTGAGTTACGTGTTGACAACATACTGTTTTGGTGCCCACAATATTGTCACAACGTTGAAATGTAATTCCTCAGAAAGTTGTGACAATGTTTTCTCACAATGTTGTGAGAATGTAGTGGCAGTGTTGTCCGTATGTTGTTACAACCTCCTATGATCCTTCACACGGTCCTTTATATCTGCATCCTTGGAATTTTGCTAAATAGCCAACAGATAATCATAATACTATACGTTATACAGTCGAGACATTGTGACAACCTAGACGACGTAAAAATACACTACCTTTGGACAACGTTGTAGCAACATAGTAAGAAAGCAGACGACATTATGACAATGTGGTGTGTTTGCTGGGAAACTAGTGAGAATGGTTCAGAAGTGTTGAAGTTGAATATTCAGACAAATGTTATTCAGGAGCAGTCTTTCATTCTGAATCTAAGGGAACTGTAGGCCCACATAACATTGTGTCTAATAACAGTAGGATCAGTTGTTAGCTTTAGCATTACCTCACATGAAAAGGCAGCTTCGGTCACTCTGACAGATAAACTGGTTTTGTTAAACCAGATTATTTCTGAACACATACCAAAATTTCCATTTCTGGCAGACATTCTTATGCAGAGCAACTAACACAAGTAGGTGAAGGTAGTGTTTGGAGTCTTGCCCAATGACTCTTACTGGTATTACACCATACCAGGTGGTTACCCAGATGGGGAAGGGAACCCCAGTTTGCAGCATGGCGAGAGAATACCGACTACACTACCAAGCACAAAATGCTTATATACAAATATATTCCTCTGTGTGCTGCTGTATTTAACTACTGAACATTTCTGTCTTGTAGTACAAGCTCTACAGAGGCCGACATGTTGACAGCAACTTATGGGACCTGTCTGATTTTTGCAGACCATCAATTGCACTTATATGCAGTGGTGTGCGAAATACCCCCCGGTATTCAGGAGGAGGCCCACATTGGCTGGCGACTCCAGCCTTGGCTGACTTCTGTCTTTCTCGCCATAGCAGCACTGTTGCTAGCATCAGTGGCGACAGAATGTTTGGTTTAACAGTTTCTTCTTTTGGAAATTCGTCCTCACACTTCACACATTCCACACAACATTGCACTCCTATTTTATCTTCGGCTCGAGAAATAAGTAATAATTCACTCTTTTCACCAAAACTCCTGAGAACTTGAGAGCAAGTTTTCCAATTTATAAACACGCTACAGCACATTTTAAAGGTTTTCAGAGGTATCCCAGATGCAAGGACCTTCATTACATCATCTTAATGAACAGCAGAACATCATAATACGTTTATTTTCAGGGACCCTCCCCAATTTCAAACATTCAGATTGTGTTTAGGGGGTCACCCCCTGTGTTTTGCACCATGCTTACATGTCAAGAAAGGCTATATATGCAAAACCCAGAGCTTATTACAGGTTTTGTTGATTTCCTAAACAATATTTACGATGATACAACGTTCAAATTCCAAACAATGCGGCGCAACAGATCAGCAGAAAATGCACAGGGCTAGCTGGTTAATGTGCTAACTTCAGTAGATGTTTCTGCAGCTTCATAAATGGACGTCTTTGATAGCCCACCAAAACTGTTATTTCTTCCTAATCTGTTGATGATTTTAGTTCATTTTGGAATGTTTTAGACATTATTATTATATTATATTTAAAAAATGACCTATTGCTCAATTAAAACATCCATCCAGAGAACAGCTTTCTGCTCATTTTATTGTGCAGTGTATTTGCTGAATTTAACATGTGCAAAAGTTTTTTTTTCTATTTTAAAATGTGCGTTTATATTTGCATTTTCATGTTTATAATATAGTGAACTAGGCAAATAAATAGAAATTGTAGAAAAATTGGCACATTTAGGAGTAGTGAAGCAACAGAAGATGTGTTTAAACTCTTAACATCGCTGTCCAATGAAAAACATATCTCAATTTTTGTTGATCTTAAGTTTTCTCCATCATTTAAACACACCAGTGGATATTTACATTATGTGAAAATTTCATGATGAATGGACCAATAGAGATGCTCCAAAATAGCTTGGACAAAATTCTGGTTCCATTGACTTCCATTGAAAGTAAGGTAAGTTTTGGCCTGTAAAGTTGCAATTTTGAAGATACTTGTTTTTCATTGGACACTGATGTAATATACAAGCTTAGAACATGACAAGTAAACTCAGATCCGACTTTTACTAACTCAATTCGTGGTATTTACAGTGAGGAGGTCAGCCAGCCGACCACCTTTATTAGTTTTAGTGTAGGTCTGGTAGCCTATGGGCAGTTTGTTACTGCAGAGAGAGAGAGAGAGAGAGAGCGAGAGAGAGAGAGAGAGAGAGAGAGCTCTTTAAATCCACCTGTTAGCCAGTCACAGCCTGTGCCTTCGCTCTGTCTGGAGGAGCTGTGGTGTTGGAAAGGACGGCGCTGCCTCTGTAACTCCTCTGCGCGCGCCATGGTCTCTCAGCGTGTCCCACCTCCACAACACCTCTCCGCCTGAGCTGGACCGCCGACCGGAACCGCGCGACTTGCTTAACCTGGAGGACGTTTTTTTTTCTTTCTTTCTTTCTTTGATGATCTCCTGCTCGCGAGACCCCCCTCCCGCCCCCCGATCCCAGGGCGGACTTCCCCGCGTAGTTTGGCGTTCTCCGTTATGGCCAGCCGCCGGCAGCCCACCCGTCTGAAGAAGGCTCAGTAGCGTCCAGTCCGGAGAGCGCGCCGTGGCCAGACGTTTGGAGGAAGATGCTCACGTCCTCTGCGGCTCCTCGCAGCGCGTAACCGCACTCTGAACCCAGAGCGACCCTCGAACGCCTTGGTGCCGCATTAAATCCTCTTCTGGAAAAGATTAGTCGAGCGTGTTCGGTCAATTATGTTCACTTTCGCTGCCTTTTGCTACATGCTTTCCCTCGTGCTGTGTGCGTCTCTCATCTTCTTCGCCATCTGGCACGTAAGTGTCTGCGTCTGTCTATGATGTGCATTCTGTAGTTTTTCTTGCCTTTTTTTTTGGGGGGGGGGGGGGTGATATTTCGTTGTTGCTGCAGAACACATTCACCTGTGTAGTAGTCACTTAAATCTGTGCTCAGTAGATGCTCATAGGCTGTTATATTGCAGTTCACGCCTCAGGCTTTGATGTCCCATGTATAGGGAATCAATGGATTTATCGACCTCGCTTAATTAGCCGTATGAGGATGCACCAGCATGTCTTGATGTATGAAGACAATCTTGTTTGAACCCGCTGCCACCTCCAGCTGCAAGTGGTAGGAGCAGAGGACCCTGAGCACCCAGGGGGGTCTTTAAGTGGCTCAAAAATGTGATTAATATCATTTGTAGAAAATAACACAGTGACTTACCAGATTTTAAAGTTTAAATCATGTTTTTTTTGTCCTCAACCCGCATGTAAAATAACATGATTAGGGTGGGAAGGTTCAGAAACCCCCTAATTACTCCTGCGTTTCTTTTAGGGCACTGAAGCTTGCTGTATCCTATTTTCTGTGCATGATCCACTTCTGCCAACAAAATGAATATGGTCAGCCAGACATGCCCGAAGATTTCTTTGAAGGTTAAAGCAAGACCCGTGAGACACTTGACAAGAGTTGAAGGCGCACCTCAATAGCCAGCTTCTCAGGCACAGATTTAGCGCTGGACTAATGCATGCTACAAATGGCCATTTCCCCAGTGAAAATATTTTCCAGGCCAGGACTTCTTCAGTGTCTAGAAAAACCAGGCCTAAAAGTGTTGAGCAGTGGTCATCTCTTTATCTATGAAGAGAGTCTGTCTCTCTTTGGACTTTTCTTTGCTAATCGCATCATATGGGCATATAATATCATGTAAAGGCAGTTACCTCCTTACACTTCAGACTTATTATTATTCAGTCGTTAACCTTAAAGCAGCATAAGGTGTGAACTGGTGTTAGTAATTCACTTCAAACCATTGTTGTACAGGTCAGGCTTTGAGCCCCTGTCATGGGCTGCGGTACTTTTGATGAGCACACAGATCACACAGGCATAGTGACACTCCACATTACACTCATGATTTTGCTCCTTTCCTTGTGGAAATAACTGGGATCTGTAGCATTCCTATGACTGTGTGGGAAGTTGGAATTCAGCACAACACCAACAAAGGCAGCATATTTCTTTACAGGTGCTTATTTGGTGTGAGATCGGCAGAGACTGACTGAACGTTTGGCCTGAAAGGTGACTGAGCTTAGCTGACTTTTGGCACATGGAAAAACTTCAAAACAGGAAAGACACAGATGCCTCTGTCATGGTGTCTATGCTGGGAATATTGAGCCAGCTTCTTCTTATAGTGAGCTGAAGACCCATAGTTACTGGTGTGTGACTAGTGTACGATCCTCCAAAGTTACACAGCTCTATAGCAGGTGTTCTGTACTGGCAGTGACAGAGACGTCATTCTCTTCAGCGTACCATCAAAATGAATGTGAAGCTGTTATTTTAGGGTGAACTTATTGCATACGGTTGTTAAAGGCATATTAGGTAGTTATAAGGTGAATATTGATATTCGTCTTTTTTATTTTCTGGCAGAACTTTGCTGCGTAACTCACCTGTGGTTTTCTGAATATTAACACTGTTCCAACTCCAGATTGTCCGGTCTGACTGTGTGAATCGGGCTTGTATACAGCTTTTTGATCAGATGCACAGATCCCAGAAAACAACTGATTTTTTTACAGAATTTTTCCCCATAGAGAATGAATAGAATCGAAAAGTGCACAACAATCTGCTGAACTTCTGCTCAACCCACAGACACCATTTTGCATACACTGACTCAGGGCAGACCCCCGACCACAAACTCATTATTGCTTCAACCAATGTCTTTTTTTTTCACCCCCCCCCCTTGTAGTCCTATTTATTTTCGAGAGCAGTCAAACATTATGGTTATGTTCAACGTACAGCCACCAAACTGAATGTACTCACTCAGGGTAGGTCCCTAAGCACTAATCCACAGACATACTGACCCGTGCTCCTCTACTTGTCGTTTATTCATTCCTCGTTTCTCGCACTGCTCATGCTGCGCAACCAAAATGTGTTTCCTTCAGGAAATGCACTGTTCTAGCTTAGCATTATTATCCCTAAATTATGTAACTGTTGAGATGCAAATAAAGACATCCCAAGTGGTTTGATGTGAAATGGTTCACTATAGAAAACATTTTCCATTTCTTTTACTCAGAACTTATGTTTGTAGTTTTTTTAATCAAATACAATCTATGAACTAAACCATGACTATCATGTGGGTATTATACATAATATCCATAACAGTAAAATTGTTAATAAATGTTTTTTTTCTTGGGGAGCTATTTTGCTTCTAAGTGTCCTGCACACAGCCCTCTAGATTAAAAAACAACACTCTATTCCAGTGCCTCAGGCATCGGCCAGCGTATTCATAGCCATTTTTTGTACTAGCCTCCTGTGAGAGAGCTTTCAGAAGGATTAAAAGCTTCGGACGTCTGGTTCCCATCATCACTCTTGTAAACAATTCTGACCTGATACGTTTCTCTAGAAAGGCTCATCACAAGCACAACCACTAGGAATGACGTGCTAGTAGTTCAATTATCCAGAAAATAAAAACAGAGATGGAAAACAGATTTCTCCTGTAAGGCTTATTATTCAGTTATTAACTTCCAGGCTTATAATTCAGCATGAATAATTTAGTGACTACTATGGATGTAATATGAGTTACACAGCTATGAGTGTAAGGAAGGGATCTCTGGAACAGTCAGTGGATCCTTGAAGATAAGTGAAATTTAAAAAGAAAGCTTTTCTTTCGCATTCACTCGTTTTTTAAGACTGAACAAGCAGATTTGAGCAGCAGTCTGCTCAGGCAATTGTCCTGGGTTCGCCTTTGCATAGCAACCGACATAATAGATCAAAGTGTTAAAGGAATGGGGGGGGGGTAATTATCATCATGTCGCTTCTCTGACCCAGTGTTTGTGAGATGAGCCCATTGTGCAGAGACTAACTCCATTTCTCAAAGCGCGTGGAGTGTTTCATACACTGAGACACCCTGACAGAGGTTCATTTACTTGTCGTTCAGTGTGCAGATCTGAAGGAAATGCCGCCCTCAGCGCTTTCAGTTCATCTGCTCATAATATGAAAACCCCGACACGCTGAAGCTCTTGCATATCACAGAAGTCGGTGATTAAAAAACATCTCCAGTCTTTTGGCTTCATCTGGCTGTTGATGCTTCAGTGAGCTGTTGTACATAAGTATATATGGTGATATGCTGAAACCTGATGTCTCTGAAATGATAACTTTACAGTAGAAAGAAAAAAAACATACTCAGGTCAATGTAATTACACTTTTTTCCAAGTATTTTTTTTTTGGTCCATTAATCATGAAATTTAAATACAATGTAATTTAATTGAGAATTTTGTGAAACACTACAAAACAATATACAAGGTCTTGTTTCCAGTGGCAGTGATATAATGCGGTTATTATATAGGATCATATAAACACAGTATACAGCCGAGTGGTGTGCTGCCCTTTTGACGAGAATGAAACTGATTATTAACTTGGGATGTAACCCATATAATAATATGCTTTGAAAAACAGTGAGTGTTATAGTTGTATATTTCTGACTATAAGGAGGTTGATAAATTAGAGCTGATGAGTCAGTGCTTAGAGTTAAATGACAACAATAGATGTCAATGTAATAATGCTTTAGTGCCTTGTAACTAGAAAGAGACCCATAAAAACTGTATGATGTAATGTAGTGTATGTCCACGGTATACATTATCATCACCCTAAAGGGAAGTCTTTGAAAATATCAGGTTATCTCCTGTGTTTCTTCTCTTATTTTAAATGTAACATTTACTCTATCCAGAACATACAACACTGCGCAAACATCAGAGCACACCATTCACTGCTTTCATTCAGTTATTCATTTTTCAGTGTCATAATATATTCAGCAAATATACAGTACTGTGCAAAAGTCTTAAATAAGTGTGTTTGTGCTTGGAAAAATATCATGAGAACCATCATCATCACCATTAGAATATCATTTCTAATAAAATAACAATTAGAAAAATATATGTTAGTCTAAAGAACTAAGTTTGGTTCCACATGTCTCATCGATGCCTCTAGCCACCTTTCAGATTTATTCAGTTACATCATTATATAATATAATAAAGTAATGATTAGACAAACTAGCTGATGGATGATAAACCATAATTAGTGCTAGGCTGAGTGCAGGTTTGGAAATGGTTAACCGAGAAAAATATGTTTACATGCATAAAATAACTAGCTATTGTGTTGATATGATCTGTATTAATTCTAATATTAGTGCTTTTTTCTGAGCTAATGAACTCTTACTGCCCATTTAAATGTATTTTCTCAGGTGCAGAAAATTGTCTTGTATGTTTAACAACATGCTCCATCTAAGACATCCCATCAATCCATCCATTATCTGCCACTTAATCCCGCTAGTTGGGGTCACTGGGGGGCTGGAGCCAATCCCAGCATCATAGGGCGAAGGCAGGGTACACCATGGACAGTTCACCAGTCCATCACATGGCCAACATTCACTCACACCTACAATCAATTTAGAGTGACCAATCCACCTATCGCGCTAGTCTTTGTCTCAAGCACGGGGAGAACACACAAACTCCACACAAAACGGCCCGGACATCGAACCCTGATCGTCTTGCTGTGAGGCGACAGTGCTAACCACTACACCACCGTGCCGCCCCAGCTAAGACAGTTACACAGAATTCTTAACAACCAGAAAATAATCTTTTTCAGTGTGTAGTGTGTCTGGCTTTATCAATTTTTTATTGCTTTCAGTTTTTAAAGAAATGTTTGCTATACCTCCAAAGTTCAGTCTTGGAAGGTGGTTTCTGCTTCTCTAGTCCCAGTAACCCAAACACGTTGAGTAATGTTAAACACTGGACTCTGGAATGGTCAGTCCCTTGTACTGAGATCACCAGCAGCTTTTATGTTTGATTTGTTTGACACATTTTTTTCTTCCTCTTTTTCTTCTTCTTTTCTCCTTCCTCTTCTTGACAGCTACACATCCTTTCAACCATAGTGGTTGAGTTGTCTTCCCACAGTGGAAGCAAGGACAGAAACACCTGGTCTACCAGAAGGTGGTCCACCTGGCACACTTGTTAAGAGTTTAATTATTTCAATTTCTTTTTTTAACTTGTTTTCCTTTAACTTTCACCATATTTATGCTAGCGGATTATATTATATCTACTCTCACTGACCCTTTAAAGCCTGAACCAGAACACAGTTGGCCAAAAGTTATTTAAAAATGTTTATTAGATTAGACCTTCAATAAATAATAATAATACAAAAAAGAAGAAATTAATAAAAATAAGTGATCATTATATAAACAATAATAGCATTTAATAATAATGTTTTTCTTGCAGTTTTTTTGCTAACAAAATGAAAGCTTTCAAAAACAATGTTTAAAACCCTTTATACTCTGAGATCTCTTTATACTCTGAGACTTGAGTGACTTGAGTCATGTCTAACTTAGAAAAGAAAATTTTTCCATATTGTACAACACTGTTTTACTCATTCTGTATCTACCACAGTCTTTGGTTCTCCACTAAAATTTTAAAACAAAGTGTGGGCTTTGAGCAAAGTATATAAATTTAACAGTGATGATGTACAGGTCTCAAAAACTTAAAGGCGTTAAAGGGTTAACAATGAAAAATGAATAAACGTGTAAATGACTGTCTGTTTGACTCAGAATAAAATAAATGAAGGGGACACACACTATTAAAAGTGTTAAGCACTGATTTAGGGTTCTGTTGGAGAACTCTTGTCAAATAAGCTGAACCATGCTCACATGTGTCTGCTGGAGTGACGGGTTGAGTGATTTTGTTGTGTGCGGAACAGCCCCTAATGCGTTATGTGTCTCATTAGCAAGCGTCCCTATTGGGCGGGTGATTTATGGAGAATCCTCCCACCACAGATATGATTATAAACTGTCTTGTTTCCGAGGACGCGACTTAACACAATTTGTGTTCAATCTGAGTGGGCCTCTTTGCTGAGCTGACATGTTTTGTTGTACAGTAGGAGAAAGAGCAATGTGTCTATCCTGTTACTGCCCCCGGCAGAACAGAGATACAGTCTGCGGCGTGCTTAGCAAAGAAAACTGAACACTGTTCCCCGGATCAGTGTAGCTTTTCTTGTTTTTAGGTATACCAGCCAATAATGCTAATGTGGTCAATGGATCTCCGCTTTGCGTTCAGTAATTACAAGCAGCTTGAATGTTTTTGGAAGAAACGCTGGTAGGAGGTTTGTGCCGGCAGGGAGAAATCTGATTTACAATTGTTTTGAGCGAGTATGGATTTTTGGAGAATATGAGCTAAGGATTTGATCTGATTACTGAGTTAAAGCTGAAAAATAGCTGACGCTAGTGCAAAAATCTTGTGCCGGAGGAAGGAGAGAGATGACCCAGAGCCAGTCTATGAGGTTAACTAGTGGGGGGGGGCTTATGACACCTGAATCAGGTGTTAGATGACAGATAAGGTTAAGCCTGCTGGTTGTATTTGTAGGGAGCAGGGAGTAGCAGTGTGTTCTCTGTAATTCCAGCAAATTCAGAGCAGTCCAGTTCTCTATAAAACCACCTCCTTGTATCTGCACTCATTGTTCATTGGATCAGCTCTACTTACCATATAGCAACAGTTTGTTGTTCTACACTTAAAGACTGTAGTGCAGGTGTATTTAATTAGAATTCAGTAAGGTCCCATTAGGGGAGATTTCCTCAGGCCGGTCCTGACAGTCATCATTTCTGACTTGTGTTATGATTTAGTGCCATACCCTGTATACTGAAGTAGCACAGTATCAACATCTTATACCATCAGCAACTGAAAGTCCAACAAATTACAAATACCGT
Organism: Megaleporinus macrocephalus; assembly: GCA_021613375.1. Taxonomy (NCBI): domain Eukaryota; kingdom Metazoa; phylum Chordata; class Actinopteri; order Characiformes; family Anostomidae; genus Megaleporinus; species Megaleporinus macrocephalus. The sequence goes on along the minus strand of CM038707.1, from coordinate 22,036,650 downwards.
TCAGTATATTTCAACAATATTTACTGTTTAAATGCTGAACTGAATTAAATATTTATAAAACTTCAAATAAACGATAAAAACAAGGGCTACATTAAAAAAAACAGAATGCTTAAAAAATGCATCTTAAAGTGTTTATTTATAGAAAGTAAATACAACGTGCATCTTCTTGTTAACTCAGTTTCACAGATTGACATGTTGGTTTTATACAGTGGTATTCTTCAAAACTAGGCAAGCAAGTCTCGGTCCGTTCCTGGTTAAACAGCTGTTAACGTGTCTGTGTTTAGAGCACCTTATTCTTTCTGACTCGCTTTACTCTCCGACTGCTGTTTCTTACTTCGCCTCTCGCCTGTGTGCTCTCCGCACTCCCGAATCTGCATAGATCTGATAGGCTGAGGAGCACCTTTGTGATCTTACAACGCACGCGATTTGTCTGTGAGCCTGTATACCATAAAGACAAGAAAACGTCCGTTGCTTAAAACAAACACTGTTAGAATTATATCCTTCTCAATAGTTTATTAGTTTGGGTCCGCACTGGGTCCGGATCCAGACTATTAGGACCTATTAGTGACCTCTGCTGTAGTCCATTTGATTCTCTGCATACTTTGACATACTGTCAAAACTGTTGTTTTTCTCATTAATTTTTTTAATTAATATGTCTCTCTAAATACCCCACAGGCCTCATTTCGGGGATCGTACAAATTACATATTACTCCAGTTTCTGAACAGCTCATAGCAGTCACTGTACACTAAATTTTAAGATCAAAGCTGCACTATGTAATCTTTCAGAAAACATGCTAAAATATGGTGATCGCTGTCTTAAGTCGCCTGCAAAGCCTTAAAGAATCATTTAAAAGTGGGAGACGTCAGGTTGGATTTAGCGAGTATTTTTCATACCACATCATCATGTCTTTACATATTAACGTCACACACACAGGATCAAAAATACAGTCTGGCATGGCGTATTGCATAGAACGATTCAGTATTTTTTGTTATTACAGATCATGTATTAGCAACAAATTTAGACTCAGGTGAGGAATCATCTGTGGATGTTGTAGTCAATTCCAGTTGCATCTAATTTTTCAAAAGGCCTCAGCAGGCTATGACCAGGGATGTAGACAAAAAAAGTTTTCCGAAGTGTTGAATAGTGCTTACACTGCTTGTCCATTCTTCATTTTTATTACCGCACATTGGGTTGGTCTAGAGTTCTTTCCTCCATTTACAGAGAATAAAAACACACATTCACTGCAGCATGCATGCATAAGCAGCACTGGGAAGATTCCATTAAGATTTTATTTTGATTAAGGTTTACATGTGTTGTTGGCAGTTCAAGGCACAAGCTGAGAACAGACATTGAGAAGATTAACCCAATTCGAGAGGTTTTCTGCCCTTGTTAACATTTAAAGTGCGCTGTTCAATTATTTAAGTGTCAGCCATGTTTTTGCACCAGCTTCGATTTCCTTTTGGAGATGTGAATTTGTATGCAATTATAAAAAAATGGGCAGATATGAAAAATGCAGAATGTGCTGAGCATTGTAAGCGATGTGTGCAGCATGGTAGCGAGTGTCTTACGCTGTTTTGTATGACAAAAAGGCAGAAACTACTAAGTGGATCCTTGTAGGATTGCCTAATATAGAATCATAGCAAACTAAGTCACCATTATGAACCATATCTGAGCGTCCTATTAAAAAAATCTTTCATCACCCCATCTACGTCTAGTGCTAACCCCAAACTCTGTTTATGGCTGGCATATTTGGCCGGTGGCTCGTGAAAAGCTGACAGATTATCAATGTAACTGAAGCAATGGACCCTTTCAGGGAAAGTCACCAGTAAGATGCGAAAGCAGAAAAACAACCTCAGCTAATTTTTGTCTAGCCTTAGGCTGGCTGACCTCCTGCTGGGGCTCTGCTTTCATGTAGAGATGTGCCTTTGACTCTGGCACTTTGTTTATGTTTTGCCATAATGCAGCTGTTAAAATATGTTTGAATGATGTAATACATATACCTGTGTGTTGTGCTTTGTCACATTCAGAGAAGGCATGAAACAGGATACTAAATAGGTGAGAGTGCACAGTTATTGGCTGCATATATATGACAAACTGCATATATGAGATAAAATTGCTATAAAACTATAAAAAGTCTAATATGAAAAAAAACTAATATGAAAATCAGCACTCTAAGGGGTTAAGTGAGGTAATTTCACTGTGCACTATTGTATTTTGGTTGGACGGAAATGGTTAAAATCTTTAAAATGCCCAGACTGCATAATCAAGATTTCTATTAATACAGTATGTCAGTATATACAGCCAAGAACTCGCTCACATTGGTTAGGACTTCATAAGATCAATTGAAATAACACGTCAAAATTACCACTAACAGCTGAGAGCAGTAGAATCAACCAGTTGCATTCAGATTTCTAAAGGGTGGGGTCATTTTGTGAGGAGTAACACTAAAGGCCTTCTAGAAGTCATAGATATGTTTCTGTTAGATATCTGTTTCTCTTTGTTTCTTCCAGACTTGCTTATTGTAATGTGATATATATAGGGATTAATCAGTCTCTATTGCAACGTCTGCAAACAGTCCAGAATTCTGCTGCCAGGTTACTGACTAGCACTAAGAAAAGAGAACACATCACTCCAGTGCTCGTTATTTGTTTTTAAGGCACTAAATAAGCTTGTATTACAGACCTGCTAACACCCTCAACCTCTCAACGTTCTCTTAGATCATCTTCACAGAACTTGCTGATTGTTCCCAGGGCTCGGCTGAAACTTAAAGGTGATCGTGCATTTGCGGTTTATGCTCCGAGACTTTGGAACAGTCTTCCGCTCAAGCCACTTCTGTCTCTGTGTTTAAATCAGGTCTAAAAACATACTTTTACAAACTTGCATTTGAATAGCAGAAGACTGTAGTGATGTAAGGTGCTGCTAGTTTTCTTTCTTTCTTTCTTCTAAGTCCCAATTCGTCCCACTCCCATAAGAAACACTCAACTTTCGTGCAACTCCCATCCACAACGTAGACATTTCATCCAGCCTCGTCTGCAGTTCAGTACGAGGGTAAATGCCGTCCACTGGTTGACACAGTTCTTTACAAATAAATACTTTTATCCTGAAATAATCACGACTGGAAATGAATGCCACAGCTGAGTGACTGACCGGTTAAAGGCTCCGTCATTCCTGCAGTACAGTAATACAATTCATCTGTTGTTCACATGATTGGTTGTTTTTTAACTTTCTTACTTTCTTACTGATTATGTTGCTGTCTTCCCTTTAGTAATACATGCTGATTGTATATAGGCTGTTTATTATAAAATGACGTTCAGTGCTCCAACATGCACTCAATTGGTTAACTGTCTTGCACATGACATCAAAATTTAGTCCCCCCATTTTGGTTGGACACACTGGTACCAAACTAAAGGCCAGCTCTAATGCCCATTGGTACACAGAAAACATAGTTCCCTTGCTTCACAGCCCAATGCTCGGAGGCTTCATACCCTGTACTTGTGTAGCACTTTGTCATTGTTGCCCTAGTTTAACCAAACTGCATTCTGTGTTCACGCCACTGATATACTGAGACCCTGTACTAATTTAGGTCAAGAGTACCAATAAACTAAAGAAAGAACAATCAGGAACATTTAGTCTTTAGACAGCAATAACTGTGTTAGTCAAACACATAGGAGACGTATTCTAATGACCTTTTTCTTGCTCTGTTTTATCTCCAGATAACAGCCTTTGATGAGCTCCAAGCAGATTTCAAAGTCCCGATTGATCAAGGCAATCCACTGCATGCGGTAAGCGGAGTTAATGTTACGTACTTGAAGATATTGCTCGTCTATATAAACAAAGTGTATGTGTGTTTGCTTTAGGGAATCGCGTTAAATCAAGGCTTCTGATCTGTGGCAGCCGCCAGGTGTGTATCCCGCCCCTGTGCTCCAGAAAGTTTTCCGTCATCTGTAGCTCTGTATGAATAATACAGCCACCAGCTGTCTCAGCTCCGTCATTTCCCCAACTGCAAACTCCATGACTGACACATCCAATCTATCACACCTTCAAAGCATGGCCAACTTCCCTAGCACTTTTTAATAAATCAGACGTTAGCAAAAAGTTACATTAACGCTGTCAACCCCATTGCCTCTCTCCACGAGCAAGCTAGTTTCATAAGGAATCTATCTGGATATGCTGCCAGGTAGGATGGCAGCCATCAAAACAACTGCTGCTGGCAAATGTTATTGTTACTGGCATTCTGCTATTGTTTGGCTTAAGCTATGTTTGATTTAGTTGGGATTTGCAGGTGCCTGTTACATCGTCTTTTTTTTACTTTTAGGGAATGTGGTCTGTTAGACTCACGCCAAACAACTGTACACTAAAATTATGTAATATTCAGTTAAAAGGAATACTTAAAAGTAATAATTCCTCCATGCTTTTTGGTTTTATACGTACAGTTCTTAAAAAAAACATACTAAACTGAGTTCATACTAAATCGTTACATGTTGTGGGGATTTGAACTTCACATCTTATTTGCAAAACCAAAAAAAAGAAGGACTAACCACTCAAAGTTCTTTAAGAACCCAAAAGTGGTTCTTTTGTTGTTTTACCCCGAAAAAAGTGTATTTCAGTCAGAGGTACTTAAGCATTTCTGTCACTTAATACTTCGAAAGCAAAAGCTGTACTTTTTACTCACTACATTTTCACAACAGCATTACTCTAGTCATCCTTTTTATCACTCTGTTAATGTATTTGTTTAATCAGGCGGTTCTATTCAGAGAGGGGGGCAAAGGGAATCCGTGATTGGCTTCTTTTACAGCTTTCAAGCCACTTGCAGTGAACACACAGGAAAAAAAGACAAATAAACAGATGAAAAAAGAACCCAAAGGAAGCGACAGCATCCAGTCAGCACTTAATAGACCACTGTAGGCATGTGTCATTCTGTAGTGTAATATATAATATATTATTATGCTAATATAAAGAACGACAAATATCTAGGCTCAATTTCTCTATTGCAAGAATGAATAGGGTTTCTAAAAATCTTTTGTCAGCTTCTTATTCTACCTTAACAGCCACTTTAAGTGATGCAGCAGTGACTTTAATCTGATTTGTAAGTCTGATGTACATAGCTGTTTACAGTTACAAATCCTATACGATGGAGAATGAAGAAAAACAAAGATAGGTAGGGTGATGTCTAATATTAGGTAGCTAATCTCTACGAGTGAGCTAGGCTATGGGTTTTATAGAATGTTTCTTGCTATCTTCATGTTCTGGTTGTTAGCCGTTTTATATGCTGCTCAGCTAAGCTTGGCTAGCTATCTCCACCTTAGTTCTGCCTTAGCCAGTCAGCTCAGTAGTTGTTTTTGTCAGCCCTTGTCTGGCTGACAAACCTGACAACCAAAACACAAAATGTGGTCTTATAGCAAGAAACAAGGGTATACACAAAGGACCAGTTTGAATAACAATTAGACGCATATTTCTCTTCATTTGTTAAATTGGAACTCACTTTATCAGCTGAAGCTATTTGGAAATTGGATGGGGATATTTTGTAAAAGTGGCAGATTTTGGAGCGTGCATAATTGTTCTTTAGTAGAGATTTCAACAATGTTCATATCTAATTATTGTAAAGGTAATCCGACATGTAAACCCAAAGTCAGTACATCTCAGAGCATGTTTTGATATTTCTAGTAAGATAAAAATGTAAGTTATGCTTTACTCAAGCCTCAAGTAATTTTTCACTAGATTTTTTAATAGCTACTTTTACTGAAGTATGGAATTTGCGACCTCTTGCTAGCGCTGATGTTGGTTTGCATCCGTGACTTTTTTTTATTGAAACTGGTGGCTAGACGTCCCTGTGCTGAAGAAGTCAGAACCACAGCTGCACTTTAACAGACCAGACTTGATTCACCTTTAATTATTACTGTCTAGTTTCCAGGTAGCATTAAGTTTGTCACTAAAACCATTTTATTGGGGCACATCATGGAAACAGTCAATGCACAGGCTGCAATGCTTCCCATTTTAAACTTGACAGTTAATGACAAAAACATTAGAATTCACCCAGTATCTTTCTTTTGTATCTTGTCAGATTCCATAAAATGAGGATGTAAGCCAGTTCTCAGTGTGGAGACATACACAGGTCTTTTCAGCAGCATAGATTTACAATAGTCTGCAGCAAATAAACCATGGGGCACCTTTAGTTTACCGATTTAGTAGTCTACTGAAAACACTAATAATCAAAGGCATTATTTCAGTGAGCAACTTACTCATTTTAATCAAACTTACCACATGAATAATATTGTATTCCTTTTTCGAATACGAATGACAACTTTGACGGCATTTAGTTAAAAATTGCTGTTTTGAACACAGTACACTTTGCCACTCCAGAACATGAGTGCCTGAACATGAGCACATTGCCTAGAATGTAATTGATAAAGCAGATGAAGTGCAGATTTCTGGCCTGCCTTTTACTGGTGCTCACTTCTCCCGAAGTAGACAAGCTGTACTTGACTACATGAGAGGAACCACATTGTTCTCGACTCACTGTGCTCACGTTGAGTGTGACGCACTGAAACTGCCACCTGCCTCTTCTTCCTCCTACCCTTCTCAGCGGGTAGGAGGGAGAACGGTGCAGGATTTGGAAATCTGGATGGTGCTGGGTGGTGGGTTGGTGTGGGGGGGTAGTGCACTGAAAGATTGATGGCCTCCCGGCTGATCTCGTCTCTCAGTTGACTCACTCTCGCACCCTGCCTGGCTAATTGGTGGCTTCTGTCAGTCTGGGGCTTTACCCCAGCAGGCCCAGCAGGGTCAGCGGAGACAGCGACGCACAATAGCACTGCAGCAACCGCAGCCTTATTCTCTTTCAGTGAGAGCCAGCGGGGCTCCAGGTAGGAGCTGAGAACAGCCTGTCTGGCAGAGGGGCGAAGATGGTGAGTGTGTTTGTGTGTGTGTGTGTGTGTGTGTGTGTATGTGTGTGTGTGTGAGGGAGAACGTGTGTAGGCAAATACACTACAAACAAAAGAGGTGTAGTGCTGTAATACAGTGCATACAAGATAACTGAGCAATAAACGCCAGTGTACCAGACTCTGCATGAGTCATCAGACTTTGACCATATTACTTATCACAACATACATTGTAGAGGTGGGGTAAACATTGATACAGTATAACATGGTGATATTTTGGGTTTAAAAATAATATGCTTAGTGTCCCAGTTACCAATACTGTATAATTTAATTATTAATATATTAACATATTAATCCTCCCTTTGGTTCCCTCACTGACACAAGAATCAGGAACGCCACCAGAACACACTTATAACAGGCCCAGGCGAGATTTATTACATTGAATTACACTGAATTTATTTAAATTTAATTATTGAAATGAGCCTTATAAAGTGTAATATTCTATAAATAAATCCATATTCTCTTCATGGAAAATACAATTTGTAGTCTAGACCCAAGTTTAGACCTAAATGTTTGACTATTCAGACATTCGTTAACTGGGAAGATGTTAAATTGGAAGAAACTTAAATGACTTGAGGCTACAATCCATAAGACAGCTTTATTTTTCATTATTTGAAACATGTGCCAAGCACAGCCCCCTACTCCAGGAAAGCCCACCACTCCACCTGTATTCAGGCTTGTCCTTGTACAAATGATGGTACGAATTGTGGTATTGCCACAATACATTTTGCTAGCACATTTGTTCCATTTACTCACAGCAGAGAACATCACGCTAACCCGGTGCAGTTAGACAGCATGTGTTACCAGGTAATACTGGATCTTTATTAGGTCTGTGATGTATGTCATTTGTAACTCAAGTTTAATCCCCTCCATGAAGCGCTGGTTAATCTGTGCATGCACTGTGCTATTAGTCTCTAGCCCGCTGATGATGAAGGCTAGCAGGCCTGCTAGAGGGAGCGAAGCTGTGCTGTAAGCGTTGTAATGCACTGGACTGAAGATACAGACTTTACAGCGCATGAGGCTGCGGTTGTGCTGTCGACACAGGCAGCACATGTGGATATTCTGAACACATTCCCTCTTTTGCAGGTCAAACCTTCAAAACTTGTTGTTGTTGTTTGGTGCCAAAGCTCTGGAGCCCTAAAAATGGTAAAAGTAATAAATCACAATCATAAATATATAGAAAGTAATAAATGCTTGCAACAAATATTTAATGTATTTATCCTGTTGTAGCTTACATCACAAGAGAAAATAAATATTGTAAGATATAAGATACAAATAATTGTTGCATCTTGATGACATATAATGGGGCCTGTGTAGCAATTCCCTACTCTGATAATTAAAGCTTGGTATAATATGTATCATTTTGTTGTGTTTTTCTGTGATTTGGTGAAGTGAGAAGAGACAATAATACACCAGTGAAATACCACATTTAGAAAGGCTATGAACGCTCAGTACAATGATTTCTGATGAAAAAGCTGATGATTTTGTGAAAAGCTCCTTAAAAAAAAACAAAACAAGATAATATCATAATGGCTTGACTGCCAATCAGCTACTTTTTACTGTGTATATTATAAACTGGTTGTTGTTGTTGTTTACAGGCTTAGTATAATTCTGTGTTCATAAAACATGCAATTGTTCAGTGTTGACGATACATAACCTAACACTAAACAGATACTGTATCGATAATATTGACCGTGTCCTCTGAATGCCTATTGATTTCCAGTAAGAAGTTGAAGTACATTTTAACAATCAGTCAACGCACATCAAGACATCAGATTCTCACTTAGTCTCTGGAAATGTTGGGAAAGTTGTAGAGGCATGTTGTCATTTCCAAAACAAAACAGGCTAAACTGGGGATGAGGCACAGCATGGCACAAGCTCGCCTGGCAAGGGCACTAAGCTCCTATTGAAATGTTTGCCAAGGGGACCTGCTGTCAGCATCAAATCTTCACCCTTGTTGTTTTCTCTCATATTAAAGTCATGGATCAGTATTTTGTACCCAAACCACAAAATCTATAAGAAACTGCACATTTACGCAGTTCAGGCTTTTTTTTTCTTTGTTGTTGGTCTCGCTCGTCCTTTTGGGCCTTAAAAGGCATCTGTTGCACACTGCCCACCCTGGGCTGACGCTCAATTAGCTTCGGGTGCCCAACGGCGAAATCAGATCATCTTAAGACGGGCATTAGGAAGTCAGCCACTCAAACACAGAATAAATTACTCATCAGTAGGAGTCAAGCAAGTCTCATCAGAGCAAAGTGAGTCATGCCAGCAATACTGGTTCATTCTAAAAGCGCAACAGCAGCTGCCTGAACCTACCCAAACATGCTTATGTATTTATTTCTTTGATAAGCCACATTAGCTATTTATATTACATCAAACCCTCACGGTTTGGGTTTGTGGATGCACCTGTGTGAAGTATTCAGCAGAGTTTGGGGTTTCAAATAGCATCACCTCCTAGGAAAGGAGTTGCTGTGGAATTGTGGGGGAGTTGCACAGTGTGGATTTTTGCAGCTATTGTTGATTGTGAAATATGAATGAGGTTTCCTCCACCGGTAGCATTCGAGTCACCAAGGTAAATAAGAGCTCACAGTCAGTTGTCTAGCCTGATTATAGAAAAAGAGGAGTGGAATATGAAAAATATAGGCTGGTAAGGAGTTTCAAAGATGGCTAAACCTGAGGAACATACAAATGTATCCTACAGCGACCAATATTTTTTTATATTTTAGGTTCTGGAACACAATTCTTTTATTACTGGTCCATGTGAATAAAGATGCTGTTGGAAATGTTTTTTTTTGCTGTCTGTCCACATTTTCAAAATGTTCCTTCATGTTTAACGATAGACCCATTTCTGCCAAAGATTGCTAAACTTAGTGACAAAACCCAATCTCTAAAGACATTGAGCACCCAGAGGTCTGTCATACAACAGTGAATACAACATGTTTTGTATAAGAGTGCTTCTGACTCTAGATATAGAACAAGGTAATGAACCAGTTACTGTGGTAGTGGGTTGTATAAAATGGAAAAACGGAGGGTCCCGTTAGGTCTGGCAACACTAAAGGGACTACTGCCGCTGTCTGAACATTTCAGTCCTGAGCAGAGCAAGAAAGCAGATTGAAAATAATAATTTTAACTGAAAACATTATTGATCACTTCTTCTTAGTGATTGGGGAAGTGATGTGTGTTTCCTTATGTTCCTTAGTTGTATCTGTAACACTCCTTCTTACTATCACCAGTTTCTTGTCTGCTAAAACCTAAAATCAACTTCAGGCTAACTGGAGACTAGCTAACGCTTAGTTCAACAGACAAAAGAGTGTTTCCCGGGTTAAAGCGTTGACCCTGTCACTGGGGGACTGAGAGCATGATATCTGGAGATGCCACAGCCATCTGTGGTCTAGAGTCCAAGAGGGCATAATTGGCCTCAATGTATCTGGATGGATGGACAGATACATGGATGGATATCCCTCTTCCCCCATCACTCCATGCCATGCTAGCCACCAGGGGCATTTGATAGCTGACATGATGACAGATACATGTATCTGTCCATGTGGCAGTTAGTATTCTCCTGCAAGCTCATAGATCTGGCATTTTCAAACAGATTACTTGCTGTTTTAGTTTAACAAAAGGCCAACACTGAAAAAAGTATGTGTTTTCATGTGTCAATATTAATGTTGACAAGGCCTTAATATTGTGCATTGTTTTAAAAGCAATTCCATGGACTTAGATTACTGAAAACATTGCTGGTGGTTGACATTTTTTTCTTGTTATTCATCAGAAATGAGAGATGCTACAGAGAACAAACCCATTACAACTTTAACAAATAAAACATCTGACTTTGAAAACTGTGTTAATAAACACTGCACAAGTCCAAAAATGCCACACTTTGGCAAAATTTCAACGGATCAAGCTTTGTTTGTGTAGTCTTGGCAGATGATGTGACATGTTCCTGTACTTGAAGGCCTGTGTGAGTCATTATACCTCAATGCGCTGATAGCTGATTCCATCACTGTGCAGTCTCTGCAGCCCTAAAGCCCCACGTGGTACTGACTGGCTGCCCTATATTTACCTTCTGAAGTTTACTTTTATTAATCTTATTTACATTGTGCCAGCCCTCGCTTGTCAAGCAGCATTCACGCTGACTAACATTTCAAAGCGAGCTGGGCCTAATTGCCTGCTAATTAGAAGCGCTGATACGTCCGCAGTTATCTCAGTCTCCATAGTTTCGTCTGCAGAGTATTTGCATTTCCTTCTTCAAACTTGGGATGAAACAAGGAGAGAGGATGGTGGTGCATCTGAGCGCACAGTGAGACGAAGGCTTTTAAAGGATGGCCTGGTGTCAAGAAGAGCAGCAAAGGAGCCGCTTCTCTCCAAGAAAAAACATTAAGGACAGACTGACACTCTGCAGGAAGTATATAGATTGGACTGCAGAGGACAGAGGTAAAGTTATTTTTGCTGATGAAGCCCCCTTCAGACTGTTTGGGACATCTCCGAAAAATGTCCGGAGAGGAAAAGGTCAGCGCTACCATGAGTCCTGTGTCATGCCAACAGTGAAGCATCCTGAGACCATTCCTGTGTGGGGTTGCTTCTCATCCACGGGAGGGGGTTCGCTTAACATGTTGCCTAAGGACACTGCCATGAATAAGCAATGGTATCAAAACCTCTTTCAAGAGCAACTTCTCCCAACGACCCAGGAGCAATTTGGAGATGAACTGTTTTTTCCAGTATGATGGAGCACCATGTCACAAGGCAAAGGGATAACCAAGTGGTTTGATTAACAAAACATTGAAATTTTGGGTTTATGGTCAGGAAACTCCCCAGATCTCAATCCCATTGAGAAGATGTGGTCAATTCATAAAAAGAGGGTGGACATACAAAAACCCAGAAACTGCGATCAACTCCAAGCACTGATTAGGCAAGAATGGGTTGCCATCATTCAAGATTTTGCCAAGAAGCTAATATCCAGCATGCCGAGGAGAATTGTAGAAGTCTTAAAGAAGAAGGGTCAGCAGTGTAAATATTACATCTTTGCTTAAACTGGATGTATATGTCAAAAAAAGTTAACACACATATGTAACGCCTATAGTAGTACTTCATCATACCATATAACCACCTGACAAAAGGTTCTATGTTCAAAAGGTTCTTTGTAAAAACCAAAATTTGTGCCATTCTCAAAACTTTTGGCCCTGACTGTACACCAATCAGCCATAACATTAAAACCAGCTCCTTATATCTCCACACATTGTCTATTTTATCTGCTCCACTTACCATAAAGGAGCACTTCATTGTTCAACGACTACACACTGTAGTCCATCTGATTCTCTGCATACATTGTTTATCCCCTTTTACCCTGGTCTTTAATAATGTGGACCCCCACAGGAGGTGGATCATTCTCAGCACTGCAGTGACACAGACATGGCAAGGTATCAGTGTCACTATTTCCAGTAAGTTAGGAAAGTTAACATTATCCCACTGCTCTACTTTCTGTCTACACTTTTCACATGAGTGGCATATTCACCACTCAATACTTCAAATTTCACCAAGGGTGGAATTTCTATATTAATCACTGAAGTGCTTGGAGGTAGCAAGTGACTGGAGAGGGGTACTTAAGGGGCCAATTAAAATAGTCCTGGAGCCAGTGGCCCTGTGTTCTTATAGCTAGATCCACCAGATTAATGGGTATCTTAAATTAACTTTTACTGGCAAAACAATTCGAAGGTGTCATACTTGACTAAATCTAAGTTGTGTGTGAAATAAGAGCGTCCTTACACAACCCTTTTAAGAGGGAATGCACTTGAGCAGCACTACGGTGGTGGTACCTAAGCCATATGTGCCATTCTCTGGTGTTACAACGGATTGCAGTGCATTATTTAGAAGCGTTGGGCCACCAGTTTGAATAATGTATCAACCTGAATGAACTCTCTCTTTAGTGGGGTTCCAAAAAAGGTGATCAAAAATGTATGATTAATTCAGATTAATTCCACCTTTAAAATGCAACAGAGAGCATAAGAACAGTGCACTTTCCACTGTGTCCCTGTGCCCTTTTGTTTTATTCACTTCATTGCCCCTGGATGACTTCCTTATGCATTTTGCTTATGCGCACATATTTATGTGTTGGTCAAATAACGACATAATGTTTTGTAGATTGTATTGTTGTAGATAAAGGCAAACGAGGTAGCACATGTTCTACAGGGAAAACCCTTTTTAAAAAGCATGTATTACAGTTACTCTCTGCTAAATTCATAAAAAATGTGGCCTGTGTTCAAATTATGGCCTATTTTTTATATTTCATTTCTTTTCATTATGTTCAACTCAGCAAAGGAAGAAGAAATAACAGTTTTAGCAAAATGCAATATTAAAATGTTTTCTGTAAAGCATGTGGTAACTAATTTACACAAATTCACACTTCACAAAACATGTCACAAGAATGAACCTCAGCACATGGTCCTTTTTTTATATTTCATTTTCTTTCTTTTAAATATTTGTATATTTCTTATTTCTTTTAACTGATTCATTGTAATGATTAATATTTCTTATTTCTTTATTTATGTAAATCACTTTGAGTTGCCACTGTGTATGAAAGTTAGTATACAAATAAACTTGCCTTTTGAATATTAATATGAATCAAATATGACCGTGGATGTGAACTAACAAGTTAGATATATCTATGATACGCACTTGGTACTGTAATACTAAAGTGCTACCAACTCATTAGTAGTAAACAGAATTCCTATCAAATTCGGTCCAGCGTATTAAATTTGTTTAGGAAAGTCTGATAACACTATGTACGCCTCAATGCTGCCCAAAAAAGAGGGAAAAAAAAGAAAAAATGCTCAAAACCCAACCCAAAAATTGCCACCCAGTAATTAACGCATGGATGTGTTTTGAATCACCATATGCCATTTTGAGAAGCTGTTCAAGGACTGGGCTGCTGCTTGTTCCGCCTGGCAGTTGTTTTTCTAAATATGTCCCTCCATGTCCTTGCCAGTGCGTAGCGCTCTATAATTCCGCCAGTGAGCAGAGGCCAAGAGCTGGAGCAGACAAGCGCTTTAGGTTAGCCTGGCATACAACACACACACACACACACTCACACCCATGCAGGGAGTGTTTCGTAAGCCCGGGGGACACACTCTTAGAAAAAAAGGTACTAACTGTCGCCAGGGTGGTACTGTGCACATCACTGTGGTAGTACCCTCAGGCATACGTCTTCAGATATATCATTACAGTTATGCTTTAAAAGCTGCACTGATTCCATATACCCCCACCAATGCCTTTAAAACAGAATCTTATTTAAGGTAGCCAGTTAAACATTTAAGGGTGCATTTACATTGTCTGTATTTTGATGAGTGAAAAGGTACGGTATCATTTTCTCTGCTATGCACTGTGATATCAAATTACCTACCCCGTCGCTCTTTAGCTTCTACTTACTTTACTTTACAAGTTTAACTCAGCAATTAAACATCTAAACTAATGTTTTTAGCTTTTAGTCTAGAGTTGTGAACTGGAGAGAAATTTTTTCTTCTACAGCCTCTACAGCCTCCAAACAGCATCAGAAAAGGTAACACAAATATTAAATTAAAATATTAAATCTGAGCCAGTCTGTGTGGAGTTAGCATGTTCTCCTTGAGCTTGAGTGGGTTACGGGTACTACAGTTTCCTCCCACAGTCCAAACACACGCATGTTAGGTTGATCGTTCACTCTAAACTGCCCGTAGGTGTGAGTGTTGGCCATGTGATGGATGGGCGACCTGTCCATGGTGTACCCACTGATGCCAGATGACACAGGGACTTGCTCCAGCCCCCACCATGGCCCTGACTAGCGGGAAAAAGCGGAAGATAAAGGATGGGTGGATGTCCATGCATTCTCTTTTACTATTAAAACATTTGGTGATAATGAGAGCCTTTAAAAAACTATTAAAGTTTAAATACCACTAGTGATTGCAGAGTGATTTCTCTTTAAAGACGCGAAACATGTTGCTGGTTTATATGCAAAGCATGTGGGCATGGCTTTGACATTTGCTTGACTGCACGCTTGAAGTAACATGAATAAAATTCATGAAAAGTAGTTTTCTTAAATTAAAGACACTTTTATTTCATAAGAGACTGTGAATGTTAAAAAAACAGTGTTACAAGATCATATGTACTACAAATTAAATAGAAAGTAGGTCAAAGCAGCAGCAGACTGCATACTGGTTGTATTGGGGAGGGCAATATAATCAAAGACAGCCACGCTGAGATACATCAGACAACACAACTGCAGCATTTTCATACCAAAAACTTCTGTACGACCGTTTGCGTACAGCAACATGAACAATAGCATTAAACCACAATAGAAACACTTAAAAATGTTGATGTGTTTACTGGTTGTGTAAAATGTTTCCATCAAACTATACTTTCCAACAACATTATTGGTGAAAGAGACAATATGCTGAATTTCTGGAGTTTTTCGTTTGACATAAATACACACAATCCAGCATACACACACACACACACACAACAAATTCATCTGAAGGTCACGGGCATTTCCAGAGACAATACGCCTTCTCCAGATTAACTCCACTCGTCATTCCAGCAGGCAGTCACATCCAGGCTTTGGCAGCTGAAGGCCACCAGGTCATGGTGCAGGCATTGTGCTTAGGATCAGCAGTTTGAAGCGAATGTTCTGCAGAATTTAACACTTCCTTGTTTCTCTCCACAGCGTGAAAGGCTTCGGAACATTGAGAGGATATGCTGCCTTCTCCGAAAGGTAAGAGTCATTTGGGTGAACACTAAGCCCACTCTTACCAGCCTGGACTTTTAATAATCCGTTCTCAGTCTCCTCAGGTAATGACAGACTTATCCAAGAACACTTGAATTGCAGTTAAATTTCCTGACAACTGACTCGACATGGACTCTACTGGCCTTGGATGCCCTGGGAGCCTTTACTTACTAAACGAACAAAACATTTAGTAATGTCAGTAATGTAATTATAACAGGTATTTCATAGTGATTATAAGCTGCGCCACATCAGAAAGCTGCAGAAATGTTGGTAAATATTCAAGCATCTTGAAGCATTGCTGTTGATTTTCTCATCATGACATTTTCACACAATGTAAAAGCTGCTGTTTTCAAATAATGTAGAAAAATAAAAATTAACAAAAATTTATATATTGTTTTCTTTGGATAGCGTTGATATTCCTAGCAGTCGAAATCAGGCTGATATGTACTGTCCTACCCCAAGTGTACAACGCTGAACATTAAAACAAGTTAAAAAATATTAATATACTTGGAAAAAAGTTTGATTTGATGTGGCGATGTTGACTGTTGGCTGTAAATGTTCAACATGTACGTATGGAAAAGGACTTTTTGGAGGCACTCGAAGAAGCTTTACCTTATATCATCACTGTCCAAAAAAAAAAAGAACATGTATCTACAAATAATCCTTGGGAGACATGCTCGTATTCTGTAGTAGGCATTGTGCCCACATAAGGAACTCACTCAGGAAAAAAACAAATGCTGTTTTGAAACATCTGTGGTGCTGTGGAAACATCATCATTAACACGTTCACATTCAACCCCCCCACCCCCAATCCTCCAAGTGCCTCTGGATTATGTGGTCATTTACCATTTAAAATACATATAATGCTACATGCATGCGACACACTCCCACGCACTGAAACAACATTGTGTAAAGGAAAGGCTACAATTAATCAACACTAAAATCTAATAACACCAGCTATTCCTTATGTAGTCTATTACTGCCGAAGCATCTTCATTTGCATGGATTATTTCTGTAAGGTTGGGTGGGTGGGTAGGTAGGTAGGTAGAGAATAGGTAGATGATTGGAGATGGTTACAAAACCTTTGGTTACAAAATCTTGTCATCTCATGGACATAACAGAATGTTACAAGTGTTAAATGGTGCAGCATTAAAATGAAGAAAGCCTTTCATATAACATACCCAGGTTGGGTTATCTGTAGTTTAGTGCTATACGTGATAAATGGCCAAAGCAGGAAAGGCATTCTGACTTCACAACTAAAGGGTCGGACTTGGACCCGCATGAAGTGACTTATGAACATGCCCCCCACTACAAGCAGCGCTGTCTGAACGGTGCCTACATCTGCAGAAGGGGTCTGAAACCCTTTTCATGACAAAAATGTTACATCACATGGAAATCCAGACTGTCACATGTGTACAAGTAGCAGGAAACCTTTATGGAGTCACCTGACCGCAGATCAGTCAGAGTGTGAAAAGGGCATCCAGACAGAAGAGCTCAGCAGCATAGTGTCATATTTGCAGGAGTAGCACTTCTTATCTGCAGCGTTCCAGCTCCACAACAGCACGTATTAACCCCTTCAACACTAAGGCAAAAAACAGCTGCTGCCTCCTACTCTCCTCCTGCAGTAACGTGATTATATTTATGTAGATCTTAGAAGTTAGAAGATTAGAAATAAGATCATCCACTTGCATAAGGAACTATAGAAACCTAAACTGGAGAATATTAACTGACCAGGCCAGAGCTCATAGACCACCAAAACTTAAACCTGTCATCATTAAATAAACAATAATTACAGCTTTTATCTCTGAGAGAGGAAAATTAAGCTCCATGCTTGCCTTCTATCCATCCTGACCACGGGAAAAGCCTTAATGCTATAGGTCTGAAAGCACATCAAGAAGCCGTAACTGAGAAAAGGAAAGTGGTAAATCAAACAAAGAAGCGGCTGGTCTCAGAACTGTGGACTGACCACTCTAGACTGCAGCATCATGGAAAGTGTTGGGGATTATTTGGATCATGTGAAACTTTGGAGGCGTAGAAAAACATCTCTGCTGATTTTTGCTGATGTTTTCCTGAAAGCCGCAGAGAACGAGTGGACACACTAAATACAGAAAACAGTTGAGTCTTCGGTGTAATTTGCTGTTGAATGAAGTAACCAATGAGTGGTCTCTCATGTATGCACAGTATTGTGTATTTTTTGGCTTTTGTCACAAACCACATTTTTTTAACCAGCAAACAAATACATGCATCATGCACTGCTCTGATTGAACAACACTCAGAGATCCAAACTGCAGTCTGAATGAGTTCACTATTGCAGTGCAACAAGAAAGGCAGATCTGTATTTCCTTCATAGTGATATTCTATGATAGAAACAGTAGTGTATAGAAAGCTGCAGCTCCTCATTCTGATATACTGTATTATACTGTCCCACATGGACATACATATGTCTCTGAATGTATCAAGACATTAGGTAGGACAGGGTTAACCCAGATATACAAACTCACATAAACTCACATCTAGTGGAATTTGTGGTAATATTATTTATTTAGAGAAAAAGTTTAGAAGGGTTTTCATAAGAAAAGATGAAGAGATGAGCTAGACACACAATTTAGTTTTCTTCTGACTCTTAGTGTTAAATTGACCTGAATATTGCTTTAGCTTTAGCTCAAGGTGGTGTTTACAGTAATCCAGTAGAACTCCTGCGGAGGAAGCTGCTGTCTTTATGGTTTCTGGCCTGCTTACACCCGAAGCCTCATGTGATGTGACAGAGTCTCTCAGACACACATGCACACTCTCTCTGTTGGGGTCTGTATGCCGGAGGTGGGCTTGAGAGGTGTCTTTTATTATCTTTGTGGTAAACAATTAGCCTAAGGCTCATATTGCATCCCACTGGGGCGGGGTGCCCTTGCTTCGTTGACCCTGCATGGTTTATTTATGGAGGCTTTACATCAGTGCTTTAATACTTCCGCATATCGCAATGGATACAAGGCTACTGTCAAATGTTATTAATGTATCAAGAAAATGATTATTATTTTATTATCACTGTGATAATTGCATTTTTATCCACTTTCTCCAATTTGCCATATTTTGTTTCATTATTTTTTAATGATTTAATAATATTTAATTAATAGTTAACATAATTAAAAAATATATGTTCATGTTATTACGTTTATGTAAAACACTTCTTGCTATGCTTGAAAAGCTAATTCAGCATACTTAAAAAAATTGTGTTGGGTCAGCATAATTCTATCAGCGATTGGCAGAACTATAAAAAGCTGCCTTAATTTGTATTTTTTTGGCTCAGTTCTTTACTTTTTAGAGTGTAGGATGTTTTCCTGTATAGTTTCTAGCTGGATACAGTCAAGCAAGCTCTCCTATTTGTGAAATCAACCAATTATGTGTTGATTTTCAGTGGGTGGGACCAGTTTCCTGAGTAAAAAACACATTTGTATATGTATGTAAACAACTTAGCCGAAGGCTGCTCACCACAACAGAAATCAGATCAGAAAGCAAAGAATTTTTTCACAAATGTTTAAAAGAACAGTCAAAAACACTTTAAATACAACTTACCAACACAATTCAGTACAAATAAAAAAAACTATTTCCTGATAAGACAAGAATGAAATGCTCAGTAAAGTAAAACTACACAGTAGTCGTATAATTAGTTCACAATAGTGGAGGCACAGCGTAGACTAGAAAGACTGACACTGCGTTTCACTACAGACATTATTTCAGCTAGAGTAGCATAAGGTAAAGTCTTTGATCTTCACCTGCACCTCCCAGGCATAGACAAGCCTAAAACTGATTGCTCTGAAAATCTTTCATCTCTC
Source organism: Megaleporinus macrocephalus (assembly GCA_021613375.1). NCBI lineage: Eukaryota > Metazoa > Chordata > Actinopteri > Characiformes > Anostomidae > Megaleporinus > Megaleporinus macrocephalus. The sequence continues at coordinate 22,017,136 of CM038707.1, read as the reverse complement.
TATCTTTAATGCTCACTGCTTTATGAATACCAAAAGATGATTTTTTGCATAACCAATGAATGCAAAACCAGCTTGAACTCTCTTGTGCAGAGCACAGAACAACACTCCATTTCAGTTGAGAGCCAGTCAGATGCACTGTATGACACCGAGTAATTGCATGGAGTTCTAGGAGCCATTAATTCACCATTACTTACACAGTTCTTTGTAAAATACATGCAATATATATCACACAGTCATTCTGCTTATAAACACTTCCTGCTGTTTATTATGTTAATGCAGTTCCTGTACCATTCACTATTTAAGCTAAAATCTGATTACTAAAGCTAATAATATTGCTACCATTAATAAAATCGTAATGAAATTAATATAATGCTAATTAGTGGCTACTAGCTCATAAAAGTACATTTTAGTAAAAACACAAAAATGTAAACACCAAAAAGTTTTATAGCCATATGTACCAGTTTTGAATTTGAGTTCTGTTTTTGAAAACAATACTAGCTGATGTATAATGGGAAGCATAATTTTTATTTTTCTCATTAAAATGAGATACTAAGCAATGATATTTATTGTATATGTAAAGCTCTCTCCCAATATATACATATATATATCACAAACCATTTGTGCAATAATTCAAGAATTCTGTGAATGAAATGTGATTAAACTTACTGTAATATACTGTAAGATCTGCTATATTATCTCATTTTTGTCAATATTTTAATATGATTACATATGGATAATATAATTTTATTAAAACGATTTTTGGTCAGTTCAGTACAGTTCTGAATCATCTACAGCTCTGTTCATCAGCTTAGACTCAACTTCGTAATTTAATTCTCAAAAGCATTATTTAGCAGATCTTATGTGCCTAAAAGTCTAAGGATTCTTCAGTTTATTCCTCTTATTTTGTATGTATTTAAAATGTATAAATGTATATTTAATGCATAACCAATCCACGAAAATCACAGAAACATGCTTACCAAACAGGAATGCTTATCCATGGCTAACATTTAAAGGTTTCTTAAGTGCTCCAGGTCCACCATTCGGTGCCCAGTTGTTGAAATCCAAGCTGATTGGAAAAGCAGCATTACTTCAGATATATGCTATAAGAAGTGTAGGTTCTCATTTCATCCTCAGCTTTTGACTGACAGCCATGGCATAGTGGAGTTGATATTCATCAGCAGCTCCAGTCTCTGACTGCATGCTTGACTGTGTATGGAAATTGAAAATAAGCATGAAGGTGGCAAGATAATTGCATTGGTGTATGCAGTACATGTTTGTGCACGACAAAGTGGTTTCATGCATGCCACTGCGCACATCGCCTGTAAGTTCATGTTATATGAATCGTTATATTTGGAAGATGTTGGTATTTGAGGACTGGCTTCACTTTTCAAACATCTAACCAACATTTCTGCAAAAAAAGGTATTGATATCACTTCTTATAATTTATTAGAGCTTTACACATGCATTTATAAGGTATACGGCACGCCAGGCATAAGCTTGTTTAATTAAGTAGGCACAATTACATGTGTATCACTTTATAAAGTAAAAGAAAGTGGCATTGTTAAGCCAGAGGTTTCTTTACAAAACATCTGTACAATTACTAGCATGCTACAGAGGGCTGCTTTAGTTATATCAAGTAGTAATATAACATAGAGCATATACAAATAGTATCATAACAGAAAATATACAAATAGTATTATAACATAGAGCATATACAAGTAGCATTATAACATAGAGCATATACAAATAGTATTATAACATAGAGCATATACAAGTATTAATATACCATAAAGCATATACACATAGTATTATAACATAGAACATATACAAATAGTAATATAACATAGAGCATATACAAGTAGCATTATAACATAGAGCATATACAAATAGTATTATAACATAGAGCATATACAAGTATTAATATACCATAAAGCATATACAAATAGTATTATAACATAGAGCATATACAAATAGTAATATAACATAGAGCATATACAAGTATTAATATACCATAAATCATATACAAATAGTATTATAACATAGAGCATATACAAATAGTAATATAACATAGAGCATATACAAATAGTAAAATAACATAGAACAAATACAAATAAGTAAGGGGGTATGTGCTTATTTAGCCTGTGAAAAGAAGGAAGGACAGATGTTTTGAGTTTGATTTAAAAGGTTTCTATGGTCTTGGTAAGGTAATATATTCAGGAAGCTTGGGTCAGAGGCACTAAAGGATCTAGCTTCAGCTGTGGAGGATTGTGTGGTAGAGATTGTAAGAAGGCCTGTATCAGTGTGTCGAGGTATATGAACAGATGCGTGTAGAAGTAGAAGATCAGAGAGGTTTGGAGAGACAAGTCCATGAAGTGATTTGTGTGTTATTAAGAACTGAATACAGGGTGTCAGGGCAGATTTCCTAGTGTGCGTAAGTAGTCTAGCGGCAGAATTCTGTAAATACATGACATAGAAAATGAAATGTACAATCTTTAGAAATGTAACATAGCTCCACAACTGCTTCCCATAATGTACTGTTTACGGTGATATTTAGGAAAAAAATTCTGTATGATTACAGAAATCTAAAACAAAGGTCATTCCCCATGTCCCAGCCCTGTGTGCTTAGCTCGTACTTAGTGCATTTTCCAACGCTGAATGTCAAGGTGAATCTTCTGCCAGCCAATCACAGGCAGTCGTTGGGGAATACTGAGTAATCCCCCCTGCTTACCACAGCAGCGGGTGTTTTTTCTTCAAACGGAGCACTACGTTTTGATGTTGCAGTACAAAGGTTTTCTGTCCTCTCCATCACACCACTTCATACACACATTCATCTCCAAAAGGCATTCAAATAGAGTGAGCAGTAACTGGCAATGACACAGACATGCTGAAAGGCAGTGCATTGCTTCTGCTCTGCAACAGCCTTGCTCTCTCTCTGTTAACCCTAGCAAAGTGATGATTGTAAGGTTTCTCATTAAATACAGGTCACGTAAAATGTAATAGTGCTCCATTTAGCCAGAAGTGCATATTATTACAGATGACATGACTGAGCACTGGAAAGTTTTCTGATTAAAACTTGTTACCTACCACAGATACAGGGGTTGGACAATGAAACTGAAACACCTGTCATTTTAGTGTGGGAGGATTCATGGCTAAATTGGACCAGTCTGGTTGTCAGTCTTCATTAATTGCACATTGCACCAGTAAGAGCAGAGTGTGAAGTTCAATTAGCAGGTAAGAGCTCAGTTTAGCTCAAAATATTGCAATGCACACAACATTATGGGACATACCAGAGTTCAAAAGAGGACAAATTGTTGGTGCACGTCTTGCTGGCACATCTGTGACCAAGACAGCAAGTCTTTGTGATGTATCAAGAGCCACGGTATCCAGGGTAATGTCAGCATACCACCAAGAAGGACGAACCACATCCAACAGGATTAACTGTGAACGCAAGAGGAAGCTGTCTGAAAGGGATGTTGGGGTGCTAACCCGGATTGTATTCAAAAAACATAAAACCACGGCTGCCCAAATCACGGCAGAATTAAATGTGCACCTCAGCTCTCCTGTTTCCACCAGAACTGTCCGTCGGGAGCTCCACAGGATCAGTATACACAGCCGGGCTGCTATAGCCAAACCTTTGGTCACTCGTGCCAATGCCAAACGTCGGTTTCAATGGTGCAAGGAACGCAAATCTTGGGCTGTGAACAATGTGAAACATGTATTGTTCTCTGATGAGCCCACCTTTACTGTTTTCCCCACATCCGGTAGTGTTATGGTGTAGAGAAGCCCCAAAGGAGCGTACCACCAAGACTGTTGCATGCCCAGAGTGAAGCATGGGGGTGGATCGGTGATGGTTTGGGCTGCCATAGAATGGCATTCCCTTGGCCCAATACTTGTGCTTTGATGGGCACGTCACTGCCAAGGACTACCGAACCATTCTGGAGGATCATGTGCATCCAATGGTTCAAACATTGTATCCTGAAGGCGGTGCCGTGTATCAGGATGACAATGCACCAAAACACACAGCAAGACTGGTGAAAGATTGGTTTGATGAACATGAAAGTGAAGTTGAACATCTCACATGGCCTGCACAGTCACCAGATCTAAATATTATTGAGTCACTGGGGTGTTTTGGAGGAGCGAGTCAGGAAACACCAGCATCACGTAGTGACCTGGCCACTATCCTGCAAGAAGAATGGCTTAAAATCCCTCTGACCACTGTGCAGGACTTGTATATGTCATTCCCAAGACCAATTGACACTGTATTGGCTGCAAAAGAAGGCCCTACACCATACTAATAAATTCAGTTTCAGATGTCAGATGTAACAACATAGGACTAAGGATCCTCTGGACACCTTTTCCAGTTATTATAATGGTTTGCAAGAGGAATACATTACACTAAGCTAACCTTTAATCTTCCTGAACCTTACTTATTAACAGGTCAGTGGGTCAAGGATTAACTAAATGTACCCTTACAAAAAAAAGTATACGTAATGTTTATTAGTAAACATAAGTTAAAGCATATTTACCAAGTATACTTCATGTAGTAAGTATATTTATATCAATGTTCTAATAGTACTATACTTGTATGTGAACTATTTCAATACTTGTTGAGACTAAAATGATCCACTTTTATTGTATAAAAGTAAGTACACTTGAAGTGTCAGAATAGTAAACTTTGAGTACACATCTAATTTACTTTTGTACTGCAAGTTAGTTTGTTTATTCATTTATCTTCAAGAAAACATATCATGCAGACATACACATTCACACCTAGGGGGCTATTTAGCATATTCAGTTTACCTGACTGTACCCCACACAGTAGAACATGCAAACTCCACACAAAGGAACCTGGTTACTGTGGCCTTATAGTGTTTTCCTTATAGTCTCTATAGTTTACTACTAATATACTAGTTTTTTACTACGTATTTCTTTTTAGAGTACATGACAAGGGTCCAATTTAGTTTTCCTTTTTTTTCAGTTTCAAATATGTTTTTAAATGTCTTTCAACCAATCAACATTTATTTGTATAATACTTTTTACAACCAGTGTTTTCTTAAAGCAGCTTTACACAAAAGCAGTTTATGAAAACGAGGAAACAAAAAGAATGATGATAAGAAAAGACTTCATGCATAGCAACATAAATATAAAACTAGATTTTTACTTTGAATATACTTACCAGTGAACTTCACATAAAATAAACAAGGCATACTCAGAATAAGGAACATTTTGTATTCTTTATAAATGTGTGTGTGTGCAGAAATGTTAAATGTTATCGAACTGCAGTCATGTGGCCACACTGCTTTTTTTTAAGGCAGCAGTGATAGTATTCAGTGATAGTATTTTATATAAATGGAGGTCGCTTGTTTTTTTATTCCAGGGATCCATTCTGAGATCCAACAGCACAACCTGATATTTATTGTTGTTATTCTGTGGATCATGCACTCCAGAATGATCCCTTGTTTGGTACGTTTAAAAACAGCAACTGCTGTCAATGACTCTACAAGCAGAAATTTGACTTTACTTTAGGGCAATAATCATGAGGCTACATGACTCCTCTTCATGACAACTGACCTAAACCCATGATGCTTTGCTTGATTTACAGACAAAACCTCTGATAAAGCACGTGCAGACAATATGCCAATGACATACTAACAGAATAGAACTGCGGAAATAATCTTTATTATTAGGATGCTTGAATGCATCTGTAAACTGATGTCTGTAAACTAAACCGAAATGTGTGCAAGAGAAACACTTTAGTTAGTGGATCCTATTAACAGCTTACATAACTTACTTACAGTAATAAAGTCATTTCAACTTTTACATTTTGTTTACACAAGCAGAAAACCATAAAGTAGTATCATTACACAACAATATTTAATGAGCACAGATTTCAACAATAACAACTGGACTTCTTCAAGGAGTGATATAGGCAAGTTAATATGCCTTAGGTCTGTCTTGAGAGGCTTGTGATGTTTCTCTTCTCACTGTACTTTTTTAGCCTGACTCTAGTGACAGCCACAAACTGTGTGTTGTCCCAAAAACACCCCAGATACTTTTAATGCGAAATGTACTTGGGTTTTTAAGTACACAACAACTAAAGAAGTAAGCATATATTCTTTGACAAATCAAAAACAGTGATAAGCGATACTGCTATTCTGCAACCAGTTATTTCAGCCATAATCTCAAAATACAGTGGTCATGTAAAGAAAATAAGATAGATTTTAAGGCGCATTGTCTGTCAAAGGTTACTTTTGGCAGGTAACGTCAGATTCTTCCTGTCATTGAGTTGACATGACACTTGTCTTGAGTGAAATGACATAGCACGTTACAACCACTGACAATGTAGTTTGTGTATATGACAGTTGCGTAATGCTGATCTCAGACAGTTTAAAGGTGCCATAGAAAGATATAGTTATATGTATATATGTTGATAGTTCAATCAGGAGAGTTTAGTACTAATATAGTTCCAATTCCAATATCCTAAACTGTTACATAACAGTCATGACTCTACATATAATAGCTCATGTTCTAGCCCACTAGGAAACGGTGACAACAAAGCAAGAGCAATGGTGGATTACACATGCAGAAATGTACCTTTCTAGGCTGTGAAGGAGGCCAATTTTCTAAATAATTCTCAGCACGCATGGTTGATAGTCATCTTTAAACAAAGCTGACGTTTCTTCCCATTAGCCAGATTCTTAACGGAATATTTAGTTCCACCTAGGACTGGGCGATAAAACAGTAACAATAATTATCACAAAATAACATTACCTTGATAGAACTATTAGACGTAGTCGATAGAAAGTCGATAGAATTAAGTTCCGCCCATGTTTTGAGAGACAACATGAATAGCCAATGAGAACGAGAATAGTGCCGCCCCATACCTAACAAGTGGCTGAACTAGAGTTCCAGACATTGCTTGCTTGGTTGAATTTGGTTACTGCAGGTGTTCACACTCAAGCAGTGAGAACAAAATAAGAGAAAATGTCAACAGAAAAAGTTAACGTCAGCGACACCATTCCCAAAGAACACACCTCAACCAGTCCAGAGCCCTGGGGGGGAAAAGGCCATCCTAGACTTAATGTATTAAAGGGTACCCACTGGACATTTAGAGGCACAAATGACACGTGGCCTACATACCTCACAGACAAGAAATTTTTGGACTATATATGTGGCAGAGAGTCATTTGAGAACCAGCTGCGTGTGTTTTAAAGCTCCCGCGGTATCAAGAACAGCCTTAGCACGGGATGCTTAAGAAACGGTAATATATATATATATATATATATATATATATATATATATATATATATATATATATATATATATATTATTAACAAAATATTTATATGTATAAGAATATAAGTAATTTCCTGCCAACGATTTAGTGTGATAGCTCTTGTTTCAAAAAATGACTCTGTTCACTAGTAGCATCTTTTAAATTACTCACAGCATTGATGTGGGATTTGTTCAAGCTTTATGTTCGCAATTAAAATACTTTATTTCCTGGCACGCAGTGAGATGGTGGTAAGAAATGTTGGCCGCAACATCAGGCAGGACCTCACAGGACAGTTTAACATGTATCAGGCACCCTGCACAGTCGCCTTTCACTCTCTACTCCGTGATTGGTCGAGGGCCATCTCATTAGTGCTGCTTTCTCTCCATACCCCACTGCTGTTGGAGAGAAAGGTAAAAAAAATACCCCATTCAGCCCTGGAGCAGGAGCTTTGCCTGCCTTAAAAAAGAGCCGAGGGCAGGTGGCTGGGATTCAGTCAGGAATCCCTGTCTCAGCCGCAATCACATACTTTTGGCTCCGAGTAGGTTGGACCTAATGAATATGCATGAACAGCCAAGATCGATTGCGTAACCTAAAAATCAACACAATAATAAATGAAATAAAATGGAACACAAGCCAGACTGAGCATTTGTGCTTATTAGCTGTGATGTAGTTGCTAAGCTGGCCTTTAGAAGAGGAACCATTAAAAATTAAGTACTCCCTCCCACTCGCCTCTTGTTATCAAATCATCCTGCAGCCAGCCCTCCCTGCCAGCGGGAAAAAAGATGGGGGGGGGGGGGGGGGCGGGGGGGCACGATCTCCCTTAAAAAGGCAGCACTCTTTAAAAATAGCAGCATTGTGTCTCAAAGCGCACAAGCCTGCGACTCTGGGTGTTGAGAGGGGCGGCGACGGACCCATTCGCCTGTCACCGAGCGCTGAGATGACACGCACTGGGCAGAGGTGTGGCTCACACTCTGTGGTATCATTAACTCAAGCCCTTATAAAGGCAGGGGAGCAGATGTGCAAAGTCTTCTGAGGCAGAATTGAGGCACAAAAATGATGCGTTCAGTGAGAAAGCAAGCACTGTATGTGAAACTGGTGTTCATGGGGAAGATATTGGAAATGTGATCAGTTATATATTTCTTTTGATTTATTAATGTGTTGGTATTGACACAGATTTCCTTTATAGGCAACCTCGACTGTTAAGCCATGTATGACTTGAGCAGTGTTTGTGTCCAATACTACTAATATATGACATTTAAGTTAAATTTTGCTGATGTAGGCCACCACTGCCAAGCTGATGTCATATGGTCGCAAAGGAATCAGTCCTACTGAAAATAAGACTAATAATCTAATAATAATCTAAATATCCATCCATCTATTATCTTCCGCCATATCCCACAACTCATGGCCACAGGAAGGCTGGAGCCAATCTCAGCGCCATTGGACGAAACCAGGATACACCATGGACAGGTCGCCAGTCCATCACATGGCCAACACACACTCACACCCAGGACAATTTAGAATGACCAATCAACGTAACGTGCATGTGTTTGGACTGCGGGAGGAACTAAATTAGGTATTTTAAATTAGATTTATCTTAATCTTCCTCACTCAGTGGACGAGAGGGGGCCACTATTTGGGAGCAACAAAAAAACAGCCTACTATTAAAAGGATTTTATTTAGTTTAAGTAATCACATACTAATAAAAACAAACTCTGCCTGGTGGTCATAGCATATTTAACAAAGGCATTACAGGCCTTGAACATGTGCTGCAAGTATATTTACCAGCTTTTACTACTTCACGTACTGACTGTACTTTTTAATTGCGTGCTTCTTAATTAGTGACTATTATAAATGATTTTGTAACTGCTGTTACTTATGTAACTATTACTTATATACCAAGCCCATCTGGTTAGGGTTAGTCTGTTCAGACACAGATGGCCATCACACCAAATGGTTACGAGAAGTTTATGGTTCAGCAAATCCCATCGGCAGGAACCTCCCAAGGAAACCTGCCCCAAACCCAGTAGATAACGACTTGGCCAGACGGGTCACATGGGCCAGATGAAAAATGAAGACAGGCCTATAAGACCTTTCCTAGAGGTTGGCTGTACTGTGGTATCTTAAAGAATAAAGCATATACTCTACACTGGTCTCCCTCCTCAAGCCGTCACAACACCGCTAATAAACAATTTGGCTTTTCAACATTTGACATTTTGCCTGTGAGAACAAGACCTCGTATCTCTTTCTTTTCTCACATACACGCATCTCTCGTACATACATCTGGTCTACAGTACTCTTCCACATCAGTGCAGTTCACTCGGCTCTGTTCTGTACAGCCTCTGGCCTCAGGTTAATTCTCATTCCGCCGCTCTGACACAGATGTAACCTGGAACAACACACTTTTAAAGGCTGGGAGCTTGCGACATGCACTCAGCTCGGCGCTGTTATAGGCTTTGTGATTGCTGCACTCTCAGAGAGCAGAAGGGCGCTTTAGGGCTCAGAATGAAACATGGCTGCCAGCACAGTTCTCTGCCATGGAAATGCATCTTTCTGCAGTACAATGCAGCCTCTGGATGGTTAAAGTGCCTTAAGAGAATACCTAGTACAAGATTACAAAACAAGAAATGCAGTCCTTTGTCACTCTTGTTCTAAGTAAAGACGTATTCTGAATGTAGTAAATGAACTTATTTGAACCTCTTTTGTCCCATTTAGAGTTTGTAGAACTCTGAAGAGTTGTTAGTATGCTTTGTATCCAACAGTACACTATAACTTAAATTATCGTAGTCCTCATATATTCTTAGGAAACATTGTGGGTGGCGTAGGTGTATAGTGTAAGTGGTCACATGACCACGTGAGCCATTTACTTCAAGAATATATGGGAGAAACAGAAAGGCCTTTGAATAAAATTTGAAGGAATACAATTTATGATTCTAGTCATGTTGTAGCACAGCTGTCTAATGACCCTGAATCTGGGAGGGGCTGGTGTGAGGTGCTGATTGGTGCTGATTGTTTTCAGATGTTTGTCTCAACCAGTGCATCCATTCTCCACCAGGCACTTTGTAACAGTTTTGCATTCCAACATCACAACCATGCTCCCATCATTGTTGGGTGAGCTTCACAGAGCCATGCAAACTGTCTGCAACTTGGGATAGAGCTGGGCTGTAGTGCCTTACGTTTTTGGTGTTAGCTGTGTAATCCTTAGGTGAAATTAACCATTACATGACTGTGAAACCTACCAAAGAACTGCGATCAGTTCACATAATTGTGATGAAGCGATTATTATATTAGCCTATGTCAAGTCTGAGGAATGCACAGTGTCAGCGAGGCAACTCTCAGATGTGTGCATGTTCTAAAGAACTGAATGGAAACAGTCCGTTCACATGCTGCCCTATCTCCAGAGAATAGGTGTCCTTTAAAGAGAAAATGTGTGTAATTATTTGTTGCGCTTAATTATTGCTGCTGTTGAAAGAGAAAGACAGTAATTGGAGACTTGGAACTCTTTTGATCTCCTAAGGCTGAGGACAGTTTGCTGAAGCTAAAACAAGCCTGAAACTGCGGGCTGATTAGTCATCGCAGACAACAAACCAGGCAGAAAATCGCACTGCATATGCTCATATGTATACAGTAAGCAAGCCTATGTTACTTATAGGAACTGTTCAGCTATGTTAGAGGGCTGGGGTCTGTACTCTGACTGAGTGATTCAGTTCATGAATCACTCAGATCATGCAACTCAGATTTCCTCTGCACACAAAAAAAACAAACAAATGACTCTTTATATCACAGCATTAGTGATGGTGCACTGAATATAAAGCATTTTTTACTCCCTCAATATACTTAAAAACCCAAGTTTTTTGATTTACTCTTCCAAAGTCTTTTAGTTAGTAAAGTTAGTTGTTGTAATTTTGCTACAGTATATGGATCATTCAGTTCAAATTGAAGCCCAACAGTATCAAAAAATATTTTTACATTAGACATGATTTTTTCAAACCCAACGCATTGACTGAGACAGTAAAGTATAAACATACAAAACATGATTTACAGGTGCTTTCTATCAGAAACCCCTAAATGTACACTTGTGGAAATAAAAATATTGTTCTTTTTGGTTTGAAAATATTTATTTGATTTATTATATAGGAAAGTTAAAAAGACTTAGATCAATCAGAAGTTTGATTGAGCAGTCGTGGGCTGGAGGTTAGGGATCCGGTCTTGTGACTGCAAGGTTGCCTGTTCGATCCCCTGGACCAAAAGGACAAGACTGAAGTACCCTTGAGCAAGGCACCTAACCCCCAACTGCTCCCCGGGCACGGTGGATAGGGCTGCCCACCAGGCTTAGGCTTACTGCCCCCTAGTGTGTATGTTCACTAGTGTGTGTATATGTGGGTGTTTCACTGCACAGATGGGTTAAATGTGGAGGTCAAATTCTGTTGTGTGCAAACACAAGTGGCAAATAGTTCTATTCTAAATAAAAGAAACTTAAAAAAAACTGTGCCTTGTGTTTATGTCATTACTGAAATACAAAAAGTTTTTGTATTTAAGTAGGTGGAGCCATTTGGCCCAACATGGTGACTGTAAGAGTGAACCGAGTATCCTGTAAGGACGGACTGAACTGAACTGATTTTTTTCCATGCAATGTTTTTTAACATAATTAGTTATTAGTGTTGATATCTGCTACAACTAGACTTTCATTATTGGTTATACAGTCAGCCCAGAAGTTACATTTGGAAGCTCTACCCTTATAAAGAAAGTCTAGAACACACCCTGTACTCCTGCAGAGGAGGGATACGAGCATAGCGGACCCCGTCCTGACCTGAAAAGTGTGTGATTAGCTATAAGTGGTGTTAATTGGCAAGTGCTGTTGCAATGACCAGTTAGAGTAATGATAGAAAGAGAGAGAGAGCTAAGTGCAGAAAGGAAATAATGAGAGAGAGAGGGAGAGCGAAAGAGAGAGAGAGTGAGTGGGCGATCTGGTGAACGACACCATCACAAAAGACCTCTCATTAGGTAACTGAAGCCTGAAGAGCTCGTCATTCACCCCCTGTTCTCCTGCGCAGAGGGAGGTGGGTGCGTTTGGAAAGTCGTGCTTGAAAAGCACTCGATGCTCCTGAACTCTGCAGCTCAATCATCCTCAGTGACAGCCCACCTAATTAACAGATAGGTAGGCCAGTGGCGTTGGGTGAGTTGGCCCTTGCCGGATGCTTAATTACAGGCATTTGAAGCTCTGGGTGTTTGGAGTCAATGGAACATGGAGATCTGTGCATTAAAGAAAATGTGTCCACTGAACAAAAAAGGCAATTAAAACCTGTAATGAGTGGACATTTTCAGTATAAATACATCTGCACAGTTTGTAAAGGAAAAGATAGTAAGATACTGATTAGTTTGTGTACTTTTCACCAAAGTAGAATTTGGAAGTTTATACTAAAAATTATACAATAAACACTAGATACACTAGATACACTAGATATCCTTCTCAGTAGTTGTACAGTTGTAATCAGAGATGGCTCGTAAATAAGCTTACTTACATGTAAGCTTATAGAAAATTAAGTTTCCCTTCATTTGATTGACTTCCAGTCAAAACACTATTCACGGACAACAGCGAAACTGCTATGATGGGGACTGACCGCACCACAGTCCAGACATCAACATCACTAAATGTGTTTGTGATTATTTGGATCATGAGAAGCAGATCAACTTTCAACACTGAACGTGAATAACTTAATGTCTGTTGAAATGAAATAAATGAAGGACGGCCTCTGGCTTCTGCACAGAACTATATAACTTACTATATTCCTGAGAAAATAATCTCATCCTAGTTTCTTTTTTGAGTTTAATTTCATTTCTCTGGCTCTGTTGGTTCAGCTTCTGGGCTGCTTCACTTTTGCTCACACCTCTTAATTTCAAGAGTTACCATTTTTAGACTGAAACTATTCCCAAAAGAGAAAAACAGCACTTAAATTCCGTTCCTATTGTGACAGACGAATGATGTACAAAGGAAATTCACTGCAGTTTTATTTTTTTATATACTTCTTTACCCAAGATGTTTTCGTTGGACTGCTGTACTGTCAACAAGGCCATTGTGAACTGCATTGATTTTAGATAGTCTAAATTGATTCTGATTGAACATTTTCATATTATTAATACCTAATATCACTACATGAACACCATGTTATCTGTTTGCCTGAAAGTTCCATTGCTTTCACACAACACTTGTGTAGAGTAAAGGAGAAAAGTGGCAATTTATAACATCAAAAAGCATTTTCAGGAGTTTAGAAGCTTAGAGTAACAGGACTCTAAGGAAGGATGGTTGCCACTTGGTACTCTAGTGCACTGCACATAAAAGAATACAGTAATAATTAGATCAAACAGAGCTACATTTTATATTGTATACTGCTACATACAATATTATATTTATAATGTAAGTTATATTATATATGTTGTATATTGCTATAGTGAATACTGTTGAAAAACCTTATATTATACTTCTGGATGTGCAAGAAAATATTAAAAATCCTGAATATTGCAATACTGAGTATACGTTATTGATTTGGAAAAAAAGACATTAACAATTTTAATCAGTCAATCAAAGATTTGTGGCAGACAGTGTTTAATTTTGTGTTGTGTTTAAACCCCCACCAGCTAGATAGCAGTGTTCTCCACCTTTAGCCATTTTCACTCCAATATAAACAAATAGTGTAAAGGTGCTCCACTAAGATTGGCATTAGCAAACCAATGCTAAGGGTGGTTGTACTATAACAGTTTTCCTAAAATTATCAATGTACAAACCACGATATATTACCTTGCTTGCCATATTGCAATATATTGTCATGATATGTATTGAATTGCCAGGTTGTAGCCAATACACAGCCCTAACTTTAGAGCAGTCCTCTTGTTTGGGCAATAAGCACCCTGGCCAATTTAACTCATTTAAGTTTTAAGTGTCTCGATATCTACAAAGTACAGTATGTGTTGTAAGTTCTCTGAAAAATTACATTTTCACCAGCATTAAACAATGCTAGCACTACTGACCAGTAAACAAATAAGGAGGCAAAATATTTAACATTCCCAATGATACCTTTGATTAATTTGAAGTATTTTTGATTAATTTTAAGATTAAGTATTTACCCCAACACTCCAGTTATCAACACTGGAGTCTGTGCAGCATTCTGTTTGATTAAAAAATCAATTGGTTACCAATTACTTATATATAATAGGATTACATAACTTATACTTTCTTTACCATATTATGACCACAAATAATGTGGACCACAAAGGATGTGCCAATATAGTAAGATAGTAGCTCATTATTATACTTAGGCAAAGTACTTAAGAAAAGAAAGTCTAAAAAATAATTAGTAATACATTAAATAATATAGCAACATTCTTAAAAATAAGAAATGGAATTAGATTTAAAATGAGTTCATTTGCTAAGATCTTTTGCAGATTGTATGGTCGCGACACTCAGGAGCTCAGAACCCCAACTCAGTTTTGCCTAGAGCACCAGAATCACTAAATGTGCCCCTGTGGATGTAGAAATGTTCGCATTTCAAGTACTTAATGATCTCATACTTCAGGGGACTCAGTAACATTAGTGGGAAAAAATGTATTGTAGGAATAAACTGCTGTATAATACTGTTGAAAGTATGTGCTTTATCTTCGCTGAAATACAATTTTTAGGTCTACTTTCAAATGTAAACTTTCACCCACACACTGAATCCATTAAACTGAACTTCAAATCATCCTAAGCCAGATTTTTAGGCCAGCATCATAATAAATTCCTCATCATTCCCTAAAAGCCTAGCGGTTCTAATGACGAGGCATACTCATACAGCACATACATGCGGAAGGCCCATGTATTCTCCTAAAATGTCTGTTGACTTTGAAGTCTTTAGCACTGCAATGAAATGGTTGTGCCCAAACACAAACTCAGATGCTGAGAGACTTTGGCCTGAGGTCTTACAGATGAAGACAGATTATCCCACAGCAGGCCAGATGAGCCCTCCACAGATGCCTACACCCCGCTTACTAAATCATCTGCTTGCATTCATTACTGCCTTCAATGAATGTATATACTGTATATCTTGCAGATCTGCCCCAGAAAGTTGTTCTTATCACTAATTATATTTAACCATAATTCAGTCTAGTCTGTAAGTAATTGGACAGTAATACATTTCACCTGCTATGCCTCTTGATTTTGTGTTCCAGCATATTTATTATTTTAACTAAAACAATGATTAAGACTTTAAACTGCTGACTGCCTATTTTAATTTAAAGGCATATATGTTTAGACTTTATTGGGAGAACCTTATAGGATTCACATGCAAACTCCTGATGGTCAAAAGTATACAGACACCCTTTATAATTCAAAATTAACCTACTTTGAATGTAGTCTGCTGGAGCTGGATGTGATGTTGTACTGAGAATATATGTCTGAGGACAACCTGCTAAACATTTGATGCTAGATTGAATCAGCTGCAAGACCGTGACAGGGTCTTTTTACCCTTACTAAGAGGAGAGTACACATACTCATGCGTTTTTTAATGGTACTGTTTGCTGCTAATAATAGGTATACTTTTTGCTCAACACAATATTTACTTCTATAATTGCCGCTTCATACATCTTTTTTTGTGTGACTGTATCACTGCAACAGTAAGTAGACTGAAACATTTTTAATAAATAAAATCCAAAATGTTTACACTGTGACTATGTTATCAAGGTCACTATTGGCTCTGATTATCTGAGACACTATTGTCTGGTAAAAGGATGAAACAATTCACAATCATAGGGCTGATGGCAGACTTGCTTTCATTTGTATAATGTCGGCAAGTGCACTTTAAGCTGTGCACACATATTTAGCTGCAAGATTACATCTACATGGCTCATCTGGAGGGACAACTTTGACTCTTTCAGCAAGAAAGTAAGTAGACTCAAATATTTTTTTTAAATAAATGTAATCCCACATGTTTGTTCCACTATAACGATGTTATCTGGTTAACACGGTCTGGAACACTATTGGTTCTCAGTGTGTGGAGCAGCACAAGTCTTTTCTTTGAAATACCTTTGGGACGATTTGGAGAGGTGCTGAAGTTGGACATCTAATCATCTATCATAAGTACCTGACCTCACTCTGGGTCTTATGATGGAATAAAATTAAATCCTCGTAGCAAAGTTCCAACTCTCTGTTAATGCAGTAGAGGGCAAACTATTAAACTATTAATCAAGTCTTAAACCACACATTAATATCTTTTGGAAATGGTCAGAAGCATGGCCAGGTATCAACAAACTCTAGGATATATTAGTTATTGTATTCTAAAGGACTTGAATTGGACAAATTGCTAAATAAAATTGTTATGTTTAGTACTTGGTTGAAAACCATTTGTAGGCGATGACTGTGTGAAGCCTGCGACCCACAGATATCACCAGATTCTGGATATTTTCCCTAATGATGCTGTGCCAAGGCAGCTATTTTCAGTTCAGTTTGTTTTGGGGGCTTTATACTTTCAGTCTTATGAAATACATGCTTAGCAGTGCTCGGGCAAAGTGACTGACTTGGCCAGCCAAGAACATCGCACTTTTTAGCCCTAAAAACTCTGTAACTCCAGTAATTTTATGTAAAATGTGACAATTGTGGCAGCCTCATTGCCCGGTCATTATTCCTGTTGGTCAGCAGGGGCATCACTTGACCAAATTCATTAAGGGCACATACAAAATTGATTCAGATACAGTTTAACAGAGGGAGAATGTTGCCAGCACATGAGGAACATACTATATCCAAGCAAGAAACCTGCTGAGAACTCACCTTCAGCCTGGGGGAACAGATGACTAGCTAGCTAATCCTAGCACAGACACTGCTAGCTTTTTCTTACTTTGCTGTTTTATAATAAAATTACAAGTATTTATTAAACTTAAAATGCGTTGCACTCTTTATCACGCATGCCGGTCAGCCAGCTACTATAATCAACACGGGTCTGAAAGCATAGCCTTCAGTATAACAATATACATAACAGTTTTGGAGGTTAATGGTCATCAGGGAGGTTATCAGGGACTTTGTTTAGTCAGTTCATCACAGAGTGAGGCTGGGCTCTGCTTTCTTCTCTTCTCTCTCTCTCTGCCTTTGTATATGTCTTTAACTGTGTGAGAGGCCAACTGTACAACTTTTTCTCATTTGAGTATTCAATTCAATGTCCAATGTCAAATGCTTTGCTTTTGCAGAATTTACTGGCACTGACAACAAGTTAGGCATGTACAGTGAAAACAGAAAATTTAAAGTAAAGAAAAAACTCCAGCTCCAATTCTGAAATCTGATCATTCTCATTAAAGCAGCGTAGCCACGTGTCAGATATGTATCTGATCTAGGGTCATATGCAAATGTGACTTAACAAAACATTAGGTCTGAGTCACAATAAGGCAACAAAAATCAGATTTGTGCTGCTTCAGCCTAGTGGCTTGATTTTTCTGCTAAATTTAATGTTTTTTTATGCTCAAAAGGTGATGTAAAAATGTTGCAGACTGTTGATTGGTTGGGCAATTGTCACCATGACCTTAAACACATATACTAATGTTAGCTATCAGGTTAGCATATTCTCTTGTGTTGCACAGAAGCAAGCAGAAACATCATGTCATCTGAATTCTTTTGATTTCCAGCAGTCCTTTGTCTTACTGCCATCAGTCTTTCTCTTCATCTAACCCAAACCCTAACCCTAACCTCTAACCCTAACCCTATCCCTAACCGCTAACCCTTAACCCTAAACGCTAACCCTAACCCTATCCCTAACCTCTAACCCTAAAACCATAACCCTTAACCCTAAACTCTAACCCTAACCTCTAACCCTATCCCTAACCGCTAACCCTTAACCCTAAACGCTAACCCTAACCCTAACCCTATCCCTAACCTCTAACTCTAAACCCATAACCCTTAACTCTAAACTCTAACCCTAGCTCTAAGCCCTAAACCCTAGCCTCTAACCCTAACTCTGACACTAACCCTAACCCTACCCTAAACCTTAACCCTAAACACTAAACTCTAAACCCTAAACCCTGAGACCAGCTACACAGAGATTGTACTAAAATCTGCAATGGAAAATAAAGTAGCTGGTAAAAAGTAAAAAGCTGTAGTGTGACATGAAAAAGCGCCATTGGGTAGACAGATGCCAGTTCAACTACAGTTCAACTATTGCACTGCATTTGATACACTGAGGGTAATCTGAACCCACTAAACCCACAATTTTTTTGTGTGTGATTGGATAAGTGGAAGCAGATTAAAGTTAATAAAAAATGCATATTCATTCTATTGCATATTAAAAACGCATTGATTTTTGGACATTTTATTGCTGGACAGACAACCAAAAACCAGGACTGATGGGCTACAACCCTAAAAAAAAGAGAAGCCTGTGCTCCACAGATCAAGAAACAAGCATTTTTATTTTGTGAAAGTAATGCAAAGCAAATTGAAGCATGTCACATTATCACAACAATGGGTTTTAGCAATTATTGCAAAACATATTAATCACAGTAGGTTACAATATATTAACAGTGCTGTATGACTAAGATTTTGATTGTATATTAAAATTATTGTATCATGGTTTCTGTGTGGTTTACACTTACCAGTATCTCCTCAGGTAGCGCTGAGTGAAATAATGCATATACCTGTATAGTATAGAACAATGATCTACTGTATATTTTCATTTACCACAAAATTTTCCCACATACTGATTGCATTGTACACGACCTGAACTCCTATAAATTGCAATATTTTACCTCACCGTCCTACACAAGTCTGTCCTTCTAGGTAAGACAATTACCTGGCCAGCCCTCTAGACTGAATCCACTAAATGGGAAGAAGCAGTCAGGATCTCTGCTGTGACTGCTCTTCCACCTCCCCCACTTTGCTGAAGTAGGTTTGGGATGAGTCAACATAATAAAGCAAACGCCTTTAGTGTACCCAGACTCTCGCTGCTTCCAGCAGAGTTTACACCGCTCACACAGCATCTTATCTCTAGTGGTATCGTTTTCATTCTCAGCTGTGCACTCTGCATCAGGATCATTCAGTTCTTTCATTTGGGAAAGCAGTTTAAACTTGGTCGATTTTTTTGGATACACCATATGTTCAAATGTTTTAAATGTATGTGGTGATGAGATGTTGTTGTTGGTATTCCTGAATACCCTATTAACCCTTTAAGGCTTAAAGTTTGTTAACGTTCATCAACGCTTAAAGTATTTGTTTCTGAAATTTCTGTTATAACTCAACTCTTCTTAATTATGAATATGATTTTTCAGTGCTGTTGTAGCTTTTATTTAATATGCAAAAATGGGGAGGGGGGGGGTAATTTGTCATATAGTAGCCACACAACATGGAATGAAACAGAAAGACAAAATGATAGAGGCCTGCATTTCATTCAAAAGTGTGATATTTTTTGGTGTTTTACTTTGGTTAATAACCTCCTAAAGACCTCCTATTTTCTGTGTAAAAATAAAATTTGCCCTGACTGTGTATGATTTAATGCACTCAGTACATCACCCAGTACATGTTAAGCTCATGCACAGATACAGCTTAACTTTACAGTAAATGTACATTTTACATCCGCACCTCCACCATCACGCTTTTCCCCCACTCTGCAAGACTGGCATACATGACGGAATCTAGACGACTTCTCATTTGGCGTATAACAGCTGAAGATGGTGTTCTATCTCAAGGTGCCTGCTGTAGTTGTCAATGGCAATGACAATCTTCATTGTTCCATCTGGGGGACTGTAACTGCTGCTTGTCAGGCCAGCGTTTGGTGAGTGCAGAGCACACTTTCAGCCCACACTGCAGCTTCCTTAACGAGTGTCCAGAGAATTAATGCGTACGGCTGATAAGTTATTAGAGTGGGTTAAAATTAGTGCTGCTCCGTTCGCCCCCTGAAGACTGGCAGCAGTGATGAGTTGACAGACTCAAGAGACCAATGAATGAATACCGGAGAAACAGGAGAAACAATCAGCTTTAAAGCAATCAGAATTGTTTATGTTCATGCAATTGATGCATCTTGGAAGATGGCAATGGGGTAAAAAATATAAATAGGAATATATATGGTATAAAGAGAGTGTTTGAAATTAAAAGGTATAAGATTAGAAGGACGAGAGAAGGGGAAGGGCTTGGAAAAAATATGGGGAAGAATGATGGAGGACGAAAAGGAGTGGGAGGAATGAAGAGGGTAGGAGAGGAGAGAATTGAGAGGTGCCTCAAGGTAAGTTGTGATCAGAAGCTATTGCTGATGAAAGCCTGGAAATATAGTGGGCCAGGAAAAAAGAAAGACAGGAAGAAAGAGGCCGTCAAGTTGCTAACACAAGACTGGGGAGGCTGCTGGCAAGCTTGGGAACAGGTGTGGAGCCAGTTCAGTGCACTACCTGGAGCAGTAGAGATGTGTACAACAGTTCACACATGCTGCAGCTGCAAGCAGACCTGTCACAATTAGTACATAATCACCTAATTGCATTGAAATTATTCAAGCTGAACTGTAATCATTTTCCACAGTTGTTGGCTTTCACAAGCATATGTTTATGTCATAACAGACGGAATGTTGCATATTGGTGTCTTTTTTATCCATCGAGAGGGTTCAAGCAAATACAAGCTCATTTACTGAGACACATCATATAACTAACATGATTCTTTCTTGGCTGGTGCTCTAACAACTTTAGAAGAGTGGAGAAATGTTTGTTTATTTGAGCCAAAGCTGTTTCGTTTTTGTTATCAGTTGAAAGCTGCCTTTGACAGCCAGAAAGTGGGATCAGTGTTCTAATTTATTCCAGAGGTGTTCAGCTTGGGCTCTGTCAAGGACAGTGGAGTTCCTCCACACCAAACACATCAAACCATGTGCTCACTTTGTGCACGGGGCACCGGGAACAGGAGCGGGCCTTCCCCTTATAATTGTCTATATGGTCTGTGTATGCTGTAACATTTACTTTACCCCTTACTGGAGCTACAAAGCCCAAACCCTGAAATTCCACCAAACTCTTGTCTCTGTGCATTCTGACAGGTACCAATTCAGATTTGTCAATGAAACTGTCAGGTAGTGAAGCGTGGCTTATCACGAACATGGTCCCTCTGTTTCAGAACACAGTGACAGCATACTTTACACCACTCCACCCAGTGCTTGCCATAATGATCCTAGGCTTGTCTCCAGCCTTGTGTTCTTGTGCTGATGTTGCTTCCATAGGCAGCCTGGGACACTTTAGTGGGACACTTTCATGAGTGAAGCAGGCAATTATTGCTCGCTGCATGTAAAACTCAGCATCCCTATACCATCTGCCTGTTCATGGCTGAGCTGTTGTTACTACTAGAAGCTTCAGTTTCACAATAATAGCACTTACAGTTGACTAGGGCAGATCTAGCTGAGGAGAAATTACTTGGCTTACACCTGTAAGCAATGTAAGTGGCTGAAACACCTGAACTCAGTAATAAGGAGGGGTGTTCACATACCTTTGACCTTGACTATATAGTGTAGCTATTTCTCGGTCTGTGAGTAGCTGACCTCAGTGTCAGTATCACTTCTTTTCTATGGCCAGTGCATGAAACTTTTTCAGGAAAGATACTGGACTCTTGTTCATGAGCCGTATTTTCAGAAAAGCCTCATTCGCAGAGTTTTCTGTTGTTCATTTGCAATGTTTGTGTCAGGAGTTTTCTTTGTCTTGAAGTGAGTGCTTTGATGTATGCCAGCTGACTGCATGCTGAGGCTGTTCTCATAATCTACTTGAGCTTCCAGCAATATCTTTTAGCTGAGCTTTTCCTATTTTGTTAGACTTGGCCTCGTTCAAAGTTCAGAGCTACACTAAGCAACTTTTCTCTCACTTTTCGGAACAGTGTGTTCCGAAGACTATTCTGTCTCTCACCACTTCTTCTCTGTTAACATGATTAAATTTTTTCGCAAGCGGGCTTACCTTCCTCAAACCTTTCATTTTAGGCGAAACTTTCAAGCAAGCAAATATTACATTTTGAAATATTTTATTCAGTGAGTCATAACGTTCAAAGTAGTCACAACAGGATTGGAGTGCGGTAGCCTCTTCGACTGTGAGAATATGTTTCTACCATTTTTTTGCCGGTTCACAGAAGGTATTATTATTTCTCCTTTATTTTCAGTAGGCAGAAAAACGTCAAGTTGGTGTGCTGCTTGTATACGCACCATGCTTTGAATATGCACCACAAAAATCATTCAGCCAATTTGTGGAGCTTGAGACAGTAGGATGTAACAGCGCGTCAGGTTTCCTGGAACATTTCCAGAAATTACAGTCCAGGGCAGAGTCAAAGCACAAGCTTTTTTTTATTAGAAAAAGTGTGGCACTAGCTTAGAAGACCATTCATAATGCTAGCATTAATATAGGTATAGATAGCTCCCATGCTAAGATGTACCACTCAGATAATTTTGCTAGTACAATTTAAAAAAAAGAGTTATTTTCTAAAAGTGCAGTGTTGACTTCACCTTAGGTGATGACTTCACCTAAGAAAATTATTTGGTGGAAAAGTATCTAGAAATAATTAAATAATCGTTTTATATTCTTACAGCAATCTCAAAAATTAGATATGTCTACAAGATTTGGGCCCTTAAAATGGACTTCATATAAATGGCTTATATATACAAACATCAATACAGCACATATGAAGCAAAACATAATTCTGGCTTAATATCACCTAAAAATGAATACTATATACAAGGTATGAAGGACTAGAGGAGATAGCTGTCATTGTGTTGTGTTGACTAAGATTTTATTTATTTAACCCATTTTGTAATATATATATATTTCTGCAAACATAATTACACCATGGATATCCATTTTTACCCATTTCCAGAGGCAGAGCCACGGATGGCTGGGGATGGCTAGTGGCACCCTGGGATGAAGCATAGCCAGCTTTCTGCTCACCTTTTTATAGAAAGTAAAAAAGACAGGATCAGCCATCATCAAAAAGACATCAATTACACTTTATGGTGAAAATCCGCCAACAGGCTAGCTGCCAATCACTAATAAGTGTGTGATGATCTGATGATGCTGCATTTAATAATTTCTTGCTGTGGTTGGCTAATTTACTCCCTGCAGCAGGGCTGCTCTTTGAGCTGCATTATGCAGTAGGTTATGCGATGGTAATGATGTTATGGCCATTTATTATGCTAACTCATTTCTTTTTACAGTTGAGTACACTGTAGGTGCTGTAGGTTACCTAATACAGTGAATGCACCCAAAATGAATAACTTCTATGGCCGGTCTATAGAATGTTTGTCTTAAGGTTAAGGTTGTGCACTGAAAAATGTTGTGTTTATTTACTTAGTTATTTACTCAGTCAGAACTCAAACTTTTCAGAAGTCATTATAATGGTATAATTTAGTATAGCATTAGTTGAACTTGTTTCTTCAACCACCTCCAAGTTTGAATAATAAATATAACCTGGAGGTGCAATAACAGTTACGCATTCAGAGTTCTCAAAGTTCCTGAGAGGCGAAATCTGTGCTTGTTCTTTCTGACATTCACAGGCTTTTGTGTGTCTACATGTGGTTGTGTATTAGCAAGAGCTTAGTTAAATTAATAACACATGAAGTGAGAAAAGCTGGCAATACTCTGTAGTCTATTACACACTATGATTTTTTTTAATTTAATTGTTTATTTAATTAAATTTAACTAAAGGATTTTTGCTATATCAAACACTAAGCTGGTCCAGAAATTTCAGCATTGATTATTGAATGTCAGTTTATCGATACTGGCCATTTTCTGTTTGGATTCATATTATGAATCTGTGTATGTAGCTTATCATATCAAACTCCCCAGACAACATATAGGTTGAACATGGGCTTGTAGTGGGCCTTTGGATTGGTGATACATGGCGCCCAGTTGGGCTACACTCGTAGTTTCTGGTTGGGTCACTTTTTGGGCCCCACTTGGGTTTATAGTTGTGGGTACCCAATTAGGCTTCAATTATGGGCCCTAGCCAGGCTACTGCTAGGGGCCAGCTCAGTTACAGTTATGGGCCCCAGTTAGGTTACAGATGTGGGCACCAGGTAATTAACATTGTGGGGACCAGTTATTTGCCGTTAGGGGCAACAGGGCTACAGTTATTTCTTTTACTGTGGGGCCAGTGGATGATTGTTCACATGGGCCACACTTGCAGCCCAGACTGTCCCCATTAGTGGCCCACATGGGACCAGAAGACAAATCTTTGTGGGCCCTAACTGGATTACTAAAGGGTACCCAATTGGGGCCCAACATGGGGCCCACATAGGTATGTTGGCTGTGTCTCTAGATTTCTGGACTTGCTAAATTTGATTGTCATGTTTCATGTCACTAACTTAAGGATCTAATGTCCAATATCTGTTTTCTCTTTCCACCAGCTGGTGCTTCCAGAATATTCCATCCATGGTCTCTTCTGTATCATGTTCCTATGTGCCCAAGAGTGGCTAACGGTGGGCTTGAACATCCCCCTCCTTTTCTACAACACATGGAGGTAAGTATCTAAGCTAGCTTATTTCAATAACGAGCATAAACAAATTGAGACATTTAAATGTCTTTCAGCAAGTTTTCAAAATAAATGATTTCAGGATTTTCTTGATGGCTGCCCAGATTACTATGGCCAGTTACAGTGGCAATGTGTTTACTTATAACTAAAGCTGTTTAGATTTGTATGATATTAAACTTGAGTTATAAAGATATTAATATGATAAAACATGGCTTAAAAACAGCTGATCTGATCTATCGGAGAACTGGGTGGGAGTGGCTAAAGAGCAACTTGATTGACAGCTCTCTGTCTAGTTTCCAGCTTTAACATAATAACAGGACAAAAAAAAAAGACCACGGACAAACATACGTACAACGGACAGATGAACGGACGGATGAAGCAACACACAAAGAAACGGATAAACAGACGGACAAACAAATTGAAGAACGAATGAAAGGACAGATGAACAAACGGACAAATGAAGAAGCGCACAATGGAACAGACATACAGATGGACAGACAGATGAACAAACGATCAGATGAAGTAGGGAGTGAATGAAGAAAACGATGAATGAATAATGTTCCGTCTAAAAACTAATGACCGGCCGCTACAGACAGGAGATCTAGGTTGCTAGCTTTTGGTGATGCTGGGTTAGCCTTTGCTTGTTTCTCTCTGTTTTGTGTGGGTGGAGCCAGATACATCAGCCTTGTGATTGGTTAGGAAATGCTTACATAAGCGTTATCTAAGATTAGAACCACTCTATTTACAGAGAGAGAAATATGGTGAAGCATATCAGTCATTTATTGGTCGTTGGAACAGAATTCAAAGGCTACATGTGTACCCTCTGAATACACGGCCTCTAAGAACAAGAACAACTTCATTAGAAAGAAAACAGATTTAGGTTCCTTCATTAAGGTCATTAAGTGAAAGGAAGTGATTTAAAAGAATTTAATTGTACATAACAAGATGAAATCATCCCAGAAATCTGTGAGCCATGGGCGCAGTTATTCTGAAGAACTATTTCTAACTCTTGTTTCCCGTATCAGGCGTCACCAGCCCTTATTGCGCTTTTCAAAGCAAATACACCACACGTTTCTCATTCTGCCTGACTTTTTCATATGCCCCTCATGGATAATGACAGGGCGTAGATATTTGTTTGTCAGAACTAATGCTTCACCAAACAGTGCCAACCAGAGGAAAAAGGCAGCATCTTTAGAGCCATTAAAAGAACAAGCTGCAGCAATTTATTGCTCGCACAACAAATCTTTCTCCAATGGAGCCGAGCAAATGTGAAGCACCAAAGCCAATTACTACAGCAGGCCTTGTCATATGAGGCTGCACTTCTGCTTTTCGGTGCCAGTGTTTTTTGCCTGGGAAAGAAAAACGAGGTGAACTAGATTTACCGGCAAAGACTGGGGGGCAAAGCATCTCTGTGGACAGGATCTAGTTCTTCAGCCACAACCAGAGACGTTTTGTGCATGATAATGTGTTTATATCCTGGGGTCGGTTCCTGATAGCATCATGAGCATTACGTGCTGTATATTTACTAGAGTTTGTTTGTGCTCTCACTGTAGTATCACCATCATCTGTAATACTCACAGAAGTTTATTATTGTTCTGCTTAGCCAGTAGAAGTTATGGCGTCCCCTCCATCATGTTAATTGCCGCCTGTGCCAGATGCCGCATGGCTTCAGAGACTAGCTTTTTGAGTGCTGCTCGGAGAGAGAGGGAGATGTAGCATGAAATTCATCCATCCCTCTCTTCCACCTCCCTACTGAGCACAGCTGCTGTACCCATGTCCTTACTGCTCTTCCCCTGTCTCTCTCTCTCTCTCTCTCTCTCTCTATGTACTGGCACCTCCTCTTTTTCTTTTTTTACCTGAACTGCATGAATGGTCTCAGCAAGAAGTTAGATATCATTCCTCTTTGGACACTCCCTGTTAATGGTCCTTTAACACTATATCACTATTTATCTGCACTCTATCTATAATTAATAGTGATCGAAACCAAAACCAGAACAAAAAAAAATCTTACAATCAGAACAAATGGAAAGTGTCAATATAATAAAAAAAATATATGTGAATGCCTTTAAATGCTTAACCATTAATTTATCCTGGCAACAAAATTAATCATGTCCACAGAACACAAAATTTGTCTTTTCATACAGGCAAAAAAACCAAAAAAACTAATGAAAAAATAAATTATATAAAAATAAACAAAAATAAAGGTTATTAAAAGCCTGCTGTAAAGGATCAGATGTATATATATAATTTTAGATGGGTTTGTTTTATTTTTTATTTATTTATTTTTTTTTTCTCAGGAATTTTTTATTGGGATTGACTTTTTATTGGAAGGCTAATTCGAAGCCAGTGTTTTGTTTTGCAGTTAACATTTCCACTTTTAACCTAAATGGCAGCCTCTGAACATATATGTATATATGTTTTTTTAGTTTGCTAAATTTTGTGTGCAACCCTAGCAATATTGCAACTATACAATTAGTTGCATGTCAATTTTCAACATATTAAGCCATATATTTATATTTGAGTTATATTTTGTTCAATAGGTTTTATTTCTTTAAATTTGTTTCCAACAAATACCACAAACCTGGGACTGCGTATAACAATGACTACAATGACTAGTGATCAGATTTAACCCATGAATGTGGTGTCTAATGAAGGTTTAGAACCACATCTTTTGCAGTATCTCACAGTAAGCAAATAAATAATCCATATCAAATTAAACCATGCTTTTTCTGTTTAACTATTAACTACAGGTTCTATGGGTTAAATCCATCATTTCTGCAGCTCACTGTGGGGCTGCCTTGTTTAGAATATGATTTTATATTAGCCATGGCTAAACTAACAGCAGCTGTGTTTATTCGAGACATGTCTCCTGAACCCCCTGCGCAGCAAAGGCACAGACACATGGTGGTTGTTCATGCTCGGTGGGAGCCTGCACTGTAAACATATGCAGAGCATAAACAGAGTGCCAGTGTAAAATAGTAGAGGTGTGAAAAGACAGCCCGGGTCCAAATCAGTGCCATACCTGAATTTCTCCCTGTAAACAAACATAGTTCATTCTAGTCTTATTATCCAGCTACTAAACTCAACAGAATGCTCACAGTGCTTTAATCTCTTTCCGTTTCAACATGTTTAACTGTACTTAGTCAAGGACTGATTTAGTCAAGGACTATTATTTTTAAATTTTTCTACATCATATGAACATGACAGTTGCCGTTTACATTGTGTAAAAAAATCGGCTTACACTGAGGGTAAAGTAGGTTTTTGTTCTGTTCTGTAGAAGTTTTACTTGGGATTGCATTTTGAACATACTAGTTTTTCTTTAGACAGTGATGATATAATATTCATGGATCCAAGAGAATGTTAGACAAATACACAGAAACCAGTTGGATACAATTTATGAAAACTCTTAATTCATTCTCCTAAATCTGTCTCATTCTAGCACATTATTGTTGGAGTGCACTTTATTTTTCTTTATGGAGTTCAGTGTATGTATAATGGATTCTATTATAAGTGAAGTTTAATCTGTGTGTGTTCTTTATTAATTACAGTGCTGTATGGTAATTGTATCAGGATTCAGAAGCAGCAGATATAGATTAGGTTAAAAGTAAAGGTCGAACATTCCTATTAATTATTATCCAGTAACTACCAGTAATGATCCTGGAGCCAAGTGCTGACTGAACTGGCATGGACCCCGTGTTACCCAGAGGGCCTACGGCAGGGACTAGGTGGCGTAACAGGGCGCACTACCCGCCTGTTGTTTTTCCCCCTCTTCGGCAGGTACTTCCATAGCCCCACGGACACTAAGGAGCTGCTTTACGATCCTGCGTCTGTCATGAATGGGGACACTCTCAAGTTCTGCCAGAAAGAGGCCTGGTGCAAGATGTCCTTCTTCGTGCTTTCTTTCTTCTATTATCTCTACTGGTGGGTGCCTATCATTAAACCCCTTTATCTCAAGTGAAGTGATGTGTTTACTAATTGCATGTTCTGCGTCTCATAATGTGATTCTTATGTATTTGCAGAGAACTGTGCTTTATTAATATATGCATTTGCTATAGTATAAGCTACTAACCGGCATATAGCATAGCAGACATGTACACTTAAACAAGCATTTGAATTGGCAAGGACACATTGCACTTGCTTGGCGCCTGGAACACGCCTCCCGGTAGAACTCCTTTTTTGTCTTACATACTGTGGTTTCAAATTATATTGCTCTAACACAAACAAATGCATATTGGCCTATTAGCCTTTGGCCCTTGACATTATGGAGTGGGTCAATCATATACCTTTAAACAAGCTATGAGCTAGAACACATCATATAATATTCAATCATCCAATAAAACAAAGACTAAACCCTGTTTGAGCAGAATTAGTCTTGCCTGGGGAGGTACTGACCTTTAGTGATTACAAGCTAGATTTGTGAATCAGTACTTTGTGTAGGTGTATAAGCAATTATTCTGAAGCGTATGATCTTCTGTAACCCGGAGCTGTTTTTCTTCAGTTTGTGTCATAAAACACACGAAAAGAAATATATATATAGTCTGGAAAAAAAACAAAACGTTGCCATTTGGATTTAAATAAGAGAGGCTTTGAATGGATAATTACAGCAGTGATTAATATGTTTCAGCTGGCAAGAAGTCTTTTAACTCTGATGCAAACAAAGTCAAAGCTGTATCCTGTGATCGTGGAAAAGACATTATTGTGTTTCAGAGGGATCAAATTATTGACCTACATCAAGCTAAAACAACAACTAAGGATAAGCCGAAATGACTGGGTAAATGACTGTCCAGTGAATTATTAAAACCTGGAGGTATAGAGGTGAAAAAAGAAAACACTTTTTAGTGAGGCCAATTGGATAATAGGATTCAGTCTGCTAGGGAGCAAGAGGATTGGACTCTGGAGCAATCTAAAAAGGTCTGATGTGTATCTGAGTCCAGATGTTTGTGATTCTAGCACAATGAAGCGCATAAAGTGAGACACCTATCATGCATAGTGCTCACTGTACAAGCCACTGGAGGATCTAGAGTTGCATTAGTTGGTCAGGTCAAGAGTCAGCAACATTTTGTGGCAATGAAATGCCACCTAACTCTCTGAATGTACTGAATTACCAGGTTATCCCATCAATACTTTTTCTTCTGTTTATTTTCCAGAAAAACAATGCCAAGATTCATTGGTTTACAATGGTGAATGATTCAGGGAACATGAGTACATGAACTTGCCATTGCAGAGTCCTAACCTTAACCCAATTTAAAGTCTTTAGGATGTACAGAGTGGTTTCCTTCTCCCACCATCAACTTCCAGGGTGGGTTTTAGAGGGCTTGTACGCTTGTTAGTGGCAGACTATAATATCACGTATTATGACTACAACATCCTGTTTGGCCCAGCGGCACAACCAACCCCTGTGACAACCAACCCTGCAGTTCCCCACTTTATTTGATACAAATTAGCCAGTGCAGGGTGTCCAGTCCTGGTCCTGAGATCTGCTAGCCTGGATGGCTTGAATATTCAGATACCCCTGAAGATCTCATTACCTGGAACAGGTGTGTTAGCTTGGGGTTGGAGTTTAACTCTGCAGGGTGGTAGATCTCCAGAAGCAGCACTGGGCATAACTGAGCCACTGAAATCTCTAACAAATTACATTACTTTACCTCCTCGGGTAAAACAAATCTAACTCAAATAGAGCTTAAGATGGACTCCTGAAAGTGTAATTGCTGTACTTTACAGGTTTAAGTGCATTTATAATTTATTTGCTTCTTGTGTGTAATAGCATACAGTCTTTAATGAGATGATCTCACTTCCCTCTATAGCGTCTACCGGACTGCACCCTCTGTTTAGGACTCTGGTGGTGATGGGAGTGAGTTTGGCTCTTTCTTCATGGTTATGCCACCTCTTAACACCAAACTTACCTTCT
Organism: Megaleporinus macrocephalus; assembly: GCA_021613375.1. NCBI lineage: Eukaryota > Metazoa > Chordata > Actinopteri > Characiformes > Anostomidae > Megaleporinus > Megaleporinus macrocephalus. The sequence continues at coordinate 21,986,479 of CM038707.1, read as the reverse complement.
CACACTCACGTCTCCAGCACAAACCTTTTAGCTTGATTTCCACTCGCACAAGTCTCTTTACCAGCAACACCTCAGTGATTTGGTGTAAACTTTGGCTTTTCATCACAGGGAATTCAGCCACTACTGGACATTTCCAACCAAAAACAGTTGTATGCTGCTAAATGTTAATTTTGAACAAAAAAGAAACAAAGCAGACTGTTCTGCAACAAAGCAGACTCTTTGTGTGATTGTTGAATGCCACCTATGAACCTTCTTCCTGCACAGCTTCAAACCTATGCTGCCTTGAGGCATGTTCCTGAAACCTTCCTTGAACTTATACAACCAAGCATTCATTATGAAGTACATCTAAGTTCTAATGTGCTGTGTTTAGGACAGAATGATACTATAAATTGTTTTTCAGTTTTCTACAGCATCCTATGTGAAATATGGGAAAATATTTAGAGTGTAGGCAGACGATGCCATACTGTATACTATCAAACACATTATTGACTACTGTAATAACATCAGAACACTGTACAATACATCAAAACATAAAGTATCATTGCATTTACTGTAGAACAGTCACTGGCACATGATAGGACAATTAACTCTTTGCAGTTATTTATAACATCTGATTACCACTGCTACAACAGAGCTCATTTCAAGTAGCTATGGGATTCAGTCTCTATGGTAATGTGTAGTGTCATGTTAGCTCACAGTGCTGTACATTTACATTCCCAATGTAATATAGCTGCAGCTTAAACACTGACTTTTGGAGCTTGTAAGATACCTTCCTTAAAACAGCCTAGACATGAATCTGGAAGCTTATGATGTTTCCAACAGGCTGGAATTGTAATGGTGTATTATATTGTATTAAGAGGTAGACATAGTGATGGGGAGTGTAAAAGACGCCAACACGTCTGGGGCGCGGGGTCAATTCTTGGCTAACCACTGGCAGTCAGAATGCTTGGAGTTCTCTCTTCAACTCTGTTGATTCTTTTTAATAACAAATTATTAGCTGCTTACCAGCTTTCAACTGCTTGTTTCTCTGAGGGCTTAATTGCTGTCACTCTTCATCATGTATCATTTTATATATTTGATTTTATGCACCTTGTTATAAATACTTAATCAACTGATTTATGTTAAATTGATATGTGTATTTGTAAACAGATCAGATCAGAGCACGGAAAAGATTTAAGATGACATTTCATTGATTCTATGCAGATCTTTAAAAAAAAAATAGCTGTACTCCTAAAACCAGTTAAGTGTTCTCATGAAATTATTCACAAAGCCAGTGTGAAATAATACTGTACAAAATATTTCTATGTAATGACACTCATGACTGCAGCAGTAGAATAAAGTGTATCTGCATTGTGCAAATAGGACCAGAGTGTGATTAGGACACATAGTGAGCATGTAAAAAATATATATTTCTTAATATTTTCTTAACAGTATTTAGTAGCTCTACTGTTAGCATCCTGACTAATCATAAAAAATAGGAAAAAAACAACCCCCTTAAGTCCATATTGCCCACCCTTGTGACCACACACCTGCTGAAAAGTAAAAGTTGGCAGCTCTGGGCTTTGTATTTTTCTGAAAAACAACATAATATTCAGAAAAAAATTATATTATATAAGAATATGATAATATACAGTGTGAATATGTGTTCTTGTAAAAACATTACAATGTCTATACTATAAACTATTCAGTCTGAGTGCTGTAAAACATTTTACTGTAAGTACTTTGGAACTCTGGGAATTGGTGTAGAGTAATTTTTACAGTGTTCATAATGATTGCAGGGGGCACTCGTGTATGGAGTGACCCTGCTTGCTGATCGATTGCAAATCAAATATCAGCACTCACACCCACCCCTTGCCTCATTAGCCAAACAGCAGTTCTGAAGCTAATGACACAGAAAACAAGGGAGTCACAACTATAAGAGAGGCAGGCTTTGAATAAAGCCTTCTGATAGCGCTTTAGCTAGGCAAATATCACCCAGTTCCTCTGCTATCTACAAGCTTCAAGCAACATCAAGAACATTCAGTGTCCTTCTAACAAATTGGAAGCAATAAACAAGAGCCGTGTACAATGTGCAGAGCAATACAGTTCAGAGCGGTACAGTTCAGTATTACATTTGTATAAACCTGTATTGTCAGGTTTTCCCCAATTTAGTCATGTCCAGTTCCACCTGCCAACTAGGTCCCCCCAATTGCAAGATGCTACCAAGCTAGTGCGAGATAGCCCAGGCAATATTTTGAAATAATTTGCATAATATATATAAATACACACACACACACACACACACACACACACACACACACATACATATATATATATATATATATATATATATATATATATATATATATATATATATATATATATATATATATATATATATATATACACATTATTAGTTTATTAATGTCAATTATCAACAATATTTGATTACACCACCCAGTCGCCAGGCCTAGTATGATTTCTTAAGGAACTTTGGCATGTGATTAACCAACGAGAGGGCCAGTGACACTCCGGGACACTGCTCTGACCTTTATTTACCAACCTGAAAATAAGTTCCTTTACAGGAAACACACTTATTCTTTTTCTGCAAATTTTAGTGCACAAGTTCTGTTTATGTACTGAGTATAAAATATTAGAAAACGAAGTATAATAATAGCAATAACACATGATACTAAGTCACGTTTTTCAAAAGAAGATGTTTTCAGTGGTAATAAACACTAAAGACCAAACAAGAAAACACAATAGTACAGCAGCATCAACAGAGAAGAATACAAGGTGGAGTAGTAATGAGAAGGAGAATTAGCTCTGTAGTAAACGGTAGGCTAGAGAGAAGAGGTTTTTAGAGAGATAAGGCTTTGATGATTGATTTCACTATGGCATGATAGTTAGTCTGACAGATTTGTGGAGAAAGGAAGTTCCAGAGACAAGCAGCAAATCTAGAAAAAAGAGTTCCATCACCAAAGCCAAGGATGTTGTATGGAGGAAAGGTTAGTAAATCAGCTGAGGACTAGTGCAGAGAACAGCTGGGTTTATAAGGAAGGAGGGGATTGGCAAGTGGGAATAAGTGAGGTTGTTTAGAGCTTTGTAAGTGAACAGAGGAAGTTTTATGTGAGTGCAGTACTTCTCAGGAAGTCAACAGAGATTGTGGAGTACAGGTGTAATGGGGTTATGAGAGCATGAGAAGATGAGCAGCAGAGTTCAGGACTATCTGAAGCTTGTGAGCAGAGAATAGGAGTTATGTTTTGTCCAGTATGTTAAATTTAAAAAAACATAAAAAACTAAACATGAAATTTAACCAGGGACGGTCAAACTTTTGGATGTGACTGTATGGGTGTGTTTTGTCCTCATGATTAAAGTTGCATGATATTCATGATTTTTGTTATTTTAATCACGAGAGTGTTCAGACTACAATGCTGTAATAATAGTAAATAGTGTGTTTATCAGTTTTTATAATATATGACATTTCAGAACATGGTTTGGTTTCTGGAAGTCATTAGTTTCCTTCAGAGAATTCTGCCTTATGACTCCATGTGACCCTAATAACTGCTGATTAGTTTTACTGGTGAGATACTTTAATTACTGATGAGATCCAGTAACCCAGTACAAGTCTGCTAAGTAATAATTGCAGAATGAATTTGCTGAAGTCAGAGCTTCCTCAGTAATGGTAATATGTAGAGTGTATATCACTAATGTAATAACAACACCAGATAGTAGAAAAAAGCGCCTTCCCTTTTTTGCCTTGGCCTCAAGACCTGGCTTACAACTTAAACAGGGCCAGTTTTGACCCAGTTCTCTAATCCTCGAGGTCATTTTTGTTGATGGCCAAATTTCAAGGAGAAGGAAAATAACATATCTCAAAAGTATCTCTTGCCCAGCAGTGTGTTTCCTGTCTTGCTGGGCGGCATATGAACCACTGTGGTGCATGTGTACACTGCATTACATTTCATGGTGCTCCCTGATCTGTATCCCACTTACCCATCTTTTTGGGACATCGTATTGGTGGAGTAGCATTTGTAATGTTAAAACGACCATGTAAGTAGTAATTTAATTTAAAATACTACATAGTCTGTTTATTTCTGTAGTTGAAAACATTTAGTTTAGAACGCAGGATTTTGAGCAGGTTTGCCCGAATATAAATATTTATGTTCTTATATTTGAAAGTCTTTTATTGTTTGTTTATTGTACACATCATTATATAATGATCTATGTAGTCTGCAGTGTGATGGCATTTGAGTTTATATTTTGTCAAGCATGCTATTATTGTGCAGATAAATAAAGGGTAAGACTGGGATCCCCAAAGCAGAGCCACTCAGGTAGATAATCAAACCTTAATGCTCTTTTATGCCTCAACTAGAATCACAAATAGTGCAACTCGGGACAGGGGTTGCAGATCAGGTGGAGACATGGATTAACTGCTTTGACTTTACCTGCTGCCATAAATGCCTGCATGGCGATGTTTCAATTCAGGCTACTTGGGGGAAATTACACAGATCCGTTATCCTGTACGAACCAGCCAGTCAAATTGCACACAAATTACATTGACAGACCTCCTCTGGTAAAACTAACCCAGCTCAAGCAGGGCTTACACAATATATTGACTGCTCTATGTTACACACACACACAGCAAAATCTCCTGAATGTGTCACAATGGACAGAAATCTATTGTGTTGCACATATTGTTAATATACAACAAGAAATGCTTCTGCATTTTTTAGCAGGGCATTCCCTAGTTAAGTATGACAGCCCCAGGGCTTCCTTGTGGCAGAAGTAGAGGAATCTTCAGCACACAGAAGTATGACATACGTTAGCATCACACAGCACATTTTATATATATATATATATATATATATATATATATATATATATATATATATATATATATATATATATATATATACACACACACACACACACACACACACACACACACACACATCAACCATAACATTAAACCACCTTCTTGTATCCACACACATTGTTTGTTTTATCAGCTCCATTTATAATACAGGTGCACTTTGTAGTTCTACACTTACAGACTGTAGTCCATCGGTTCCCACCTTTCACCCTGTTCTTTAAAGGTCAGGACCCCCAAAGGACCACCACAGAGCAGATATTATTTGGGTGTTGGGTCGTTTTCACACCTGTAGTTCGTTTCACTGGTCCGGATCAGTTAATGAGTTCGTTACTTTGAGCGTTTCTCTCCTCGGTTAAATTTGTTTTCACACGGGCAAAAACCGAACCGCAACCAAAATGTGTTTGTAGATTGTAGATGTAGATGTAAAGTCAGAGATAATAGTTGGTCATCCTCCAGTGCTTCATCAGTGGTCACAGGATGCTGTCCACAGGACAGTGTTGGCTGGATGTTGCTGGTTGGTGGACTATTCAAAGTCCAGCAGTGACACTGAGGTGTTTAAACACTGCTGTGTCTGATCCACCCATACCAGCGCAACACACACATCACCATCATATCAGTGTCACTGCATTGCTGAGAATGATCCACCTCCCTAATAGTACCGGCTCTGTGGTGGTCCTGTGGAGGGTCCTGATCATTAAAGAAGAGGGTGGTTTTAATGTTATGGATGATCGATGTGTATATATCTGTTAATGATTATCACAATATTGGCCTTCGCAATAATGACACTGCAATATGCAAATGAGCAGTCCAGTTCCTTTTTTACCTCATGCTGTGCACATCCTGATCAGTTACTCTTCAGAGGAGTGTTTCTGTGGATGTTGTATGAGTCATAATAAATCTTAAACCACGTCACACTATTAATGCATTTCTTGCAAGAAGTATTGCAATTGCAATATGTAACACTATAATATGAGTAATTTGCCCCCATCATACAGCCCTACTGCAAGCTCATGTGAAGTGATCCCCTAGCTGGTAGGTTGTGGTCTTTTATGGTAATTGTGGTGGCTTTGAAGCCCATGGCCTGGCTTTCTGGACCTCAACTTCCAGCCAGTGGGAAAGCAAAAGGAGGGCAGCGCACTAAGGAGGGGCAATCTGGTGACAAAGTGATCTTGGCATCTGACAGTACTGAGGAAGGAGAAGCTCTAATTAGGAAGTACCCCGACAGGCTGAATAAACCCAGAGGCATTCGCTTTCACAAACCCCAAACCAGAACTGCATGTATATTCATAACCTGTGACATTTCTTATGAAGAAGTCTCCAAAGTTTTCAGATGTTTCATTTATGAATGTGTGCAGCTTTTTAAATAAATATACTCTAAGTTTTGAATGCAGTGTCTCTAGAACAATATTGTGTTTCTATATCGTATTCTCTTGGTCAAAGGAGACTTTTGAGGACCTCAAAAAAGAGAGCTTTTGATGCTCATTAGACTTGAAGATTAATTAATTTCTAAAGAGTCTGTGCTACATCAAATCATGGTCAGACAGACACTGCACAAGTGAAATTCAGAGAATTCTTCTTACACAACTGTATGGTTTGAATTGACAGTGTGACATAGAACTGCACAGAAGTTCAGGCATCAAGGTTTATATATGAAAAAAGGTAGCAAAAGAACAATATGTAGCAAAAGCATTTACATGTTGTCACAGTACAATGAAAAACATGTATCTCCATTTTTTAAATTTTTTATTTTTCTACATCATTCAAATGCAGTAGCCGCCGCGTACATTGTGTGAAAAATTCATGATAAACAGACCTATAGAAATTCTGGTTCCATTGACTTACATTAAAAGAGAAGTACGTTTTTGGCCTCTCCTGTAAAGTTGCCATTTTGGAGATATATGAGCGACGATATATCCACCTATTCAGCCTACAGCAGTTTAGTTGGAAGGCGTTTTTGTTCGGACTACGTTCTGAATGAGGCACCTTACCAGACAGCCAATCAAAATAAGGTCAATTACACATACCAGGCTTATATCAGTTATATCAGTTCTAGAGATTTTAAAGTCTCTGTAATGGCCATTTTTGTTTTCTAAACTTTTACACATAGAATTTTGCTGCCTTGCAAAAATCTTTCTTGTTAACATGCTCATTCTTGTTTATCCAGCAGCTTGAACATCACACAGCTCCATCTTTAGCATGTGAAATACAAATCTAATGCAAACATTCCATGAACTGGGAATGTGAACATTGTACCGCATGTATAATGTCTTAAACTTGGAGACAGATTACGTAACGGGACTGGCCATGTATTTAGCACTTTTAATGCACAGCATAATTAGTGCAGTGCGGATGTGGTTTCTGATTAACTGCGGCTGTGCCTTCCTCATTTCATTTTATGGTGTGAAATTACTTCAGTCCTTCATGTTAATTACTGCTGACTCCCAGCACCTATTTGGTGATTACAGTAATGGGTATGGGACCTACAGCTCCCTCCACGGTGCCCAGAGCCAAGCTGGGAACAATACATTAGTGCCAGAAGAGATCCCAAACGGCGTGACGTATGAACTGTGCTGCCTGTGCCATGAATACGTTAAAATAAATAAAAACATTTGTTAAAGGGAGAGTTTGGCTAAAAATCTACTTTACACAATTTTCCCTGCACCCCAGATGTAGTTTCGGGTGAGGAGAAAACAGAAGCTTGTTTGATGTCCAGAGTCCATAGCAGTGGATCTGTGAGGCTAATGATAATGCTATTGAACTGCAAGCTTGTACATCACACAGTCCATCTCAAGTTGTCCACCTCTGTATTACTGCTACATAAAAGCAAATGTGTAAATATTAATAAAAACTGAATGCAATGATTTTCAAATCTCATATACCCTTATTACAGAATAAGAAAAACTAGCAGATGTTGAAAGTCAAATTTTTCCATTTCATTAAAAATAATTAACTTGTTTAGAAATTGATGGCAACAACGCATCTCAAAAAAGGTTGAGAGAGGGCCATTGTGTAGCATCTCCTCTTCTTTTAACAACAGTCTATAACCGTCTGGGAAGTGAGGAGACCAGTTGCTGGAGGTCTGGGAGAGGAATGCTCTCATTCTTATTCTAGCTGTTCTAGCTGTTCTGGGACAATTTTCCAGATTTTTTATTTCATGATGCAGCAAATGTTCTTTTGGTGAAAAGGTCTGGACTGCAGGCACGTCAGTTCAATACCCAGACTGGATGGATGCAGTATTGGTTTAACATTGTCATACGGAGTCTTCCCTGAAAGAGCCATTGTCTGAATGGGAGTTTATGTTGTTCTAGTGTTTAGCATTAATAGAACCTTTTCAGATGTGTAAGAGGCCCACACCATACACTAATGCAACCCCACACCACCAGATATGCAGGCTTTCGTTCTGTGTACTGATACCAAGCTGGATGCCTCTCCTCCTGACTCTGCAGGAAAGGGTGTCTGTGATGAGCAAAAGGATTTATATCTTTTCCTATTTTGCCTCAGTTAATTTTAAATGAGCTTCGGCCGAAAGAAGACGGCAGTGTTTGTAGATGGTGTTGGCATATGGCTTCTTCTTTGCACGATACAGCTTTAACTTGCATTTCTGGATTGCACAATGAACTGTGTTCACAGACAGTGATTTCTGGAAGTCCATGCATTGATTTCCAGTACCGAATCATAGTACCTGTTTTTTCCAGTACCTGTTTTTAATGCAGTGCCACCAACCTTGTCCCTTACGCACAGGAATGTCTTCAGAATCTCTTTTGATTATATTATGTACGGTAGACGATAAGATATCCAAAGATTTTGTGTTTACAATATTTAGATGCAGTTTTTTGCAGATTGGTGAACCTGTGCCCATCTTTGCCTCTCCAAAATGCTCTTTTTATCTCCAGTCATGTGACTTAGTCGTAAATTGCTCATACAATTTTTTAAATATATTTTTTATAACCTTTTGTAGAAAGTGTAGAAATTAAGAATGCAAAGAATGTTGCCCCATCCCAACTTTTTCAAGATGCGTTTCAGCAAGTTCTGAATGATTATAGATTTGTCATAAATGTAAAAATGTCTTTTTTTCAGAATTGTGTAATCAGTATATGTGTTACGTGTTCTATTGTGAATTAAATATAGGTCTATGAGAATTACAAATCTTTTAATTCTGTTGTTTTGCACATTTATTTAAATTTTTGCAGTATCCCAATTTTTTTTACATAAAATTTTATCTAACTGGTCAAACTGGGTTACATATCCTAAAGTCCAATTTAGAGAATCCAAGTTTCAGAACTATGTTCAAATGTTGCTTTGTAACCCTTTCTAGAAAGATATACTTCAACAGTTCTTAACTCTTCTGGTTTTCTTGTGATTGCGGTATAATGTGCTGCTTGTTGAAACCTTTTAGCTTTCTTAACATTCCTGGAAAGCCTTTATTGAAGTGATGAAAGTTTAATTGATCTCTATTATCAACTACATTTGAATAATTGGTTGATTCAGTGACTACTGTTTTACATGGGGCCAACTTTTTCCCTCCGAGAAATGAAATAATTATTAAAAGCCTCTAGGTTTGGTTTGGTGTCTTTTTCTTATATTCAATTTTATGGGAATTGCAAAATTGCAAAAACAGTAGAATGTGTGTAATAAGGTGTCAATAGCCACATAAGCAGAGTCAGTTTGAGATCACTTAACAACACTATGTAGTTTATGGCAGGTGTGATAATGCTAACTGTTGTAATAAACTATCATTTCTAGCTTTACTAACTTTAGACATCCAAGTCTTGGCAACTACATTTAGAATAAACTGTGTAGTGGACTTCAGTGGATTCCAACACAAGCGCCCCCACCACCCACCCCCGAACGGCCAAATCGATTTAAATACTAATAGGTACATTGTGCAGCATGTGCCATATCTGAACATGGAAATAACACAGCACAAATGCTCATTGTTCAAATATTCAAAGTCCTTAATTATCCCTTGCAAAGTTTACAGAGCTCCTGCATATCTCCAGCAACAGACCTCTCTTTTTCAAGCCTCCTCAGCTTCCCCCAATTCCATGACTAATGCCAAAGTTTGTTCAATTGATTTGATTAATTAAACATAACTCCAGCGTAACTTGCTCCAAGCTGTTTTCCAAGTTGCTTATGTTTGAAGTGTCAGTCTTACTCCCGCTGGCGTGAGCTCTATGGGCATCTTTAAAGCACTCTTTAGCGGCATCTTCAAATAAACCAACACAAACAGCCTCGTGTGAAACTGGCCCATTCCCAGAAACCGTACTTCTGGGATACATTATACATTCGGCTACAATCAGTTTATGCAGATTAATGGATAATGGATGTTTTTCTTGTTCTCCTTTGCTCCTTTCTTTCTCTGGATGTGTGCATTTTGCTTGTTTACATATACTCAATTTAACAGTTTTCTCGCTTTTGTCTTCCAGTATGATCTACTCTTTGGTGACCTCATAACAGAGATGTTGGCACTGAAGAAAAGTTGTGGATATCAGAGACTGTTACCTGAAAATCTAAGCGCTAAGCCTAATCTCTGGAGAACTTCTAAACACGAGTTTCCGATTTTTCGTCATTTGAAGAAAGATGACCGTCTGGACCCGGCCTCGCAGGAGTATATAAAAGAGCCTGACTTGTTTACCAGTTCCGATGCCTGAATGCCACACAGATTTTGGAGACCAAACATTGTGGGCGGTTGGTGGTGGGGGCACTTTGGTGCAATACAGCTAGCACACTCATGTTCACAAGTTCACGCGGTCGTATTTGCACAGATTGTCTCAGGCATAGCACCTGTCTTTCAGGACATCAAGGCCCAACACCGAATCACCTTTACACTTCCACCAAATGTAGCTCCAGACTGTGGTGTTGGGTTGAGGGCAATCAAAGGGAAAATATGGCCAACCTTATCAGCGAATGTTGCATTTTTACTAGACACTCACCAGACCACTGGGTTCATACAATCTACAATTCTCTGTGAATGGCTTTTGTGATATATGTATTTGTGCATCCTGCAATAGACGATTTTTAAAATGAAACGTACTTGTTGCATTCTTTGTGTACATAGCAAGATTTGTGTAATGCTCTGATGTTTTTTCGGTGTTGTCAGTCGTTGAGACATTTTTAGATATAAAAAGGTGAAAGATGCTTACATCGAGGCTTGACCTAGAAAACCTAGAGCCAATTTTCACAAGTACCACACCTTTGCACAATAGTCGTTATGGGTTTGCACAATTTATTACTGTAGTTGGATGTGTTGAAATAATCTATATTTATATACCCAGAAAACCAGTCAAGTCTTCCAATATACAGTATTCTAATGTGTCAGGCTATCACGGTGAACAAAAAGTACAGTATTGCGTATTTGTTGTAGCATCATTTCAAGTAATTATAAAATTTGCACCAAAACAACTTCAGTTCATTGTAATGTAACAAGATCGGTAGTAAAGGGTAAGCTGTTTTATCATTTGTTGGAACGTTGCATAACAATAGCAATACATATATATGAATCTGGTACTTAATAGCATCAGGAGGCAATCACAAAATGACCATTTATAAAACTAAATCTAACAAGTTCCAGCAAATGCTGCCAACGCTCTTCTCTGAAAATAGCCTTGCTATTTATTTATTTATTTAATTATTGACTTCTGTCTCATTTTTCATGCCAAACTGCATTTCAACTGTTTTAACAAGTTTTTTGCCCCCACCAATCCCCCCGACCAATCCCCCCACTTTGCATCCTCATTAGTCTAAGTACTGCCTAAGCCCTTGAACAGGGGACCATACTGTTTGGTTGTTCTTGTCACATTACAGATAAGGTGTAACCACATGACGCACACATGCTTCAGTACACCTGCGTAATGCTCTTCCATTAAAGCCTAGTGTTTAATGGGAATGCGATCTGCTCTGATGTTGGTTTAGTCTTGGGGGACGAGAACAAACATGCCTTTAGGAATAGGCCATGTAAGGCAGTCGTCATGTAGCCTGCTGGCTTTAGTATGCCTTGTGTAGTTACACCTAATGTACGATGACCAAACATTTTATATCCCTATTGTGTATGTGTCCATCCAATATCGGTTGAGATATTTGTATATTAAGTCAAATAAATACTATTTTAAAATCAACTGAGTTGTTTCAAGTGCTCGTGTTGTCATGTGAATCTTAATTTTGATTTTCAATTTTCTGTGTTATGTTTTTTTTTCTTTGGTCAGCGATGATATGGTGAATGCTTTTAGAAATAAAGTCCTAAAAATGAAAGGAAGGTGGCACGATATACAGTTGAACAAGACATATTGGTCAGGAAAAGATACATTATATGTCCAAAAGTTTGTAGAAGCGGTCTTTTCTAAAATCAAGGTTATTCATAGGGTATTTGTTGCAGCTAGAGCCTCTACTCTGCTGGGAAGGCTTTACATAAAAACACTGTCATACGGATTTGATTGGATTCAGCCACAAGAGCATTACTGAGGTCAGTTACTAATGTCAGAAGATTATTTATGGATCACAGACTTTATCACTTTCTACTCCAAAACTGGGGTGCTTTTTAGCCATCTAGCTGATGCTTGGCACATGCAGCTGCTTCAGAGTATCTCATTCTGACAATGCTTTTCTATGGAAATTTGCAAGCTGTGTCAGGAATGTGTGCACTTTGAAGGTGCCATAAATATTATTCAGCAATTTATTCAGTATCATTCAGCATTCGCTAATGTCTACATGAAGGTATGTGACTTTGATCGGGGTGATGTTTTTTACACAGTCATTTACAACCTGTGATTTTGTCCTAGAATAGAAACAAGCTGTTTTCCCTTTTTGGTGAGCTCATGAATAATTTGATGAGCTCTGCTCTGATTGGCTGATTTACTGTGAAACACTGTAATGATCACACAGAAGTAACATGCTGAAACATGTTAGTAGCCAACACTACCTATACTAGCTACTTACTTTCAGTTTTAACCATAACACAAAGTAAATCACAATTACTCGCCATGAAGCTTTCAGTTTAAGACCAACCATTAAAAAGTGGACACACTCATACAGCATGGCTGCTACTTACAGGTTGCTATTGATGTTGTGATGGCAATAAATGTGGAACTTTTCTGTCTCTTCAGTTAAACACTGAGCGAACGAAGCTGCTCAATATTGTCCAAGGTTTGGCTTCCTCTGTTAGACAGAATGTTTTGTTTCACCATAAGTGGTGCTGCAGTTACATTCTGGCATATGTACAAGCAGCAGCATTTACAGTGGAACAAAACATTCGTTTAAGAAGCTGGTGAATATGAAGCCTTTTTCAGTCTGGATTTAATATAAAAACCAGTCACACCTGCTGACAGTTAGTTTCCTTGTGAAGGGTAGAAAAAGTGCCAACAATGTTTCCACAGTCTAGAATCATAGATTTATCCACAAAGTCCATCATTTGTGTTGCTGCTACTCATTGTCGTTATTTTATTATTATTATAGAATATAAGTTTGTATGTGCAGATTTTTGGATGTGTAAATATTAACAAGTTTGGAACTGGCCCGTTTTGCTGCCCTGTTTTGTAAATGCAGGATTTGTATTTGAAAGGAGGAACAACAGTGTTTGAGGTTCACAATATGTCAGTTCTAGGCACTAAACTCTCCTTATTCAAGTAGGACAACGTAAATACAGTTTTCCATTCTGTGGAAACAAAAATGTGACTTCATCATTAATGCATTGCTAAGCTGGTTCATGTATGACCTACAGAGCATTAAGTTCAAATTTGCTGACTGTTGCAGAAATAGTAAACTTTGTTGTGTGTCAGCTATGTTATAGTGTTCTACTTATTCTTTAATAAAAGATTCATCTTTTGGTCCGCCCACTGTTCCTCAGTCAGTCTATATTGTAAAGGCTTTATAGTGAATAAGATATTTACATTTTTACACCTATTGGCCACACAACCCTTGATTCATGTGTTTCTTTCACTCAATTACCTTCAAACCTTATCCTTCACCTCTCATATCTGGAACTTCACATTATGTTTGGTTCCCCGTTCACCATATCCGCCTTCAAACTGCGCTCTGCTCGCAGTCTTCATGCTGATACTTTCTGTCAGGAGGGCTTCAGCGGGAGCAGTGGAAGGGGCGGGGGCGAGGGGGTGTTGGGGTGATGGCTCTTGTCTGTCACCGGGGTATTAATGTGCATTTTTCTGAGCCGCATGGCTGACAGATCGGTGGCAGGCTGTCCTCCCAGCTCCACCTGCTTCTCCCATCCACATCACTGCCACATGCTCCGTAATTACAGTTGGTTAAAGACCAGCATCCCAGCATCTAACACTACACCGCTTATAGCTGTGAAATTGGAAAGTCTGCAAGTCTCCCAGTTCTGCAGTGTCAAGAGTGTGCTTCCTCTCTACCTGCCCCTCCACCAACCCACCTTCCCTCCTTCTAAAGCTAAAGACAGTTACAGAAGAATGTAAATCAACCAATGTCTATTTTCTAGTTCTACGCCCGTCTGAAAGAACAGAAACTGGTCCACCATTTCATTTGTGTGAATGGCATTTTGGCCAGTGTTCTGTAAAGCTTGTCTGTTCTGGCAACAGTTGCTCAGCCATTTATCTAAATACAGACTGTCCAAATAAAAGCCTAGCAGCTGTAACCAGGCCTGCCCTGCTAGACAAAACCAGCATAGACTAGCATAGCAGTTCACCAGCAAAACCAGCATATGTTGTGTTTTGGGTGCTGGTCAATTAGTAGCATGACTATGTTAAGTGACAAGATAAACCACCCCAAGTGCTGATTTCCCAGCAGATACACTACCAAACGTTTTAGATCACTACCAGCGAAACGTTTTAGATCACTACAGGCCAAACGTTTTAGATCACTACCAGCCAAACGTTTTAGTACACTACCAGCCAAACGTTTTAGATACACTACCAGCCAAACGTTTTAGATCACTACCAGCCAAACGTTTTAGTACACTACCAGCCAAACGTTTTAGATACACTACCAGCCAAACGTTTTAGATCACTACCAGCCAAACGTTTTAGTACACTACCAGCCAAACGTTTTAGATCACTACCAGCCAAACGTTTTAGATCACTATCAGCCAAACGTTTTAGATCACTACCAGCCAAACGTTTTAGATCACTACCAGCCAAACGTTTTAGATACACTACCAGCCAAACATTTTAGATCACTACCAGCCAAACGTTTTAGATCACTACCAGCCAAACGTTTTAGATCACTACCAGCCAAACGTTTTAGATCACTACCAGCCAAACATTTTAGATCACTACCAGCCAAACATTTTAGTACACTACCAGTCAAACATTTTAGATCACTACCAGCAAACGTTTTAGATCACTACCAGCCAAACATTTTAGATCACTACCAGCCAAACATTTTAGATCACTACCAGCCAAACGTTTTAGATCACTACCAGCCAAACGTTTTGGATCACTACCAGCCAAACATTTTAGATCACTACCAGCCAAACGTTTTAGATCACTACCAGCCAAACGTTTTAGTATACTACCAGCCAAACGTTTTAGATCACTACCAGCCAAACGTTTTAGATCACTACCAGCCAAACATTTTAGTACACTACCAGTCAAACGTTTTAGATCACTACCAGTCAAACGTTTTAGATCACTACCAGCCAAACATTTTATATATCACTACCAGCCAAACATTTTAGAACACTACCAGTCAAACGTTTTAGATCACTACCAGCCAAACGATTTAGTACACTACCAGTCAAACGTTTTAGATCACTACCAGCCAAACGTTTTAGATCACTACTAGCCAAACATTTTATATCACTACCAGCCAAACATTTTATATCACTACCAGCCAAACATTTTATATCACTACCAGCCAAACATTTTATATCACTACCAGTCAAACATTTTATATCACTACCAGTCAAACATTTTATATCACTACCAGTCAAACATTTTATATCACTACCAGCCAAACATTTTAGATCACTACTAGCCAAACATTTTATATCACTACCTGCCAAACATTTTATATCACTACCAGCCAAACATTTTATATCACTACCAGCCAAACATTTTATATCACTACTAGCCAAACATTTTATATCACTACCAGCCAAACATTTTATATCACTACCAGCCAAACATTTTATATCACTACTAGCCAAACATTTTATATCACTACCAGCCAAACATTTTATATCACTACCAGTCAAACATTTTATATCACTACCAGCCAAACATTTTAGATCACTACCAGCCAAACGTTTTAGATCACTACCAGCCAAACGTTTTAGATCACTACCAGCCAAACGTTTTAGTACACTACCAGCCAAACGTTTTAGTACACTACCAGCCAAACATTTTAGTACACTACTAAACCTTTGACCGGTAGTGTTCTCAAACTTTTGCCCGATAGTGTACTTGATAAGCTTTCAGACCTATGTGGCAGTGTTGTGTTCGGTGCACCAAACACCGGATACCTTGGCAGAGGGTCTGAAGATTTACCCTTTTTATAAACTGAAAACATTTATGTAAAATCTGGATTAAACTGTTTTGAAGACCAAAAAACCATTTGTACAGAATTCATATGTCTTTTCTTAGTGTATAGTATGTGGATAAGTTTAACCACTAGTCTTGTAAGATAACAAATGAAGCTAAAACAAAAAACTAATTCAAATGAATATGAAGTGGATGCATTTAGCATGACCCATATGGAGCACACACTGTGTGTCATTACTAAAATGCAGCATCCATCCATAAACCATAATGGATTAGGAGGAATACTGATATATATATGTGTGTGTGTGTGTGTGTGTGTGTGTGTGTGTGTGTGTGTGTGTGTGTGTGTGTGTGTGTACTAGATGGATACTGGGGCTTCTTTGACTTCCCCAGCTTCTACCTGTATCCTTTACTCCTATTAGGTTGCCAAGAGATGGCATGTAAGTTGATAGTGCAGTGTAAAGACATTTCTGTCTGTCCACTTCTAATTTTGGATGTATTGATTCAAGGATCATCAAGAACTGCATGAAGCAGAGTACTGTGCAGGTCATAGACCACATTTCATTTATTTTTTATTGTAGTCCTCATAGCTATTAAGTAAAAGTTATTATTTTATTATTATAAAGATATTTTGCATTTTCTTTCTCAAAAATAAATGTTAAAAATGAACCAAAATATATTGTATTCATTTATTCAGCAAAATGAGTCTAAATGTGATAAGAAAAGGAAATAATAATCCTATTCAACACTCACCAACTTCAGCAGCCTCCCTACAGAAGACGGTGACAGCCTACAGCAGCACATATGCAGCATGAATACTGGCTCACTCTTGAGCTGGGTTGGGTTAAAATCACATACATGCTAATAAAGAAAGAAGTCAGTCTGTTGAGGTGGAAGCTGCTAGTAATCCTCCACCTGTTTCTTTAGGCTTTTAGATTAGACATTGTGTCATCTGGATTTTGTGTCAGCAGCCAGGTTCCTGAACAGCACCACTTCTTTCTGCTTTCATATGTTCTGAGCTTAGTCCTAATGACTCAGAGTACTTTCAAAAAACATTCCCCCACCCCTCCGCACAACCCCCCTCCTACTAGCGGACAGCTCTAAGCATTATTTGCTTTGACAAGTGTGCTTGTCCCTCCCGCGGTGATGGACGGGCAACCTGTCAGATTCCCCAACGCCTCAGATTCCCCACCTTGTCAGTGCATATTACCCAGAAGGCCAAGTTGGGATTTCACCTGCCTAGTTATTCTCCTGTGCTGGGTGTAAATCACTTTTTTTTTGCCTCGGTTGTCTCAGGACACATAAGCACGCTGTAAGTACACAGTTGTTACAGCCATAATCTAGATTTGTACTTGAAGAACTGTAAGTGGCGCGAGGCTGTTCACAGCAAAAAGGATGCAACTGCAGCACCTACCCCATCCACTGGGCTCACATGATGTTGCAGTGCACCTACGCTCATCGTTCACTGTTTGAGCGGGGGGCATTATTCAAGTTAAATGAATTTAAAGGTAGATTTGTTGAGCAGACACATATATCATCACTGTCCAATGAAAAGCAAGTACCTCCAAAACGGCAACTTTACTGGAGTACTACTTTCAATGTAAATCAATGGAACCAGATTTTTTTTCTGCATTTAAATGTAGAAAAATATAAATCAACAAAAATTGAGATACATGTTTTTTATTGGACAGCAGGGACATAAGAGTTCTGTTGTACTAATATATGTCTGCTCAACAATATTATTTTTATTATGTAATGCTACAGCATGTCTCAGCATTACATAATAAAATCTGTGGTACATTTACAGAAGAAGCTTTTAGGACAATGCCAGAAAAAAACACATTAAATGTTTTAGTGGGTGCCTCTCAAAAAGTTACACTATGTAAGATTTATAGATTTGGAAACCTCTCATACAACATGCAAAGAAACGTTTTATAACACAAGTTGGGCCCCTTCCCCAAGTGAATGAATCTGATGACTGTGATCCTGTTGCAAGGATATTCAAAGAGTTCTCAGTCAAAACTACCTGAAGGGCATGTATCCCGAGGACATAAGTAAATTATCTACTCAATCAGTGGATTCAGGATTTGAGACGTAAACAGCTTCTGTTTCAGTCTGTTCTTACAATACATAAGGTTGGATTACACGAACCAAAGAATAACTCTGAAATCTGACCCAACACCTCTTACTTTTTAAAAAGTTATTTCAGGCTTTATAGAGTGGCGAGCAGCAGCACATGCTCACCATATGTGAGCGTCTTCTTTCCATAAAAAAGCCACAGCTTTAACAGAAATTCTTATAATGTGGGGCTTTTTGAAAAACCTTTTAGAAACCCATTCCACCAAAAAGTGTTTCTTCCACAGCATCACTCTAAAGAACACTGTTTGGTCTTTTTTGTTAGATTTTAATATAAAATTGAATACACTTAGTACCTGGTTTATTAGGTTGTAGCATGTTGTGCCTGCTTTGACCTTCAGAACAGCAGGATTCATTTAGGCATGCATTCTACTGGATGCTGGATGAATGTTGAATGCAGCAAACTGTGTTACTCACTCGCCTAAAAAGTGCTTTCACCTCATCTCAAACGTTGAGGTCCAGGGACTGCACAGGCCACTTTCATGCTCCTAGAACAGTTTGTTTGCCATGTGACACTGTGCGTTATAGTGCTGGAAGTGTCCATCTGAGACATCAACAGTACAGATTGACTCCGTGGGTGTTCGTGCCACATTTCCATCAGCATGATGCAAAAGGAACCTGGATTTGTTCAACCAGACAACTTCTTTTTCCCCCACTTCTGTGCTGCTGTGCCCACTGCAGACACACTTTCCTGTTCTGTGCTGACCTCAGCACTCAGCATGGTGTTCAGCTGTTGTAGTGCATTCAAGACAAAGTCAGGAAAGTGAAGTGTTCTGAGATGACACAGCTGCACAGCAATGCTCAATGCGTACGTGATTTGTCTGGATGTGGCCTGCATGTTTCTTTGCGATTCTCGCTATACACATTTGACTCCTCCAATCCAGAGCTAGTCCAATTTTAATATCTTACTTTTTTGCACTGTTCCTGGTAAAATCTACATATTAATTTACATGGTAAAATTACCATGGTAATTTACATATTTACATATTTTACATAGAAAATTCTTGATTGAAGCAGAAACCATAAAACATATAAAACAAAAGAAAGTGTTATTTAGTAAACACTGATAAATCAAAACATTATAATCACCTGCCCAATATGCCTCAAGCTGCCAAAGAAGCCTGGAGGCATGGACTCTATAAGACCCCCGAAGGTGCCCTGTGGTATCTGACACCAAGACGTTAGCAGAGGATTCTTACGTCCTGTAAGTTGCTTGAGGAGCAGCTACGAACTGGACTTATTGATACAGCCCACCCCACAGGAACTTCATTAGATTGAGAGGTGGAGGCTATGGCTCTTACTTGATCTCTTTGTGATTTTTATTCCTGGACAGGGTGTGCAGTTGTGGGAAGGAGCTTTATCTTATTGAAAGAGGCTACCGTCATCAGGGAACACCATTACCATGAAGAGGTTTAGCAATGTTTAGGTAAGTAGCACATGTCTAATTGACATCCACATGAAAGCCCAGACACAGGATGTTCCAGAAGAACACTGCCCAGAGCATTACTCTCCCGTCACCCTCTTGTCTTCTTTCTACAGTGCGTCCTGGCGCTATCACTTTGCCAGTTAGACAATGAATACATGCTTGGCTGCCAACGTGATGTCAATGGTCTTTGAACCAGATGACCTTCCATTGCTCCAAAGCCCAGCTAATGATAGTTAAATGTTAGTTAATGTAAAGAGGCATGCAAGTTAAAAACCATACAGCTGCAGACGACTGTGTTTGGGTGTTACACTGGGTTTGGGTGTTATCTGCTGCTTCCTAAATTCTTTGAATACATCTATAAGAGTGAAGGTAAAAAACATTTTTTAATCACTATTTTCTATTTCTATTTATTATTAGTCACATTTGAGTCATTTGTCAGCTGCCACTTAATGTAATCTTTTTAAAATCTTTTTTAGGTCAAAACTTGATTTAGAAACAAATCAAATCAAATATTATATGTAAGGGCACCATCAATGCTGGGGGTACATTTGCAGTTCAAAGAAACGGGGATGTAGTGCATTAGGAATTAAGAAATATGAAATTAGAAATATAACCACAGAGACTCCAGACTGTTGAGCAGCTGAATGTCACATCAACCAAATACACTTTCACAGCTAAAACAATTGTGTCCTGATTTCCCAAACGATCACTGAATGTTGTTAAAAGGAAAGGTGATGTAACACAGAGATAAACATGCTGCTATTCCAACTTTTTGGAACACATTGAAACAGTTAAATATCTAGTTTCTGTACTGTTTTGAATCATTGAACACAGGTCAAAAAGCTTTGCAGATCACTGCAGTCTGTGTTTGAATACATTTTACACGCTGTATTAACTTGTTTTCTAGTTGGGTATGTAGAGAAGGATTTGTCACGATTGTGCAAACATTTTAGACATGCATGAAAACAGTCATGATTCCATTTAAACTTCAAACTTGTAACATATTCAGAAATTCATGACACAGTAAAAGGCATTTAGATATTTTCAGTGTACTACAACTAACACTTCTCCGCATCAACCCCCTTTCTGACTAGCTCTTTACAAGTCAAGTACTACTTCCAGGTAGAAGTAAATGTATGGTTCTATCTAAATTGGATCATCTGACTACAATATAAGCTTGAGATTTTTTTTCCAGAGGTTTTGAGATTCGAGAGGCAAAATGGGTCTCCAACTGGCGCCTGTTTCTCAGATTCATTTCAGAACGCAGCAGTGGGAGATGCACCGAGGCAATAACGGCGGGAAGCAGCATGGCTTCTATTGTTTGCACGCTGATTTTCTACCCCCAGCCAAGAAAGAAATGTCTGCTAGTGGCCCTCTGTGATTTCCCCTGTTGTGCAGAGTGATGCCATGGCTCTTAACATGTTCGATAAGCTGGCAAAACAATTCAGATGCTTACCTCCACCAGGATCACAACACAGAGCAAGTGATGCTCTGTTACACACAGTGCCAACATAAAACCTAAACTACTGTTTCAGTCTGCATAATTATTTTCATTGTGTTCACTTTAAAGAGTGTAGAGAATTTTTGAGTGCTACATTTTGGAGAAAACTAAACTATCATCTGTAGCATCGGGTTTTGTTCAACAAGCTACCTTCAGTCTTAAATTCAATCTAAGCTTGGATATAGTCTCAACTGAAGGGACCACTGAAGTCTAAACGTAACCTGTATACATGAAAATCTATAGACCTGACTAGTACTGCTTTGAGTTAAACCTGACTCATACCCACTTTAAGTTTAGCATGATGTTCTCTAGCGACTCATTCAAAATGTCTGTTCTTGGTTTTGCCTTTTAAGGTGGAATGGAACACTGAGGCATGAATCAAACAGACACAAACAGAGCTGGACCATTTTATAATGCCTTCTTTTTAAATAGTTGAGTTGTCTGGATAAATTGGTATCTTACACACCACTGATCGCACCTGACAGAAAACAGTCTTTACTTTCCTGTTATACACTCTTTCCAAAAAGTTTTTTTTATTCACCTCTGCTGCTGCTTTCACAATGAGCATGTGCACAAACAAAAACAAAAACACTGAGGATAATACTTATCAGAAAACAGACCCAATCCTGACCCAGCCTGACCCCATGTGGTATGTGGAAAGATGCTCAAACTCCACCCAAACTTTTTGGGTCCCATCAGGGTTGAGTCGGGTAGCAGATCTCTAGTCTCAGTGGTGTTTTTACCAGACTAAAGCACTATGACAACATATGCTGAACGCCTTCCCTACTCCAGAGCTTGGAATCGTCAGGATATCAGATTATAAACAGCTCTCAGACAAATCAGGAGTGAGTTTCTGACCAGTCCGGGGCAGCCTTCTGATAGAGGTGAAGCCCATTGGTCCATTTTGTGCCACCAGCCTTTCAACCATTAAAAATATCACTTTTCAGATGATGCAACAAATCATACCTCAAGGATATTAAGAATATGAAGTATAACTCCAACAAACACTAACACATAGTGGTGACAGTGCTGCTTTTTACTATCATAAATGCTTTACTTTCTACACACAAGTATTTTCTATTTTGCCTCACATTACTCACAACTGGCTTTTTATCATAAACACCACAAAAAGCAGGATTATGAGTTAACTAAGATTGTTAACTTCCATAATAAAACAGGTTGATTGAGGTTGCATTTGTTAATCGTTATAATTCTGAAACTTAGTGAGGAATGCTGTTTATGTTGAACATGCTTTGTGAGACAGACCTCTTGGTCTCTTAGGCTTGTTCTAATGAAGTTTGGTCACATGCCTTATTATGCACTGTCCAAAACAAGTCTAATTCAGCACAATTGTATTTACACAGACACCAAAACATCAACATTAAAATCTGTCCAGTCTGATGTTTTCCTAATCTGCATGCAAAGTTTTTATATATATATATATATATATATATATATATATATATATATATATATATATATATATATATATATATATATATACATATTTATGGTTTTTTTTTTATCTGAACAGTAAAAAATTAAAAGATCATTGCTGTTCAGATAATCTGCAACCTTGCTGGTATTTCCAATACTGTAGTGGTCAAATGATGTTTTGCTGATTTAACATTAAGTAACATTAAGTAACATTAAGTAATTATTTACAAAAAGAATATTATAATAAAAATAAATAAACAAATAAAAGTGTGGTCTGTACAGATATTATGAGACATTTTATATTATTCTTTACATATTAAGATCTTCAAATATACAAAAAGTAGTGCACAGAAATGTCATATCTAAGTGTGTGCCTAGTAGAGGATGTGTTGATGTATTTTTACTTAGAAAATCAATATATTTTTATGTGGTAAGATGTTACTACAGGTTGTCTGTTAGAGAATACAATTAATATGTAATAGAAACACATGTAGCACATCTGGAAATCAAAGACAAATGCAGAGATGTATAAGATCTCAATTATTGTGTGTAAAAAGTGCATTACCAAAGTTTTGTTTAACCAAGCCAACACCAGCACTGCTATGGTGGATCAGTCAATGCTGGACTAACAGCGCCAACCAACATAGGACCCCCCAAAAGACAACAGGGAATATTGCACACACTGAGACATCGTTTGAAAATCCCAGGTGTATTAAATCCAAAAGTTTATTGTTCAGTAATATTGTGTGAAAAAATGCAAACTGGCTAAGTTATTCTTTATTTTCAGAAGTTCAGGATGGAATCCTGGACCCATCAGCAGCTCCTGGTCGTTTAAGGGATTTAAATTCTGATAAATACAGATTCTTCATAATCCCTGTTTCTTTTCTCCATCAGTATCTATATTGCATTTTGATGAGTGCATAATAGTCCTGGCTTCCCTTCATGAGTGTAATTAATGCCTGTAACAAATTGTAATGTAGCTAATGCGGATTTGTAATGTGGTAATGTCCTAATTCAGTGCAGAGATTTTGCAGTGACTGTGTTGGGTAGCAGAGTGACTCAACTGGCAGGCACTGATGAGTGTATGTCTCCAGGGAAGGGCCTTCCTCTGAAACACTGACAACTGCTTATATCTGCCTGACTGACTCACAATGACATACAGTGTCGGACAAGGCAGCTAAATGGAGTCACTGATGAATGCCTCTGCGAGATCTATTTCTAACAGAATGTAAACACAATTCAACTTGTTACAAATGAAACTGAAAACAGTACAAGAACTGAGGGTGAACTTTGTTATATTCATACATACTGTGGAACGTTCCTCCAGGTCCTTCAAAGAGGGAATAGCAAACAAGATGCAGTACAAAGCAGGAATGCAAGATGTGAACAGCTACACATCTCACTGCCTGCTTATAGTCAGATTCCGGATGTTCATATTAAATGTGAACTGGGCAACAAACACATGTCTGATCGCAGATCAGACACAGGCCGGAAATAGAGGAGTACAAAGGTTTTCTCTCTAAATATGCTAACATGTCCACCCACCCCCTCTTAATCTACATCTTTGCTCATGTGGGATGGTGGTATGACATGAAAAAATATATCCGCTCATCTAATCATAAGATGAGCTCATCTGATCCTGTTCCACCTACACCTGCCTGTAGTCATCAATCTGTACATTACGTTCTCCCAGCACATCAGATCAAGAATCCAGTTTCAGTTTCCAAATACTTTGGTTAGAAATTAGTGAGAGTTCTTTTGCACTGTCAGCACTGCTGGACTTGTGGGTGGTGGTCAGTCCAGGACATCCTCATATGAGGTTTGCAATGTTATGTTAGGGCTTTCCACCATCTTTCACTTGCTACCTCAAACTCATTTTAAATTAAAAATGCTTAGCAGTAAGAAACGATGTGGGAAGGACAAGCGACATTGGCCTGTTAGTTTAAGCAAATGTTACCCAGTATAGATATACACCAATTATTCATTAAAAAAACTTGCTTGTATGGAACAGGCTAACAGCTCTTCTACTTGAGCACAGTCCTCAAGGACTCTCTTCAGATCCTCAAATACTATGAATATCCCAGAGTAAGCAGTGACTAAGTCACTCAGCGTTCATATCCATTATTAGCACACCTTAGAGTCCGCGTCCATTAATAGCAATTATCAGGGCTATGAGACACATTCTCATCCATCGAGGGAGACCATCTGCAGAAACTCTAAGCCTTTGGCTTCAGTTCTTGTGTGGACGCAGCTGAGAAACCCCACCCCCCACCGTGGCCAAGAGCGATACGGCTGTCTGCCCCACATCCAGTCAGTTAATTATGGCTGATTTCGTGCCGCCTCTCTGTGTTGCCATGACCTTCAGCCTTGTCCCCTGTCTGCTCAGTCTCTGTGTCAGTCCTCACACAAGTACCTGTACTGCGTGTGCATATATGTGGGAGGGGTGCTTTTTAGAGATTCATAGTGATAGCGGATGTAATGGTTAGGAGTACATACCAGGGTTCATACACGTGGAATTCCATTCTGTTACTATAACATAACATTTGCTCAGCTACATGCTACATGCATATACACAACAAGACTGTGACATCGACATGCTAAATGATCTCATTTTCCATTTTTTGTGATTTGTTTTTATAGGTACTGTCCTACAGACATGTAGCAGAGCAGTTCAGGTAGTGTATAAAAACATGGTCATATTCTTCTGTCACTTCTGGTCATCCTGGGGAGGGGTGTACTCACCAGGTCTTTTCAGGTCCTTATTGGTGGAATGTGGACACTGTCTACTGACGTGCATCAATTTTTGAAAGGCAGACGAATGTATGCTTTTACATATTACTTGTAGCCCCTGGTCTCAAATTGCTGTAGATTTACTGATTTACCTCAGTCCTTCACATACACCACAATACTTACTGTGCTAAATTGATTTTCTAGAGAATACATTTTGGACAACTTCTTAAACTTCCAACTTCCTTCCAGACTGCAGAGGCTGTTTAACCACACATTCTGTTTTTAGGTAATTTCAGAGGACATTGTATCTGATCGAGGTCTGATCAGCTTGTTTTGAGCATATCAGAGTGTCTGTAAGCCTTCCTTTTGGGTATCACCGTCAATCAAATGGACCATTTGAGATTCAATTAGAAGTGGTGAAAGCTTCTCGGTCTGACCCCTGCACTAATGTCCCAGCTGTAGATGAATGGATGCGTTGGAATGAAAAAGTCTGGGAAGACAGTTATCAGCGAATTAGATCTGTGATGCTACAAGGACTGGTCCATTTTACATTGAAGGAAGATGCCCTCATTTCAACCTGGAAATCGGGTCCAGTAATCCACCAGAAATGTCAGGTTTGGTGAAGGGAATAAAAAAGCATCACCTGAGATCTGGCTCTACTGAGTTTAGATCTCCAGCTGAAAATCATAAACAGACACTTTAAATAATGATTGTTTTTCTCTCTCTCCTTGCAAAGTACTGCTATTGTGCTCACTGAGCCTTCTTTTCTGGCTTGAGTATGCAGAGAATCAGATGGACTACAGTCTGTAATTGTAGAACTACAAAGTGCTCCTATATGATAAATGGAGCGGTGAAAATGGACAATGAATGTAGATGCAAAGAGATGGTTTTAATGTTATGAATGATTAATGTATTTTTACATTCCTTATTGTAACTGTGGTCCATTTACTTTCCTTTCCGTTTTAAAGCTACAATAAATTAGTTTATTACTTAACTTTTAAAAAGACCTTGAAGTTAAGACTGTGTACATGGAATCAATATAAATTGAGGGTACCATCCCAGTGACAACAACCCCAACAATGGATATATTCAAGGTGTGCATTACTGGGGGTTTTAGGGATTTTAACAGCAGTGGGTGATAAACTGGTTTACGCACTATACTGGTTGAAATCCTCTTAAGGTACAGGATTTATCATTATCTTTTTACCAGTACACCATTTAACTGTTGACTCTGTCTCAAGTTTCTCTGCATCAAGTTCGAGGCGGGCCAATGACCAAACTTTATAGTGTTAAAACTCTGATGACTACAAAGTATTAAAATGTAAAATACACAATATAGTGATTATTGAACTGTCCCCACCAAAAATGTGATACCCTCCTAAAAACCTGATCTGTCAATTTCTCATTAACCTAGAGGTGCAGAAAGGGTTAAATCACGTTCTCTACTGGAGTCCCACCTCCCAGTAACACATATGGCCAGTGTGATTGGCTGTGCCTGCTGTCACATGAGACTCTGTAGCTATGTTTAGTTGTTAGCAGCACCAAAACTGGAAGAAAATTTTTCCAGTCATAGGTGAGACTGTGCAAGACTCCGGTAATAACGTTCATGGCGATGCTAGACTTTGGCACACAGCATACAGCAGGCTAAAACTGTCCGAAGCTGTGAATAACATGATTTGGAAATTAACTGCTTAACAATTTAACATTATATAATTCATGAGTTAAATTATCACTTGTTATTCAGAATAGTTTAAAAGCACATAGGATAGCTTATGTAGTACATCAGTCCTTTATCGCTTTATCACAGAACAAAGAGAAAACAACAACAACAACAAATTAATGGCAATAGGGGATGGGTGGGGGGTTATCGCAGATACATACGTCCCCACCAATATATATATATATATATATATATATATATATATACATACATTGTTATCATATGAACGTCAGACAATGTTAACTACCAGGGAGAGGTGGAGAGATAAGATAACATGGAGGTGTGTGAGGAGGGAAAAAATAGATGTATAGTGTATTCCTTCATGCTAGTAATAGTCCATTCAAACTGAAATGACTCCATTCACACTGACCAGTAACCATAAAACTGGCAGAAACTATTTAGTTTTGGCAAGAAGAGGGAATTTACCTGCATTGTGTGTGGAAGAGAGAGGGAATGAAAGAGAGAGAGAGAGAGAGAGAGAGAGAAAGAGAGAGAGAGAGAGAGAGAGAGAGAGAGAGAAAGAGCTGTTTTCATGTTTTTGTATATGTGCCAGCCAAATCTGCTGGCTGCCATTCTGTTGGAAGGGTATATCTCCCACCTGTCCATGGATTATAAACACTTTCTAGCTGCATTCTGTCAACTCCCTAGCAAACATAGTGTTGGTGGTTTTCAAACTAGGGTGTCTGTGCGGAATATTTTATTTATCTACCATTAAAATGTTAAGAAAGAAGAGCTTGAAATGCCACATATGCATAATGTGTTTGTGTGTGTGTGTTGCATGTAGGCTCACGTATGTAAATTTGATGGCGGAAAAGCCGGCACGTTTTTATGTAACGTCCTCTAGTCACGTTTTAGATTTCATTCATTTTCTCTCTGAGCTCCTTTGTTGTGTAGCAACAGAACTCACCCTCACCCCTTATCACTGTACAACATGGACCAAGCATTGTGACTGTCCCCTCCAACAGCCTGTGGGGGGGATACAGGGAGGGTTCCTCAAGCCCCACTGGCTGCCTGTGACACAGTGCCGGTACCAGGAATAGTTTACAGCAGATGCTTCAGGGTTGTTAAAGTATCTGGTGCAGAAGCTAATGCGAATTTAGAAACAAAATTTATGACGCAGACCAGAAAGGGTGGGCAATGTGGCATAAATAACATACTTTTTTAAATATAACGATACATCATTATATTTTGTTTTGAGATCTGTAAAAATATGTTGAAGTTGAAATATGATTAGGTGAAATATGCCTTTGAACAACAGCTTTGAGTGTACTTTAAATGGCTCAGACAACAAACTTTTGAATTGTTTACTAAATCAAGCCTCAAATTACAATGAAATTTTAGGAAAACAAATTGTGATGCATCAAAATGAAATTGGCCTAAAACTGAAATTCAGGACACGCAGGACTGAAAAAAGGCAAACAATAAAAAAACACTTTACATAAAATAAAAGACTGGCACAAAATTAAAAATCAGAACAGTTGAAGGAAATTAAATTTTTTATTTGTTAAAAAAAACTGTGGTTACAGAAGGGTGTTAGAATGCTAACAGCAACTTTCCTGTCTACTTCTGTCTTGTTATGTTCTGCATATCAAGCAGGATGCTGCACCTGCACCTAGAATTGATCCAATATGCATTATTTCAAGCAATTACAATCTATCATAGTATTCTAAGAGCAGATTAAATGCACTGCAGCTTAATGGCTGCATAGGCTATAGTAAGCAACTGCAATAGAACAAAGGAATTAAAGGGCGCATATCGGAAAAAAATGAGGGAGTCTGAAATAATATGTAAACAATGGCAAATTTACTGTTTACTCTTCAGTCTATATAGTCCATATATTGAACTTTTTATTTTTACTGTACTGTTACAGTAATATCACAGGAATTGGCGCAATTACATATATACACCTATGTATCAGTTTAAAGCCATCCTATTATACTGAAGTTCTAAGCAATGTTTCAGCTCTGAATTATTTTCTAAATGACGCTCAATACAGAGCAGGCAATTCTCCACAAGGGGCACTAGTCAGCACTTTTGGGTACATCATTGAAACAGACATGAACTCACTCATAATGCTGTTGGTCATTTTTTGGCCAAGTATTAGTTTGGATCAGATATTTTGCAATAATACGCCCAAAACCTTTCTGCATCTCTCCATGTCTATGTTTGGAGTTCACTTTTCTGCCTCAGTTTCACAACCCCATCTGTGTTCTTCACATTGTGGAAATCATAAGGCTGTATATATTTTTATATATGTAACTTTATATAACTTTATTAATTAACTGGGCTCTATCTACGGTCTATTGGAGACATGTTTGTGTAGCACCCTGGGGGTACAAAAAGAAAAGAGGTAAAGGGGGAGAAGAGAATTCTTAGCAAGCAGAGCTAACGGTCCTCCGGGTTCCACTCTGGCCTGATTGGAAGTGGCGTCCAGGCCCTGTCTGTCCAGCCAGATCAGGTCTTGTCAGAGTGCCCGGGGCCGAGCTGTGAAGGCTGGCCAGGAGCGAGGGAGCTGGCTCAGTCAGACTGTCACCTCACCCTCTGGTGAACATGTACACTTTAGTCCCCATGCAGATGCTACACTGGGACACACAGGTAATGGGGATCCTGGACTAGACTTGAGCTGCATTCAGAAAACTACAGGGAAGATTTATTTGCAATCATTAGGTGCATAGACAGGTAGAAATAGGACACAAACTCTTTTTTAACCCACATCATGACACAAAAACATCACAAGATATACTGCAAACTCAAACTGCTTGCTCATGAGCGACTGCTACTTATCCTTGGTTGTCTCCATGAGCCTAATTACCCTCATAAGACCTAAACATTACTTTACTAATTTCCAAATAATCCCATAGTTTTATAGGAAATGGGGCCAAATTCCCAAATTCCATAGCTGGTAACGTGATCATTATAATTTACTATGAACCTTTCAGCTTTCATACATTCTTTCTTTTCTCTCCTCTCTTTTTCTGTTTGACCAAATGCATTAACAATGTCAATATCATAGACTAGAATTGTAGGCTGGAAGTTACTTACTAAAAAAATGGCCTTTATCAACAGAACACATTTTCTGTGTTAAAATGTCTAACGGCTGCTTACCTGCATCGCTGCCATGTCATAATAAAGTAGAGCACACTGTATATGCAGGGCAACATATACTCAGTACACTTCAGAAAAAGAAATGAGCTCCAGGCATACAGGTGTGCAAAAAATGCTAGCATCGCATTCATACTACATGGAAATGCACGTAATGTGTCATATGTCAGTTAAATATGTTAATTTCTTATTTTTATGCATGGAATTTATGCATGGGATGCCTGCTCATGGACCAAGTTTCACTGCTAATGGAGATTTTCCATTGCAAATCCGTTTAGTCTTGGACTAGACCTGATGTGCCTCCAGAAAATTGGCATTACATACAAAAAACACATTAAAACACACATGCCAAAATCCTATTTGCATATAAGTCCCTAAATGAATGAATAAATCAATATGTGGGAATGAAAACACACACACACAGCAACTAGAACTTGGTGAATCTTTTTATAGTCATGCTTCCTAACCCTGGTTGTAGATCTGCCCTTATACTGCGCATCCTTTCACAACTATAACACACCTGATCTGCTCATCAGCTATTTAACAAACTTTAATCAAGGAAAACACTGAAGTACACATGGCAAGGCTACTTTATGACGAGGGTTGGAAACTTCATGTCTGGGTCCTGGCCTCTATTACATTGGCAGAGGCTCTCGCTGTTAGAAAAGAAATAGAATTGACTTCAGTCCAAAAAACTACTAAATTATCATTCTAGCACTTTCTTCATGATAAGAAATTGGCTGCAGTTAATCCAGTGCAGTTACAATTCTCTAACAAATGGAGAAATAAAAAAATTAAATGCTGGTGAGTGGTTAGCTAGCTAACATTTGCATCCACTGTCAAAAGCCAGACCGGCCCTTTGTGGATAGTCGTGATATAGGCTGTGGGTTATATAGTGCTTCTTGCTGTAAAGCCACATCATTGTGTTTCGGTTGTCAGGCTTGTTGGTTAAACAAGGGCTGATGTGTGGCAACATGACTGGAAACATGGTTAGCATTTAGTTTGGATTGCTGATATTTGAGCATGGTGGATAATTGGTAATCTGAAGTTTTAATGAGGTATGAAGCGTGTTTCCTAAGTATACTTTGTGCAGTAAGTAAACACATCTACAATTCGCCTGGCTGTGTGTCTTTGGACATATTGCTGTTGCAAGAAAATATCACATCTCCAATATAGTAGCTTTACAAGATCAGGAAAATGGAGCTAAATAGAACAACATTACAACAATTTCTCCCAAGTAATTCGGAGCATGTATGTTGGTCCATTCATCATAGAAGTTTAACACGTTGTAAAGATTGGCATATTCATATGTTGGTAAAAACGTAATAGTACAAAAATGAGATTATGCTTAGTTTATGCTGCTTTTCTAGGAGGGTATTATTTAAGTTCTTTATAAAGTTTCAAGATTTGACTCATTCCTATACACCAAAGACTCTGGTGTATATATATAATGATAGAATATAGAATTATTTCCAACATACTTAAACCTTAATCTGCTTGTCTTTAACTGTGTTGAGTTCCTAAGTAATTTTAAACAGACCTGCTTCTGTAGTTTCTAATATTGTATGTATAAAAAATAGAGCAAGTAGCTATAGTGCTATAGTTCATGCTCAATGCTATAGTTTGCTCAAGTTTTCATTTCTATTATTCATATCTCCAGCGCAAAAGTACGAAATGTTTTTGATTGATGGTCTACATTTGTGATCATGGGAAAACAGTATGTTCATCTTTCTCAAATCTATTCCTTCAAAGACAATACACAACTTACAATACACATCCAAGCAAGCAGAGAGAATACATCCACCGATGGGAGAGGACACACTGGCTCATGCTTAACACCATAGTGGCAGTCCGCTAAGGGAGCCGGCGCGAGAGGGATGTGTGTACACGTAAACAAATCTATTAGCAAATAGGCCGCAGGCTCGTGTAGACAGTGTGGAGGAGCTCCTGAAATAGCTCAGAGCTCCAGAGAGACAGAGAGAGTGTAGTGGGATGACTCCACTTTCTGCACGGAGGGATTTCAACTCCCCTACACACTCCCTCTCTCATACACATATACAGTCTCTCTCATATGTCCTCCACCCTGCTGTGATACACTTTCTTATCTTTTGCTTTGCAACAACCTTCTTTTTATTATTGTTTACCTTTATTTAGCCTGTATTTTCTTACCATTCACCCGTCGCTTTGTGTATAT
The DNA here is from genome assembly GCA_021613375.1 of Megaleporinus macrocephalus. Lineage (NCBI taxonomy): Eukaryota > Metazoa > Chordata > Actinopteri > Characiformes > Anostomidae > Megaleporinus > Megaleporinus macrocephalus. Next base: position 21,953,928 of record CM038707.1, on the reverse strand, counting down.
TTAGAGTGCGCATGTGTTCATGATGACTCACTCAATTAAACTTTACATTTGTGAAACATGTTACTATTTCTGTCCAGGCAGGATGTGATTCTTTCTCTTCACTGCACGCAAAGTATGCAAACAAGCAGTTCCACACATCCATGCTGACCTTACATGCACACTGGGCATGAAACGGCGGAGTGAGGACTTCTATAGGACTTACTGTTCTTCCTAAATTGTGACATTGCCTTCATAATCAATACATTATTTATAAATAAAACATTTTAATAACCCTTTTTATGTCAGACATTAATACTGTTACGGTAACCTTAGTATCTTTTCTGATACCAATACCAATACTGATACCTTTTCCTTCATAAGCAACCTAGATCCTAATAATACATTTGTCAGTACTACGCTAAACCTAGTCCTCTAAAGAACATCATGCTTAAACTCTAAAAGAACTATTCTATGTGACCCTGCTGTTTCGCTATATTTAAACTGATGACACACAAAAAAATTTAGCAGCATGTTTGATTTTTCAGACATTCAAACTAAAATTAAGAGTTCAGCATTGTGCAGGTTAAGCATTTGCATGGCAGTTTAGACTATATGAAATCAATTAGATTAGAGGGATTTTTCTTTCAATATCCAATCCAATGATTTGGGCCAGTTTCAGACTGATACCATATATAACCCACAATATTCCAATGCATTCTGGAGAATATATATATGGCCGCTTGCACAATGTGTATGTATGGTTTACAGACAAAAACAAATGTAAACAAAATGAATAACCCCCCCATGGAACATCATATCAGAACTTATGCATCCTACCGTAATTGGTTGGTGCAATGTTTGGAGCTCAAAGCAGGGCCTTGAAGTTCCATACAGTGCATCACTAGATTAATTTCTTCTCTGGGGGTGGTGTATCTATGTTTTATTTTCACTTGGAAAAACATGAAATGTTACCAGGGGTCCCCAGACCTTTTCATGTGAATGAAACGTACATCAAACTTGCCAGTGAAATTTGTGTAGGCTGGTTTTACATTTTACATACAACTTCCAAATCACAACAAACAAATACTTTGAACAATGTAGAACAAAATATGAAACAAAATTTGAAACATCAGCTAGGGTCATTGTAAAGTGATTGCCAAAAGCGTAAATATCTGACCATCACATTTGCAGTGTATCTGTGTGAATTTGTGTCCATTCAGTCAAAAGAGTATTTGTGAGGTCAGATGCTAATGTTGGACGAGGCTTGCAATCAACTTTATCCTAAAGGAGAAGTTTAGTGTGATTGGTGTCAGGGCTCTGTGCAGGCTGCTGGAGTTCAACACAAAACTTAAATCAAATCATGTCTTTATGAACCTCACTTTGAGCAAAAGAGGCACAGTCATGCTGAAACAGCAAGTTGGAATCACATGATGATGTTTCCTTCAGAAACAGTTTGTAAGTACGTTTGTGAATAATAACAGAAGGTCTTTACACTTTACACACATCCATTAGACAATATCAGCACTTACAGTTGACTGGGACAGATCTAGCAGAACAGAAATTTCATAGACTGCTCTCTGGGAAAGATGGCATGCTTAAAGTCACTATGCTCTGCAGTAAGACCCATCAACTGCCAGTCTTTGTCTATAGAGTTTTCAAAGCTGTGTGCTTGACTTTACAAGCCTGTTTGTAACTGTGTGGCTGAAACACATGACCTAAATAATTAGAGTGTCCATATACAGTCATGTATAATGTATATTGATGTACGTTCTGTTGCAGTATGAAAAAAGCCTGTCTTACACTTGCAAACTACAGTCATACTCTTACAAAATAGGTCTTACAAAATATTAAATAGCTTGTTATATATGCTTTTTGGTATGATTATGCAGCTCCTTGGATCAAGCCATTAAGGCAGCATTGCTGTCAGCATCCATTTAATATGAAAGCTCGATAGTGCATTCATCTGTATTGCTCCCCGTGTACTGTTTTAAGTTGATTTGTGCGATGGTGATTTGTGCATGTGGATAAAGACGATGCGTCAGTGGCACCCCGCTGAATCCTGCCTCCATCCTTTCAGCATCTCTTACAGGCGGATTAAAAGCCCTGCCAGACCAAAGCATTCTGCCCATTCACTCTTCCTGCACCAGCCGCTTTGAAGGAAAGGCAGCATTTAGTGGGTGAGGGTGGGTAGGGGGGAGATTGGCTTAACTCTCAATTAGGTCAAATGAATGTCTTGAGAAGATAGATTCAGCAGCAGTGGATTAGTGAAAGCGCAAAGACAAGAGTTTGTGCACTACTGCAGATGATCTAATAACTGTGGTAATGCTGCGTAGTGCTGCAGGGCATGCTAAAGATATCTTTGAAATGTTCCTTTGTCAAATCAGCTAATTATTAATATAATACTGCACAACACAGCACAACACCACATAACCAGGAGGACCTATGGTGACTGGTATGATGTACTGTTGACACGACAGTGGTGTGAATTGGTACATTTGCTTAGCCAGACGTCCACTCGCAAAACAAATGAATCAGCTTTGGATTTGCATAAAACGATTCATGCAGCGCTAGCTTGGCAGGTCAGAATTTGTAGCTGGTTCGCATATCTACATTTGCAATGTCATTGAAAAAAAGAGTCTCCATCCAGACTGCCATCCAGAAAATTAATGAAGAACAGCAGCGGAAGATTCGTCTTCCAGGTACACTGATAAGGCCAAGTGTTATCAGAGCGAGGTGTGAGATATGAAACTGTGGTATGAATAATGGCAGTCTGGAACACATTGGATGGAGGAAGGCAAAAATCACCAAGCAATGTTTTCGTGAGTCATTGGGGATCGATTTGTCTTTTATGAAACAATGACTGCCCTTGAACGGAAGAAGTACTGCCATTCATTATGTGCAGTGTATGATCCAGGCCGCAGCACTCCCCCTCAGACCTCTGCCTTTTCGACATTTCAGCTGAGCTCTATGCTCCTCGCTTTTTGCAGCTCCTCTGCTGGGTATGCCTTAATCCGAGATCAAGTCAATTTAGACAAGAACACAATCGATGCTGGCAGCTGGGATCGTGGGTGTTTGCTAACAATGTAAAACTTACTTAATTGGATACAAATCAGTAGCAAATTCCCATGAAGCAGCTTCTGAGAATGACAGATCTTTCCTGAACTGCTGTATCAAGCATGTGCTTAACAGTTTAGGACCTCTTCCTCTTTCACATAAACATTCAGACCTGCACTACAGTCTAGGTAGGCCTAGTTTAGACATAGGTCATCATAGCACCCACCTTTTGACCCCAGCCAGGGATATTTAGGAAGGTCGAAATGGAGAGAGAAAATGAGTATTGTTAGGTTGGATTTCTGTGCAGTGTTTATAAGAAGTCTCTGCTCTGGGACTTTTGCATGTGCCTGTGTATGTTTGGTCTACCTTGGTCACAAGCAGAGCTGTATTTAAAGGGCTTATAAAATGAAAACCTTTAAATATGCTTTCAAAGTTCCAAAACACTCCCCAGTTCATACAGTCCACAATCAGAAACTTCATTGTTCATCAACAACATATACGACATATACGATAGAAGCATCTTAGTAGCAATATATATTAATATATAAATATATATATTATATATTAATATATAAAATGGCAACATATTTTTCTATTTCTATTTAAATTTCCCACCCTTTTTCCACTCTTTCTTCAATTTTTGAGCAAAAGTAAAAAAATCAGGTGTTTCAATTTGTCATTTTGTGTACTAGTTGCTTATTGACATATATAAACATGTAAATAGCTTATAAATAGTTTCATTGAAATTTTAATTAATTCCTGAAGCTGCAATGTGATTATACACCAACAGTGTGAAAATTATCATTACAATGTCATTTACTGTAAATGCAAACTGCATTATCAAAAGAACCCCAAGCTAAGAAGGTGACAAAATTCTAATGTAACAAGAGAAACGCCACCTCTCCTCAGTCTGGGGCAAACAGTGTATGTGTTTAGACCCAACTGCGTTTTCATTTTTACAGACCTCCCAATCATCATGTCAGAGCTGGTACATACTGTTCTAACGGAAAATTAGAACAGTAAAATATCCAGTCATACAGAGTTCTATGACTTTATACACAACATAGAGAAACTTTCATCAAACATGTGGTAGATGTTTCTGTTTTTATTTGGGGGTCAAAATCATTCTCTGTATTAACCAATTGTAGACTACAGATTTGAGCAGAGCTATCTCTTAATGTACATAATGAGCTCATAAAGATATTTAATTGTAACTACTGGTACACTTCACATATGTAATAGAACCACCTTCACAGTGGCACAGTTGGTAACAGCCATTGTACCATGTTAGTACCTTGTCATAGTTTAGTGTGACATAATGAGCTGGCTACAATTCATGTAGCATATAGGCTGATGATGACAGAGCAATATATTCATATCTGATGGCTTTGTGGGAAAAATGCCTGGCATCAACTGGAATCTGTGTCAGGCCTCCCAGCTTTCCTGGTCTTTCAACCACTCAGAGTTTCAGACTAATTATTTAGATGTTCCATTCCACCTTAAATGGTGCTGCTGTAATATTTGAGTGCTGTTCGCCACCAGAATGTAACTGCTGCTATATTTAAGGTGGGCTGAAAATGTTGAAAAGAAAAAAAGGCAAAAAAAGACAAATATTTAACTTCCCACACGTTCAATAAGACACTTGATCATTAGGTCATGTACAAAGACACCAACCGTCACACATGGATATACTGCTCCACTTCAGCTCATCTGCTAATGTAAGTGAGTATGCCCTTGGCCCTGCCCTATTAGGATAATTAACAGGTTGGGGTATCCGTGGGCCAAATACGTTTTCTCGAGGCATTTTGCCACAAAATAAACTCAGTATCTGCTAAATGTAATGCAGTAGAGGAGCCCATTACATATATGAAAGGGAGATTGAAATTCCAACATTTTCATTTAAATGTTGCTATTGATATGCTTCATACATATTCAGGCTGTAGGACTTGGGAATGTGACAATGATCGTAATGCAGCGACTGAAATACTGAGTTATATCTGCAGTGACTGTTTTTTACACACTGACCAAAATCACATTTGCATCTAAAAGATCACCAAATAAATGTACTAATATTATTCAATCTTTATTATGTTCATTGTTTACATAAAATATATTTATTCCAAATAGAAACATAAGTTTGTGAAAAAGATTTATGATTTTTGTACGTCCCTCAGGACATCACCCTTGATTTGTCTATAAATAATAAATTAATATATGATGTAATTTTGCTTCATAAGGCATCTCAAAATATTGTTATCAGCTGCCTCTGGAGCAGTCTTAAACAAAAGTAAGTAAGTTCTGACTTTCTTTCACATTGTTTATTTGTCAGGCTTAACCATCAACCATCCCAGCAAACGAAACAGATGGAGATTACTGGTTATTTGTTAAGTGTTAATGGAAAGAAAAGGATATTTTAAATGGAATGAATGTGAGATAGGACTGAACCTTGATTCACATAGAGAACTGCGGCTACTTTAGACTAGCAGCCTGTCACGTTTTTGGTGTGACAGGGCAGTAGGGCATGTGTGGGGTAGTTCTGCCACACATTTGGATGTTTACACTTACTCACTCGTTGTCTCTCTCATTATCTCACTCATTTACCATCTTTTTCTCTCTGACTCACTCACGCACCATCTCTTTCACTGTCTCATTCATTGACCCATTCATTTATCTCTTTCACTGTCTCACTTACTCATTATCTTTCCCTCACTTACTCACCCATTATCTCTTTCATTTACTCGCCATCTCTTTTATTCATTCTCTCATTATCTCTTCAAATCGTTCACCCACTCACTCACTCATTATCCCTTTCATGGATTCTTTCAGCTTTTGACATTTTTCATTCATCATTTCTTTCACTCATGTACTCATTCTCTCATTGTGTCTTTCATCAATCATTCATTCTCTTTTTCAGAGACCAATTCATTCATTATCTCTTTCACTCACTCACTCAGCTGTTGAGATTTCTCATTCTTTTCAGGAATTGATTTTCTAGGAGATTCTTAATCATGCTGAATGTGTGAAGTGGAAGACTCTATTACAACATGCTGATTTATAGTTGTGTAAGACGGAGGATTCATTGTGCAATTTCATCAGAACAAGGAAAGTCTGAAAATGTACATTTCTGATTTTTACATTTTCAGTTTTTCAGAGCCCTGACCAAAGTTTTTGTCTGTTGTTCGTGAGCCCCTTAATAAATACATGAAATTCTCTTTTTTATCTCATTTTTAGAACACTGCATTTGTGAATAATTTTTATTTACATTTTAAATAGTCAGTTTGTTTTTAGTTTAATACAAACATGTACACATTAGCATATTTTACATGAATAAAGCCTAATAGTGATAAATATTTAGATCGTTTATTATTAACACAAGCCTCCATTTATATCCAGTTTCTGTTAGAAGGCTAGAACCAACAGGTCAAAGAGACAGGCCATCAGCCCATTTTTAAAAATAAAATGATGGAAATGGAGTGAAATGCTTCATAAATTACTGCTGAAAAATGTTAATGTGGACTAAAAGAGTAATCAACTTATTTAGTAAAAAACAATCAGGTAATTGACTTGTTGATTTATATTACAAGATTAAGAAACTCAGTAACTAAAACAAATCTGCAGCAGCTGAGTAAAACACAGCTGTAGTTAAATCTGCAGCAGCTGAGTAAAACACAGCTGTAGTTAAATCTGCAGCAGCTGAGTAAAACACAGCTGTAGTTAAATCTGCAGTAGCTGAGTAAAACACAGCTGTAGTTAAATCTGCAGTAGCTGAGTAAAACACAGCTGTAGTTAAATCTGCAGCAGCTGAGTAAAACACAGCTGTAGTTAAATCTGCAGTAGCTGAGTAAAACACAGCTGTAGTTAAATCTGCAGTAGCTGAGTAAAACACAGCTGTAGTTAAATCTGCAGCAGCTGAGTAAAACACAGCTGTAGTTAAATCTGCAGTAGCTGAGTAAAACACAGCTGTAGTTAAATCTGCAGTAGCTGAGTAAAACACAGCTGTAGTTAAATCTGCAGCAGCTGAGTAAAACACAGCTGTAGTTAAATCTGCAGTAGCTGAGTAAAACACAGCTGTAGTTAAATCTGCAGCAGCTGAGTAAAACACAGCTGTAGTTAAATCTGCAGCAGCTGAGTAAAACACAGCTGTAGTTAAATCTGCAGTAGCTGAGTAAAACACAGCTGTAGTTAAATCTGCAGTAGCTGAGTAAAACACAGCTGTAGTTAAATCTGCAGCAGCTGAGTAAAACACAGCTGTAGTTAAATCTGCAGTAGCTGAGTAAAACACAGCTGTAGTTAAATCTGCAGCAGCTGAGTAAAACACAGCTGTAGTTAAATCTGCAGTAGCTGAGTAAAACACAGCTGTAGTTAAATCTGCAGTGGCAGAGATTAATGCAGCTGTAGTTAAATCTGCAGTAGCTGAGTAAAACACAGCTGTAGTTAAATCTGCAGCAGCTGAGTAAAACACAGCTGTAGTTAAATCTGCAGCAGCTGAGTAAAACACAGCTGTAGTTAAATCTGCAGCAGCTGAGTAAAACACAGCTGTAGTTAAATCTGCAGTAGCTGAGTAAAACACAGCTGTAGTTAAATCTGCAGTGGCAGAGATTAATGCAGCTGTAGTTAAATCTGCAGTGGCAGAGATTAATGCAGCTGTAGTTAAATCTGCAGTGGCAGAGATTAATGCAGCTGTAGTTAAATCTGCAGTGGCAGAGATTAATGCAGCTGCAGTTAAATCTGCAGTAGCTGAGATTATTGCAGTTGTAGTTAAATCTGCAGTGGCAGAGATTAATGCAGCTGTAGTTAAATCTGCAGTGGCAGAGATTAATGCAGCTGTAGTTAAATCTGCAGTGGCAGAGATTAATACAGCCGTAGTTAAATCTGCAGTAGCCGAGATTAATACAGCCGCAGTTAAATCTGCAGTGGCAGAGATTAATGCAGCTGTAGTTAAATCTGCAGTGGCAGAGATTAATGTAGCTGTAGTTAAATCTGCAGTGGCAGAGATTATTGCAGCCGTAGTTAAATCTGCAGTGGCAGAGATTAATGCAGCTGTAGTTAAATCTGCAGTGGCAGAGATTAATACAGCCGTAGTTAAATCTGCAGTGGCAGAGATTATTGCAGCCGTAGTTAAATCTGCAGTGGCAGAGATTATTGCAGCCGTAGTTAAATCTGCAGTGGCAGAGATTAATGCAGCCGTCGTTAAATCTGCACTGGCAGAGATTAATACAGCCGTAGTTAAATCTGCAGTGGCAGAGATTAATGCAGCTGTAGTTAAATCTGCAGTGGCAGAGATTATTGCAGTTGTAGTTAAATCTGCAGTGGCAGAGATTAATGCAGCTGTAGTTAAATCTGCAGTGGCAGAGATTAATGCAGCTGTAGTTAAATCTGCAGTGGCAGAGATTAATACAGCTGTAGTTAAATCTGCAGTAGCCGAGTTTAATAGAGCTGTAGTTAAATCTGCAGCAGCTGAGTAAAACACAGCTGTAGTTAAATCTGCAGTGGCAGAGATTAATACAGCTGTAGTTAAATCTGCAGTAGCCGAGTTTAATAGAGCTGTAGTTAAATCTGCAGCAGCTGAGTAAAACACAGCTGTAGTTAAATCTGCAGTGGCAGAGATTAATGCAGCTGTATTAAATCTGCAGTGGCAGAGATTAATGCAGCTGTATTAAATCTGCAGTGGCAGAGATTAATGCAGCTGTATTAAATCTGCAGTGGCAGAGATTAATACAGCCGTAGTTAAATCTGCAGTAGCCGAAATTAATACAGCCGTAGTTAAATCTGCAGTGGCAGAGATTAATGCAGCTGTATTAAATCTGCAGTGGCAGAGATTAATGCAGCTGTATTAAATCTGCAGTGGCAGAGATTAATGCAGCTGTATTAAATCTGCAGTGGCAGAGATTAATACAGCCGTAGTTAAATCTGCAGTAGCCGAAATTAATACAGCCGTAGTTAAATCTGCAGTAGCCGAGATTAATACAGCCGTAGTTAAATCTGTAGTAGCCGAGATTAATACAGCCGTAGTTAAATCTGCAGTGGCAGAGATTAATACAGCCGTAGTTAAATCTGCAGTAGCCGAGATTAATACAGCCGTAGTTAAATCTGCAGTGGCAGAGATTAATGCAGCTGTATTAAATCTGCAGTGGCAGAGATTAATGCAGCTGTATTAAATCTGCAGTGGCAGAGATTAATGCAGCTGTATTAAATCTGCAGTGGCAGAGATTAATGCAGCTGTATTAAATCTGCAGTAGCCGAGATTAATACAGCCGTAGTTAAATCTGCAGTGGCAGAGATTAATACAGCCGTAGTTAAATCTGCAATAGCTGAGTGAAATATAGCCGTAGTTAAATCTGCAGAGGCTGAGTAAAATATGATAGTAATTAAGTTAAACCTGCAGAGGCTGAGTAAAATATGATAGTAATTGAGTTAAACCTGCAGAGGCTGAGTAAAATATGATAGTAATTAAGTTAAACCTGCAGAGGCTGAGTAAAATATGATAGTAATTGAGTTAAACCTGCAGAGGCTGAGTAAATTAAGATAGTAATTGGGTTAAACCTGCAGAGGCTGAGTAAAATATGATAGTAATTGAGTTAAACCTGCAGAGACTGAGTAAAATATGATAGTAATTGAGTTAAACCTGCAGAGGCTGAGTAAAATATGATAGTAATTGAGTTAAACCTGCAGAGGCTGAGTAAAATATGATAGTAAATAAGTTAAACCTGCAGAGGCTGAGTAAAATATGATAGTAATTAAGTTAAACCTGCAGAGGCTGAGTAAAATATGATAATAATTGGGTTAAACCTGCAGAGGCTGAGTAAAATATGATAGTAATTAAGTTAAACCTGCAGAGGCTGAGTAAAATATGATAGTAATTAAGTTAAACCTGCAGAGGCTGAGTAAAATATGATAGTAATTAAGTTAAACCTGCAGAGGCTGAGTAAAATATGATAGTAATTAAGTTAAACCTGCAGAGGCTGAGTAAAATATGATAGTAATTGAGTTAAACCTGCAGAGGCTGAGTAAAATATGATAATAATTGAGTTAAACCTGCAGAGGCTGAGTAAAATATGATAATAATTGAGTTAAACCTGCAGAGGCTGAGTAAAATATGATAGTAATTAAGTTAAACCTGCAGAGGCTGAGTAAAATATGATAGTAATTAAGTTAAACCTGCAGAGGCTGAGTAAAATATGATAGTAATTAAGTTAAACCTGCAGAGGCTGAGTAAAATATGATAATAACTGGGTTAAACCTGCAGAGGCTGAGTAAAATATGATAGTAATTGGGTTAAACCTGCAGAGGCTGAGTAAAAAATAACTGTAGTTAAATCTGCAGCGGTTGAGTGAAAATGCTGACTAAATTACTGAGCATGACTAAAATGCAACACACATGCCTTCATGGAACTATCCTATAATGCAGTGAAACGTGACATCCCTATAGCAGTTTTGCTCTGCCCATTCAAGTTGGAGCTTTAAGGGCTGCTAGGCTGTGGTCAGGGTGGGCTGCATTTCTAGACCCCTACATCATCTAAGGCCGTTCCAATTAGGAAGATCCTTCAAATACAGCTGAAACATGCTGCCTACATTCTGACCAGTTTTGAGGATGCCACTGGAGTATACTTCACAGTTTTCACTGTCAGCCACAAACCTTTGTGCATGCATCTGACCTGATGAAGGTTCAAGAGAAACAAAGGCAGATGTGACCAAGTTCTAGATTATTTTAAAAAAACCACTAAAATATACAGTGACATATAGAGTACGCCATATCTTTAGTGTATCTGTGTGAGAGTGACTAGTAAGGGGTTGAAGGCAGGGTGTGAAATTAACTCTACCGGTTTTTGGCCTGCAGGACAGCTTTTAATTACAAATAGTTTGTCTGCCACATATTACATCATTCACATCAATGCTTTCTATGCCATCTCTTCATTTACATAAACAGTATTTTTTAATTGCTTTTAGATGATGTAACAAAGCAGACTTGGTGAACTGCACTACCCTAAAGAAACTTCACAGAACTGTCTCTACAGAGGACCCTTCTTTCTAACTTTTGAAATGCAGCTTCAGCCCAGACTGCTTTTTTAAATTAAGCTCAATATAGGGCAGCCAATCAGTGCAGAGCTTATGTAAATATTAAGTGTAGCACAATACTACTTTTGATATCTAACAATGATACCGAAACCACAACCTATCTGCCAATACCAATGCTAAGCTGTCGCAGTCTTTTCCCCCCTTCTTAAACAAATGAGGGGTTAGTAATATATTTGTCTGGATGAACTGTACTTAAATATCTCAACAACATCATGCTCAAACTGTTCTGCTACAAACATTCTGTTACACTAAAGGAAGTAGATCACAACAGCATATACCAGTGGTTCTGGAAGGGAGCTGCTAACTTGAAATTAACGTCTAAACTTGGAAGCTTGAGATATTTTATGGCCAGAAAGGAGATCAAACGACTGACCTCAAACTACTGACCCTTGTATGAAGAAAACAAAAGTTTTTTGGAGGACGTGAGACAAAAACTAAAGTGTCTCTTGAAACTAGTGTTGCCCTTTATTTTTTTTGTATTTCTGTGTCTATTTATGTTCACATTGTGGGGGTAGCGAGGATAAATGGAAGATTCAACTTGAAGCTTTAACTTGAGAGAGCGAAGGTCATTGAAGAGAGTAGTACCTAAGGTTATCAGGACAATCTTGAGACACATGCTCTTATTAAACAGGGGTTAAATGCCCTGTCCAAGCAGTGGTATTTCTCAATACCAACAATGCAAAAAACAGATTTGGGAGGAACGCTCTTCACAAGAACACAAGGATGAGGAACTTACAAGAGTTCGAGATGTGTATTTGGTTTCGTTAAGTAGCCGCTCTAGTCAGCTCGAATCCAGCTGATTTCACTATTTGATAACGGCTGAATTCAGAATATTAAACAAAATAGAGTGAGATATTGCTGCCAGTGTTTTTTAAAATAAAGGCAAACAGAGAGAAAGAAAGTTGCCGTCATCGTCTTGTCCTAGCTGAGGAGAAAGGTAAAGAAGACACTACCTGCACTGTTAAAGGGAGCCTCTTCCCAACCAGGCATCAGACCAAACATCCATATTAGAAATGAAAAGAGAAAATGTGCTACAGTCATCATTGCCAATCTGAGGCGCTAGTGTCATGCCAGACTGAGGAGACAGAGAAGAGACTGCACTGTTAAATGAAGCCTCGTCCTATCAAAGCAAACTTTCATATCAGGGACCATTTGTACCAAATGAGCAAATATTTGTTAACTTCAATGTCTATTTCTCGCCTCATTATGTTTCTAAAGTAGGTTTAAGGGACCCTGTTTTAAAAATGAGAACTTATTTTTAAAGTTATACTTCTGGTGGTCTATTTACTCACCCACACTGAATGCTGGGCATTATCGTTTGTTTTAGTGATTATCCCTTGTGTCCTTAGTTTACATCCAGGTAACTTAATCGCTTTTGGTACATGAATTCTTGAGTGTTGGATTTTAGCTTGGGCAGTGGAAGCTGATGTCAGGCAGCAACACAAGGATTCAAGAACACAAACTGAGAAACAGCCTAGGTATACAGTTAGTCATGCGATTTGATGGTGAACTCTTCCAGTTTCCAGTTCCAGGATCACCTCTCCTACCATAAATCTAGCAGTGACTCCATTAACCATTATATACAATATATTAACCGTAACACACTAGCATTAACATCTTTGTAGCCAGCTCTGCCACCAGCGAACATGTAGTTTCTCATACACTGTATTTGCCCCTGTTTTCTTCAACCATCCTTGCTATTCGCTTCAGTAATCAGACACCTATTAGACATATTTTGGCATTAGTAATACTCAGAAAGCCGTCACACTTTGCCAGAGAGTGATTAAATAAAGAAATAAAGCTACAAAGACTGAATTATTCAAGTGTTCGTCCCAGCCTCTCGGTTGTCAGCGAGCTTCAAAGAGCTGGAAGTGTGCAGGATTCTGTGGGGGAGTTTCTAAATGGCGACTCCTTGGCGAGCCACTCCTCTAGCTCTTCTTTGTGCTCGGCAATCTTTGAACTTTTCAACAAGAGAGGGAAAAAAATCCATTTAGACAATGTTTAATAAATTAGTCAGCTATGGTGCAGACTGATAATGACTCAATGAAAGCCCATGCATCCTGCCAAGCTTCTTTCAGTCTAATCAAGTGTTTTTACAAACTTGCTCGTCTTTTCTGAACCCGAGTTGGTTGTAATGGCTGTAAATCTGTATTGTGGTGGGTGATTTGGGAATACTGAAGTGCTAGGGGAAGCCTTTAAATGCCTTGCTTAATTTGCCATGTTCAGGCAGTGAAACTGAGATCTATATCTCTGTAATGATTGTATTGATCCTAGTGCAACGAGTCACACTCCATGACCCTTACAGGACAGAGAGTACTCAACTGATTAATGGCTTTTAAATGGCACAATAAGCCGCAGTGGTTAGCCTTATCCCACCAACCTATTCTACTGCTATGGTACAATGAAAGAATGGGGAGCTGTTTTAACCTCAACCTTAAAGGTCATAACCAATGAGAACCCACTGGATTTGTCAGATCCACCCAACTGATTTAGAATTAGCTCACTGGGGAGTAGTAATGACTTTGAAGTCCAATCTATTTTGAAACTAGTCAACGCCAGTACCTTTACAATGAATCATGTTCTCATTCGGAGCTGGTTTTCTGGCTTTATTTGTAATGTTTTTGTTTGAGAAAGGACGTAAAGTACTTTGTGTAACACCTTATTTGAAGGGCTATCAACATAGGGACTTCATACCACATGCATAAGCATTGCATAGCACATTTACATAACAATACTTGAGTATTTATAAACATATTAAGCAATTAAAATGAAGTAAACAGCATTGCATTTACGTTTGTTACATTTATTAGACTGGTCATGAAGCATTATTCATGATACAAGGTCTTAGTTAGGAAGAGCCTGTATCAGTTTAGATATTTATACTTAAGTACACTTTCTATTTAGGAAGCTCTGTATAGCTGCAGAAGTGTAATAACCCACAGTAGTTTTACTTTTGATACCTAAGTACATTCAGAAGCAAGTCATTTTGTACTTTTGTCCACAAGTAGACAAGGATATACTCTGACTGGTCACTTCATTATAATCACAATATACAATATTTGTAGTTTAAACATGCAAATAATCAATTTAATAAACAGCAGGTAAAGTAATAACAGTTTTGATGGTACGCCAAAGATGTCTAGCTACTGACGTAAGCATGCTAACCAGCCAGCCCTGACCAGTCCTGTCTCATAATACCACTTTCTACCTCAAGATTGTTAGCCACTGTAGTGCTGAATCAAACCAGTTCAACATGCGAGAATGAAGAAGTAGTGCTGCCCCGATGGCATCATGTTGGTCATGTTGAAGGTTCTGGTTAGATCATTTAAGGACAGGAAGCATAAATGCAGCAATGACTAAAGCATTTGGCAAGCGGCCATACTAACAATCGCCTCCCGCTCTTTGCAAGAATCCACATTGGGCAGGAAACAAAAGAAATGGATAAAGAAGATACAAAAACAAAAGATACAGAAACAAAACAAGGGTTAACATTGGCATTGCTTTCCACCACTGAAGATCTTTGTGATAAGTCCATGGATAACCTTTGATGCTAAACTCGCAATGTTTCTTCTAGACTCGTAAGAACTGAGGAGGAAAGTGGAGGGACTGTCCGCCCCCATCCACTCCTACCATGTTGGTCCACCTTGTAGATGTTAAATCAGAGACAATAGGTCATCTGTTGCTGTACAGTTTAACTGTATTTAACACAAATGCATGTACTCCAACACTGATAGGTACTGATACGTTTTTCCCTGCGAGTGATATAATAAAGAACTACTTTTGATTCCCTGAACAATCTTCCAGTGGATAACTCTTTAAAAGAACCATGTTCTATACATGAGTGTCAAGAGTGTGAAGAAATTAAAATAGCCCCTTATAATGTAAAGGTTTGATGGCAATTCAGGCTGTACACGTAAGCCAAGAACCATTAACAAACAATACTTTCAAGAGTAATGTGTAATTGCATGTGCAGAACCACATGAAACATCATTTCATCTGTTTCTTTTGAGAGTTTTTTTTTCTTTTACTAGCATTGTTGATCCCTCAGACTCAAAAAAAGCCCTCACGCTCTTGTAAAGTATGAAGATACATGGTGGCTCCCTGCTATGTTAAGTGACATCAACTGAAGACCTGTACATACTGATTGTGTAAGCGAGAGAGGGGGAGAAGGAGAAAGAGAGAAAGAGAGAGAGAGGACCTCAGTCGACCTCATTATCAGGCTCACATGCTGTGGGTCCGGTATCATGTGGAGTAAATGACCTTATTATTGCCTTGAAGCCTCAACCCACGCTACCTCTAAATATTTATGCACTTGCCAGGAAATGGGGCCATGGCACACAACACTGTGACATTTTAATGAATGCAGGTGTTCAGAAAGGGTCACCAGCAAAGTACAGTATCATTTACATCTGGATCTGTGTGGAAAACCTAAATATCTTTAGTTGGTTCCTTAGTCTGTGCTGATATCTGCCAGACACTAATGTTCAGGATAAACACTACATAAAACTTTGGAACCAGTTGTCATTACAACTGTTGTTCAGTAATAGTCCATACAGTGCAGACCTCCTCATGTGCCTCCACTTAATAATAATAATAATATATTATTATTATTATTATTATCTCCGCGACCATATAGATAGTGCTTCTTCAATTTATCTTGTCATCTATTTTGAGTTTTAGGCTTTTTAATTACTGCATTCATCCTTCTTGTTGTCTACTCCAAAACACTGGTTCTTCTAAGAATATCTCCAAAAAGATCTTTTCAAGCTCCTTCATGCCTGTTCTGCTAGGTGCTAACCTGTCATATTTCTTGACTGCTGGAGCCTTTGTAGAGGCAAAAACTGTTCACACTGCGTAGTGTGCACTAATAGCCAACAAAATACTTAGATGCTTAATTATCGGGTTTATGTAGGTTTTTGTAAGCTTAGTATTTAGGAAGTTTCAATAAGAAGGATTAACAAGTATGTACCAAAAAATCAAAAAAAAAAAAAAATATATATATATATATATATATACACACACACACACACACACACACACATACACACACACACACGCGTATGTATCTTGCCGCTGTCCAATGACAAATATGTATCTCCACATGTTCAAATGAGTTTTCATTCAAATTATGAATGGACCAATAGAAGTGCTCCAACACAATTTTGGAGATACTTATTTTTAATTGGACAGCGACGATATAATATTATATATAATTGATTATATATATTCAATATTGCTTTCTAAAACTAGCCCTGTGGCAAATTTAGTACTAAATGTTGTTTCATGTCTACTGGGCTAAAGATGGCTTCTTATTTAGCAGCTTTGTGTTTCTGTTCTATCTTAGGTGGAGCAGCAGTTACATTCTGGCTCATGTGGACTATTAAATGTGTAACACAAAACTTTGTTACATTTCACAATACATTTAACACGTGTGCATTCCATACACTTACATTAAAAAAAAAAAACAACCTATCCATGCCTCTGCCTGTTGTGTGAACGAGTCATACCCTGAATATGAAACAAATACCCTGAGCCCACATTGTTGATTTGGGGTTTCTTAGGTTGGACAGAAAGAAACAGACGTGCAGTCGGTGTGGTGTTCTTGTTAGGCAAAGGTTACATCTAAAACACCAGCCATTCCTGAATGTTTTCTCTGCCTCAAAAACAAAGTGGATTACTTTAGATGTCAATCACTGGGCAGTGGCAGATGACAGAGAGAATGCTGCGTCTTCATTTTCATTTGAAATGCGACTGAAATATCCCTAACTCAGCCACTTGTTGAACCTTGGTCTGGTTTGCACTGTTTGTATGTTGTGTTAAGTATTGCGTTTGTGGTATTCCGTTATAACCGTTATGACAAAACTCAAACATGAGGTAGAATATCTATGGGAGTCAGTAAACAACTTAAAACTATCTCCACTTCTGCATCTTCATTATCAATGGTAAAGTAACCTGTTCACTACAGATAACTACATCAGCACATTAAAACAATGCTATTCAAAGTGGGAATTTCTCTTATCATACCAGAAATGAAAATAGGCTGTAACCAAGCCAGAACCAAAACCCATTCCAGTTTGTATTTGAGGTTCATTAAAGTAACTTACCATCAAAGTCCATTTACTGTGCATGACAAAACTGCTGCAAAACAACAGCTCAAAAGTATGTTATTTGCATGAAGTGTATTGCAGCTTTTCACAGAATTGTCATTACTACCAAATTCTGAAATTTTCTGAAGGCAAAAATTAAAGATACCTAGGGCTTGAAATGATGCTCCATTAACTAATGCATCATTTCCCTCACAGTCTGTATTTAAGATGCTTTTGGCATCTAACACATTCCCCTCCCCTCACGTTGGACACAGAGTGACAGCTGCCGCCTCATACTGAGCCCCTGAGGCTGTTTGAGGAAATGAGCCTGACTGTTGCTTCCTCAGCCCGCTTCCAGCCACTCTCCTGACAACAGAGTTCACTCTCCAGAACCCCTCTCATCAGTGCAATGGCTTTCTAAAACTTTCTCCCACAATACAGCTGTCATTTTAAATTTACTGAAGGGCTAGTCTTTTGAGGCAAGGACACATTTCATGATGAATGGAAGAATACAAATAGTTCAAAATAAAGATGGAAATGCATAATTTAATCATCAATAATTTCATAAACAATTCTTTGGCTCTAGGCAAGATATTTATAAATGTTTTATGATAAATTGTGAGAGAAACTTAAATGCTTAGGACATCTCGTTTCTATAGCCGCTATCAAGAACACTTGCGGCTTGATTGTGGGTCAGTGTCTCCAGAATTAGAATGAACCACTATTGGCCACTTGTGTTTACACACAGCGAAATTCGACCTCCACAGTTAACCCATCCGTGCAGTGAAACACGCACTAGTGAACAGACACACTTGCCCGGAGCGGTGGGCAGCCCTATTCACGGTGCCCAGGGAGCAGTTAGGGGTTAGGTGCCTTGCTCCACGGCGCTTCAGTCATGTGCTGTTGGTCTAGGGGATCGAACCGGCAACCTTCTGGTCACAAAACCAGCCCCCTAACCCTCAGCCCATGACCACCCACAAGAATAATTGTCCACCTCCCAACTCTTCTTACATGCAGGAAGTGAGAGAGGCAGAGGCTTGGACCTAAGTGGCGGAGGTTTGGATCTGGGCCTTTAGAACTATTTGCCACGTGTTTGCGCACAGCGGAATTTGACCTCTGCGTTTAACCCATCCGAACAGTGAAACGTGAAACACCTACATATACACACTAGTGAACATACACACTAGGGGCAGTAAGCACACTTGCCTGGAGCAGTTGGCAGCCCTACCATGGCACCCAGGGAGCCGTCAGAGGTTAGGTGCCTTGCTCAAGGGCGCTTTAGTCATGTGCTGTTGGTCCAGGGCATCGAACGGGCAACCAATCCCTAACCTTCAGCCCAAGACTGCCCATAAAAATATTTTGAGACTTTATTAATCACTGGAATTTAAAATAATGTCTATTACATTAGAAAGGATGTACAATAGAAGCATCTTCATTAGTCGTCTGACCCTACTGTGTGGTTGTGCCATGAATAGTAGCATGTTGGTATGGGTTGTGCTGGTAAAAGTGGATCAGACACAGTAGTACACCTCAGTGTCACTCCTGGACTGATTGTAGTCCACCAACCATCCTATGACCACTGATGAATGACTAGAGGATGACCAACACAAACTGTGCAACAACTGTTTAGTTAATGTCTCTGACTTTACATCTACAACATCGATAAACAAGGAAGTGTCTAATAGAGTGGACAGTGAGTGGACAAAGTGTTTAAAACTACAGCAGCACTGCTGTGTTAGATTCACTTGTACCAGCACACACTAACATACCCCTACCTGCTTTCTGGTCCTGACTATTGAAGAACAGGGTTAAAGGGGGTTAAGGGTGTATGTAGAGAAACAGATGGACTGCAGCCTGTAATTGTAGAACTACAAAGAAGTATTTTGTGTGATTAGGTTCATTGTTTTGCTACATGACCTACAGTCCCTTGATCAGATGTAGCAAAACCCCCAAAACTGACCCAAATTATAATACTACCACCACCAGTGGTAATCCTATCTGTTTTACAGATAGAATTAAATTCATATGCTAAAATTTAGTGTTTTCTTTTCTACAGACATAATGACTTTCATTTAAATCAAAAGTTTATTTTAGGCTCATTGGTCCACAAAACACATTGTGCCTTCTGCCCTTAGCAAACTGCAAATGAAGAGCCATGACCATTGTTAGCGATATTAGAGCTATAGTGGTGGGGGTGGGGGGTAGGATATAAAATGTGCCATAAAGTTTGTACAGGCCACATTTTGATTTTCCCAGAGATGAAACCTGCATATAAACAGTTATTGTGCATTAAAATATGTAGTAGTATGTTCTCCAGGATGTGTTAACCTATTTTTCACTTGTCATTTGACCAGGGGTGCCCAAAATATTACATATACAGCATTGTACAAAAGTTTAGGCACTTGGGGAAATTTAAAAACCTATTGTTCCAGATAGGACGCTTTTAATCACTCTTAAACTAGTATTAATACAGCAAGTAGTGGTTTTACCAGTATGTTTATTTAACCATTTCCAAGCTTTTCCTTATGGCAACAAGCCAGTAGTATTTTTAGTTATCACCTAAAACCTGGCTTAACTAATTGTACTTTATTATACTAAACCAAATTGCTGGTGAAGGAATTGAATAAATTCATACAATGTCTGGTGGCAGAAATCTGGAATGGTACTTTGTTCTATAAACTGGCGCACAAGATATTATCTACTTACATCAAAATACAACATTCATGCTACTTTGTATTGTATTAATGCTAATGTAGATCGGTTATAAGGCTTTTCTGGTGTTCTTACTGATGAAAATACGCTTATTGCTAAGATAAAGGGTTTTAAACAACGAGCTTAAGTGTCTAAGACTTTTGCACAGTAGCGTATATCAGATCATAAATACCTATAAATACTCTCAGCTCACCTAAACTGCCCTCCCTGTGCACAGCAGTGTCAGCGTCCCCTGCTAAGTCGATGCACTTATATACTACAGTGCATTGCTGTTGTCTCAGTTGGTGAAGTAATGATTTTACAGTCTGCTGGTGCTTTTTTTGGGACACCCTTCTGCGGAGAGGAGCGAGCAGAAGCTGTTTGCTGCAGCTCTGCTGCCAATCTACTGAGAGAACGGTATAAATAGTCAGTTCTCTTTTTCTTCGCTTTGCGCGCGCGTTATCTCTGTAATCCTATTTTGGCACGAGGATCAAGATCGTTTATTACTTCGACATATTAATTATACTTACTGCAGCGCTCAAAGCAATTATGATGCTGGCATGAGGAAATGATGTGTTTTTCGCCTCTTCATTTGTCTCTCGTTTGTCGTCTACCATCTTAATCAGCACGCGTACACATTCACATGTACAATGAAAAGGGCCAAGCGGCAGCAGGATGTCCAACATTAAGGGCTCCGCGAATAGTCTCCCTCAAGCATGACGCATTCACTTGACATGCCCATGCTGAGTGTATACAAAGTGTTTGAACTCTCTCTCAGTCTCTGCGTTCTTGCATCATTTGCGCTAATATGTTTGATGTGCACACCCCCCACCCCCCCATCTTTCCCCCTCCCCCGCTTGGCCCAGTTTCCAGTCAGATATGGAGGAAAAAAAGAGACAAACACAGAAGTGCTGCAGCAGCCGCTGATTGAGCAGCAAGGGCACACATATCATTTTCCAGGAGGAGCTCTTACATTTATTAATTTGGACAATGGGATACAATTTAATTTGGGCAGTGGGGCATAGTCCATCTACTGCATATATTTCAGGCCGTAATGACGAAGCTTACTGAAGCAGAGGGCCTCTGCCCTCTCAAGGGCAGATGACAGCCTAGTCAAATAACTGCCATTGCAATCTGCTGTTCTGTGCCTCCATAGCTGACACACAATAGTGCAGATGATATGCAAAACATTGGGCGTTAAAGTTTGAAGCAAGTTTTGTTATGCTTGCCAGCAGTATACTTTCCAGCATACTGACTCTACGAGAGTCAAAAAAAATAAGCACGATGCACACTCACAATGTATCTGGAATGAGCAGTTCACCAAGGCTGTGGATAATCACACAAACTGCACATAGAACTACTGACTAATAATTGTGCGTGCATGTGTAGCTAAGCTAAGTCATTCTGAATAGGCTGGCATGAAAAGGTTCACTGTAAAGATAATTTTACATGGTGGTGATGGGAGCCAGAGGCTGCAGCATCTATAACACAAATACAGACAAAAAATTGGTCACCGCTTTTATTTGCAATGCCTTATATGTACCTCTAAGTTTTGCAGACTTTTTGTTGATTGTGAATGGCTGCCGGGGTTGATTTCTCGTTAGAAAAAACTGTGCTTATCTGTTCGCATTATCTGTGCCGGTCCTGTTTTTCATAAAAAAAAAAAAAAAAATCCTGGTTTTACAAGGATTGAGTTAAGGGAACACTTTACAGTGGCGGTGACATTTACAAATGAGGATGTAGAGGTCTTACACCTTTTACAATCTTATTAAGGAACTGGCCTCATTTTTCTATAAAAAGATATTTATACCATGGTGTGGTGTTACTGTAGTTATTCAACATTAGGTTCACTATCCAGTGAACTGTGTGAGCCGGTCGTAGCTTTCTGAGTGATTGTGTTGATAGAAGTTTTTGATGCTTTTACACGGTAAACAATAGCATTAGAGTAGATACCCTCTTCCAGGGAGAGATTCGTGGTCTAAAAATCATAAAAGGTGGTGAGCAGGTAGACCACAGGCTCTGAGCTACATATACACCAAGCTGTGTGCTAATATTTCATAGTATGTTACATTCCTCTTCACACAACTCTCATACACTAAATGTACTCAGTACCATGTACAGTCGGACTGATGTCCCGTTTTGTATTTAACGTATGTCTTTTGTATTAATTACATATTATATATTTATATTGTATTGTTTTGCACATGCACCATGTGTGTTTTTTACTACACCATGATCCTGAATGTAGTTTCTTTTCACTGTGTACTGGTATTTTGCTAAAACGACAATAAAGCCTCTTGAATCCTGAAATCTGATTGGCCACCCCAGATGCCACTGGCAAATCACTGAATTCCGCCTCACCTCACTGTTCTGTCTAGCTCTGCCTGTAAGGAGACAGTAAATTGTATTTTAAAATTTGTAAATATATAAATATATAATACCCCACCGGTATATGCCTGTACACTCTTCTTTTCAGTACATTAAGTATAAATGGTATGCTGCATGTGTCATTACTTAGACATTATACCATCATGAAAATAAAAACAACTTATGCATCTTCAAGATTTGACCTAGTTAGCCAAAGTGAGCTTTCTGATGCTAAATCAACATTACTGATAGCAATTCCAATTGTTTTATACCAGAAAAATCAGCTGAAGCAGGAAACTTAACTTTTGAATGCAAAGTAAACGTATAATTTACACATTACGCAACAGCTTGTAACCCAAAAAGTGTCTCTAACAGCAGCTATAAATGCTACAAAGGTTAGCTACGGCAGCAGCAGATGGTACGCTCATGACCTGTTTTGCCACTACTGAAGAAAAGTGCTGTAACACTTTGGGCCTGTTCACACTCAGCATTACCCTGCATTTTAAGTGACTGATCACCACTAAATGTGATTTGAGCGGTTTGATTATAATCTGTGCACAAAGATGGATTTTGACCATATATAGCACAAACATAAACTGAATGTGTTTTCCTTTTCCATATCCAGAGGAGTGCTGAGTACTGGCCAGCATGTTAAAGAGTAAACAATAAAACTACAGACGAAAAACACAGGAGGCTAAACCAGGAACCTTCATGCACAATTACAGGGTCCTTGCCAAGCATATCCACTCTAACAGTAAGGGTGGAAAGAGCAAACAGAACTCAAACAGAAATAACACGCCTTTTTATGTGGAAAAGGTACAATTAGATGTCCTCTGGTCCCACTGGGATGCATTTTATTTTTAAAAAAAAGTGTAAATCTGGCCGGTTTATCCAAATACGATTCAGACAAGGAATACATGTTAATGCAAGGTGTAAACAGGCTCTTGGAAGAGCTTCTCTAATGTCAAGGTCAGGTATGAGTGCCTTACATGGCCTGATTTGATTGGTCAAGCGGATGGTATCCTAAATGTAGGAATTACAATATGTGCCAAAATGTAACTGCTGTACTGTTTAAGGTAGCTTCAGCCATGATAGAGATGACTATTATTATTATTATTATTATTATTATTATTAATAATAATAATATTATTATTATTATTTTTTTTTTATTATTATTATACTTTACTTCAAACAAGCACAACATTATCAGGTAACATACCTTAGTCAAGCTAGCTTATCTCTGAAAATTAAAACTCGTCTATCAAACAACCAACATATTTTGTGGAAAAAGTGGTAACTTCCTTAATGAGCACATAACAGTAAAGACGTCCTTTACATTAGAGACTTTATACAGACTGTGTCTACATCCTCATTCAATGTCTCACTGCTGTTGTCATGTTTTCTCCACTATGACGATGTCCGCTGAATCTAACATGTACCTGTAAATGCACTATTGCCATCTGACTGATGAGAAAGTCACATTGCTGCATATGAAATATGTATAGGATCACATTGGACCCCCCGCCCAAAAAAATAAATCTGTGTCACATATGGAGATTAATATTTGGCTCATTTACTAATAGTGTGAACATATCCTGGGTGTGACTGGGAACATGTTTAAACTATTTAGCTTGCATGTGCACAGTCCTCCTGTTCCAGAAAAAGATCAAGACTTGCAGCATGTTTGAGTCCAACCTTTAATCGTGGATGGAAATTGCTCTTCATCGATTAGCATTCCATTCTTTGGGTCACTGCTGGTGACACATTGATCACAGGCAATTACTGACAGTTATTTTCAAGAGAACACTTCTCTTGAGTAGGTGGACATTGATTGTTGAGATGGCTTGCTCTTGTTTAAGAAAAGGTCCCGCGGGACAGGGAGAAAATTCAATTTGTACATGACTAAAGTGGCTCCAATTCTGCTTAAACTCTCTACGTCAGTGTCACAGAGTATGCAGCGGCTTTCACAGGCAAAACAAAAAAGATTTCTTCTGCCACCTGGAGTGAAAGCCTTTCTGGTTTTATGCATTTGCGGTTTGATTTACAGTGGCTGTCTCCGACCTCTATTCATCATTGTGTTTTTCTCATGCCATTCAGTTCCTCCCACTGACAGAAGATGAGAGTCGAAACGCATCGACATCGATACTCTGCATACAAAGCACCACTCTAAAGTACTAACCTGTCTGCAACTCTTTGGCTCCATTTAGCAACGCTAACTACAGCTCCCTCTTGAATATCTGTCAACCACACTATGACAAGGGCGTTCACTTTGACTCTTTCACGTTGAGAAATGTGATGAAGAAGAAAAGGACAAGCTGGATAGCTTTTAAATCCACTAGTGACCTTCTGTAGACGGCTTCTGGACTACACATACAGAGTTTCATTGTTTTGTCTTAGAGCATTAGCTGCGATCAGGACTGAGTAAGACGCTAACTGTCTTCTCCTAGAATCTACATGAGATTGATATATTGTAGACTTTTGTGCTGGAATATTGGAGCAAGTAGATCATTTGCAGCTTTTTTTTTTATGGAAGGACCAAAAGTGAATGAATATTGACAGCTTAGGAGCTTAGTAGGGGAAGCCCTTGGTAGTTACCAGGGGTGTGCACAGACCAGGTTATGGTTAACTAATAAAAATATTCAAGTTTATTTGTATAGCACTTTTTACAACAATGTTGTCACAAAGTAGCTTTACAGAAGTTTGAAAACAGACAACATATATCCCCCTGTAAGCAAGCCAGAGGCAACAGCGGCAATGAAAAACTCCCTCAGACTGGAGGAAGAAACCTTGGGAGGAACCAAGACTCACAAGGAGAGACCCATTCAGCAGAACAGTCATTATCTCATGAAGACTAAAGAGATAAAATTAGTTTTGCACAGGAGTATAACTGTAGAAATGATGAAAAAAATAAATCAAGCTAAGCTAAGCTTAGCGTAGCAAGCATTGACTTAGCCCCAGCTCTCCATCTCTAGTGTAGGGGTGTCGAGTCCATTCTTCAACTCTGATGTGCCTGGGAGTCAAGTTAAGTCTTTAACCCTGATGTGCCTGGGAGTTGCCATTTAATCCCAAACACCTTGTGGGAATAAAACAATATCCTAGAAGCGAACTTGTTTATCCTTTAAGCCCAGTTGTTTCAATGGCATGTGGAATCTTTGCATAGCACAAGTTTATTTCATTATCAGGCTTAGCAGGCATGTGGATGTGCTTCCCTGCTAGCCTAATTTAGGCCTTCCATGCCAACCCTGCTCACCAGCCACTATAAGAGTGTGTTCAAACTTGGTTAGTTCAATTCCATTGGTGCAGTTTGTCTGAGCTAGTGAGAACACTGGCGTCCAAACTCTTGTGCAAAATAAACAGATCCCCTGAGCAGGCCAGATCAAGACAATACAAACAAGGTATGAACACAACACAAACCAAAGTCTGTCTAAACAGACCTTAAGTCAAAACAAATCATCATCTGCTCTCTGCAGAGCTTCTTTGGTACACAGAAAAGATCTGTTTCTGATGAAAACATAAAAAAACACTTTTGATACTGTTTTGACACATCCATCGTTTTTAGCACTGTAACTCAATATACACATTTAACTACACACACACACTACTGTGCTTAAGTCTTCAAAACGTAGGACCTCAAAAACTCTGTCAATTTTGTTGGTTTTGTAGGTTTGCTGAGCATATAAAAGCTGCCTGTCTGGAAAACAGCTTTTTAAATATAATGTCCACAAGCACCAGAATCCTTTGCACAAGACTAGATTTTATATTATTTATTGATGTGCCAAGGTTCCTCACAACTTTGCTGTTAATATTTAATGTCTGAAAGTTTATTATGGATCATCCTCGGCTAAGAGCCCTTTGTTGACCTTAACTGTTTTTAAACCTTTAATCTTATAAAATATCATCGCCGTCCAATGAAAAAATCTCCAAAATGCCAACTTTACAGGTGAGGACAAAAAACTTGACTTTACTTTCAGTGTAAGTCAGTAGAACCTGAAATATTTCCATATTATTATTTAATTTCCATATTAAATTAATATTTACGCTGTTGTGTTCAAATGATCACGTTTTTTTCTTTGGACAGTGTCGATAGGCATGTCTTAATGTTAAAACAATTATAGCAATAAAAACAAAGTGTTTAAAACATTTGCACAGAATTGGATATTATATCATTTATCGATGTGCCAAGTTTAACTGTGTTGTACCAGCAGTAAACCACTTAAGTCTGTGACTTTGCTTTGCAAAAGTAACACATTGAGTCTTGTGGCTTATTGATCTAATATCACACAACAGATAAAATAAAACAATAAAACCAATAACATATAAAAGAGAACAACACAATTCAGAACATTTGGTGGGCATATGACTCATTATGAACTGTAAGCAAACCAGAACAGTGGACCATTTTCTGCATTTGGCCCAGACCAAAGGAAACGTCTCATGTCACACGGTTAGAGCCTTAAACATAGGGTAAACTCTTTTTTAGAGAATTCAATCTTCAATACATCTATCTTTCTATGGCTCTGCCAATTTCTTGGTTGAAAAGGAGTCGATATTGTTAACTCAACCTGCAGTGGAAGGCCACCCACCACCTTTCCCCCAGTTCCACATCAAATTGGATGTTTGTGGCCCATCAATTCTGGAGGTCCATGGTTGTACACTATTTCTTAAGGAAAGTCTCAAGCGATTTGCTGTTGTCTACCGTGTCTTTGGACTTCTTGTCGCATCTAATCAATCGTGCGTCAGATGTGACCTTGCTTCCCTGCTTGCAGTAAAGAAAACATTCAGGGCAGATTTCCCCAGACATGCTGCTACTTTTCTCCCAAGCTTTTAGCAAGAACCATCACTGTGCATATGCAGATGAGCCTGTGTTATGCAATATGGTGGCAAGCACAGACACAGCTGCGTGAAGAATATATTATTCCTGTATCAAAGTGTTTCCTGACAAACTTTCTCCATTTATACCACTGAACATATGCCAGTTTGACTGGGAGCAAAGTGTGCTGCAGATGTGCTTTCCAACATGGGAACTGCATCATGCTTCACTAAGTAGAATATGACGGAGGGGCATCTGCTTTGTCTGAGCCATGTGGACGGTAAAGCCTTTCGGACGCAACATCTGGACGAAGTATGCAATAAAGTGGCAAATATTGGGTCAGAGAACTATGCTCCAGGGTGGTACATTGATACTTCTGCCTGTCATCTGAATGACCAACATATACTTATACTGGGCTACAATTACAGTAAAATTCTTCAATGTGTCATTTTATGTAATACTGCATATATCAAAGAAAAAGAATGCTCTTCAGAATATAAATTGGTCTATTCCATTAGAGTTATTATGATGCATTTTTACACTGCAGTGTACTGTAAACCTAACCTTTACACTCTTCTTTTTTATAATCAACCAATTATTCACATACATGTACTGTATATCAACAACAACAACTATTATTGTTATTATTATTATTAGAAAGTAGTAGTAGAAGTGGTTTATATTGATTACAGAAGAATAACTAATAACTACTGACTAAGATGCACTTAAAGAGTATGTTTTGTAGTTTAAACTTTTCCCATGTTTCAGTTTAAAAAGTGACAAAAATCAGAAAAAAGAAAAATTATGTAGTTAAATTTTTAGATTTGGGACAAAAAACAGCACTGTGTGCACGGTATGTTTTCAAATATTTCAAATATTTCAGCCACCATTTGTCATGACAGCTACCAAGCAATAGACCAATCAGGCACAGCTGAAATATAAACATGTAATCGAAATGTAAGTGCAGCAACCATTACCGTTATGTAAAACAGGTCACAACACAAATAAAGTGTGATTAACTTAAGGATATTGTAAGTGCACTGTTTATCACTGCTTCCCAGTTTCGGTTGCCATTTCCCAAGTGCTTTATTCGACCATACTAAGGTTATTTATCCTAATTAATAGACACACGTTCAGCTTTGTCACCTCATTATAAACTACAAGTTTTCTTTGCCAGCATCAGCTCATAAAGGTCAAAAGGTGGAGATCATGTCTGCAGCGTCTGGTATTTTTTAAATGCTATTAGAAAACAAGTGAAAGCAACATTTTACCATGCAGATAAATGTAAGGTCATTGCGCTGGCTGTCAACAGTTAACAGAAAGAACAAGGTAAGAAAATGGTGTGAAAAAGAAGGTGAAGCTTTTTACCATTCTCACCACCTGCAAAGCGCCTAGATTTGTCTCACTGTTCATTGACTGCCTGTTCTATTTGATAAACTCACAAGCTTCCTCTCGTCATCTCTCAACAGCAGTGCTGAACCTTTTCCCTCATTGTGAACTCGCAAGAAAGCCACTCCAGTATTAGCGCACTGTGAATGATGAAATTGTTTGAAATTCTAAAGTGGAGGAGACTGGGCCGGAGGTAAACCAGCACCACTGCTCATATTTCTTTTCATTAATCACCTTCTATTTAAAACATTCACTCAGAGAATTCTCAGCTTGCGTCACAGTATCATCCTCACGAGTATAACTTTGCTGTTAATATTTAATGTCTGAAAGTTTAATATGGATCATGCTTATTTCCTCAGCTACGCACCCTTTGTTGACCTTGTTTTTGAAGCTTTAATCTGTAGAATATCGTCGCCGTATCAGCAAAAATGCCAATTAAAGTCAATGGAACCAGAATTTTGTTATGCAAGAGCATGTCTACTGGTCCTCTCACAATGTCATTTTCACACAATCTAAATGGCTGCTGTCCTCTTCACATGATGTAGAAAAATAAAAAAATCAACAAAAAAGTACATACATGTTTTTTTCTAGACAGTGACGATTTCCTGGTTTCGTTCATGGGGTTCTGCTTTTTCTGTTTGCATGTAACTCAAGTAGTCACACTATTAACACTTATCTTTTGAAGACCGCATGACATATAGCAGGTGTGGACCCAAACATAAACATCTACACACTAAGACAATAACATAATCTAACTGATCACTGACCAAATATAGCAGTAAAAGCAAAGTGCAAATAGTGAACTTGTTTTGTGATTATTCCTCTGTCACTACCTCTTCACTGGCTTTTTGCATGTTCTTGGTTGGTGTGATGGCCACACCCAAACACCTTCTCACCACCATTAAATGCCTTATATAAACCTCTCCTTGGCTCTCACCTTCTCATGATGAAATTTGTTGAGCCTCGCCTTCCACCTCAGCGATCACCAATCGCTTCAGAAATTTTGTGACGCTACCTACAGACAATGCAGGATACTAATCAGGAACCATTTCCTCCACACTCAAAGCTATTATCCTCATAGTCTTCTTCAGCTTTCTTCAGCATTTACATCGCATTCAGTCTCATCCAACACCTCCCACCTACATTTACCACCTTATGGAAGACCTCTCTGTCCACGAAACAAATACTCTAACATTTAACATCAAACTGATTTAATACCATCAACTCAGCAAAACACCTCTACCTTTTCAAGTTAAACTCATCACCATATCAATCTCCATCTGAGGCTTTCCCAGAATGCTTGACCAACAGACCCACTTTTCATCATAGAATCAGGGTCCGTCATATCTCCCCACATGGTTTTTACACTCATCTCCTACAAGTCCTCTCTCGCAAGGTTATCCTCCTGAGCATTTTTTGTGACATGCATTCTGAATCAGTACAGCTTCTACGGCCCCCCAACAGGGGCTCACAAACCACACAATCTACCTCCTTGGACGATGGTCCTCCCAGGCCTACCATGGCTACATTCGTTCTCACTTCAATGACCTCAGGCTGGCAGATGAGAAACTTGCGTCTCTATAAGCTGAAACTTTCGGGTCTCAGGTGGCAAAGTTTCTCAGAGTTCCCTTGCCTTCCTGGGTGGTCAGCACTTCGCAAAATTCTATTTAAAATCAGTTCTGCCTTTCAACGTTTTTCCCCTCCAGACACTGATGCTGATGTGACGGAATTGGAAATTATAGTACATTTGTCCTCCATACTGTGATGTTCTCTGAAAGATCCATGATATCAGGCAAGGTCTCTGAGCATGTTCACTCAGTTGAAAGGTAGGGGTGGTGGGAGGGGGAGGTGAAACATGCTTTTATTCATTTATATTATTTTTCCCTACCCCCTGGTGCACAGTGACATAAACTTGTTATAGTCATCACAGAAAGTACAGAAGTGTCCAATATGCACTCCATGTTGATGTAAGATTATGAACAAAAACAAGATTTTTATCTCTTAAATGGCAAATAATATAACAAACCATGTTTAATATGGGACATGAACCAGCCAGGTAAAAAAAAGATCATTTTTATGTTCATATTGTGGAAATTTACAAGATATACATTGTAAAGAAATTAATTAAATAAATAAGTAAAATACTAAACATGGTTTTAAATGGTAACATTTACCCTCCAGTCCATATATATGAAAACTAACCCGCAAAACCATTGCCTTGTGAATGAACTGTTTTAGTCATTCACCCATTTATGTGTAAATAATAAGTAGTGTAGTGTTTCAGCTGGGCTGCTTTTTAAATGAGGCAAATCAGCCAATTAGAACAGAGATTTCTTACATCCACTATATGGCCAAAAGTGGCCAAAAAAAAGACACCTGCTGGTTGTATCTGCAGTACGTATGAAGTACAGCATGCGAATACACAAAGCTGCATTTAAGTTTGTAAATTATTTTTTAAGAGGGATGATACACAATTTATACTATCTATGCTAGATTCCAGTGGCCATTCTGCATAGTAATCTTAATAGGATAGCTGATTTTTATGTGCTTTGGTGAACAGTTGCCGGCTCTGAGAGTCTACCCTTTCTGTGGTTGAGCTGTTGTTGCTCCTAGATGTTTCCAATATACAGTAATAGCACTTACAGTTGACTGGGGCAGACATAGCAGCCAGGACATTTCACAGATTGACTTGTGGCAAATGTGACATCCTAATAGACTTGTGGGACAGGGGATGTAATCAGATATTGATTATAATGATAAGTAACCTGATGGCGATGTGTAAACTGCGATAACTGCGATAAATTTTTGGAAAAGAACAGAAATAGAAATGAATAAAAAACTGTTTAACAGCTAAATGTGTTGGGCGTTTACATGTGCAGGCTCGCTGCCCAATAATCAGTTTCATTCTGTTTGTGCATGTGTGTGTGTGTGTGTGAGAGAGAGAGCGAGAGAGAAAGAGAGCGCGTGAGAGAGAGAGAGAGAGAGAAACTGTATACTTGTTTTATTTATTTTTCATTAAGTTTAACTTGAGTGCACAGAGTTTTTTTCCAGTTCCTCCAGCAGACAGCAATTCACAATGACTCTGTAACAGAGGAATATATATATATATATATATATATATATATATATATATATATATATATATATATAATGGTGGGTTGTTCAGTATTACATTATTGAATATGTGAATGTATTAAATATTTTCATTAAAACTGCTGAGTGTACTAAAAAATAGAATGCAAGTCAAAGCTGCACCCCATGTATTGTTTGGGGGCAAAGATGATATAATCAATAAATTTTGGGGTACTCCGGGTAAAATTACATGTTCAGTTAATTTTGAAGTAAAAGTAAGTTATCATATTCTCTACAGATAACTAAATATGGCATTTTTCTAATCATTCTACTGCACAAAGTTTGTGGCCCCCTGGACATATTATTGACTTTTTAAAGGGAAACTGGCACACATGCTCTACAGAAAACACACTTTTACATATTTGAATTACTATTTGCCAAATAAAATAATGTGGCTGGTGAAAAGGTTACTTTTCTTAATACGTTAAAAACAAACAACATGTTCCCTGAAGAGCATGTGTTATTTATTGCTTTGCTTATGTCCTCTTAGAAAATCAGCTAAACATTTATTGTCGATTTGTAATTTGTGTTTATTGCATCATGCATTGCATATAAGCTCCATATACATCCATCATCTTCCGTTTTATCCCATTAGTCAGGCCAGCACACACTCACACCTACTGACAATTTAGAGTGACTGATCAACCTAACATGCATGTGTTTGGACTGTTGGAGGAACCCGGAGTAAACCCACTCAAGCATAAAGAGAGCATGCACACTCCACACAGAACGGCCCAGACCAGGAATCAAATCCAGAGCGTCTGGCTGAGACAGTGCCAATCACTACACCACCACAGAAATGGCTTTAAATTGCTGTCAGAGATCAGATAAAGGCTAAACGTTAGTGTCCTATTAGAGTATACCAACATGCAAATCCCCACTGTATGAAGTACGTGCAGGGCAAACATAGTGGCTTAGCAACACAGCAAGTTAAATCCTTCCATAGCTTTTGTGGCATGTAAACAAAAATAAACAAACAAACAAATAAATAAATAAATAAACAGTAGACAAGAGGCTTTTACAGCTGTACATAAGCATCGGCGGTAACATGTCAGTGGTGCAGGAGAAGTATGTAATTATGCATTGCATGGTAGTATAAGCGTACTCTATAAAAAGAAACTGGAAAAGGCTTGTTGTGTCTAGCTTCTGCTGTTATGTAGTATGCTAAAGCTCAGCCTGCTGGTTTTCTGAGCTTGAAACGTATTGATAATGAGATGTTTTTTCTGGATTTGTAGTCACAGCTCTACATCGCTACGAACTGCTAAGCAAATGAACATCACTCGATTTCCTTTTTCCTAATGTATTTTGTAATGAACGTCAATCTCGCTCTCCATCCAGCCAGCAAAAGTTCAGAGAGAATTAACTTCTCTGTGAACATAAATAACAAAAAATGAAAGCGCTTCTTAAATTATGAAGCAATCAAGAAGCAGAAGGATAAAACAACCAACAGACGGAGTGCGACCAGGCAATCCCTCAAATGTTCTGCATTTTGTTGATAACGGACGTTCTGAGCCCAGACCAGTCAGGAACCATTTAATCCAAGGAAGACTTCTCAGCCAAAGGAGGAAAAAAAGGAAAAAAAAAGAAAAAAGTAGCCAGATTGCACAGCTTGCATGACCCAGAGCACCTGGAATTTCAGTGCAGGGCCACAGTGATCTGCTGACAGGAGCAGCATGGACGGATGTTTAAGGCACACTGTGGGCTTTTTGTTTACATCAGCTTTATGTCATTCATGTGTTTATTCCTAAAGACATGAACAAATAAACTCCCCTTAGCTTTTTCAACATGAGTGAAAATGTGTTTGATGGTTACACTACTGACAAACGGAAAAAGTGTTTCCGTTTAACAGTATTTCTTTGATGGTTTGATAGCACAGCCCTCTTCCGGGTCTTACCACAGCATCTCAAAAGTGTCAAGACCTGACCATCCCAAAACACATCATCATCTTTTTCAAACATTCTTTAGTTGATTAATTTGTGTACTTTAGAACATCGTCATGTTGCTTCACCTAGCATGTACTCAGCTTAAAGATATTCCACTATATTCTGCTATAAAATGCTTTGACACACCTTTTCACAATTCATTGCCCTCTTAATGACCACATGCTGTCCAGACCCTGAGGCAGCAGAACAGAACAGATTTATCAGTAACCAGGTTTTGCGCATGTTGTGTGTTATTAGTTTGATTGTGTTTGTCTATAATTGTGATTGAAATAATAATCAGACCACATTTTATTAGTAAAAATAAAATATCGCCATTATTTCTTTCCTAGTAAATATCTGTAAATCCTAAACACTCCACCTCCAAGCATGCTTTTACATCTACTTTGGTGCAGATGTAGCAGAAGATTTTCTTTTTGGGTCTACCCCAAACAAATAAACAGCTGTCCAACAAAAATCACAGCTTTCAGGTCACTTCCAAATGAACCCTGATCCAGTCCACTGCTGATTGCAATGCTTTTTTAAAATGGTTTGCACCGAATGAGGAAATTCAACATCACAGCATGCTTTTCTGCATCATCAGCACCGCACTTTCTGTATAGTCTGCCTGTTTTAATGTCTAACTCTTGACAGATGCTCATATCAGTCCTGCAGCACAAGCAGCTGCTAATAAAGGCAGATGAGCTATAAAACCATAGCCAAAGTGTTTTTTCCCCCACATGGGTTCTGGAACGCATTGTGCCAGCGACCTGAACGTTTACATTCAAATAGACAGAGCAATCTTAAAGACACAGACGTAATGTAAAGGTCACTATTCCCTGCACTGTGATGCACAAGCATGTTTAGCATCTCTATATGTTTATGAAAAGTGACTAACAGAGCATTTTTATCCCTGCAAAATTCTGACCTCACGTGTGTGATACGGTGCACTTGAGCTACTGTAGTATGAAACAAATTGACTTCAGCAAACAAACCAGGTGTGAAAACAGACTA
This sequence comes from Megaleporinus macrocephalus, assembly GCA_021613375.1. Taxonomy (NCBI): domain Eukaryota; kingdom Metazoa; phylum Chordata; class Actinopteri; order Characiformes; family Anostomidae; genus Megaleporinus; species Megaleporinus macrocephalus. The sequence goes on along the minus strand of CM038707.1, from coordinate 21,919,412 downwards.
GGAAGTCTTAATTGTAATATCCTTACCAAACCAATTACGAGTGTTCTGTTATGTTTAACACCTCACTTCCAGTTTCCTGTCTATAGCTGATCAACATTCACTGTGCAATCACCTAGACCATCTAGGGCCTGACTTCACACCTAACTGTGAGGCCTTTGTTGAAACTGTATAAAACCCCATGCTGATCTCTCAGTCACCAGAGACCATTCTGCACCACATACCTGACCTGCGGTCTGTCCCTCCGTGTCACTTACACCTGCAAATACACATTTTGTCATATATATTATAAAGTTCCAGAAATACTGTGGATCTAACACGGCTATATATAGAGAGTTATTTAGAGTCCATTTTTACTATTATAATTATTATTATTATTATTATTATTATGTCCATTTAAAGACTAGAAATCAAAATGGACCAGTTTACCTTTAGAATATCATTTAAAAGACAACATTTTAGCTTCCCTGCAATCTTCCATTGAAATGACATGACTTAAGCCCCCTTCTGAGTTTTGATTACATCACCATGCACCAGTGAGCAGGGAAATATAACAGCAGCCAATAAGATATATTTCACTTCCCCCATTCAATGTCTGCACCTATCAACAAGAAAAACACACCGTTCTTGCTTTATAGCAGCAACAAATCTTTGTCATGTCTGTGAGCCGAGCCAATCCAAATAACCATAATAACAGCTTTATATCATCAAATGAATAAAAACAGCTTTATTAAATGTCGACCTGCATCAATAGTTCATTCTTTCTCTGTTTCCTTTCTGTTCTCTCTTATTTTACATGTGTAGTTTTATTCCCATGTCTTGCTGATCAATACAGTATTTCAATGCTTTCATCTTAGTTAAGCCCATCTGTGTAAGATGGCATGTCTATGCAGATGTGTGGACATGATGAGATGTTTTTTCTCCCTTTTGATAGCTGTTCATCTAGCACTTTCATTCTTTCCTTCATTGTTATTCCCTTTAATGTTCTTGTGTTGCTGAAATTTCTATACAAATTTCGACTTCAAATATATTATTTTGGTCTACCGCCTCTAAAACTTAGATGAGCTGTGATAGATCACTCAACACCAACATAACAACTCTACAAAAAACAAAAGTTCTAAAATTAAAATATGAGTGAAAGTGGAAGTATGGAGCCAGAGAGGAAAAAGTAAAAGATTTTTTTCTTTGTTTAGTGGTCTGTGATGTGGCAGTAAAAGCAGCAGACTACATACATAGTTTTGGTCATCAGTGCTCAAAAGAAATCATCATGTCATCAAGTTGTTTTAAAGGAGAAACATGTGAGATTATGTAATAAATATGTTTGATTTCAAATCCAACATTTCACAAAATCAATAACAGAATGTCTATGCATTGTGTGGTCTCATAATACCACTTTTTATCCAAAAGGGTGAGGGTTTGTCCCCACATGAGTCATATAGAAAAAGCATGCCAGATCATATCAAGTAAAAAAGTTTGAAAACAAAGAAAATAAGGGACAAAAGTGGCAGCAAATTAAGAATTTACATTGGCATTGCTTTTCATCACTGGAGACAGATCTTGGTGAGTAAAGGGACAAAGTTTGATGTCCCTTAACGCTTCTTTAGATTGGTAGGCATGGGCGTGGTATTGGGGGAGAAATGGACCTGACTACCCAGGGCCTGAGTAGTGAGAGGGGCCCATAAAAATCCAGATTTTTTTTTTTTGCTCACGTTCCTCATGTACTGGCATGGATAGGGGCCCATTGACATTGAGAGTGTACAGGGCCCAGAATTTGCTGCTACACCCCTGTTGGTAGGTAAATAGTGGGAGGAGTGAAGAAGGAGCAAATCTTACATATTGCTCATTTAAAACAACATGGTTTTGGAATCTGGAATATGAAGATGCAGAGTAGTATTAAAATGAGCAAACAGTTGCTTAAAATAAGATAACTGACATCAGACAGATGTGTGACTTTTTTGTTTTTCTGCATATTTAACACTACAAAAAGGTCTCTTTCATGCTACTCCAGATAGATTGAATCTCAGTTTCTGCATTTTATATATGTTTATTTATCAGTTTTGGCAAAAAAGAAAAATAAGAAAAACTGGATATTAGCATCAGCCTATAGTTTCCAAATTTGTAAATCTAAAATATAAGGGTGGATTATTATACTTTACTTTGTAAATGTACTTGTATTCAGTTTCAATAACGCTTGAGTAAAATACAAATCTGCAAAATAATACTTTGTACAAAGTCCAATTACTTAATCCACCCCTGTTAAGGCCAGCAAAAAACCTGAAATGCCCCCAGTTGTATCTAATAAGAAGTTCATCTGAAGATTTTAAGGTAAAAAGATACCAAAAGATCCAAGAACAATACAATCTGAAATCATGCAGCATACAGTTGTTGCCTTTTTCTTTTATTTTTGAAGACAAAACCCATTTAAGATCAACAAAAGAATATTTTGTGCACTGCATTAATTGATTTGGTTTGCTCATTTCTAACTTATTTGGAACTGACTACATAAACCCTAAAACGTAAAAGTACTAAGCATTCGGCTAATGGCCAGTGAAGCTAATTACACATTATTGAGCAAGAAATTGACCAGCAAGTTTCTTTCACATTGGAAGAACCAATCAATAGTGTTTTACTCTTCTGTTTAGAGCATATTTGCTGAAGAACAACTAGAATATTTCACTTTGGAAAAATCTCCCTGAGCTACCATCTAAAAAGCCCCCGAGAAGCTTTTTGGCATCCCACTGCGAAAGGTTTCTTTCCAAACCCCATCTCTGCGCTGCAGTCTCCACCAAGAGGGCTTTATGCTAGGATAAATATGAGGTCCACAGTGTGAGCTCAGTCCATTATGATCACTAGCACGCTTACAATGTGTTTTACCTCCTCGCTAATTAGCTTCCACTGAGTCGCGATAACAGCAAGTTGCTAATTAGCCAATCTAATGAAGCTTTCCCCAGACCTTAGTGAGTTAATGGTCTGATTGCTCTCTCTATACGACACAGGATGCCTAGCATCAAGCAAAGTACTGCCCTTAAGATGCCTGATCACGAGATATATCTGTGATCAGCTTCAAAGGCCTAATGACCTTTCTCAGGCCGCTGAAAGGTCAAGCACCTTTTTGATGCTGAAACTGATGCTGCACAGTGACAGTAGGACTTCACATAGCAAGGACTAAAGGCAAAGCCTGTAAATTGTATAGATATCCTTGTAAAAAATGGCGATATGGAAATCAGTACACTCATGTATGGATATTTCTGAATATACACAAATATGTACATAAAATCTTATTGCAAAACCTACAAACTAAAACCAAGCACATATTCAACACACAGCCTATGCCAACACAGGGCCAGCACATAGCAAATGTACAGTCCTTCTGCACAAACCTACCATACAGTCTTACGTTCCTGTGGTAGTTACAACGCTCAAAGGAGTGACAGAAAACCAATCAGAGCAGAGCAGGATCAGCAGCCACAACAACTAAACATATTGACAGTAGTGGAATAAGCACTCTTTAAATTGTTCTATTGGAATAAAGTAGCGATTATGCATCATATAACTACTGAATCAGTATTGTGAGACAAATGCTGGTGGGCCATAACAACTGACTGGACTAAAGCCCCCTAGTGGTACATTACATTGTGTATTGCGTTGCAACCAATTTTTGAATTTTTTGATGGTAGACATGTTGATATTCATTCTTTAGAAACTTTTTTCTTTTAAATTTTCCATTCTATTTTTTATTTTATTTTATTAATGTTTCATTCAACCAGGCAAATCATTAAGAACAAATTCCTATTTACAATGGCGACCTGGCAACCTTGGATGGTTGTTTAACCCAACAGTTTTAAATTATGAGCAAAGGCTTGCGCTGGAACAAGAGAGAATCAACTATTTATGCTAATATCTCAAAATGTGCAATCTTATCATCACCCAAAAGTGTCCCCCAACAGGATTCAAGCAACGGCTTGTCCACATTCTGAATGGGCAATACAAATAACTCCACAGAAATGTTTCTGTTTTTTGATTTGCACCACTATTTGATTGTAGAGAGTCCTGGTTTATGCAGTTTGCTGGAAGTATATGGGCCTTACAAACAAAAGAGGGCTCAGTTTGTTTACATTAATGAAAAAGTATTAGTATTTTAAATGTATTATAATGTTTCAAAAACAGCAATTTATATTGTATCACCTTTTGTATTTGCCTCTTGTTTTATGGCTCTAGTTTGCATAGGGTAAATAATTTGTGAAGTTTTTGGGCCTAGTAGGGGAACAAAATGCCTTAAAGAAGCTGACCATCTGCACCAGGCCGACATTCTTTTTTAAAATAGCTATTAATATATTTATATTTGGTGACTTCTACTTAGGGCTGGGCGATAAAACGATAACGATAATTATCACGAAATAACATTTCCTCGATAGGACTATAAGAAGTAGTCGATGGAAAGACGATAGAATTAAGTTCCGTCTATGTTTTGAGAGACAACACGAACAGCCAATGAGAATGAGAATAGCGCCGCTCCAAACCAATCAGGTGGCTGAACTAGAGTTCCAGCCATTTCGTGTTTGGTTGAAGCACACAGCCCAGAGTGTAGACGTAGCGGCAGCTTAACCCACATGCTAGTAATGTGGTTACGGCAGGCGTCACAGTCGAGCAGAGAGAACGAAATAAGAGAAAAAGACGACAGAAAACGTAACTACTACTGAAAGAAACATGTTACACGTGTTAGTAATTTTTAAATAATCTGGTAAAATAGGAACAACAGGTAAACAGGTGCTGTCTTGCTGCTGTGTTGATAAAGCACTACGGGATGTTAGCGCTTCAGGTACTCGGGTCAGTTCTGCTGTTGTGATTGTCTATGCAGAGCTGACAGAGCGTTTCTGTGAAAATACTCCCACAGCGTACACACGAGCGATTGTTTATAACTGCAGCTCACGCGCAGGATAAATCCATGGTTTCAGTGGGCGCGGCCTCCTTAGAGACGCATCAACGCACGTTATGCAAATCAACGTAATTTTGTAATCGCTAAACATAAATATGTATACTGTAGGAGTTCGAGTGAGAACGGTGAGACAAAGTTGACTTTAGAACCAAAAATCCCGAGTAGAGAAACTTTATTTTCTACTGAAAACAGAATCTCTAAACCAACTCCCCATTTGAACAGACAGAGAGTCGACTCACCGCTATGAGTCCTTTCCTCAGCCCGAACTTAAAGGGCCAGCAACAGCCAGCTTAACACAGTGTCTGTGGGTGAATACTGTTCATACTAATACTGACCCATATATATATATATATATATATATATATATATATATATGTGTGTGTGTGTGTGTGTGTGTGTGTGTGTGTGTGTGTGTGTGTGTGTGTGTGTGTTTAATTTAATTGAAATACAGTTGTGTAATGTTCTATAGTACATTTGTCTATCTTCTGATAGAAAATAAATCAGGATAAAAAACAATTTAACAAAAATGTTAAATTTTAATATCTTCACTTCTCACTTAAAGTAAAAAGGAAATAGTGATTTGATTTATATCGTGATATATATCGATATCGACTGATGTGAAAAAAATGATTGTGATAACACTTTTTCCTATATCGCCCAGGCCTACTTCTACTATTTTTAACTACAGATATTTTAAAAAGGCAAACATGTATTTGGCATGTGATTCTCATTTGCTGACACTAAAACAAATGGAAAAGTGTCAGATGTGCTGATACAGAATGCAAATTTATATCACTGTATTTTAGGCTGTTGTTTACAGAGAGGGCTAATTGTTCAGTTGTAATTAAAAGTCACATGTAAGACTATTATCAAAACAAAATGCATTTTATAGAAATATGAAATATGATGTGTTTAAAACTTCATTAAGCATTCTAGATTGTGAGAGACGAGATGTCCGATGTAAACACTGCCATAGCTTCCTGAAAGAAATGGGTTATATATATTTTAATGCAACATCTAACTACATCAATGTAAATGGTGTTGTCTCATCAAATTTGAAAAAAATATTGATATACTGTACAAACCACACATTCCTAGTACAGATCACATTAGAAGATGTCAATTTAATATATAGTGTTAATCTTTAGATGCTCCAGTTACTGAGCCAGTGATGAGCATAGTAGAGTACTATATTCATTTTTTTCCTCATGGCTTATTGAAATGAGCAAAGAAATGATGTCAAACCTGAGGATTTCACACTTGTAATCAATGCTACATTTGTGCTCTCAAGTAAAGCAGGAAATATTAGATTACATTTGAACCTGATAAAAAAAAGTGCATATTTGTGGAAAAAAGTAAACATTCGGCATGTGATTCTCATTTGCTGACACTAAAACAAATGGAAAAGTGTCAGATGTGCTGATACAGAATGCACATAAATAACTATGCAGTTAATCTGATAATCGTGTAATTCTATTTAAATAGTATTGCAGACAAAGAACATTTAAAGGTTACAACTATGTAGACAGAAAAACCAAGAACCTCCTCTGATACTGTAATTGCATTGTTTCCTGACATTCCGAGCACAATCAGACTGATTAATTGCATTCATGAATCATCATAAGCCCAGCTTACATATATATACACAGTGACTACTGATTACACAAGCCCTACTATGGCATCTCTGGAGCCATCCATATACTGCTATTTGTCTTCTAAAATCAATACGGCCAGGAAGAAATGCTCGAGCCGCAGAAGTGAATCATCATTACAGGCATTAATGAACAGAGCAATGTAAGCTTCAGTAATATATTCCATAAAATCAGTGTCCCATAAAAATTACAACACCATTATAATAACATACATTTCAGACCTTTTGCCATTACAGCGAAAATCAATCTGTAGATACACCATGTATTGAGTGTAGTACCAAGTCTGGTGCTCAGCTTTAATGACTGAAGGCTGTTGTAACTGTCTGTGTGTGTCAGAATGTACTAGATACTGAATATCTGGGCCAAATCCCGCCTGTGATGTGAAGTGCACTATAATTCGGCTTTGATGATACAGATTATCTACCAACATTCTTCTTGCCTTATTCATCTGTGATTATTGTTTTTCTCTGTGGTCGTGCAAACATTAAAGGCCTTAGGCATATCAGCGGCAATGCCATGCTTCGAAAAAATACATCCAAAAAGACATGCATTTGCTTCATTTGCATATCGCTGTTCACCATCTAATCATAGCTGGTTTGATGCAGCAGGATGTTATACATTCTCACACTTGTTTCTGACCAAATTGGGACACTGGTTGGGCGTTTTTTTCATAAAGGCTCAGATGGATTTTTAGCACAACCAAAAGAATTATTTCCCAATTCACGCTCTGCAAAAGCATCATCACAGCAAAATTGGTTGAGTGCAAGTCCGCATTTAGAGAGCAAGTGTTGACAGATTCAGTTGGCTGGGTGCGTTAGGTGAGAGTGAGACATTGTGTTTAGAGCATAATTATTCCCCAACACCAGCCACTCAGTGACCTATTAATCCTCCTGCACTGTGTGAAACAGAAAATGTGTGACATCCTTTTCTTACAAATAATATGAGAAAGCAATGGTGTGACCAGAGTAGTCTGGTCCATTTTTCCCCTCAAGCTTTGTGTCTCTTCTCAACATTGCATGAGGTGTTTTTCCCCCCTCACCAAGATAATACACTGATCCCTTAACAAGTAAAATGTATTGGCACATAATTTTGCTTGATACAAGCTAATTCCTTTAAATGATCTGCCAATAAAGTGAGATAATTAATAAAAAAATACCTCAGACAAGTAAAAATATCCATAAATATGTTAAATAATCGTATAATCAGCTTACAACGCTCTAAAAATGAGAATATCAACTTGATTATATACTATATATCATTGCTGTCCAATGATATATAGTATAGTATATAATCTATAATAAAACTAAAAATCGACAAAAATGGAGATGTTTTTCATTGGACAGCGACAATATACATATATACTAGAGATGGAAGGATCGACTGGCCATGTATCGGTATTGGCCGATTTTTAATCAAAATATGTGATCAGTGATCTGCCGATATTCCTCCAATTTAGCCGATCCCGAGAGCCGATCAATGGCATTAAATAAATTAGCCTAATTTCTGTATTTCCAGCTAGCGTTTCATCCAGGAACAGAAGACCTCTTTAAAACCCCCTCCGGCCAGCTCCCTGCAATTCCTATCTGAACCACTAGGTGGAAATACATACCGTTTTGTTTTCGTCAGACTGACTAAAGCAGCGGCTTCGCGAGAACAGTTTAAGCGTCATGTACGGAACGAAAACATCGTCCGTTTGCCAGTTTGTTACCGTATGTGACTGTAAAACTAGTAAAATCAGCGTCTCTCACGGGGGAAACAAAACAAGGACATTTAACACTACTAATCTGATACAGCGTGTACACCAAGCAGCTGATTACAGTGAGTATCAGCAAACAGCAGAGCTAGCACGCGCAGCTAGCACAAAATAAATAACCCAGAACACCGTGCAGACCAATCTGACCAGTACGAACAGTACAGCAGCAGTAACAGCCAGAGATCTAAAGGAACCACAGCTAGAGTGATTGAGTTCATAGTTCTAGATAAGCAGCTCTTCTCGGCTGTAGAAGACGTTCATTCTGCTGCTTAATATTCCACCTGGATCCACGCTCTGCTGTTCCTAGTAGAAATACTTTTCAGATGTCGCTCTTCCAGAGCTGTATCAAGCGGTTTACTCCCACATAGACCAACTTCTAATTTAGTTCAAAATATAATACTGTTTCACATGAGCTCGTTAAAAATGGTAATAAACCAGTTTCCACCATGTTTTATGACTTGCTTGCGCAAAAAATATGTAGCCCTGCCGTGGTGTAGAGCCCCGCCCTCAATCGGTATCGGCTATCGGTGCTGAAAGGTGATCAGAATCGGCCTTAAAAACGCTGATCTGTCCATCTCTATATATACTATCCTTGCCAGTGGTGCAGAAGCTTGTACAAATCAATTCTTCTTTATTTATACACTTACAGAACTGAAGTCAGGAACACCCCTCTTGAGCTACAACTCTCAACCCGCAACCTGGACGAACAGCTCAAGGCTGAGTGCTTGTAGAGTTTAAGAGGTTGTTCTGGCTCTCAGTTGTTGGAATGTGCAAACTTTGAAGGCTCCACTGACTCATACTTTAGCGAGAAGTATATAAAGCTGCAATCAGAAAAGTTTCTGGAACACGTTCAAACAGACATGGACATAAGGCTTGTCACATTCCTTAATACAGACCCTACAGACTGGAGGAATAGAAAAGCTGTAATGGAAGTTACAATACTTTTAAATCATTACTCACTTGTTTATTTTACTTAGCGCTACACTATATAAGAGTAGTGCATTTGGAGAGCTTTCTGGTGGAAATGTGTAATTGCATACAATATATGAAAGAATGATTTGTAATGTGTGTTTGCTTCCCTAAGCGTATGAATATGATGATTCCAAGCTGAATTGAAAAATAACTCTGTGAAACTCTGTGAAGGAATTATTTTCTATTTTTTTTATGGAATCTTCATCACTATAATCTTGATTTTGCATTTGACACCAGAACCTTGAGCCAGATTGTCTTTTTGAGCCTGTGCAAACACGTAAAGACATGTAACATGATCAGAAAAACTCCTGTAAAATCCGACCAAATGCCTTTCAAATAATTATTTTAGGATGCACAGGCCAACTCACAGCAGCACACAGACTAAGTAGTGATACTTCGTCAATGCAAACCAAAAAAATCCTACTTGGCACCACTTGGCATCACTAGCATTGATTTGGATGACACTACGAAATCTACAAGTGACTCATCTCTAAAAACAGATTTTATAACTCAGAAATGTTTATCTTAGCTTCATCTTGCTGGTAGAGCTAGTTAGCCTATGCTTCTGTTGATGCACAATTTGTGTTATTCATCCTCTAGTCCTTTATCGGTAGTCAGTGTCTGATCACAGAGCCTCTGTTGCCTGAAAAAATACTGTCTGTAAATACTGTCTTTGAGCATTTTTCTATATATAATTATCATGCTTGTTGTATTTATATGCTATCTCTTCCACGGAAGCTGATCTGAAGGCCTTGCATGTCAGATTAACCACTTACATAATTAGGACCTGACAGTGGAACCAACCAATCACATTATGATTTAATGAATGTGACCAATTTTGTGAGTAAACACGTCACTCTAGGCTTCCTGCAAGGTCTAGAAACATCATGGGCTAGAAATACCCAGACCCAAATACCCAATGCACTTCAGTCACTTAACTAAAACATTCAACATCTCTACAATGTCTAATATAATCTAGAACAAAGTGTTTGTGTGCATCACTGTTTATGGCAAATGTACTATTGGTGTCTAGCAAAAATTAGCATTACTGTACTGATGTTTGACCCTGTCTTAACATTTAAAGCCTACACTGAAGATCTTATATCCATGACTAGTCCACTACAAATAATATCTGGTCTAAAGTGGTTCAGAAACTGACCAATGATAAATGTGGTAGAGGGTGGCTGATTAATAGTGCATGACAACAGATGGGCTAAAGTCTGTAACTGTTTACCTAATATAGTGGCCGATTAAAGAAGTGGGTGTTCCAGAAAAAGTGGATGATGTTGAGAAAACTAATTATCTGAATACAGCCATTTTTTGGGAACAATGTTAGGACAAGAGCTAAATCTACCTTGATATACACCTGCCGGTTTATTAGGTACATGTATTGGACACTTTTTAATTTTTAGGTTTTACAGTTACAATTACAGTTAACCAGGTTTGGGCAACAAAACATGATATCTTAAGGCATTTTAACAATACAAAATATGTACCGAAATATTTGTTTTTTCTGAGATTTAGTCAGATTTGGATATTTGAATATTGGATATCGGGATGATATACTGATATTTATTCAATGTTTGCCAATTAAACCAGACTAATGATGCTCTCCTTATAATGAAACAATGTACTTTAAGTGCTGGCAATATCTTTGATTTGTATTGTGACATCATTTACCAAAATAATGCACTTTTTCAATGGCAGGCTAGATCGTTTACTTTGTAACCTGTAATATGAGTATTCAAAAAACAAAAAAGAGAAGCCTTTAATAAACAATCCATAATCAATGCAGATGTCATCATATTTGAGGTTTCACTACCTCACAAGTGGTTGCCTAGTCCAACACACATACACCAGTAATAATCTTATCTTTATTCGTATGTAAATTATATTAATGATTGTCGACCAGACATATTTGTTCAAAAAACATCTGCTATGATGCTGATTAGCGTCAGTATTAGTATCAGATTCGTTTAAAACCAGAAACTTAATGTCATGTGTGAGAGCGGAGCTCAATTAATGCTCAAAAAGAAGTACCAGCGTACAGCAGCATCATCTACACACAGAAGGCCAAGTTAATGTTAGACTGATTGCTGTCTTCTTCAGCATTGATGTGGACCGAGAGCTATAAGAAATGGGACATTATTAACATTTCAGCCAACAGAAAAAGAATAAACATAATGGTTAGCTACATGTATTGTTCTTCTGCAGTGCTTGTTCAGGAAAGTGGATTATTTGCCCTGATAAAATGATAAATTCTGTCATAGACCTAGGTGATGTTAATGGTATTACTAAGTCAACTCTACCACACACAGGAGCAGAACTGCTGCAGCATTGTAAGTGAAATGTGACTAGGCTTGTAGTGTTAGCGTACATTAGTTTTTAGTGGCCTGGTTTTGGGTTTAAGTTCCTCTCATGAAAGGATGATAAGTGGCAGTGCTGGAAATCACTGACTGGCAGTGGGGATTTTAAGTGATTGGATGCTGAGTGTCGTTCAGCATGTGGTTACGCTGGCATTGGTTCTGCTGAATGCAAGTCATGTCACTCTCTTCCATGTCTACTATATCTGGTGCAATTGTCCAGAAGTTGAGAGAGAAAGTTGTGCCATTTTGAGTTACACTGGGCCCCAGGGCCCACCAGCTGGTTAAAGAGCCCCTGCTGATGAAGGACTTGAGGATGACTATATCACAAATTATGTGTACAAATTGGAGAGCATGTGTATCAAGTGCACGTGTAAGATGCTGTAAGAAGTTTCACAGAGCAGAATAATTATAACTGTCTGACCAGACAAAGTGTGTCTAGTGGTTTTAATTAAGTACAATTGTGTTTAAAGAGGTTAAAAGCTTGTAAAGCAATAACAAAGCCTGTCCTGTTGTAGTCCATTGGGAACGGTTCATCTCTCAGTTTAATGTCAGTGTGCTACAGAACTACAGATCCCACTGGCCAGTGCATCACCTGTGTACCTACTATAAACATGTCAATTTCTACACTTCTAAACTTAGAAGCTAGAGCGTCTTGAGAGTACTGCAGTATCTGTCAGCAGCCCACAGCTCTGCAGTACAGCTTTACAGACCTCCCAGAGCTACATATACAGCACAAATGGGAGGGTTAAAAATATAGGAAGTATGGCAGAAAGGCAGCAGAAGGGGAAGCAATGAACAAGACAGCAGCATTCTGGAGCTGCATGGGGCAGATATGAAAGGAAAAAAGCAGCACTTTGCAGGTTCCAACTAGTAATACCTGCAGAGATCTCACCGTCTGAATTCCTCTTCAGAGCTTTAACCTCTGTGTGTGAGAGACTATGTAATACAGTGACAGGATCATGCTGCGTATCTGACAGCTGCGGGACGGAGCAGACACAGAGGTTCACAAGAGTTAGAAGATCTAGAACCCAGCAGAGGCACACTCAAAACACTGCAAAACTTCACATGCGCTGTTCATAGACACACTTTCCACGCCTACAGTCACCACTACAGTTAACTACACAGCCTGGCAGAGGGACTAAAGTACCGGCAAAGACAGATTTTCAAAGAGTTTTTCCAAAAAATATATTTTGAATAAAAAAAAAAAATCTGCAAAACACAACTAAATGTCACAATTGCTGGCACACCTACAGTTTCTTATGAAGAAAAAAACATGTTCCAATTTATATTTCACTTTTTCCAAGCCCACTGGAACTATTTAGGGTTCATCAGATTACCCAGATGTCCAATTCCCTTGAACATTAGAGAATACACACATATAAAATCTATTCACCTTCAGAAATCAGACAATAGTTACACTCCTGAGGATGTCTATTCCACATTTTCCGATATTCCAATAATGTGTTGTTTGTAAATGATGTCACATCATTGCATTACTGTAACACGAACGTGAGTGATTTTCTACAAGCTCTCAAAATGCCGATGGGTTGTGGCATTTACAGTTGCTCAAAAATTCTGTGTGACAGAATGTCTGTGTTGTTGAGAGGCACCATGGCGTTAAATGTTTGTTGCTGGTTAATTCACAGCACAATAAAAGGTAACCAAACAAGCATCTTAGTACTGATGTTAGCTTAGTCAACAGCAAAAAAGTTGTTTTCCTGAATACTTTTGTATAGTTTCATATGTTTTCTTATGTAAAAAGGATGTCTGGAGGGCAAGGTAGTTCTTACATCTCAATAGCAGGCACAGTTCACATCAGTTAGAATCGATTATGGATTATGTCCAACATGTACTGTGATACCTTTCTCTTGTTCTGTGAATTTCTTCACTGTGGGACTAATAAAGAATTATCTTATCTGTTATCTTGTAATATCATCTAAACTAGTACAGTATGAGTTCGTCTCCATCTCTTTCATTCTGCTTTTTTCCCTACCTGCCCTCTATCTGGTTTTTGATGCCATTAGAATCACATGACCACAAACTCTGTATTAAGAATTATAAAATAATTGTAACTTTCATGAAACTGGCTGTAAATAGAATCATATGCATTTTGCCCCACAAACAGCGAAGAGGACTGATATAGAGGCAAACATTTCTTTATACGTTTCCATTTTCAATTAAAATTAGATACCAACTATATGTCAACAATCTATTTAAGAAGCATCCTTGCTTGATGCTATTGGAACTTTGACTGGAATATAAAACAATCTAAAATTAGTTAAAACAAGAATACAGTTTACAGCACACAACTAAACACTCAAAGTGAGTTTGGCATAGAAAGAAGAACACACAAAAGAAAACTACTGTTGTTAAGTTTGGTGGAGAATCTGTGAAGTTTTGGGGCTGAAGATCCTGGAAACTTTGTTAGGATACATCATTGAGTACCGTGAGATGTAAAATGTAAATCTGCCAAAAGTCTGAAACTATGTTGGATCTTCCTGCAGGACAGTGACATGTAAAAGCCTCTGACGTGGCTGTTTCAGTCCAATTACTCAAACCCAATGGAAAACGTGGAGTGAGCCAAATAGGAGAGTCCAAATGAGTAGAATCAGTAATTCTCTATTGACGAGAGGTCTCAGCCTGTTTGGAAAAGGGAAGTTGCATTAAGTACCAAAAACTACTAATAAACCAATAACCAATTTTGTCCAAACTCACCAGCTTCCCTTTATGCTGTGTGAAAGTTCTATATCAACTGGACCAACAGACATGATGCAAAATTACTTAAAAGGTTTTCCCAATAGATATCATTTTGGAGATAGTAAGACATTAAAGGCATATTTGATATAAAGATCTATTCTTAATCGACTGAAAATAAAGTATAAAGAAGCCTCAAGGCAATAAGAAGCTGCTTTAATTAATGCAAAATTAAAAAGAGAAAAACGCACTGTTGATGCCATTATTCAAAAATGTGAAGCAGCAGTAGTAAAATAAAAAAACTGCCTCCCTAAACTATTCATACCTATATAAATAAATCAGTAGAGACCTAAATCTAAATGAGACATATGCAGAACAGTGCATTGTAATGGAGAGGCTTGTGTTTGAGAACACTGACGTTGATGCTGTTTCAGCTGATAAAGAGTGCTGCTCCACAGCCTGGGTAATCCTCATATACAATTCAAAAAGAGCATATTTAAACCCACACGAGTTCTCAGCCACATCTCTGGCGAAGAGAGGAGAGCGAGAGGCAGAGAGTGAGGAAGGGCAAGGAGAAGAGCTGCATGAGGGAGTGGCAGAAAGTAGAAGGACGGAGGAAAGACAGGCTAACAGCTAATGTAAGGAGACATTTTCCAATCAGTTTGGCACTTCTGTGTGAAATTAAATTTCTGTCAGTGAGCGTGTCTTTATTCACCATGACTGGCAGAAGCCTGCACAGCACCTGTGAGAGGGAAGGAGCTGCACATGTGCTGCTTTTACTTCAAAGATAGCTCTACCTGAACCTCTGCAGCTAACGCAGGAGATCCATAACTAAACAAATCTGTATTAAATAAATGTCCAGCCTGATGATAAACAATTTTCTTGATTAAATAAATTACATTTAAAAACATTACATTTACAATTACAAAAAAAATTACAAAAAACAATTACATTTAAAATAAATTACATACATAAGTTGTTTATTGTTCAAGCAGCAAACATATTCAACAGATATATACACAGAAGTGTCAAAGCCTCCTTACATTTAGTTTTTTAAGTTTTTAAGTTCTGTCTTAAAAGTTGTGCACATTTTCTTGTTCTTGCATGTTACAATCCAGGTTATTCCAATAACAAAGCTGGATTTGCCAGTCTATAAAATCTTACTCCACAAGTTTTGGTGTTTTGGTGGATATTTGGTTGTATCTCGTGGACTGAGCAGTATTATTAGCTATAGGATGGAAAGAATGGAGGAGTTAAAGTGTGCAGGAAAGTAAAGACTGGATAAATAAACACTGGGTGTGTCTCAAAACCTAGTGAGCTGTCTAAGTAGGCACTGTCTCATAAGAAAGATTACTGAGACACTCTAGTTAGAGAGCAACTGCATCACAGCTTGTTCTTGCCAACTGCATGCGACCGATGGTTTAGTTAATTGCTAAGCTACCGGCCTGCTATTCAAAACAAAAGCCGGAGGCTTAAAAATCCGCTATTATAAATGCTAATGACTCAAGTATTAAACTGTAGAACAGTCAACGACTCGTTGCAAATAAATGCTGTTTGGTGTGATTGTGGGTGTAAACATGCTGTTTACTGGACACCTTATTCTTACCTGACTTTAAGAACAGAAAAACGCTTCCTCAGCCGCTAAGACAATCCGAGCTACGAGCAGAGAAGTCATCTTCAAATGTAAGTTATTTCGATTCTCTTGTGTTTTAATGTGTTTTCTGTCAGACAGCCACACAAAAAAGCCTTTTATTCACAACGAGTCGCTGAGCATTTTGTTGTTTTATACTTGAGCCGTTTGCATTTATGCTAGCGGATTTTTAAGCCCCTGGCTTTTGTTTTGGATAGCCGGTCAGTAGCTTAGCAACTAGCTAAAACCCCATGCTGCAGTGGGCGTGAACAAGCCGTGACGCAGTTGCTCTCTAACTAGAGCGTCTCAATAATCTGTCTTATGAGGAGAGATATCAGACAGTACGCTGCTACTTAAACAGCTGCCTACCTAGACACTCACTAGGTCTTGAGACAGACCTTATATGGCAATAAACGCATTAAAACATCAGAGAGAATCGAAATAACTTACATTTTAAAATGACTTCTCTGCTCGTAGATTTGCCTGCGTTGCATCATGGGATTGTCTTAGTGGCTGAGGAAGCGTTCGATGCTTCCTTAAAATCAGGTCAAAATAAGGTGTCCAGTAAACAGCATGTTTAAGGTACCTAAGAATTGGGACAGCCTACATGTCGGGAGCGCATACTGTGACGTAAAATGCTGCCTATGTAGGCAGCTCACTAGGTTTTGAGACACACCCACTGAATGCGTTTACATGCACTCGATCTTCTGATCATAATTATAATTATGAGTGGTCAGGTAAAAAGTATATCATCAGTAATTCCCAGATCACAGTGGAGTTTAGAAATCCCTTTATGGAACCCCAAAAAAAAGCTTAGTAATTGGAACATGTGCACCCTTACTCTGATTTCTTTACAACTTTCCAGGCTGCACATTTCCAGAAACAGACTGCCATGCCAGAAATAACCAAGCAGTGTTTAACACAGCAACCGGAGTTGTTAACAAAAGATCGAAAACAACCACATGCTTGTAGAAATGATGAATTTGTATATTTTTCATCACCAAGATGATGTATGTTAATATTTTCAGCATGAAATTTGAGTTTTGTTTTACATTTACATCACAACTTCTTCTGTGAGTTTATTGGCTGATTGCAAAACAAAAATTATTAACTGACTAACATAGACCCAGAGTATCTGGCCCATGTATGTAAACAGATTTAATACTATATTTAGTTGTGAGGGGAATTGGGTACATTTCAGTTTCCTGCCGGGCCTGCTGTAACATGAACTCATCTACTGTGTGTCTGACCTCCAGATTGTTTATTCTACTTACTTTACATAAAACAGCGCTCAGCATGCTGCCCGTCGATAAAATAACCAGTAGAGTTATTGATGAAAGCTTAAGTGGGAAAACAACCCCCACGGAGATACACTCATGCATAGAAGCCACAACAATTTTTCTGTGTTATCTGAGTCAACTCCAACTCCAACAACTCCAACCTTTAATGTTTTAATTAGAGTTTACAAATCATTTTCAGATCTGTCTTTGAAATGTTAACCTATCAGTTTCTGGTTCTCATTTAGGATCAGATTTCTTATTTACTATAACATTATAGACAGAAACTCACTGAAGCACACCTATTCCAAGATGTGTCATAAATGCAGGCCCTGGTCTTGGATGAGTAGAGATAGCTGCCTGGAGTGTTCCCTTTAAAACCTCCCTATCAAAAAAACAACAACAAGTATATTGTTTTTTTAGACTAGAAAGCCTAAATGCTGGTGATAATAGTGATAACACAAGTAAATAACACACTGAATTAGCTGGCTAACATCAACTAACACAAGAGCTAGCTAGCTATGTAGCTTTCCAACAAATAGCAGAGCCTATTGTGTTAGCATGAGATGGAAAACCATATTACCTGTCCAGCAGATATAGTGCAGGTTTGACATCACTGTCCACACTGATCATACTCTCCGGCTCACTTAGCTCACTACAGTGTTAAAAAGCCACATCATCGTCCATTCTTTGCCAGATCGGCTATTTTCTTCTCTTGGTTTGGCTGTGAAAGCCATTGGAGGATGTGGTGTAAAGTTTTATTGTATCTTGGCGCTAACATTAACTAGTTATTGCAGACTTTTCACAATTGTTGACTAGGCTAACAGCCCCTGCTATGGTCTGCAAAGGCAGTTGGGTACACCACCTTGTCCTGATTGGTTAAATGTGTGTCACTTCATTGGATTTGTTTCCTCTTGCCTACAGAGCTTTAGGCAGTCACACAGTATGGAAGCACTTGCCTATGCTTGGTAAGGCCAGCATCCCGCTGACTCTATGCCACTGCTAGTCCACACACCCAGACTAATGTCCTGTGTGCTAAGTCAAATCTCCTCAGATTTTAAATGAAGACAAATAATTTATCTTACACAAATTTTACCAACAACAAATACTAGTTTTAGAAACAAAAATAGGAAAATAAATGAATGACTAGGCCTAATATAAAAGTTTGTTTCTGTGCTAGAGGGAAATTTATTTTAACAAACTAATCTACAATGGATAGTTTAATAATAATAAATCATAAATAAATTTGACTGTGAGTAAAAAACAAACAAATACTCTAAATGTTTAATGCATAACACTGGTGGGCCAGTCAGAGCACCTAGCAAAACACCAGTGGATCATCAGCTTTGCCAATAGTGGACCACCAGTGCCCTACTGTCCTTTTGCTATCAGGGTTATTCTGAGACATTAAGATTTCTGAGACATTTCAATGAAATAAGTCAATATTTTGAGATACTAAGTCAATATATTGAGAACGTAAGTCATTATGTCAAGGTGTTAAGTCAAACTGCTGCCTGGAACAAAGAAGCAAATGAACATAATGTTCCTGGGGCTTTCATGTTAGAACAATATTACACATTACAGCTGTTTTTAGGCTAAAAATGAGGATTGACCATTAGGAATATGTCTAACTACTGTTTCACTCCAGTGAAAACTACCTAATCTTAGACTGCAGGACTCTACTGTAGATTGTAAGGACAGCTGAGAAGATCATTGGGCACCTTTACTGTCAACACTTCCTACCACAAGCGCTGCACCTGCAAGACCGCCTTGTATTGTGGACACACTACCCCCACCGCCCCTTTCATAGATTCCTCACCCTCCTACCAAGATATCCAATTATTATATCCAATTAAGGTTGTCTGATTACTGAATGCACTGATGTACCTCAACATATACTAATGTTGGACTAATGCTAGACCCCGTCCAACACCTACTGTAGACACCCCTTTACCATCACTGCATATCTGCAATCATTATGTTTCAAATTCTATCATTTGAATCTGCTCAACCTTAATGTAGTGCCTTAATTACCACCTGCTGCTAAATGCCAACATTTCCATTCAATAAATTGTTATTTTTTCATCTAAATTATGTGCTTGTTTCAAGCTGTTGTGTATTTGCAGGACAGGCATCTGAAAAATCCTGTTTTGTGAAATAACCTTTTGTTATATGGAAATTAATTAATTAATTGATTGATTGATGATTGATTACTTGATTGGATTTTTTATGGAGGAAGTCAATGCCATTAATGTCATTTTACAAAATGGCAGCAGGGGAGCCACAGCATTGAGCCTGGTTATTGAAGAAATAATTATTGCATGGCTGCTCACTGAGCGAGTTAAGTGTGTGTGGGTAAGTATGTTTAATATAAGCCCTTAACGGTAAGCTGAAAACCCCCACTGCACCCCCACCTACCTCCCTTTGTGAAGCTCAGGAGAAAGGCAGAAGTGGGCCAATAAGCAAACCCCATGCTGGAGCTGCAGTGTGCCTCCTCCGTGCCTGCTCTGCTCCAGTACATGAAAGCTGCCAGACTCTGATTGATCCGTGCAAGCAGAGAAGGATGCGAGGAGGGCTACCCTTGCAGATACAGCATCTGCAGAAGCTTTCATCATCGTCCTCACACCTTATACCAAGAAGCCGCTGCAAAAAAACTTGCTGAATATAGTAGAAATGCTGTCTGAAAACAGGGCTTCTTGAGGCACGATAGGCAGAACATGGAAAGAAAAGCTGAATAGCTATAGCTGATGACAAATCAAACCACTGCAGATGGGATAATGCAGAGTTTCATCTTACCTGCAGTGAAACAGTGTGCAGCTAATGAACTCTTTAATGAAATGTCAGCATGAGATCTGACTTTTGCCGTTCACAAATGTTTTGCATGCATGTAAAGCATGTAATGAGTTAGGTACTGTCTCACTGTGGATGAAGGCTCTTGGTCAGAATGCCTAAGAAGCAACAGGATCATGATCATATATTCTGACTCTCTGTCATATCACCACTATTTACTTTATGCCAAGAAAGTATCCAGACACCATGTTTAATCAGTAAAGCTTCCTTTAATGTTCTCTCTTTAATGGTCTAGCTAAACTGTCCATAGGAAACCCCTGCCAGTAGAATGGAATGGCCTGAATCAGCTACACATGATGCCTTAGGTCACCATGTCCACTGAATGTAAATCCCAGTTGGATCTGTCTGCTCTGGAGTGATTAAGCTCCATCCAAAACGTTGGAGTGAAATTTGTGATCCAGAACTAAATATACAACATTATTGCCTGGCCACATTAATGTTCCTGTGTGTATAGGAATTTTTGACCATCTTCCAGAAGTGCATTTGTGTGGTCAGACACTGATGGACTAGAAGACCTGGCTCGCAGTCTCCGATCTAATTCATCCAAAAGTTCTATCGGGTTGAGCTCATATCTCAGGAGGGTAAAATTCTTTCAGACCAAACTCGCTCATCCATGTCTTTATGGAGCTTGCTTTGTGCACTGGTGGGCAGTCATGTTGGAACAGGAAGGGGCCGTCCCCAAACTGTTCCCACAAAGTTGGGAGCATGAAATTGTCCAAACTGTCTTGGTCTGCTGAAGCATTAAGAGTTTCTTTCACTGGAACTAAGGGGCCGAGCCCTGAAAAACAACCCCACGCTATATCCCTCTTCCACCAAACCTTACACTCAGCACAATGCAATGAGACAAATACTGTTCTCCTGCTGACCGTCAAACCCAGACTGTTCCATTGGCTTGCCAAACGAAGAGGTGTGAACACGTCTCCACTGCTCTGCAGTCCAGAATTGGGGAGTGCTTTACACCACTGCATTCATCGCTTTGCATTGCGCTTGATGATGTAAGGCTTGGATGCAGCCGCCCAGCCATGAAAACCCATTTCATGAAGCTCTCTGTTCACACTGTTCTTGAGCTTACCTGAAGGCCACATGAAGTTTGGAAGTCTGTGGTGATTGACTCGACAGAAAGTTAGCAACCTCTGCGCACTATACGCCTCAGCAACTCTGTCATTTTACGTAGTCTACCACTTCGTGCCTGTAGTTGCTGTCGTTCCCAATCACTTCCACTCTGTTATAATATCACTGACAGTTGGTGTAGGTTTATACAGTATTTAATGAATACAATGCATGTAACTGAATACAAGAAAACATGAGACTTTAATAGTTTCATTGGGGTTATGTGACTGGCATGAGCATGTAAAGTCTACTATAGGACATAGAATGTGATATTTAGCTAAACAGTTTTATACCAAAACTGTCAATTGTATGTAACACAGATTGCATTAGTGGTATGCTATCTATTGAGGCGCCTTGTGCGACTGTAAGAATGCTGTAGATATCCACTTCTTTTTTTTAGACACTGCTACAAAAGAAAAAAACTTTCTGAACAATGGGCTGTACAGTGAATGGAACATAGCTCCTGTGATTCATACGCCGAGTGCTTTGCCGGGCGCTGCTCACAAGGGATTTGCAGACTCACAGTTAGATGTATGTAGCAGTAGCTTTTCTGCACAACCATTATTGTCTCTGATGACCATGTTTCATATGGCCCTGGCAAGAACAGCATCAGAGTTTAATCTGTCAGGTCCTGTTAGTCAGACAGTGGCTCATGTAACAGCAGTGTATAGCGTAAGTCATTGAACCATCCATCGTGATCTCCCTCAATTTAATAAGGGGCTCTGTGCTTTTCTCCCCCACCCTCATTCCCTCTCTTCTTCCCACTCAGAATTTATGCCTTTGTTTTGGGTGGTTGTTGTTGTTCAATTTTTTTTTTCTTCTTCTTCGCTTCTTAGCTCCATCGTTGTTAAGCTGCATGATGCCAAACAAGGCGGCAAAAGAAGCTTTGGAGAGGAATTTGTGGGGAGTTATGCAGGGATGTCAGATGAGGCTGTGCAAGTCAAAAATAGAAGAATATAGACAGCAGCAGAACGAGAGGGCATATTCTCTCAAAAATAAAGGGCCACGAAAGGCTCTTCGGAGCACTTTTGGTTCCCTATAGAACCTTTCATTGGGTGGTTCTTTGAAGAACTATTCTTGCAAATGAGATGTGCAGGTGCGAACAGCCGTTTAAAAGTTGAAAGGAAAGCGAACATAAAGCTTCATTCCAATTAAAAGCGCACAGTCAAAGCCGGAGCCATTTAGGAATGCTTGTTAGTGTTAGGGCTTGTTAGTTATCTTGGCATGTCGGTGACATTATGTTCAGGATAAAGACTGTCGCTGTGTCAAATAACGCCATCGCTCCTGTTTCTGGGGTGGAAGAGTTCAGGGAGCTGCTCTGTGTGACGGAGAGTGGGAGGATGGTTTTTCTTCAGCATGTTATTTATTTCGTACACCTGGGACAAGAGGCCTGTCATTAGCGTCCTCTGCAGCGAGCCGTGTATCCAGAGGCGCACCGCACAACTTTGTTTTCTGCACCGTAATCACCACCACCCACCACGTTAACAAGAGCAGACGCCGTTCTCTCACACCTGCCGAAGAGCTGACAAAACATGTCTTAATGACTCTGCTCTCGGAGGAAGCAGTGTTTAGAGACAACGAACAGAAAACCAAGACTGTTTCTGAATGTGATGGCACTCTAGGGAAAGAAGGCAAACTGCAGTGCATTATGGTTTGAAGGAAAAATGACCTAAGACATGTTTGGTATCATATGTTTGCTTCCTTAGTCTTCAAGAGCTTATGAGCTTCTACAACTGCTTTTATATCCCGTTTGTGTTTGAGGCATGCATTTTTCACTGTTCTAATTGGTGCAGTAAGTTTTCATAACTTGAAAACTGTCATTATATTGGTATAGTTTAATTAGAATGGTTTGGTACCTCGAACTCATGAACCTCAGACATGTTTTTCCTCCTAATGCATAGAAATGTTACATTAAGAAAAAGAGGATGGCAAAACAAGCTGATTGTTTCACAATAGTCTGGGCTTATTAATATTCACCATGCCCAAATTAACATAGACCAATTCACGTTCTAGCCCAGCGAAGCAACAGTGACAAAAGTGGCGGCCCATGTAGAGTAATGTAACGTTCTTGGCTGTAAATAGGATGTTCATACTCTTTTCACAATTCACCAGCTCCTCAATCAATTTGTAAGCCCCGCCTCTCAGCGCCCCATAGGGCGTGTCCACCCATTCGCAAACACACACTTTCACACATCATCACCTACACCTGCCGGTGATTAGTGCGCACGTTAGCACACCTCTATATCACTCAGCCACACGCTGCCCTCGGTGCGTGGCGTTATTTCGGTGTTCGTGTTTCTGCTTACTGTATCCTGAAAACTGTGAGGATCAGATCTTACCTGTCCGTGGTCTCTGGGTCGGTGTGTTCTCCGAAGGTCTATTCCCAGGTTCACCAAGCTTGGCCTTCCTACAGCGAGGTCCTACCAGCCTCCCTGGAACCCGAGAGAACAAGCAGACCCCTGCTCCGGCCTCCACGCTCACCTCCAGTCGGCTGAGCCTCCCGGCTGCAGACACCGAGGAGTGAGGTCAGCGTCACCGCGGACTCGTGACTCACAGCCGGTATTCTTATTAAAAGACTCTTACGTTTCACTGCGCAGTAGATAACCCCGGTCCTGCCGGTCGTCCACGCAGGACTCTTTAGTTTTCTCTGCGCAGTTATCCAAAGTCGCCATTAGGCGCGCTGTTCTAATCTGTCCACGCAGGCCTCACCTGGAGCCCACACACACCGGGAGATCCTCGGTACTGGTTCTGGTTCCCCAGCTCCACCTGGAAGCCCACGGAGGTGCTTGAGAGAAGCTGCTGTCTACCGGCGATCTACTCCACTTTCCATCCAACTTCACGGGTCTGCTCTCAGCTTCCCCGAGTCCTCCTCTCCCCATTCCAGTGGACTTTCCTGGCCTCGCGAACGTTCTTTGTTTTTCACTGCTCTGAAAGTATTAAAAGCCCTGCCAATGGATCATCTGACTCATATTGACTCTGATTCCTTACACAATTGTTCTGTTCCACCTTAAATGCTACAGCTTGTACAGGCGCCAGAATGCAACTGCTGCGTCATTTAAGGTGGAGTGGAAAATTTTGTAAAACAAGCTTGTAAATAGAAGGCTATATTCAGCTCTGATCTATGTAACAATTGTTGTTTAGTTATTATGAATTACTAACTTTATTTCAGTTATTCATTCACTTTGCACATTGAAGTTTCTCGAACCCTGGACAATATTGAACAGTGTTTGACACACAAGAAACTGAGAGGAGGGGCTTTTTTTTCCCCCACCCAGCAAAAATGCTGATAAAATAAAAAAACGCTGCCAGACTTGTAAACAATGTTGAGCATTCAGCAAAAACAGATCATTCCAGCAACTAGAATTCAACCTAATTTCAACACCAACTTGTGATCTCGTGTTCAAAATAGAAACAGTTATACTGTGTAATTATGTTCCTAACTCTTGTGGGTCGCGGGCTTGGCCTCCACCAGCAGACGTTGCAGGTGCATGTGTAGGGTTTCCGCCACAGCACGGGAGATGATCTTGTGCTGTGACCTCACTGTCATGCTTTTTGACAGCAGCTGCAGTGACAAAGAAAACTTTTTTTAATCAACCTTTGTTCAGTCCTGATTACAGAATACAGTCAACAAAGTCAAAAAAGAACATGTGATGGGCCGTGATATTGGGGTCAGCTGCTTAAATGCAAAGCAGAGAAACAGAATATCCAGCCGCTCAGGATGAAACTTGCTAGTCGCACTCTTGAAATGGCAACATGCTTGTGTTTATGACCCGCAGCGCTGGTGCCCAGTGTGATGACAACTTTATTAATTACTGCTCAGTTCAACACGTTTATTTAAATTCCAACTCTAACAAACACTAGACCATTACAAATGACCTGCTGCAGGTTTTCACTGTGATTATATTAAATATTAAATTTCAGATCAGCAGCAATGTTGATATGATAACTAACGGCCAGCACTTAGTTGAGAACATTCCCCACTTTCCGTTAAGGAACACTCACTTTCGGGATTTATGGTTTCCTTACAAGTTGGAAGTTACAAGCTGTGTTGTTCCAGTGCAAACCTTTAAAAAAAAATTACTACAACTGCAATTGTGACTTTTTTGACAAACTATTCTTTAATACTTCAGCAACAAATGCATTTATTAGGATATGAGGCTAATCTATACATCTATACCCCACCAATTACCATGCAAGCTGTATACAGCTTATCAAGCACACTCGATTCAACAAGATGTAGCAGGTGTGTTTGAGTAGGAAAAATACCAAACTGTGCAGAACACTGGCCCTCCAGCGCCAGAGTTGAACCCAGCATATAGGTTGGAACACCTGAATTGTAATGTTGTGTAAGACATGCTTACCTGTAATTCATAAGAAGTTTAATAAAGTCGGGGAATGAGGCGTCTGGCAGATGAGCGGGTTCGTGTCCGGAGTCATTTTCTCCCTGTCTTACAATTAAACGTAGCAATAGGCATTGAATTGTAGCTTATCAAAGTTTCTACTGGCAACTCCCGGCACGGATAGAACACAGCAAAGCAGCCCTGAAAATGCTGACACACATACACGTGTGCCTGTCAGCCCCAGCGGATCCCGGCCTTCATTATTATTCCACTCCAGTTTTCTCTGCAAGCGGCTTGCCTTATCAAAAATTTCTAAATTAAATATCACTTCATGGTGAAGGCAGGCGGTGAGAAGTGTGCTTTTCTCTCATGCAGAGGGGAAAGCAATAACAGCTGCATGCCTTTGCCATGGGGAACGAGATTTGGGGCGATATGCCACAAAATCAAAATTACAAAGTGCCAGTTTAGTCATCTGACACTGAGATTGCAGTATCATCATTAGCTTTGCAACTTTGATGGTGGATTAATTACAGACAGTGTTTTGGTGAGGAGATTGCTCTAGAAGACCAGTGCTCATATTGCAATTACTGAATGACAGTGTTTCCTTTATTTCAGCCAAATTTTGCCCCTAATGTTCACATGTATTTTAAGTACTTTAAGCATTTGTATTTCTTCATCAGCTGATAATGAATTTTGTATAGATTTAATGGATTTAATGGTTTACTGTTTTTCCTGCAAGTGGTCCTTATAGGTCAAATGTAGTCAACTGTAGGGGCAGTTCTGAGTTCTCCTGCCATATACTGTTATTCTTATAAGCCCTATAACTGTCACCTTTTTGACCCCATTATTAACTACACTAATTAAAGATTCCATTTTTAATTGACTTCAGAATGTTTCATTATTCATGGATCATAAGTGGAGTTGATTGGTTAGCTAACACCATTAAGGTCTTTTTCCTCAAGGGTTTTTGCCGTAACCTACATTACTGTCGAGGGACATTGTACAAACTTTCTGAAAGTATTTATAAAGAAAAAACGATTAATTAGTAACAACTGCTATGAAGACTATAAAGTCCACCAGTGCATGAGGTTATACAGTAATAGACTGTCTATTTACAACATTGTGCTCTTATGAGGCAAGTGTTTATTAACCCTTTAAAGCCATGTATTTGATACACGTTTTTAGGACCTGTAAATCATCACAGTTGTATATTTTCTCCTAATAAATCTGATATACACTTGAACTTTGCTCAAATGCACACTTTGCTCTAAATTTTAGTGTAGAACCAAAGACTTTAGGGATGACTTGAGCAAATATTTAAAATTATCTCAGAGTATAAAGGGTTAAAGCATTGTGTTCTGAATGCTTTCATTAGTTAGCAAAAACCTGCCAAAAAATCTAGATGTACCAAATATGATACAAAAAAGTACAATGTGTATTACAATTTGTTATTGTTATTTATATAAGAATCAATTATTATTGTTGTTATTATTTATTATTACCATTACTATTATTTATTGAATGTCTAATATACATTTCCTTTTTTATGATCCAGACTTTAAAGGGATAATAAATATAAGCACTGTTGGATTACTGGTAAGTTTGTTGTGCATTAATTCAGCATTTTTTAATACTGTGCTCATAGCAGGTACGTGAAGTTGGTTGGGGTTTTAACACCCTACAATTCAGCCCTAGCATGTTAGCTGTTTTTTCATTTTTCTGGTAAGTTCATGAATATTTAGATGATTTTTAGATGATTACTTGGAGCTTACTGTTAGCCAACGTTACGTATATTAACTCTTTCCTTTCGACCTTGACCAGAACATAAACTAAATCTTCAAACTAAATCTTCCCATTGACAGTTCCCTGAACAGGAGTATGGAACGTACTGACATCTCTTTTACTGCCTGGAAAATTATATTTCTGCACATCTGCCGCTGCTGTTGCTCTGTTGTCATTGTTTTGCTTGGCTAGTATGTGAGCTGGTGTATGCAACACTGTAACAATGAAACATTTAGAAACCAGACCGTTTTTTGTATTTGTGTAGATTTATATTTCAAAAGCATAGTTTCTAATACTGTGCATCTGTGTTTACCCTCTGTTCAAAACAATCTGTTAATGCTCCTGTGTCTTTATGCCCCGCCTCCTGATGACCCCACTCTCTTCTGATTCATCAACCACTAGAATGGTTATAAACATTAGCAGCATCCTGCTATCAGTTCCACCGCTACAGATGACCAGTAAGAACTGTGTAGGAGATGATGTCACCTTGTAACAGAGAACAGGGCTGAAATTCCACTGAGGTGTTTTCAGACAGTTTACATGCACAAAAAGCTACAACACACTAAAAGAAAGGGAGAAGCATAACAGCTCCCCTTTATATTCTTATACACAGAGATTTCAAATTATGAAGATATTTGTTAAATGCTTTAATGAAGTTAAGTAAAGGCTTCAATGCAGTAAAATTTTAAGAAGCTAGAGAGCAATGGAGGGCATTCCAGTGCTCGAAAGTGCGCATATAAAAGCCCATTTTTTAAGGTTTATTTTGACTTATCAAGCAATACTTTGATCCCAATGGAATAATAGCAAGCGAGAAAACATTAATCAAAGAACGTCATACTTTAGATTGTATAATATGATGAGTCATGTTTTACATGACCAGGGATATAAACAAAATAAAACAAAAATCGTTTGAATTCAGGCTTGACTCTAAACTTTAACAACCAGTAATTTGACATAGAATGGCTTGTGATGTTCTCTGTTTTAAAGTCATTAATGTTACCATTTGAAAAAATAATCTCACTGCATGTACTCCTGTGCTCAAGACTATAAGTGTTTTTTCCATATTACATTATGTCTGGGCCAGAATATATCACTTCTTAGAGTGAGAGTGAAATGGAAATGTAAAATCTCGAGATTGTGATTAAAACCAAAAAGACTTCATCTGTGAAATCTATTTTATACTAAAACGCTACATTTCTTCCCAATACTGCTCTGACTTTATCATCCAAGGCTCTGTCTGAGACTCTCTGTGCTCTGAGCTGTGCAAAGCCAAATTCATTCACATAATGAATGTTTTTCCTACATTACTGGAGAACCACAGCCTTGAGCCCAGTGTGGGTTACCAGTGTTGGAATACAGTCAGTGTAGAAATGACTGTCTTTAGAGAAGCAAGCTAGTGTGATCAGCAGCAAAGCTGTGGAGCTGCAGAGTTTTAGTGTTCCTCTGAAGTAGCTTACAGACACACTGTACTTTGTTTGTGGAGCCTTAAATATCTGAAAGCTGTGTGCATGTGAGAGACATTTGTCAGTAAACTCAACTTTACCAGGATGTGTTGTAAGCAACAGCTGGCTGGGGAGGTGAAACTATTTAATAGAACCCCAGGAGTTCCCATCGCTGAGCAACAACGAAGGAGGGAAAATAGATGTTAAAAGAATTTGATGTTGGACAGAAAATACAACAATCATTAATTAGGTTTTGTTTTGGTAGTTCAACATCTGAAGATCAGACATGTGACGTTTTACTTCACATAGCTTAAATGTAAAAACAGTGGTAAATTTTCAAAAGCACGTTTTTCAGGTGAATATTTTACTTGTGTTTTTTTACGTGTTCTGCATTTATTTTATCCATATTTATTCCATATCCATTTGACACTTCTAAGCCAATGGAGAGTCTATGGATTGGAAGGCAACAGCAGCATTGCTGGAAATCATGGGGGCAGTGTAGCCAGTGGTCTGTACTGGTGCAATAGTTTTCTTTTTGTAATAGGTTGTTTGGTCAGAAACGTTTAACTCTGGACTTCCCTGTAGTGGATGTGGATTTCTTAACATGCCCATGTAAGAGGACACATGGCACTTCCATGTGGCAGTGATGGTTATAGCATTTAAAACAGACGTACCTGTTTTTGGGTGTAGAGAATTATGACTCAGCTTTTGTTGCGCTACCATAACATGTCCTACCGACTGGCCCCTAAATGCAGAGTGAAATTGAAATTTGTTTAATTTTAATCTACATACAGTCATATACAAAAGTTTGAACAACCCCAGTCAAATGACACCTTTTGTTGGTTTTCTATGTGAAAATGAAGTACATATCCTCTACGGAGAACACAACTTATTGCAAAGTTTTTATTTATTTGCTGAGTTTAACATATTGGAAAAATACTAAAATGTAATAAGTCCTATTTTTCCCAACATGTTCATTTCAGCAAATAAACAGTAACTGTGCATTAAAAAGTGAAGTTTTTGCTGACCAAAACCCTCTTTTGGTTGGACCCCTCTCACCCTAGCAGTGACACTGATGTGTGAAAAAACTCCAGCAACAGAGCTGTTTGCCTCATACGCACACACACACACACTCTTCTGTACCACCACTGTGGTGAGAATAATCCACCACTCAAATAATATCTGGTCAACAGCGCTCCTGTGGTCAGAGACTGACCATTGATGAATGGGCCAGATGGTGGCTGACAAACTGTTCATGACAACAGATGGGCTGCAGATGTTCTAACAAATTGGTTGGTGAATGTATGATGTATGTAATAGCTTAGTGGTTGCTTCTTGAGTGTGGGGCAAAAAATAAACTTTGCTGCTGTGATATGAAATATGTAGCTGTTAATGGCTTTGAAACTATCCTTCCCCAATCACTAACACTGCATTCAGCCCCATGTCTGTAATACAGGCCTTACTGAGCTGGCAATGTGAGATGCATTATTGCTAGCTCACGACACTCAAACAGATTATACAGTATGCCTGCACAAACTGGTACTTCAAGGTACTTCAGGCGTTAATGACTCTTAGGACAGCTGTGATATTAACTCTACTTAGATTTGGTTCTACCTACTGTAGCTATCCATACAGCCATGGAAACTAAAGTCACTCTGCAGCAACTTGAACATAATGATGGAACAGAGCGTGTGATACACTTTTCTCACAGAAAAAGATTAGTATTGTATCTAATGTGGATAAATTTGGGCTCCAGAGAAGCACAACCATCAGCGTTAAAGATCACATGTGGCAGCATACTGGTAGAAACTCTTCCTCAGGTACGAGTTAACCATTGTACCAGTATGCCACAAATAACCACTGATAATGTCACACAAAACTTCATGCTAATGTTAAGCAGTTTATCTGAGTATGTTTCAAATGCTGCTCATAAGATGGAACAGAAAAAATCGGAACAAAAAGCTGCTGATTAATAAGCCATCTTTGGTTTTGTAGAAAAATGTAAAATAATGTAGCACATTTTTTGCCAGGCCAGATGTTATAAGGTAAAAATTGTATATGTTTATCTATAAATTGTTGAGTTGTATTTTAGTGTTCTACATACAATAACACATAAACTTTAGTCGTTAAAAGTGGTTTTATATTGTAAACTAAAAATATTCATTAAAAACTTTGGTTTTATTTTATTAAAGTACAGTGGTTTTATTTAAGAACATAGCACTGTCTGCTCACAGCAAGAAGATCTGGGTTCAATTCCCAGTCCGGGCTGTTCTGTAGGGAGTTAGCATGCCCGTGCTTGAGTGGGTTTCCTCCGGGTACTCCGGTTTCCTCCCACAGGATTGTGTCAGGAAGGATATATATATATATATATATATATATATATATATATATATATATATATATATATATATATTCCTCCAGCCAACAAGGTCCTGTGGGCAGTATCCTGTGACCACTGATGTGCAGCAACAAATGAGCTATTGTCTCTGACTTTACATCTATACCTATATACACTGATCATCGGTGTGTATATATATATATATATATATATATATATATATATATATATATATATATATATATATATATATATATATATATATATATATGGAGAACATTTAGTTAGCACATATAACTGGCGATGACTAACTTGGGGAGGATACAAAAATAAGAGAAAAAAAGAATAGTAATATTAGTATTTCAACACGCAATAAATATGTCAACAGTGGTGACTACATCAAATGGGTGTTTTTGCTATATAGAGAAAACCAGCTGCAGCAGCAGGAAGAAGCAAGAATGCACAGAACAGCAGTTTGTTTGTAACCATGCCTACAACAGCCTTTGCTAAACTCCCTATTCATTTTACCATACCGTACTGTAGATTGTGCTAAACACTCCTATGAAATAATCTGCACAATCTATGTGAATGTGTATTTTAAAACATCTCGTAAAAGATATGGCATTGTGACTGTCAAGATATCTGTATTTCCACAGTCCTGCCTACTATTTATGACATGCCGTTTAGTCACTTCACGCGTAAGCAAGATTGCTATTTTCTAAATATAAATGCATTAATCTGATGGCACCTGGGGCAACTAGACGTGGAAATAAAGAAGCCCAAGCTGCAGCAGTTCTCCAGTGTTTGAAATCCCATCACAGCGTCTGGGCCTGCTGCCTCAGCGCCTTGGGTGGAATTTGGAGGTAGGACGAAGATTTCAATGGCAGCTTATTCAGCTGTAACAATCCAATGAGGAATTCCTTCTCAGGTGGTGGCAGGACTTTGCAGTCTGCCTGTGAGCACAGGGGATTTTCTAACCTCTATTTATTTTCTTCAAGCTTTACTGCCTCGTACAAAAATCACTGTTCAATGTGCTTATTTTTTGTGTGGTATGATAGACATCTGGCAATCTTTTAAACAACATATACACATTAGCTATAATATCAATAATGATCTTATATACATATTAAACCACATTTAAAAATGGCACCCCTCTTGAGAGGGGCTATTCAGTCATACTA
The DNA here is from genome assembly GCA_021613375.1 of Megaleporinus macrocephalus. Lineage (NCBI taxonomy): Eukaryota > Metazoa > Chordata > Actinopteri > Characiformes > Anostomidae > Megaleporinus > Megaleporinus macrocephalus. The sequence continues at coordinate 21,887,092 of CM038707.1, read as the reverse complement.
TATGGGTCACTGTCACAAAGCAGCCTCAAACTATGTTCATTAATATTTTACCGTCATAGTCATCATCCATATAAACAATATGCCTAAAATGTAGTGAATCCATTGGAGCTGTATATAGTAGAACAAAAATATTTTTTTGATTTAGTTTTCTTTTTGACCTTTTTGTGAACACCGTGTATGTACATAAACTACTCTCTGTTACTTTTAACATTTGAATTCCTTCATTACTTATAAGTGAACCAAAACATTAAATTAAATTAATTAATTAAATTTTGGACTTTTAACTGAATTGGACTTAAGACTAAAATCATTTTGCTTGAAATGACCCCATACCTTAATTATGTTTATTTTATCAGAACAAATGATTGAGCATTTCATTTTGTTATTACTAACAGAATTACAACACTAACTAAACTTTATCAAATGTGGTGACTGATTGGATAGCGATTGATTTAACTTAATTTTCATGCATAACTCAAAATCGCTAGTCAGTACATGACTAGAAAACATAGTTTTGAATGGTTGTACACCAAAATCTTTCATTAAAATACAAAAATGTTTATTGTTTTTGCAAATCTTCAGAATTTGGGACACATTTACTTGGGATGTAACTGCTCACCACTGAGTATTTTGGTTTTGACATGAAAATATGGGGCAGCATTTTCGAATGTAGATTTTTTTTAATTAACTAGTGACAAAATTAAATATTCAAACTTTAAAGAAATGTTATTTTTTTAATTAAGGGGTTGGGACAGACAATTTTCAATAGAATGTACCCTATAAATTAATTTTGAATATAGCTTATATATAGCTCTCAGATAATGTCTTGAGTTTGAATAGATTCTATCGTTATCCTTGTAAATAGGCCGACTGGTCCACATACAGAAAGAGAGAAAACATTCATTTCTAGTCATTGACAGTTTGTAGGTAGGATCCCTGTATTACCAATATTTCACATGAGTAACCCATTTGAATAATGATTTTAGGCAGCATTAATAACATGAAAACAAATATAAATATATATATGTATATATAAGACTTATATTTATTTATAACTACGTCAGGTCTTGCTAGCAAAGACAGGTTATGCAAGGATTTTGCTGGAGAACAAAAAGAAAGTATCAATTCTATAGATAATACAGCAGGAAGAAAGAAGATGAGCTACCAGAAATGAGCATATTGTATAGTAATATGTCTCTCCGGGTGGTCTGAAAATAACTGGCTTGTGTGGGAGGGAAATTATGGCGATTATCTGCAGCAAGGGTTCCCCTATCATTGTCTTGTCAAAGTCATTGTGCTGGGAGTTATGTAAGGCATTACCATTCAATTACACAAAATCTCATGCTATTATACTTTGCTCACTCCCTCACCAACTTCTGGAGGACATTTGTGTCATGATATCACCCAAAGCTGAGTCCTTCTAGGCCAGACAGGGAAGGTCCTCAGACTTCAGCTGGTGGACAGGTTTGTCACGGTGCTCCTCTGGGCTAACACACCGGAGCCTTTCCAGAGGAGCGTGATTAGCCTGGGTCTGGGCTATGTAGAACACCAGCGAGTTGATGTTGCAGTCACATTTCCACGGGTTGTCATGAAGATATACAGCTTTCAGTCCTGTAGAGGGTTAAAAGAAGCTCGCAGTTATGAGACGATCCCTGAGTCTGAAAGAACAGATACTGCATGTCTGCCTGGAGACTTTCTACTACAGTCCTTTGGTTTGCTTGTTTCATCTTGTTTCTCCCTACAGGAGTTTTTGCAGAGTTGTGCACACTCTTCAAAACTTCAGAACTTGCCAAAGGCCTTATCCTTTTTCATCTCTGATACTGGAAAGTTACGCAGTATGCAAACCATTGCTGCTAGTAGGCCTGTGAGAGTACCCGAGTCCTCTTATTAGGGCACAAATATAGAAAATAACTGTCATAAACTGATAAACTAGGGCTTCTGAAGTATTTTTTGCCTGTTTGGTTTACCTTTTATTTATTTTCCACAAAGCATTGTTGCATACCAACAATAGTAAAAGAAAAAGAATAAAAGTTACTAACATCTAGTAATCTTGAGAATGTTCCATGCATTGAAGCCAGGGACAACTCTAGCCCTTTTGGGTCCCCTAAGCAGGATGTTTGGGGGGCTCTCAATGTTGCTTGCTGATGTACAGCGAAATTAGAGGATAGCTAATAACAATAAGCACCTCATGCTGTCTAAATTGAATACATTATTACTGACTGGTTGCTGATTATTAGATGTTATTTTGTAGTTTTAATAATTAAATTTAAATTACAGATTTATGTTCTTAGTATTCTCGGGCGCTGGCTCTGTTTAATGTTGTAGTATTTCTGGTTTATCGGGTAACTTTAACCTTAATTGAGTCTAACTCTTGTGGCAGTGGTGACAGTGTTGCAGCAGTTTCACAGTCTGAGTATCTAAAGCTGTATTAAACACAGTCTGAGTATCTTAGCCTGGATTAATAATAGCCTAAGTATCTAAAGCTGTATTAAACACAGTCTGAGTATCTAAAGCTGTTTTAAACACAGTCTGAGTATCAAAACCTGGATTAATAACAATCTGAGTAACTAAACTGAAATGAATAACAATCTGAGTATATAAACATGGATTAATAACAGTCTGAGTATCTAAATCCTAGTTTGTGGAATAAACCATCTGAATGAGCCTGATCTCTGACTCACTTTATTCTCTGACTCGCTTTATTCTCCAATGGCAACTTCTCGCTTTGTACCTCGCCTGTGTGCGCTGCCCTCCCGAATCTGTGCAGATCTGATTGGCTGATAAGCGACTTTGGTGATCTTACAATGCATGAGATTGGTCTGTGAGTTTACTGCACCGCAAAGCCCGTATACCATAAAGATAAGTTTTAAGTGGCAGATAATTTCTGCCACTTAAAACAAGCACTGTCAAATTTAAGTCCTTCTCTGTTAGTTTATTGGTTTGGGTCCGGACTGTGGTCTGCCTTTTAGTGACCTCTGTGCTAGGATGTACACCACACTATATTAATGGCTTTTTGTAACTACGTTGTAGTTGCAGCACCGAGCCAGTTTAAACAAGTCCAGCTCAACAGCCACAAAGAGCAGTGGTATCTATGTTAGGTTCAATAAAAGTGCTGTTACTGTAGGATATGAATTCACTCATCATACTTAAAAGTTCAGCTATGTTCACTAGTGTCTTCCTATAGTTTGAATGAAACAAAGTAATGAGGAAACTGGAGTAAATGAGTTGGGATTACTGTGGAAACTTGGTTAACCATCACCAGTCACTGGCCTAGATGCAAAGTTTGTAGTCTGTAGCTCACAAAAGCTTTCACAGTACTTTGGACTCTTACCCTGCATGTTGGCCAACATATTGCCGTCGATAGTGTGAAGCCGATTCCCGCTCAAGGCCACCTGGGTAAGCTTGGGTGTGTGACGGAATACATCAGCTGGCAGTCTCTCAATTTCATTGTTCCTCACGTAGAACTCCTGTAGGTTCAACATCCCCTCCAACATTGATGACGTCAGCGTGGACAGAAAGTTATTGTCCAGCACCAGCATCTCCAGGTTGCTTAGAGGACTGAAGGTCCCAGCTTGGATGTTCCTCACGTTATTGTTATCCAGGTTGAGAAAAAGCAACTCTTCGAGCCCAATAAAGGCTTTCGGGGAGATCCTCTGGATGCGGTTCAGGGCCAGATCTAGCACCTTGAGTGCAATGAGGGGTTTGAAGCCGTTGGGTGGCAGCATGGTGAGGGAGTTCATGGGCAGGTCTAGATCTGAGAGGTTTCTCAGGCCAGTGAACACATCAGGTTGGATGGTGGCAATTTGATTCTGACCCAGCATGAGGAAGCGTAGGTTGAGGAGGTCTTTGAAGCCCTTCAGGGGGAGGCTGGTTATCTGGTTTCCATATAAGTTTAAAAGCATCAATCTGCTGGCACCAGAAAAAGCCTGGGGGTTTATTGATTTGATCGAATTGCGCTCCAAGTTTACGCTTTCAAGTTTGGGGAGAGATGTTAAAACGTTGGGCGGCAGTTCTTGGAGTACGTTCTCCCCTAAAAATAAGGAAAAGAGGGTTTTTGTCCATTATTGCATTACTGAGTATAACCCAATCAGATCAGTTGTCCTGCCAGCAGGATGAAATTCTACATTATCTTTAAAGCGCCGCTGCTTCCTGGGAGAGAAGGCTTTTAAGTGAAACATGAGGCACTGTGTTTACCAGCAGTCCCCAGTTTGCCAACATAGACAATTTCATTAAATGCCCATATCTGTTTTCAGCACTGCAGCGACACTGATGTGGTAGTGACACTACAGTGTGTGTCCTGTACAGTGCTGAAGTTTTAAACACTGTTACTTTAGTGGTGTGTCATTCATGAACAACATACTGACCACTGACAGAAACTGACCACTGATAAAGGACTAGAGGATGATTAACACAAGGTGTCCCGCAGCAGCAGATGAAGTGTTGCCTCTAACGTTATATATATAAGCACCAACAAAGTGTGACCAGTCAGCTCAGATCACCAACAGGAGAGATCTTTTTCAGCTCTCAAATGTCAATTCAGTAGTATTACAAGTTCTTTACTTTATTATGAACTATAGTTGTTTTTGTGTCCTCAGAGCATTAGTTTTAACACCCCAATTAACACAATAACAACATTCCATAAGAACGCCATTGTTCACTGGATATCTTGGAAATCTTGGAAAACCCATACAGGAGCAACACACACTAACATGGCATTATTACATCGGTGTCACTGCAGTGTTGGGAATGATGCATAACACAAACAATACATTCTCTGTAGTCTCCTATGTGCGCCCTGATCACTGATAAATGGGGAAAAGGAAGTCCACAAACAGATTACAGTCTATAACTGTGCAGCAGTATAGTATGTGGACCTGATAAAACAAGTAAACATTGCGTGTAGACACAACATACATGTACCCAAAGCTGGGCAGTAAGTGTGGATCAGATGGAATAACAGTTTAGACAAGTTTCGAAATCATTACGTTCAGTTTGTGCATGCTCAGGTTGGGCTGAACCTTGGGACCTACAGTTAGGTCCATAAATATTTGGGTGGTTAGAGTTATTGTTAATTTATCTGTCCGCCACAGCATGCAGGAGTTAAATCCCAATCAAAATTCATATGAACTCCATGTTCAGAATTTCAGCCTTTATTAGAAAGTATTTACATTGATAATATAATATTATACATCCACCCCCATTTTTAATTTATAATCATAACTTAAACTGTGTTTTCTAATACTGGTTGCAAGTTCTTGAAGACCTTGAAGTCTTGGAACATTACAGTAGACACTACAAGACGCTGGGTTTCTTCCCTAGTGATGCTCTGCTGGATCTTTATAGCAGCTATCTTCAGGTCTTGCTTGTTCTTGATGTTCTGTTTTGCCTTCATAACGTGAAATGCATGCTTGGACTGGATTGAGCTCAGGTGACTGACTTGGCCACTGCAGAACAATCTACTTGTTTTTGTCATCCATCTGCCCTGTGCAACACCATCCAATTAGTTTTTCATGGCAAATCCTCTGTACTATCCCTCAGTACTATCCTTCAGTACTATCCCTCTGTACTATCCCTCAGTACTATCCCTCAGTACTATCCCTCTGTACTATCCCTCAGTACTATCCCTCAGTACTATCCCTCAGTACTATCCCTCTGTACTATCCCTCAGTACTATCCCTCAGTAATATCTCTCTGTACTATCCTTCAGTACTATCTCTCTGTACTATCCCTCTGTACTATCCCTCAGTACTATCCCTCTGTACTATCCCTCAGTACTATCCCTCAGTAATATCTCTCTGTACTATCCTTCAGTACTATCCCTCTGTACTATCCCTCAGTACTATCCCTCAGTACTATCCCTCTGTACTATCCCTCAGTACTATCCCTCAGTAATATCTCTCTGTACTATCCTTCAGTACTATCTCTCTGTACTATCCCTCTGTACTATCCCTCAGTACTATCCCTCAGTACTATCCCTCTGTACTATCCCTCAGTACTATCCCTCAGTAATATCTCTCTGTACTATCCTTCAGTACTATCTCTCTGTACTATCTCTCTGTACTAAAGTCTTCTCTTGATTGTGAACTTTGTGTTTGTGATTGCCTCCAGGGGCCACATCTTGATCTGGCCAACTGTTCTGAAAAAGTTTTCATTTACCGGGAAAATTCATCCAGTGCACTACTTTTCTATGTTTTCTATGTTTCTATCAGTGTGTTCTTTTTTTTTAAAAAATGATTTGGCTACACCTATTTTTACACTATCTCTGGTTTGTTCTTCAGACTTAAAACTGAGAGCTGACAGCAACAGATTCTAAAAGGAAATTCAACACTTGGAATCAACTCTAGACTGGGTGACTAATGGTCCAATTACTTTTTTTCAGCTTTTTTCAGCTAAAAATGGGAGCTATGTATGACAATCTTTGTAATTACTCCTACTTTCACCTTTGAAATATTTTGCACATTCATCTTCATTGTTTTATTTCAACCTGTTAATGAAAAGGCGTCCAAAATCAGAATGGTCTTAATGTAACTCAATATGCTAATATGTAAATACAAAATCAGAAGTGGAAGCTCACAAACAGGAATCAGCTCATGGGGCTAAAACAGCCTATGTGAGGAGATGTTGAGTGACGGATTGCAGACAGAAGTGGCCTGACAGAGTTTGTTTTCAGAAAGGGTCACAGGTCAACGGTTTTGACATTTCACTTTTCTGTGAGCTCGTACACCCTGTCGGGGTTTTCAGACGGGGCCCGTCTTCCTCTCTGACATTTTCAAATCCTATCTGCGCATACTTCAAATCTCTCAGAGCAATCAATCGTCTTTGCTCACCCATTTTTATGATCCAAGAGTCCGGCGGGAACGTCGACGGAAAGTGCTGAAGTCTCCGTTTATAACAGTTGACTTCGGTTCTCTCTGTGCTCGCTCTCTGGCTGCATTTGCAGGCTTCAGGGCAGTTTTCCACAGCCTCCACCACCCATAGCCACAGTACCGCAAGCCCTCCAAAAAGCTTCATAACCCTGAAAAATATGGAAAGAATCCTTAGCCCTGAGCCAGAGATTCAATTAGAAAACCAAGTTAGTGATGAAAGACAATTATAATCCCATTGAGGAATGTATTAAGGGTATTAGGAATAAGCTTCCATAAATATTCCATCAAAATATACATGCTCCGAGCATTTTCTTTTTTTTTTTTTTTTTGGTTTGCTATTAAATGTCTTTGCAAACTTACCTTCAAGACTGCAAGCTTTTAATAGGATCTGATCTTAAATGTGCTCTTATTTCTTCCCCAGCTGAGCTCCTTCTGCTGCGTCTACTGATGTCTTGCGAATGTCTACAGTAGGAGGTGGGGTGAATTAGCCAATCTGTCTGCCCAGCAGCAAAGTGTAACACCACAGTTGTAGTCCTCTGACAGCACATCTGTAAACTCACAACGTCTGGAGAAAAATGACATTCGCCGAATATGGCACAATTCCACCCTTAGATACGCAGCCAACTGGCCTCCAGCTTCCCAAGAGGAAGAGAAAAGTGACACCCCAGTGCGCAGTGTGTGCGCATTCACGTCTGCCAATTGACATCAACGTATTTCTTGGACCCTGTGAAAAAGCTTCTGTAGGCCTTCTGCTCATCTCCTGAAAATGTTCAAACATATTCACATTGTCATTAAGATGTCTGGAATCACACATTTCATTCATTTATTTATTTATTTTTATTTTATAATAACTTATAGATGTGCCTTGAGATTTATCAATTGCTTTTTAAAATTTAAGACATTCTGGATATATATTTTACTGGAACTTTATTCTTGGTGTTGCACAGTTTACTCAGTTATAAGGGGATCATAAAAATTCTTAATGAAAATAGTTCTACAGTCATCATGCAAAGGTTTTAACCTCAAACATCCATAGAAACATAGAAACAGTTACCATGATACATGCTCAAGACCTAAAAAAATCTTTACTGAGTTAAATGTATTTAATCATACATGTGATTTTTTCACAAACAAGAAAATCTGTATTTCTAAATAAACAGTAATTGCTCAGTAAAACATGCAAAAGTGTGTTGAGCATTAAATAAACATGTGACTTGACCAGAGGCACTAGTCTATATAGTATCCGGGTTTTCTTTTAAACAATATGCTATAAAACCTTATATATATACTAAGATGAGGCAACCTCAATCATTTTTTTCCCCAATTTTGATCCACTAGGGTTGCCAGGTCAAGCAGGTCATCAGTTTTCTGGTCAGCATACTTTTCATCAGGGTGCACCATGACAGCCATGTAAGATCCTGTCCTTCTTTTCATACCAATCTGCTTTCAGAGCGTATTTGACTTCTGGAGCCAATGAACACCAACAAACAAATACTACTCAGTTGAGCATCATTAGACCCTCATCCATAAGCAACAGATTTTATTTACAGATAGATTTGTATTCTGTTTGAAGAACTTACACCTAACCAGAGACAGAGACAAGACGATGGCAGGTCATTTATAGTCTTGAGAAACCTTGTCAGCTATGCTGCTTCCTCTAACAACAATAACAAACATGCTCAAGTCCCTGAATAAGATTTGTACAGCTTTACCCAAGTGGTTGAACTTGAAGCAAAAACAACATTCTCCTCAGTTTTGATGGCTTCTCGTCCGATGATAAGCAGAGGAAAATGAGTTTGTGTAATTAGGAGGGACAAAGGAATAAACTGTATCAGAAGAGCCTTTATGTCAGCATTTCACCACAGTGACAACTTTACACTGACACTGTAGGCAGTGCGCACTTTAAACTTGGTGCAGCTCCCAGCCGCTTTCAGTGGAGTCGTTTTCATTTTCCCCCTCAAAAGCTGTCGGCATCTGAGAGAGCAAGTGCTTGGTGGGGGGTAGATTTCACTTCACTGAAGCTGCCGGTTACGGAAAACATCTACAGTGGCACCACTGACCATGACAACAGGGCACAGCCCTCCTATCGGAATGTGTGTGCGTTTAGCTTTTTACCAACTAGTTTGGACGTAAGCAAGCTAGTGTAACATCTCCAGCTAATATGAGTAATCAGGTTTTTGGTTATTGTTGTTTTAAGTTGTGTTACATACATACACGTGACATATTTATTTGCTTATACACATCTTCACATTTCAATCTTGTGCATTCCCAACGAAGACACAATGTTGTCACAACATCTACTTTCTTACAACATTGCTGCAATGTTGTCAGGGGTGTTGTTTTTACATAGTCTGAACAAGGTTATCACAAAGTCACCACTAAATAACTCTTTTATTGTTTTATGTGCACCCTTTTGGCAACTTTACCAAATTTCATGAAGGTCCATGCAGATATAATAGAATGCATGAAGGATTCTAGGAGGTTGTGACAACGTACAATGTAGCTGTGTTTGCAGGGTAATGCAATGGAGGTTCTGTTTCTTGTGTAAAGGGCCCAGCTAAATGGATATAACACAACAATGCTGCTGCACCTCCCCCCTCACCTGATTTAACCCTCATGCGCTGAGATGACGTTTGAACTCAGGCTGCCACTCTGGTGGTTCATGAGAGCACTGATCTCACTGTTACATCAGAGTGTGTGAATGACGAGAGGCCAACATGCTGCCAACAACTACACAGAATCACTACATACTACACACACACCCTCCGCCACGCGCCTACACGGGGCCGCTGGGGACGCGAGCCCTGCTGCTTCCTTCCTCTCCCTTCAGGCTCTATTGGCGTGGCCCTCGGAGTCGAGGAAGTGAGGAGGAGGCACTTTCTCTCCGACAGTCATCAATGTCACTGGCACTTACACGTCCCAGGCCTTTTCCAAGTGTGGCCCGGACCTCCAGTGACTGTGATTACAGGGGCGTGTGTTTAAGAATAGCCGCAGATTGACGCGCCTGCTCGCTGAGATGATTTCATTGTGCGATAAAGTCGAAAAGCTCTTTCATGCCTTGCCAAGAGCAACACAATATGCAAGCCATCTGGAGCGGGAGCAATTATCATATCGCCAACTCCAAGCTTTCGCTGGTGAAAGAGATCTGACCAAAAAAAAAAAAAAGAGGACTACACACGTTCGCCTGATACTTATTTCTGGGCTGGATTAGTCAGTAACAGCACTGCAGACGCCGAGCAGCGACAGACACGGCGAGGGCGAAATGGCAAAAGCTGAAGAGATGAAATGTCAAGGGCATTCTGGGAAGGCTGCGTCCGAAGCCAAAACACAGGCTGGCACTTCTTTTTAAGGCTTGCTTTTGAAATGTTGTTTTTAGTGATGCGGCCAGACAGCGTATCAGAGAGCCGGCCTGCACTGCGAGGCTGCACTCAGCTGTGTGTGCGAGCTGAGAGGGTGTGTTTGGCACAGATGGCTTTAGAAGTTCCAGTATTGGTTTCTTGCAACATGGACGAACACACCAACCCTGCCTAACTGCAGCCAACGGAAAGTGAGCAAGCCCAATTTATAACACTGCCTCCTGAGGCTTGTACAGTGGGAACCATGCATGATGAGTTCATTGCTTTAAGTGTTTCCCTACGTACGCTGACGCTCTGGAATCGCATAGATCTGGACTCATCAGACACATGTGACCTTTTTGCATTTCTCCACAGTCCAATCTTTATGCAAACTGAATCAGATTATAGCTTACAGCTTTTTAGACACAATTCTGTGAGTTGTCTCACATGTGTATGAGGAAAAGCTCTCACTTTCACTACTGAACACAGCTGTAAATTCTAATGTCCACTTTTTACCATTTGGCTTCACCAAGCGCTTCAGTTCTCTTCAGTCTGGGTCACGCACTAAACTTTTTTCCTATTAAGTTGCTGGTTCAACTCTGTCCTTCCAGGCTTTAATAATGTGCTGGACAGTTTTTATCTATCTCTAAATTACATTATTTGCATGATTTACATGGTTTAAGTGATTCATTTATTCTTTCATTATGACCCTCTGAGACAAAGCTATTAACCCTCCTATCATGTTAAAAAATTTTATTCATAATGTTATGTTAAAAATTGACCTGCAAAGTATAAATAAGCTCAAAACCAAACAAAGTGTCAAGTCAAACTGAAAAATAAGTTGAATATACACTCTCATAAGATTCAGAAAGATTAAATATGAGAAAAAATAAATAATGTTTGCAGAAATAATGTTTTAACAACTATTTAATAAACATTTTCTTCACAGTAACCAGTATTTCACACAAGTCAACGTGGAAATGGGTCAAACTGACCAGGAACATAAAGGAGGGTTAAACAAAGCTGCATTCGTTGTATTGTAATATATCCGGCTGGCATTGACAGTGAGACTCTGCGGCGAAAGACAGAAACACAGGAGAGGTATTGAGCAAAGAGAGGAACACTGTGAGCTGCAGCGAGGTTTCATTTTTAGTGCTGAACTTTCTCTACAACGGCTGCAGAAAACAGTGGTGTGATGGTGGAGTAAGAGTCTCTCTCTCTCTCTCTCTCTGAAGCACTAAAAGGATAAAAAAGGTTGTAATGCCAAAAAGGCAAACAGTAAATCTCTCTGTGTTTGCTGAGAGAGGAGGGAAGTGTCAGTGTGGGATGAACACGGGTCACAGGAATAAACAAAGCAGCACCTCTGACTGCAGACACTTCATGACCGTCACTGTCAGCCTCTCCTCCTCCTCCTCCTCCTCCTCCTCCACACTCTCTCACTCCTCACACACTGCCCTGTTGACACAAATCGTCCCCAACCATTTGTGTAATGCAGGTTAACACAGTTCAACTAGCAGTTTGAGGTCCTCCCCCTAACCAGCACACTGAGGCTGTACTGGGCTGTAAAAGGAGAAACGGTTCATCCTCTGTTCTGGTTTTCACAACTTGCCACTGGCTGAGCTCAGCGAGTTAAACACAGCTCACTGCTGACATCTAGCGGCTCACTGCTGCCAATACCTGTACTGTCACTGTGAAACGTTTACAGAGCCAGTATCCTACAGCTTTCTACTATTTTATGTTTTCTAGTTGTTTTTTTAATGACCTTGTGAATTTATCAAGCTGTTTTGCGGCTGACTAATCTCTGATTGGCTGTTGTGTTTTAAACAGCAGCCTTTATAACTTCAACATGAATGGTCAGATAAAGGTCCCATGGTAACATAGCACTTTAGACAAAGATTATTTTACTGAACACAGCCTGCTGCCCCCGCTACTGAAGCAACACTGCACCACTACTTCACTAAACAGCCCCACACCACACAATGGACCATAACACACATATACAACTTCTAACCAACAGTCACAGCAAGGTTCTAGTCTGTTACTCTAAGTCTAGCGCTACTCAAGGTGCTCCGCGCGTGCTGCTACCTATGGTCATGCCATAGCGGGACAACAGAGGGAGCAGTTCGCTTCGAAACTTTAACAGTGCTTGCACACTCAGTGAGCACAATTCAGTTTCACATCGTAATCATTAAAGAGCTGAACATCCCAGTTTGCAGCCCTCTTAAAAGTAATCAAAGCTATTATGATCATTTTTATTGCTCATAATTTTACTTTCATGCTTCAGTTTCCCCAAAACCTGTTTTCACCCTCTGTCCGAGTACTGTGTTGGAGCTTTAAGCTCCGCCCCCCGATGAGCCCAGTGTGCTCTGATTGGTCAGTGCACCCACTTTTTTACTGATAAGTTAAATACAAGAGCAGACGGCCAGTAAGGACTGTGCTACAAGATGATGTCACCTTGTAACAAAGAAAATTTCTGGAATTCCAATGAGCATTTCAGGCAGCTGAGAAAAGTGATTTGTGTGGGAGAGAGTTTCTCCCTCTGATTGGTACTTTGGGCTTTATAACTTTATAACTGGAGCCTGTTTACATGCACAAAAAGGAAAGAGAAAATCTGGAAAAGCATAACAGGTTCCCTTTAAAAGACTGACCCTCAAAATGAATCAATTGATGAATCACAGTGATGTTTTATTTGTGTGAAACTCTTCAGTGACCTAAAGTTTTTTGAACAATGAACACTGAACAATGCTGCTTGAGTGTGTACTGAACCACTGTGCTGTAAATCAGAAGGAGAGCAGTGAAAACGAAGGCCAAGGAGCATTCTAAGAAAATCAGTGGTAGAGTTTTAGACATGCAAACTACTACAAAATAAGTTCTACCTTTCAGACTGTAGTCCATCTGTTTCTCTCTATACTTTGAGATACCTATGCAATACCTTTGGGAATAATTCTAAGTGAGGTTTATTTTCCAGAACTAATCATCCAACATCATTACAAGACCTCACTAATCCACATGTGGTCGAATGCAATCAAATCCTCACATCAATGTTTCAACATCTAGTGTAAAGCCTATCCAGAAGAGCAGAGGTGGCCACTGCAGCAAAGGCAAAACAAACTCCATGTAATTATAATTCTTGACTTCAGTAGAAACACTGGGTGAGCAGGCGTCTACAAACATTGGACATCGGTGCTGATGATGTTGATCAGTGCTAAACCTGTTAGCTCCGTGAAAATTGTATTATTTCTACTAAACAGTTGCTTGTGTCTGGTTTTATTGTAGCTATTTTCATAAAGTGAAAACATTTCAGTAAATGTTCCATATATTTAAAAAATATATAAATGCTTTCATCTAATTTGGGTCTCTGCAAGTAGATAAAAAACACCAAAATACCAAACTAAAACCCCCAATAACTGTGGAGTGGGCAGTTTTCTACCTTTTTCAGAATCTAAAAAATATTAAAGTACTTGTTTTGACTGGACATTCTGTGAAAATATGAATTTCCCTCCATCCCTACAGCCATTCAGGCATAAAATATATAATCCCTCCCAGGAATTTGTATGGATCAAGAACTGTTCTCTGACAGTTGTTCTTCCCATGTTCATGTTAGATATTGAACACTGGTATGTATGCACCTACTGTGAAAAAGGCCTTTCCCTCTCTATCCATGTATCTAAATGAAGAGTGGTCTCCACACAGTATTATACATCCACTAACATCCACACAGTATTACTCATACATATACAGAATAAATGAATTAATAAATGAACTGTAAAGCAAAGGCAGCAGTTCTCTAATAGACTGTTTTCTGCACCTTCAAACAGGTACAGACTGTCAGAGGGACTCTATAATAACGGCTCGGTCATCCATTATCCACATTATGCAGCTTATATTATTTATAGCTGTATTAGCATGCCACAATAATCTGTACGGTCCCTAGAGGAATTCAGAAGCACAGCTATGTACAGCTAATTAAAAAGAATGATTGCAGATAACAGGATTAGGCCGTGAATGATGTGTCTGGTTCAATGAGGAAATGACCCGTGAAATGTTTGTCTTCTGGAAATGAGCCCGCACTGATATTTGAGGGTTCCTCTCTCCTCAGTGACCCGTGTGTGGACAGAGATATGCCCTGTAGCCCTGTTGAATGTAATGATTTGCTGAGTCGCTATCATGCTTAGTCTTTCTATCAGCACCAACTCTAAACTATAACTGTATCTTATTACTGTTGCACTGCCCAAGTTAACAAAACAGCCCGTGGATGCTTTATAGAAGCCACATTTCAGTTTTGAGAACCAGTCGCATAGCAGATCGCTCACACAGTGAGATGAAAAGGTAAAGCATGTCATCACAATCACAGCATGGTTTGCAATAAGATTAATACAGTCAGTCTTATTTTACTCATCATGTGTTTGGAGCAGACACGGTGTGCGGACCCTCACCTTTGCTGTAGTTTGTGTTCACAATGGGTGTCCCTAAAATGCTGCAGTTGGCCAATAATGTAGACAAGTCTCCAGTTAAACAGTTTATTATTAATACCATCCTAAAGTATTGTTTTACATTTAATACATATGTATAATTTCTAGTTATATCTTCACTTGTTAAAACTACAGACAGCTGTAGATCACTACCTCCAAAGATTTCACTATTCTGATTAGACCATGCATGCCATTTTCATCTAATCATGCAACGCAGAATGCAATGTCAAACTACTGCTTGCTATCACATACATTTATGGTTTAATACCAAAATAAAATTAACACAGTAACATCTATTGCCTCATTCCTGCTCAGACATTTATAGTTTTTAGTCTTTATCCTGGCTTTTACCTTTAAACCCACACCCTCCTGATGTGTGCCTTTTCAGCACTCTTACTACATGACTTAAAAAGTGTAAATATATACAATTGCTTTTATTTCATACAAAAATTGCATTATTTTATACAGTACATAATGTCTATAGCTCAAAGCTGTTTTAGTTTTGTAAATGTTCACACAAATTTATGGTAAATGAAAATCAGTCCCAAATATCAGGTATTGATTGTTAATAATTAGTCTATCCTTACTGTACACATTTTGGTACTTGCATGTTGCATCCATCACACTTGCATAAATTCACTAGTTGAGAGGCTCTTCCTGAGCTGGGTCAAGTGTGGGCATATAACGTTAGTAGCATGTCTAGAAGAACTCAAGACGAGAAAACACCACAACTGAAAAATGACAAAATACTAAAAACCTTTATTTTTCGTAAAACATTTTATACAATGCAAGTTTTATCTGTGTTCCACAGACTGAGAGAGGCAAACAGAAAATGTGGAAAAGTTTCTCATATACCTCCATTTCATTAGAAAATGCACCTTCTGACCAGAAACGACTCACTGAATTGATGATGGGAACAGATGACAATGTTAAAAGGGATAAAAAAAAGGAACAAATAATAATGGGAATTCAGGCTCAACCACAGAGTAAAAATGCAACATTAAATACCTGCAAAAAGTACTACTGGAAATCCAAGAAAGAAAAAACATTGTAAAATATGTACATTGCATTCAGTGGTGGAACATGCATTATCTAGTTGAGACTGGAGTTTGCTGTACTCATTTACAGTGGCATTTAAACAGAGAAGACTTACATGGCTAAAAGTCTGTCTCCTCAAGTTGCTTAGCTGTAAATACTGTATCAATCACTCATTGTATAAAAATACAGATTTGCTACAATAGGACAGAAGACTGCAGTTTCTTGACCAAACCCCTTTTTAAACAAAATAACAAAACTAAAGCATCAATGCACTCCAATCCGTGAGGCTGATTACTTAATCACAGTAAAACATTTTTATAAATAGGGACATTTTATATAGATTTTAAAACCATTTACTTTTTAAGTGCTTGATTTGCCAATGTCGCAATCCTAAGAAGCACTGGCACTAATAGCACTAATAGTGGCTTTGAGTTACAATTTAAAGTTAAATATATATTTGTTGCTGCACAATGAAAAACAATTATCTCCAAAATTGCAGGAGAGACCAAAACATACTTTACTTTTAATGCAAGTTAATGGAAGCAGAAAGCTATTTTGGAGCATTTCTATTGGGCCATTCATCACTAAATTTTTACATAATGTTAACGACCATTGGTGTGTTCAAATGATGTTGAAAATTCAAAATCAATGTTTTTCATTGGACAGCAGCAATATGCTAGGACTGTTACAAAACCATCACAGTTATAGACATGAAAGTGAAATGCATAAATTCTATGCAGGGGGATTGGGGTGGGTTTGAAATAGAAGAATTATTGTTAAATCTTTCTTGGGTTGGCTAGAATCAAACTAACCTTTTCCAGAACAGGAGAAAGAAACTGACAACAGACCTGAGGTAGCAAAGCCCAATCTTACAAACTTTTGATAACATGTCAACCATAGTACATGTCATGCCTAAAACGAAATAAAAACAACTGAAAATCTGCATCCAAATATATACAAAAATTAAGACAAAACTTTCTAGTTTTTTTGTTTTGTCTCCTCACAAAGCACTGGTCCTGAGAATAGCTGCTTGTTCCTACTATATAAATTAAAAAAGGCATTTATTCCCCATCTTACATAATATACAAAAGCATTAAGTAAACTGTATTCTTACAGAATATTTCAAGAAATTAAGCAAAGCAAGCAAATGTTGTAATACTTCACATATGTAAGAAGTTACTATAAAAGATGATGCTATGCAAAAGGTATGGCAGAGATTGGGTGGGGAAAAAAAGTTTATGTACATTAATATACATATTGAGAAGATTTAAAAACCAGGGCATCTTCAAAAATTGATGAGGTTCTACAAAGCTACAAATTAAAATATTCCCAAACTGAGCTTCATTGAAAATAAGATTTTGTTCATTTCTAGGACTCAAATAGCTGCCAAGCTGCTCAATATCAACAGCTTCATTAGTGCTCAGTTGTTTTGGTATGCATCAAACTGCCTTCCCTATTACCTAAAAAATTTATTGTGCCCCAAAACGTCCATTACAATTCTTAGTATATTCCAGGGAAGATGCGGTAACGTACTGCTTTGCAGTATTTCTCCCACGCCGAGCCATACTTTTTTCTACACTGGTGCTCATCTCGTGCATCGCGATGCACAAGCAGGAGAATTAAGTAGATGGGGTAAAAATATGGAATCACATGATTGAAACCTGCAGAACAACATAAAACACAATTTGAAATAAGTAAAACATAAGTAAAAAAGGAAGAAAAAATTGCCAAAAGGCTTAAACAAATAAACAAGCAAAACACATAAGATTACTGCAGTCATACAAATCCTGACACTCACCACATGATAAGGACCAGGCCAGACCCATAATGATGTCACCAAGGTAATTCGGATGACGGACAAAACCCCACAGACCAGAGACAATGAGACTCTTTCCAGTTGCAGTTGGAATTGTTTTGAGATCTGCACAAATAAATCAACAGATTGAAAGAAACCCTCAATCAAAACTTGAGACATTTTTCCCCACAAAAGAACTTAAAGACACTTACAAGACAGGGTAGGATCTGATGGATTTCTTCTAAAGGCAAACTTCTGAGAGTTGGCTTTTCGAAAAATGTAGTAACCAACAACTGTGTGGAGCAGAAAAGAAATTGGTTTTGAATGGAAAGAAAATGGCATACAAATATTTAACTGTGTGTGCGTGTGTGTGTGTAACTAAACTTACTGACCATTCATAATGATGATGGCTACAATCCAAAACACAGAGAGGTCACTGGGATGATTGACAAGGTAGTACGCCTGACAAGTGAAAGTAAAAGGAACCCAGGCCAGATCTCCAAAAGCCAACATGAACCCAAAGCCATCATACACTATATCCATCATGGTTAGAAGTTTTTCCTGAAATTTAGATTCAATTAGTTCCATTCAGCATTCAATAATCAAGCCGTTAACTCAGTAGTAGTAATTTTGAGCGATTAATAGGGTATGCTGCAGTATATAACAAAAAGGATGGTACCTCATGCCAAAGACCATCAGCAACCCAAAGAAGTTGGAAACCATTGACCAGGAGCATGGCCGGGGAGGGCGTATCAAGATTTTGGTGTTTCATCTCAGCAAGCAACATTGCAAAGTTGATCACAAGCTACAAAATGATTAGGAAACAGCTTTTAACATGGTAATGTAGTAAACCAACAACAGGGAAATACTATTCTGATATGCATAAATTAGTCACCATGAAGGACACAAAGTAATACAAAAAAAGTGATTGACTACTTACCCAACCAATTAGGCCTGGACGCATTTCACAAAAGAACTTGATATCAAAGCTTTTGATTCTTGGGTTCAACTCACGTCCCATAAAGAAATCATAAATCACATAACCTGCACAAGAAATGAGGAAACTCCTTTAAATATAATATTAGTAAATCACGACTTAGTGCTACTTCATTTACAACACTGCAGGATTTCCATGCACAGCTACACTTACCAGAATTACCAGCAGGGGCACGATCGTCGACAGAGGCCCACTGGGAGCGGATAAACAGATAGATGCTAAGAAGAATGGAGATGACCAGTGCAGATGTGTAGAACTGGAGGAAATGAGCATGGATGTAGCTGAGATCCACCTCGTTATACACAGCAGCACCAATTGCCACTGCACTGATGGTTAGTGCATAGAAGCCTGACAAACAGAGGACAGGACTGTAATTTAAGAGCGCCTTCAACAAAATTACTTATATAATACTTAAAATTTTATTTATGTATATAACAGTAAGGTGGAAAGTACAACTTGGGGAAAATGTTAGTTAAACAATAACGCACCATTAATTCTGTATTTTAATGTTGTCCCGTTCTTCAGAGGCATTCCTTCAACAACCTAAGCAGGGGGGGGGAGGTAATTAGGATCACATTTAGGTCAATATTTTCTCTTAGTGTGGAAAAAGAGAAAGAGGAAAACAATCAACTATGCCAAGTCTAAAATAAAATAATAATAAAAAAAAAACAACCCACAAGAATCCAGCAATTGTACATCTGCATTTAAAAGCATATTTATCTATATATTTATTTATTTGTATGCCTTTCATTTTATGTTATTGTTGCTGCAGTGATAAATAAAAGCCAAAACAGATTTGATATTAGATTGTGTTACTAGGGCCTTGTTCCAAACCACATATTACACTAAATAGGACGGAACAGCACCAAAAGATATGCACTCATTAGTGTAGTAAGGCAAATACTAAAGTGCATTGTTTATGATGAAGCGTTATATCAGACAGTGAGATGGCTTTAACAGTCTGGTAGTTCTGATGACAAGTTGCAGCTTCACTCGTACTGAGGTAAATAATTGCAATTATAGGTAATCTAAATGTAAGATTTGTATTTGCCAGCCTATATATATATATATATATATATCAGAAAAAGAAAACTGGAAATAGGAAGGTAATTTAGAACACACAAGTTTGGTACAGGCATAAAAATCCAGTCCACCAATCCAGCTAATCTTCTTCCTGTAGTTTTCTAAGGCCTGCATCTAAAGGTGTCCAGATACCTTTTTGGCTTTTTGCTTGGTCAATATCCACCATGGAGCAACTGTGATTAGACAAGCTCAATCAGAGTCATAATTACACATTGCCTACCAAGATAGCGACAGAGCCCACTTGACGTAATCAAACACTTAAAATACAAATATATCTCCTTTCTGTATACAAATTGAGCCCCAAAAAAAATTTGCACAATGCATCAACCAGATCAACTCTCTTTTCAGAACTGGTCTGACTCTGAAAAACAAATTCTTCTGTTATTAATCTCTATTTTGTAGCTATGTCCGGGTAGGTAATCAAATTTAGCCTGTCCTGCTGAAGCTAACAAGCAATGCAGGAATAGGAGGCAGTGTGCAGGGAAGTCATGTGCCTGGGTTCCAGGTCATGAGAGTCATGTGATTGAGAAATACCTTGCCAATAGGGAGAAGAGACAGAACAGCCTGGAAGAGCAGCCAGAGGAGCACAATGCCAAAGACCTGCCAATCCCAGAGAGAGTGAAGCAGGGGAGGTGCAAGGGGAAAGTGAAGTAGACTAGCATCCTCCTGGGCACAGAGAATAAGCAGGGCCAGAACCACCATAGGCAGAAACTGCAGCCAAAATAACACACCTGAAATGAAAAAAGGTGAATTTAAATTATTTAAAGGGGTTTCAACCTGAAGTTTGTGTGAAAGTGTAAACTGATAATGGCAGTGTGCAAGCCTCTTACCAATGCGCCCTCCAAATTCTAGCTCTGTAATTTGGCTGGCCTGTGGTGTGGCCTGTGACAAGATTGGCTCCAACTTTTTCTCCAGCTCTATGGATCGGCCATCACCCTGGTCCTTTCTGCGGCGAAGGTTGTAACGGCCACCTACCTGGTTCTCTGATTCTTCCTCAGTTTTCTATAGGAAAACAAATAATAATAATAATAATAATAATAATAATAATAATAATAATAAAAACTTGTTTTATATTGAGGTGTGCAAGGTCTGTCCTTCACTGAATACTTAATACCAACTCTACATCATTCTTTAAGGCTATGTTTACATTACAAGGCTGAAGTCGCTTTATTCTACTACTCGACCTGAACATGTACACTCAGCAACTATTTGCTTTTCAAAAATATGGTGTACCACATAAGCTGCCTTTATATTACATATAGTTAATTGTGCAAACAACTATAACTTTCACAGATACATGATGTATTCTCACCTCATTGACTTTGCCAGCTGTATCATTGTCCTCCTTCTTTTCGTGCTTATTGTTGCTACTGTTCTCAAGTGGCACTACCTGAAACAATAGAAGACACATGAGGGACATGCAGAGGTAGAGAAAGCCTTGGCATTTTTATGTTTCACAAAAAGAAAATTAATGTTTTAAAAGAAATAAATAGCAAAAAGAACACCCACACAACAGGTAATCCCAGACTGTTGAAGATTGGATGAACCACACAATGTTGACACTCAACATTTTCAGCTTTATGAACTTATATATTATGTATAACAGGCCTATCTAGTAAATAGTCCATTTATCATAAATGGGATAATTACGAACAAGAAAGTGTTTATAACAACTCCTCTCTACATGCAGATATGTGCCTATATTAAAAAAAAATTAAAAGGTCACTACATTCTTGTAACAGTGTGAAACAAACTAAAATACATGCCCTGTGTCAATAAGGATGAACCCAAACCAAAACTACAACATTGACTGTACTGACAAGGAAAAAGACAAGTATTTTTCTTTCTTTCTTATACTTTTACAAAGAAAACAACTATTACAAAAAAAAAGAGTGTGCACATTAAAACTGAGTGGGTGTTCTTACCACAGGGGTGAGACGCACTTCTAGCACCTCTTTAAATTTCTCCTTGCGCACCTCAGTGGTACGGGATGAGGAGCGACGTGATGTTCTGGCTGGTGAGCGAGAGCGACTTCGACGAGTACGGGCTGGCGAGCGAGAACGAGAGCGAGAGCGGCCAGAGCCCTGCTTGAAACCAGTCAAACTCTGTAAAGACAGCACAATGCTTAAAGTGTTGAATACACATAAAATTACATGTACTTACACTGTATTAATTTCCATCACATGCAAGCTAAGAACAATACAAAGCAGAACAGGTTTCCTTTAGTCTTCACACAATAGCAACAAAAAGCATGTTGAGGGTGGAAGTTAAGTTTTCGTACCTTGATATCTCCATCTTTTAGCTCCAGCTCTGTGCCATCTTTGTAGATGACTGTGTAGAGCTGAGCTTTGGGATCATAGCTCAGCACTTTGACCTCATAATAAAGGCTACTGCCAGGCCAGCGGCCCATCACAGTATCTCCAGCCTGAAACCTGACAGGTGGCATCTTTTACCTATGATTTAACACAGGATAACATCAGCATCTACATGGATTTTAAGTTTAGCACAATTAAGAAAAAGCTCCAAATACTAAACAACCACAAGACCTGAGATACTTGTTAAAACCTCCACAAACACATAATATAAACTACATAAAGCTTTTCCTACAATGTTTTGATACAAGGCAGAAAAATGACCCCATAAAGGAAAAGTATGGCAAAGCACAGATACACATGGCATGGTGACAATGAAGCTGTGATGTCAGCAGTGGCTGTCTCAGAAGTGCTGACAGGCTTGTCCTCACTGGGCTGAATTACTGCGAGTACTTTCACAGTGTAGTCTCTGCACAAGCTCTTTTGTTGCCCCCCGAAAGCCTTTGTTAAAGGTATTCCGGTGGCAGATAGGTAATAGCTACTTCTAGTCTTATTTATTTATTTTAAAAGGTTTTCCCCCCTGTACCATTAGCAGCTAGACTTCAGACACAGAGCATCATGGATGCTTTGTAAGTATACCAAGGTTTGCGTACTGTATTGCCCAACATTAACAATAACAACCAACAAACCTCATTCCACATAAACACATGCTTAAAACACAAAACCATAACAAGATACCCCCACCTGGACTACTCACATGTACAAGTGCTCAGTAAACAAATTAAGATCTTTTACAAATACTGACAGTGTCAACCATATTAAAACATTTCATAAAACTCTTTGATAACAGGGGTGCCCAAGATCCTAAATCTGTAAGTAATCTAAACAAACACTCCATACATTTCTCACTAAACAGAGACAAACCCAAAGATCTGAGTTTTGTTCCAATCCTTGGTGGCTTCTACACGATTCCAGGGTGTAAAATGAACGCAAACATCAAAGTCAAGTCAAAAATGCAGTATATGTGACTATAGATGGGGCGGGGCACCTAGTACAGGACCAAACCAACAATCCACTCCCCCCAACCTCATTGGGGTGGGGGTAGAAAAAAAATGTATCGGGCAAATCTGAAACTAGACATTAACGTTTCAGCCTACACGTCAAACTGAACACAACTCACAATTAAACACTGACAGAACCGTAAAGTAGTTTCATTCAATGTAATGCTACTGCAGATGTATGCAGGTCACCACGACACAAATCTGCTGATTAAAAATCGTAGGTTTAATGTATTATTCGTTACTTTTGTAAAACTATTTCTTGGACGTTTTAGGCATTTCGGCTACATGCGAATTCGCCGAGCTCATAAGAAACCCACGGCAATTAATAATAAAAATACCAGGCAAGTTACTGCTCCTTTAACAGAAGGTTCAAGTGACAAACTGAATGGAGGGAAAACGTCATGTATTCAAACAGGGAGAGTATCAGGCTACACATGACATTCACCGTAACTCTACACTAAGGACTTGTGCACCACTAAAAAAACAATTAAATCAATTCACCAGTACTTCGTTCAAATTTACAACGTACTGACAGCTGCAAAAAGTTACACACGGCGTGCACTGTGGCAATAATAGATAACGTTAGAAGCTAGTTGGCAACTTCACTGGGCTAACTAGGATAATTTTTACGCGATAAAAATTGTGATGTTATCTAGTAATCTTAAATCCACAAAGCCGCATTAAACACCGTCGCCAAATAACTGAATCTGACACAGCTGTAATAAGTTCAGGCAGCGGAGAAGAGGCGCGAGAACAAAGTTTCGGTTAGCCGAGCTAAAGTAAACGCCTCCAACATTAGTTTAAGTTTAGTAACGCCACACCTCAGTTTGTATCAGACATGCACATTATTCCAGACCTACTAAAACTACACACCAATATGTGCCTATTAATTTTAACCTAAATCGGGCCGGTTTCCTGTGACAAGCCGGTTAGTTGAGGCAAGGCTAACCGAAATAGCAAACACCCACCGCGGTAACGTTAGCACGACTCAACTTACTAACTTCGTAGAGCGTATTAAACATAAACAGACTCGGCGTCTCGTCTCACACAGAAGAGGGTTGTACGTAAAACAAAAGAGTTACGGAAAATCACAGACGCATGGGCGCCTTTCAAATTACAATGTTGTTTTTAAAGCGCTCAACACCTGCAAAACAGCTCAGCGTAACATTAGCTTAGCGCGGCTTCCAGACTCACTGCGTCCAAGTACCGTTAACTCAGTTTCCCAACAAAGACATTTAGATTTTACACACCAAAAACATCATCATGAATTCACAAACGCAGTATTTCTTACCTGTTGGGGGGAAACTAATGGGTTTAGTTCGCAAACAGGAGTCTTTTCGCCTTAAGTTCATAAAAAAATTAAATATATATTTCAAAAATACCGTCCCGGCGCAGCGCCCGTTCCTCCCTCTCTGACGACTCAACCTACCAGCGTCTGTGATGGCGCCAAGCTTGGGGATTGGCTACCAGCACTCTGTTTTTGAACGGCCTCGCTTTCTGATTGGATGACGGCGGATTTTAAACGCTTGTCGAGAGGCGAGGGCCAATCAGCGCTCTCTTCGCAGATCTGCCTCGACTTGGAGTTTTGTCTGTTTGCGCTGTACAAAATGGAGTCTGCGCTCCTTCAGCTGAGACGAGCGCTGGTCTGTGAGGAGTGAAGGAGGAGAAGAGAGAGAGAGAGAGAGAGAAACCAGGGAGAGCCGACAATAGTTACCGGGTTTTCTTGAAAATGAGAAGTTTCTGCTTTTTGCTAGCTTTCGTCATTGAGACCCGTTTTCCTGCAACATTGTCGTGTTTTCAGTTACAAACAGTTTTGTGTCTCTACAGAGTCGTAGTGAAGGAGTGAAATGTGGATGCAACATTACGAGGCTAGACTGTTCTTTGTAATAAGACGTTCTTTGCCAGACTTAGATTTATTATTTTTGATAAATTGTCAACAGTTACTATTAGTATTTTAAATTCAGTTTCTCTTTCACAGACCAGTAACATTAGCGTTACTACAAATTTAAATCTAGTTGTTTTGTGACATACATATTATTAAACTCACAAACCTTTTAGACTTTGCATTTTATCTTCAGATAACAGGCAGTTTTAGCCACATGTTTGTTCCTCAGTGGAAATGCAAGAAAATGCAGTGCTGTGTTATAGCTACACCTGTGCCCATATATATATATATAAATTTTGTATTATGATAATAACCCAACCTGGGTGGTTCATGTTATTGTAACTATATTGTTGTAAGAAGGTGAAAAACAGCATGTTGTTGCTCTTAAAAACAAACAAACAAAAAAACAACTTATCAGATTTTCTGATGAATGGACCAACAGAAAGGCTCTAAAGTGGAATAAAAAGTCTCTACACGCATGAGCAATTATAGTAAATAATATTTTTGCACTTTTCTGCAAACAATGTTTTGGAGATGCTTGTTTTTTTTATTGGACAGCAGTGATGTATACATGTATACATATCAGACATCCTCTAATCCCATTTTCTGAGAAAAACAAGACAAAATAAGTAAACAACTTGTGTAATGTAACAGCAGCAGTCATGAACTTTTTTGGGCCTGGTGGTCGACACTCCAGCTAACAGTGAGTAGGAATAGATTGTGCTGGGAGTTGTGCGGTGAAGATGTGAAAATGGTCGGACCAACTTACTAATATATACAAACATCATAGAAAACTGATTCTTATCAAGTTGGCTTGAAAAGTCTTTTCTTCTTCTTCTACACCAAAATCTGTCAGCATTTACTACAGTTTTTTAAACCTAGAAGCATTTAACTTGCAGGATTGTAGTTACACCTGAGTAGGGTGCTTGTGGAATTGATCCAACTTACCTTTTTGTACAACTTTTTAAATCCAAATTCATTCAACATTAATCATAGACAAGAATTTAGCAGACTAAAAGTTTTCACACACACACACACACACACACACACACACACACACACTACACAAGTGCAATGCCACCAATGTTTCCCACTACAATCAGTAACACTGTGACTTAAAGGTTTTTGAACATTCCTCTTATATTACAGACTCACGCACACACACCTGAGCAGCAGTTTAGCAACAACCAGCAGTCTTTCACCATCGTAATGTTAATGTCATTATCTGGCTTTCTCAAAGTAACTTGCAGTTCCTTCACAAACTTGCTAGTTTTGCCTGCAAGTGAAATGAATTAAATGTAACAGCAGTTCAAATATCGAAACTGATGTAAAAACATTTTGAATTGTTTTCGCAAGGTCATGAAAACCATCTACTAATTCCACCTATTCGAGTCTTGAGTAGTTCAGATTTGCCCGTCCATGCTTGAGTTATGAGGGCTGTTTCAGCTCGGGCTGATTTTCAAACGAGGAACAATACAGGTAGGCCAGTCAGAACAAAGGTCATTTACATACAGTATATCAGTCTTAAAGGCACAGTAACAAAAACATCCTGTTTAAGTACAGGGGCTAAAGAAAGGCAGTAATATTCATTACTTTTGCTACACAGTCACACAAACATGGTAAGTGAGCATCAGGGAGAGAAAAAGAAAAAGAAAGAAAAATGGTAGTGGCCCTTTAAATAAGGCATGGGAGTGACTGGAAGCTTGTGAAATCGAAGCTGCTCTGCGTCAGTAAAATTCTCTGGTGAAACTGCAGCTTTGTTGACTAGAAGGCAGCAATAGTATTTCAAAGTGCCATAATAACAATACTGTGTTCAACATGAGAGCTACCTTAACAGAATATCACCACATGTCTATTCACAGATTAAATGCTTCATAAAAGCGTGTTTGCTTACATCAAACATGTTCTGTACTTTTGTTCCAAAATTCATCGTATCTGCTTCTGTCAGGTTTTCAGTATTGGGTATGTTTTTTTTTTTCTTTCTTTCTTTCAAACAACATTGCTAGTCATTGCATATGACTACAAAGCTGCAGTTCTCACGTACAAAATCTGATCCCCAAACATCATCTGCATTAGGTAATTAAGCAAAAGCAGTCCAACTTCCTGTCTTGCAAGAGTTGCACCTTTAGCAAGTTGCATTGAACTTCAAGTGAACCGCAGACAGAAATCTACATTCAACTCGCTTCACCAATAGCAATTCATACACAGGTCAACGAGGAGCACATTTCAGACTGCTGTTCTCAGATCCTGCATTTCAGCTTTCATAGAACATACAGGCCCAAGTTTGTTCAGAAAGACAAGTTGAGGGAGTGTCTTCACTGAACTGTGGCTGCAAGATCTTGAGCTCAGCAACTGTGGCAGTTAAGCCCAGCCTCCTTCCTGTTTGCCTCATTTGAACTGTAGCTGCAAAAAGGCAACAGAGGTGCAGAAGATGAGGCGTGAAAGAAGGGTGATGACGTTTGTGTAAGAGCGTTAGTGGAAGCGTGCAGCGTACAGTAGGCAACATGCATTCACTAGCATGATGTATGATGGAAATTATGGGCAAAGACTATCATGCCAGACTGTATTGCCATGTAAAGTGGAGCCTCTCTTTAAACAATAATACCAACAGCTTATTACTGTTCAATCTGAAATGTCACACATAGATTTAAAGCATCATTTTAATTATTTTGCTAAATTAAATGCACAGAATCATTCACAGTGGCGGTGATGCAAACCAGGCGCTCAAAGTGGTTAATTTTCTCCAAAAGCAGATATTACATAAAATTTCATTACATTTGAAATTACTTACAGAATTCTTTACATACAAAAAAATATCTAAAGCATATTTAACAAACCCATGCAGGGCGTTCTAAGGCAAATTAGATCTTAAAACATATTTCCGATTCATCAACATTAGATATAAACACTGGTAGCTTTAGAGTGAATAAATTGGCTACATTTGTGTTGAGCTCTGGTTCACATTACTGTACACAGATCCATGTTTGCAAGTTTCTCTACGTCTCAGTCACTGAGTTATGCAGAGGTTTTGAAAATCAATTCCCCACCAAAAAGCTTGCTGCCCATCCCAAGATCATCTGAAAAGCACTGACTTGTTGAACTCCACTGCATCCACGGTCTGTTTGATTGAGAGATTCACCCAAAATCATGTATTGCAATTTTTATTTAATTTGCTCAAACAAAACAATGTTAACATGTAAGAAACTTCTAATTAACAGGAAAACAGTATGGTACAATGTGAATGATAGAATAGAAAACAAAATTTAAAAAAAGAGAGAGAAAAGAAACCGATAAATGCATTTCAGGGACATTCAGTTGAATTCTGTCCAGCACACACTTGAATAGTCCACTTATCGCAGCCGTTCCTGAAGATGGATATACATCAAGACAGACAAATGTTTCAGTATCATTATTCAACTGATTCCCACTGCAGCTCTCCCATCTTCAGACCTCGCAAACATCCATGATTAACCACTTAACACAAACCATACTGTAACAAAATAGAAAATGGCATGATGAATAAATGCATGTTTCTTTTTTCCAAACTAACTCTTAAAACCTTTCTCTTGTACTTTACTAAAGTAGGATGCAAGACATGTATGAGGTTATGACAGGCCGTATCATTATTATTATTATTATTACTAGTTTTTTTCCTTTTTTAAATCTTTGACATATTAAATGCAACTTCAGAACAAGGCACAAACCATGAAGATCACAAACAGATTTATCCAATGTGTGAAATCAACCTCAATCGTAACATTTCACCTCCCTAACCGAAGGACTCCAACCACGGACTCTTTCCTGATGAGAAAACAAAGGCGGCTCAGGACAGTGTGACGTTCAGGAGATTGTTACTATTGAACTTTGGTGAGATTGCCACGCACGCGACGGTGATGGCGTCGGCTTGCCAGCAGTATCATTGTGATTTGAATTTCTATGGAGTTTTAAAGTGCAATCAATGCTGTAAACACACTATACAAGCTTTCTGATTCCTTGAGAGTTTATGTTTGCATGATTGAGAGCGGGTTAAAAAAATGACTTGATTTGATTGAGGATGTATGAAGGGCTTGTAGACGAGAGTTTGGTAAAGCAACCAGCGATAACCATGACAAGAAGGGGAAAAACCTGCTCGGAGGGGAAAAACACACATTTTCAGGCTTACAAATATCGTGTTAGAAGCTTTACTCACTCCAGCCTATTCATTTGTTCATCAGCACTGACTGTACTTGGAGGTTTTAGGCTTACAAGAGCTTTCAAGTTGTTCAAGCTGTTCTACCAAAACCATACTTGATGGAGCCCTATGGAGAACCAGCACTGGGTGCCTTCCATTGGTAAAAGGGCAATGTGATTTATTATTTATTTTAAACAAAAAAAAGAGTGCAACATATGGGTGGACTAAGGAAAAACAAGTAGCTTACATGGCACAAAGCTATCTGGAGATCTTTTCGCTTGAGTAACTCCTAGAAAACAGTTCTAATCTTGTCTAGCAGAGCAGTTGGTGGAAATCCAAAACAGAAAATGGCGATTTACAGTCTAAGATCTTTTGCACCCTTGATTTTGGAAATAATAATAAGAAGAAAAACAGAAACAGTACAAGGGACTGCTGAGGATGATGATGTACCTCTGTGATTTCATTATGGCTATAAAGAGTTGTCCGTTAAGAACTGTACCCAGCAATTTAAGGAAAAAAAAAAGAAAGATCTGCAGTGAAAATAATCACTCATCCACAGATGAGGGGTAGAGTGGGTGATTACACCAAACAGGGAAACACACATGGGGGGAGGTGGGGGGGGGCTGTGTGTCAGTGCTACACTTATTGCTTATAAACTGAAAACAATAGTCAATTTATTTTTCGTGGCAGCAATGTTTCCCATTTCATTCAGAACAAGACATGCACTAAAATCAAAAGAAATAAGGGAAAAGCCTGCAATGAACTAAAAAAAAAGTAGTTGTCATTAGCACTATCTACAGATGCGGTCTTGTTGATATTGGTGTTTCACCATTGTTTTGAGTGAGAGGATTTTGGTAAAGAGCTACAATGAAATACAGTAGAAAGGCATTGTCCCACCTGATCTTCTCAAACAATTCGCAAACATACAAGACAGCAAAAATATACGTAGTACAGTGGCTCATAAGAGACAGGCTTTTGAGCAATCGCCTCCAAAAAGAAAAGGTATCCAGATAATTGACTGAGACTTTATCCCAAGATTCTGTGACTAAGCTACTCAAAATGGCCATGGCGTACATTAGATCAGACATAATTAAACGAGTTGCAGGTATCTTTTTTTGTCTTTAATGTACACATTTAGGTTAAAATAGTATCAGGAAGACAAGCTTTACAAAGTCCTGCAGCAATAAACTCTACCCAGTCCTTCAGTCAGTCGTTTGGCCTAATTCTAAAAGGTATTCCTCAACTGTGCAAGGCAAGCTAAGCCCTACTTCACTCCATCCATGCCATCCATCCAAATAAGCCTGCCCTTTTCTAAGCAATGTGCCAAAGAATGAATGTCATCTGCTGGATATACAGTGTCACTCTTCGATGGTTAATACAGTATGTAGATCAGTAATAGTTTGTGTTTTTTTTCCCCGCCCTCTTCACAATTATTCCCCATCATTCTACTATAGAGTCATTCATTGCATATTGACAGTCATTTCTCTTTAAGTTGGCGTCCTGCCAACTATGTGGAGCGTTGGGAAAAAAAATAGGTGTCACCCCCAGCCTATAGCTGCACACCTCCTGTGCTCAAGCTGTGTCTGTTTGCCCCAAAAGGCGTCACCCTCAAATCGTTTCTTCAGAATTAATATGGTTATTGTTATCACCACTGGTTTTTAACTCTTGTAAAATCTCCATTTTTGTTGCTTTTGAGAAAGTGTCAGAACTTGAAGCTGGCCTTGAGTGATGGGCCATGGTTGGAAAATCCAGGGATGTTGTGTTTTTTTATGCAGAGTTGGATTTGCCCAACTCCTCCCTAATCGCTGTAACAGAGAGAAAGAGGAAAGAAGGAAAGATTTAGAAGGACGCAACATAATACTACTATACATCCTGTATATGGTTACTGGACTAAAAGGTGAGGGAGAGTCATGAAGTTTCGCTTAAAGCTGGTTTAAGTCTAAATAACATCTATAGCAGGTTGAGCTTTTGAGTGAAACCCAATAAAGTCAATGTCCAAAGAAAAACATCTGTCCATTTTGGTCTGTTTTCTTTTCCCATATAACTTGAAGATGGGAGCTGCTCTTTCTATCCTGAAAAAGTTTCCCTTGGAACAAAACCTCTTTACATGAACTTACTTTGGAAGTTAAGAATGTTTTTGGCCTTCAATGTTTTTGAATAGAGTTACTATTTAGCAGATATACATATTTCTTTGGACAGCGACAATATATTAGACTTAAAAGCTCAGAATCAAAAGCCCATGTAAAGGAATGAATAGAGGCTGAAAATTGTAATGTAAAAAAAGGGAACCTTGACTGTCAAAACTTTAAAACGGTGTACATGTCTGGTAATATTAAGATACGACACAAACCATATTGGACTGCTTTGATTCTTGTATATAAAAACAAAAAACACCATAACATGACAAGTAGGCTCCCACTGTTGCACTGTGATGATGTCATATGGTCACACTGCAGCCAAAGCTGGAGAGACCGATTGATATACTTTGCTCGCTCGATCAGGGGAAAGCAAATATTTGGTGTTTAATAAAAATGTATTTTTGCTTGGTTTATAAAACATACTTTAAGGGTATTGGACATCTATACCTCACTAGGGCCTTGACAGTCAAGGCTCCTTTTAAAAACACTTGAAAGCATATGTACCATATGGAGTCTTAAAACAGATGTTTAGTTGGAGTCATTAGTAGGGCAGGGAAAACATCAAAATATGACCAATATGACAGGAATATTACCATCAATAAGTTCTTCTTTCAGCTTCGACAGTTCCTTCCTCATCTCTTCCAGAATGTCCTGTAATATAAATACAGCGTATACAATTTTAAAATAATACCATGATCTTTTAGATTCTAGGGGTCTCAAAGTTGGTAAACTGACCCTTAACAGGAACAGAACAGTACATTTAGCCTAATATGATGAGCATGTAGTCATTTGAACTGCCAAACTATTTGAACTACTGTACAATTATTTGATTTTACCTGTTTCAATCTGTCATAATCAAGAGCTTCTGTTGGCACTCCATTGGCACTTAGGGATCCAGTAGGAGTGGGTGTAGACCTTGGTCTGAAGAGGAAATGAATAGGATATGACAATCAAAGCCAGCTAAGTGTGAGTCACACAAACACCATAGAGTGTTTGAGACAGCGGCTAATTGACAGTAACTGCATTAGTGGTTAAACGTGGCTGAAACCGCAGGGAGAATTTGCACAGCACTGTCAACTAAAACTGGAAACAAGTTGAAAGAAAATGCATTGAAATCACACCATAACCACATAGCTAAGATTTCAGGCAGCTGGCATGCAAAGCTTAACAAATGTACATTTTATTGTTATACATAACTGAGCAACTAAAATAACTGTGATTATGTTACAGGAATATGCAAACAAACTTAAACTGAATGCAAGTACACTCAGGGCCTGTTACATGCTTAACCAGCTAACTTGGTGTAATATAATCTTGGATATTTTGTTGAAGGCGCTTCGTAAGACAGACCCCAGGTCATTATTACTGCATCTAAAAGCTGTAAGGCACATAGAAATATCTATCATGTGAGATTGGAACAATTTAAGCCGAAATGCCTTTACTAACATTGTTGAGTATTGTTAAATTTGGGTCAAATCATTACATGATGTCCTAGCCAAGGTCACTTAAAAAACAGCTCTTCACATTTCATATCATTGTTATATAATAAAATCATATTCAATACAGTCTTCATAATGACTACTTCCTTTGGGCATCACAACCTAGGAGCAGAAAAGTTGATACCATCTTAAAATAGAATATCTGAATCACAATCGGGGGAGAAAAAAAACACTTCAAACTGCAGCACTGCTGGGAGAGCAGCAAAAGCATGCACATACCCGCAGCACACATACACACAGCAGCCCTTTCACTCTCATGCTTCCCTGCCACACACGGCCAACAAGGTAATCACCAGAGCGTGGGAATGATTAAGGAAACAGTACAGTATCTGATCATCTAATAGGAAGGCAAATGTGTTTATCTAGTGTTTATAACTATGCACACAAAGGGGACATAATATTTGAAAAACTAACAACAAACTTTTACATTAACCTCTTCATACGCCATTTACTAATATATATATATATATATATATATATATATATATATATATATATATATATTTCTATTTAGTTATTCTACAAAAGCCTAAGACACTGACCCGAGCTCCTTCTGCAAACTCAAAATGGGTCATGTGGTTAGAAGCAGGAGGAGAAGCTCTCTCGTGAGGCTCTGACTTTAAGCTTTCTTTAATGAGTTGAAATTAAAACACGCCCATATGCACAAGCCTGCCGGGGAAGGGGTGGGCACAGAATGTGGTCTTATCTCTGAGGCCGTCTGGGAGAGTTGGCACAGAAGGGCTAAAGACGGACGCTCCAACTCCGTGATAGTGAGCAGCCTCGCACTACGTATGCAACATGTTTTATCAGGAAACACCTGCACTAGTGTCACTGCCGTGTGCAGACAAAGAGGAATTCCCACCCCAGTTTTTTACGTATTTAAAGGGGATCTGGATGCTGAGCCCAACAAAAGGGGAAGTAAAACCAAATATTTACAAAGCTCTCTCTCACAAAATGTCTAAGATGCATATGTGTAAGAAATGAGCTGAATATGCAACAGCTACACAACCACGTAAAGAAGACCACTCTTCATTTATATTCCAGAATGGTTATTAATTCTAAAACATATTTAACAAAATAAATGACACAGACGCCTAAACAACTAAATATAAAATTTTATTTCTATGTATTTTGTGTGCTTATTCTATATCTGCTGAAGAAATCTGCTTCCAAAAAACTTCCAAAATAAGCCCTGTTAAACTCTGGGCTGGTCAGGACACTGTTCTGAGAACAGTAGCAGCTTCTTCATTTGATTTGAAATTTGTTGTTTTTATTTTCCAGTAAGGGATTTTTTACAGCCGCACATTTAAACCTATAGTGCTGAGTTGTTTCCTTACAACTCCTCAAGGCTGTTTTAAGTGGTAATTAAGTAGCTGAACGGTGGTCTGTGGAAATATTTTATAGACAATTTCCAAAAGCTCCATTTGAAATTACAGAGGGAAAAATACAGCAATATTAAAAAAGCTAAATTAAAATAATTCTCTGTGTGCACCATACAGCTGTGATAGTGGTGTAGCATGCTGTGGTATGGAATGGTACGGTGATTACTTTGTTGGCAAAATGGACAGCTTTGTATGTTTAAATGGAAACGGTTGAAGAAACCACTCGCGGCATCAATTCTCAACCTCGGGAGAACATTTGCAGCACAGCAAAAGCTAAAAAATAAAAAAGAGCTCCCAAACTCAACAGGCTCTTATACCTGTTTAAGGAATCATAGTACTTGTCAGTACCCATCTGATTTCTCCATGGCGCGTCCCGTCTGTGAGAGTAAAAAGACTAGCTGGTCAGAATACACCACAGACAGTGCGACAAAACTACTGGAGTGATAGTACACCACAGTCAAGAGCTTCAAACTGCTGGACCTGAATTGTACATCAGCATAAGCTCCTTTGGTTTCATGGACGTGAGAACTGTTCCAGATCTGCTGCAAGCAACAATAAGCAGCTAAACTGAATCTAACATTTGTACAACTTAAAATAGCATTTTGTAAAAGAAAAATGAAATAAGACACTAAGAACAAGAAAAAAAGGCCATTTCCTCAAGTACATTCAATATAAAGCCTTCAGAAAAGGGAATCAACCAACCAAGCAAATCAACCAAAAAAAAATAGCAATTGTTTTGCATTCTTTTTTCTTATTTCATATCAGAGACACTGGTCTATATATCTCTTGTCAGGTTCTACATGCTGATGCTATTTTTTGATGAGAGGTTTTGTTGTGCTCCCTCGGTTAAAACCAATGATTTTGGAGAACGGTACTTCCATTTGACAGTCCAAGACTGGACTATCCTATCTGAATGGAATGGTAATGTGTATGGGGACAGACAGAAAGGCCTGCCATAAGCAACAGCACTTTGCTTTAGTACTGTTAAAGTTTACTGATGAAGCAAGCCCCTCCTACCCCACATTCTGCCATGCGGTCTTGTGAGCCCCTCGCATAAAGCACATGAGACAATAAGCAGTAGATGCAATCAGTGGTTCACACGAGGAACAAGAGCCTAAGACCTGCTGTGGTTTCTGAACCCACATTCCAAAGAGCATGAATATGTATGTGGAAATCTGATCAAATCTTAATACAAATTCACTTTAATGGTACATAGGACAGACAAGAGACTGTGTGCACTGCTATTACCTTCCAATAACTGGTGATTTGCTACCGTTCATAGTGT
The DNA here is from genome assembly GCA_021613375.1 of Megaleporinus macrocephalus. Classification (NCBI taxonomy): domain Eukaryota; kingdom Metazoa; phylum Chordata; class Actinopteri; order Characiformes; family Anostomidae; genus Megaleporinus; species Megaleporinus macrocephalus. The sequence goes on along the minus strand of CM038707.1, from coordinate 21,851,773 downwards.
TTGTCCTCTCCCAAGGCTTTCTGGGCATATCTACAGAAGGAAAGGTAATGCAACTTATTTTCACTTCTCAGACAAAAAGCGTTCATGTGAGATTTCATGTCTACAAACAACACATGACTGTGTTTAATGCACAATATTCAAGAACAAACTAAATACACTACAGTGCTAAGCAACAAAATCACACAGATATTACCTGGTGTGCTACAGGCCGACACTTTTGGAGTCGTGGTTGCCTCAATTTCATCCTGTGGATAGAAAATGGATGGATGTGTGTTAGAAACTATGACAGATTCCAGTTGTAGCCAGAAAATTAACAACAAACTTGTGACCACCATAACACCAGATACGATATCTGCACAGCTCTACATATAATGTCTGGGTATTATGCAGTTTTATTGACTCACTGTTTTCTGATCAGGCTCTGGTGATGATCCCTTTTCTGCAATTCTTCTTCTACATCAAGAGGAAAAACTACAATTCATATCATGTTGTATTTTACACGACAAAAATTATTACATGCCACTAAGTCTCTTTTAAAATGCATTTTGTCTATATTACATCAATACCATGACTCAAACACACTACATGTGAACTTTTTGTTTCACTGAATCGCCTGGATGGAGAACAGAATTAGACATAGTGTAGGTACCTCCTGGCCAGCAGGGCGCTCATTTCCTCCATAAGTCCTCCTCCTCCAGGCAGAGGGCCATTCCCTCGAGCAGCCTCGGGTTTGGCAGCTCCAGGGCCTGCCACACCTCCTGCAGCTGTGCTAGAGGGCTCATCATTCTGTGTTAACAGATAACTGGAGTGAGCTTAAGAAACTGATTGACACACTGGACCATGAGCATCTTATCAAAGCCTTTAAGATGGGTTAAGATCATAGCGGATCAAAGACCGTCACTGGAATTTAGTAGGCGTATAATTAAGAAGACTGAAGAGTCCGTGTTCCACATTAAATGGTTTAGCGGGAATGAGATATATGTAGGTTTGAGCTAGAGAAGTGCATTTTAACATATTTTAAACGGCCAGGAGTGTTTACAGATAAAATCAATAAAAAAGGATTTTAGTAGACCGGCAACAGGACAGAGGAAACTGCATGCTGGTCTCGCCCTCTGTTGTATGCATCACTATTGTATGCATCACTTAGCATAATTATCAGATGCACTGCTTACAGGAAATTTCAATGTTATGTTGAGATTATTACCTTTATTACAAAAAATAAAAATGTGTATTATGAGCTTCTAATTATTGAAAAAAAATATAATTAAAATCAAAACAGTCACAAATGGATATTCAGTATTTTGGAATAAAGAACATGCTGTCTGGTACATATGTACGGTGGCTGAGAAGACCCAATGCGCTGCAGATTCACAAACGCGCTGCAAACAGAAAACACTTTAATATAAACAACAACATGGGCACTACATTTAACAAAAAAAATTTGTTAAATTTAACTGAAGGATATTTTACCAAACAAAGAGTATGTAAGGTTGATAGGTCTTTATACACTACAAGTGGTTTTAGAGCTGTATGTCATTTGAGTGTTTCACAGTAGTGATTTTTGTATTATAGTAATTATAGAAAGCTCTGGGTGTTTTTGCCAGCTTTAACGCAGCGATGCCGGCTATATTGATAGAAAGTAATCTGAGAAACGAAATATTTCAGACACAACATGAGTCTTATTAAAACAAGTTCTAATTTCTGACTGGTGCTGTAACACCATTAGAGGGCAGCAGTGAGTAATGTTTGTTTACTTGATGTTTGTTAACACTTTTAGGGGGCAGAAGTGAGTAATGCTCATATAACTGATGTTTGTTAGTAAGATCTTTAAAGAGCAGTGATGAGGAATGTTTGAATAGCTCAGGTTTGTTAACACCTTTAGAGGGCAGCGGTGAGCAGTGTGAACACTTAAGATTCTCACCCTTGGCACTTTCCGTAGCTTGGCTCCAGCGAGGGCAGCTGCGAGGCCAGCAAGGGGCTTGTTCTCGTCAGTGGTGGGTGAGGGAGTAAAGAGGCCAGAGGGCAGAGGTGGGGCTGGGGGTGGAGGGGGGGCAGGAGGTGGGGCCTGGCCGGAGGGTGGTGGCGGTGGCCCTGGAGGAGGTGGTGGGCCTGTAGGAGTGAGGGTAGGAGGCAGAGGTGGAGGAGGAGGGGGAGGGGGACCGGGAGGGGGCGGGGGTCCGGCGGAAGTGGGGGTCACAGTGGAGCCGGGTGGAAGGGGTGGTGGGGGAGGTGGAGTGGGCAGACCCTGCGCTGAATCTGTGAGGGAATAAAAGAAGAAGCAGTCAGAACACATCTAAATGAAGGGTGAGTCACTCATTTACACAGCGCCTTCCCTTTCACAACAGCAGCTCCTCTGAAGCAGCGTCACAGTTAATAACGCCACTGTTGTACTCTAGTAAAGCACTCCAGCAGCGCCCTTCCAATCACATTTAAATGAAAAGCTCTTTCGTTGCATTGGTAGCTGCTTGCAATAACAGGGCAATGGAAAAATAACCCATGTGTAATTTTAACATGTATTAAAAAGCAAAAAGAGCAATGAGTGTCACAGTCAATATAACTTCAGCTTGAATCACACTGTCCAAAAACAAACAAATAATAAAACATAAAAAACATCACAATGACTAACAGTGAAAGCTCATTCTGAAAGCTGAACATAGAAAGATGACATTTCATGAAGATGGAAGGTGACCATACTGAATGTTTTTTGGTAGTTGGACAGAAGTGGAGCCTGCTAAGCAAACTATTTCAAACATACTCAGCAACTTTCACATCTCAACAACTTTCTTCTTGAACACTTTCCTTTAGTTACTTTAAAATTGACAAACCTTCAGTATTTCAACTGTGTTGCGAAAATACGGGCAACAATACGTTATATGTTACAATATGAATATGTTATTTCTTATGAATAGTTCTTGTATATTATGTCAAATGCACAAAAATATGCTTACGATGTAATTACATAATTATTTCATATGAAACATCAGAAATCACATACATATATGGTTTTAAATGTTTACCCCCCTCAAAACTGCCCCTTGCAGCATTTATTTCTAGAGGCCAGCTAGGTACCTAAACCTTTGACACTTGACATGTATTTGGCTGCATGTAAGTGTAATTTCTGTGATGCTGATTAACAGTCATCATTATTTCCACCTTACTCACTTTATGAACTTCAGTTGTTTTGTTATTACAAATAAAAATCATGTCACAATGAGGATAAAATTGCGACCCTAACTTGCAATGTAATCTTAATGGCAAACTTATGTCAAAGTCTGTTCACATGTATATTTCATAAAAGCCCAGTTAAAAAAAAAAAAAAAAAGAAAAATGTTGGGTGAAACTTTACTTCCAAAGCTTTTAGAATGGCTTGGTTTAAGGCAATCAACACATTATCTATTGCAAGCAATAGATGCCTTATTTTATATCAGAACAAAGCTGTCTGTATGAACCTGGTTTTCATGTAGGACTATCAGTGAAGGACATATTAAAATGCAACTCAAACAAAAAATATGAAGAAGGTCTACAACAGGAGAGAAAAGACTAGCAGAAATAGAAGCATAGTAACATCCAATGCTGTCCATGTTTTCATGTACCCCAGGTGCCAAATCAGTGACCCTTGAATGTACATGACCACATCTACACTGTGCAGATGAAGTGGCTCATCAATTTTTACTAAAGCATGAGATGTCTGACCATAAAAAAAAGAAAATGATGGCACAAGTGTGACTTCAGAGACTAATCAAAGTCCACTGCGGAGAGTAAGAATGCATTCATGAAAGCAAACATACATGCCATGCCAAACCACACAAACCGGCATCGATCAACTCAACCCAATGCGCACAATTACAGACGAACAGACGGCAAAACCGGACATGCCCAAGGCACTGAGCTCCCGTGAAGCTTAAAAGAATCATCCTCGTCCAGCAAAAGCAGCAAAGAACAGCCGTAGCCAAGTGCAGCGGCGGCCAGGTTCACAGCCAGCCCCGCCCCTCCCTAGACCCTCCCCTTTTCCCGTTTAGTGGGTTAATGGAGGCGGAGAGACAGAGAGAAGAGGCCTTACCCGGCTGGCTGTGGGGGTCAGCAGCAGACTGAGAGGCTGGCACTGGAGCAGAGGGGTCTCCCAGCACAGAGTTTATAGAGTGCTCGGCGGAGGCAGGGAAAGCTGTGGAAGGAGAAGGGAAAACAGGAGGCTGGGGTGAGGGACAGGACACGAGGGGGATGATGGTGGGTGACTGCACCAAGGAAAAGGGGGGCAACGGTGGTGGAGGGGGCGGAGTTGGGGGCGAGGGAAGGGGCTGGTTTGAGATGGGGGAGGAGGAGCAGGACGTGTGGTAGTGGGTGGGCGAAGGTGGTTTTTGACAGAGCGGGCTGGGGGCTGGGATGGCGATGACTGGCCGTGGGCCGGTGGCCTTGCCAGGGGGGCTGCTGATCATGACTGGAGGAGATGGTGGCAAGGGGGTGAAGTTGGTGGCTGGGCAGATGGTCGGTTTGGAGGGAGGGACGGGAGGAGCTGGCGCTGGGGGTGGGGCCGGCTGGCGGCGGGGGACAGTGGCGTAGTGGGGCAGCACCGGATGGAAGGCGGAGCCTAGCGAGGTGGCGAATCGGGAGGCCGAGTGCCGGAGGGGAGGAGTAGGGGGTGTGCCTATGGAGGGTGATGAGGAAGGAGGAGGGTAGTTGGGTGTGGAAGGGGAAACAGGTGAGGAGGAGGAGGAGGTGGTGGTGGTCTTGGTGTAGTCTGGAGGCGGAGGGGTGTGGAGGGTGCTTTCGAATGCTGAACACGCCGGATGAGTGGACAGGAGGGAAGAAGCAGCGACCGTGCAGAGGGAAAGAAACACGAAAGACAGAGAAAGAAAGGGGAGGAAAAAGGAGGAAGACAGAAAGGAGCAAATGAAGCAGGAAAACAGCACAGACCTACATCTCCCTAATGCTGCTGTTTTATTTCTGTCTACCACATGAAACAAGCTACAATTAGTACAATCAATCCGTTAGCTGTAGATAAAATCAGGAATGTATTTGTGAACAATGGATCAATCCCAGCACGCATGGCGACCCAGTTACTGAAAGATGTGGTTTCTCACTCAGTACTTTCAGGAGCCAGTGCCGAAATGGACCGGTGGCGTAACTCCTGAAGGCACACCTCAATCTAGATTAGTGTCTGTGGAGCTAACAGAATCAACGCACACTGGTTACGTGTCAGTTCACCACTCATTCCATGCCACCAACACTCCAATAAAACCACAAAGAAACAGCAGACTGTGAACTCTGAGGTCTACAAATATAGGAATGCATAGGAAATCTTAAGCTTATGATGAGTCTAAAGCATTCTGTTCTTGTGATGTGCCACCGTTTGAAGTTGAAGTTTAAATGTTTTAAATAAAATGTGTTTTATTTTGTTGAGCCGTATTATAGCTGTTAACTTATCTGCATTCTTTTACCAGCTATGTACATATATAATAAATAAATCAATAAATCAATAAATCAAAACCCCTCAAAAATCAACCCAAAGCATTTATAGTTTTTCTTTAAACTATAAGCTACTCTTTAAACCAAAAACAAAACAAAAACACGTACAAAAGAAGGTCACAATGTTCACAACTTTCATTGTGGCCACAGTGTCCTATGTCAGTTATCTAAATGTCAGCTGTAAACCAAAAGAAATAAGTTATCTACAAAACAGACGTTAACAGCATAGAACCCTTTGTATTTTGCATCTTTTATAGTCACAGTTAAACCAAAACATCAAAATGGCCATTATAATATACTAACATTTAAAGCAACACTTGCATTAAAGAGCTCAAGCTCACCATTTTGCAAGGCATTTTATTTCAGACAAGCACTCTCCGGACAAGCACTGCACTGATACACCAACATCACGGGGCCACAGGGTGTGCAAAAGTGTGTGCATGTTTGTAACATTGCTCACCCTGCCATATGCTGACTGGGGACCTGCATCTTTCTGGTCCAGTGACTCTCACATACTGCCTCTAGACACAGCATCCCTCCTGCTGCTAAGCCTTAACAATGCCTCCAGAAGCAACAAGGCATCTTCATGCATTTGTGTAGAAACATAGAATACCCTTGCCCTACATTCCAAACTTCGACTCTCCAGGGTGACACTTCATCTTTGCATCTTAACACCCAAAACATAGCACGACATAGCTGGATATAGTTGATGATTGACAAGTAACCCAATGCCTATGCTTAAAAGGTGATCATCGCTGTGTTGGGAAAAAGAACTGACAGAGAACTAAATAAGACTAACTTGTGAAACAGCTTGCCAAACAATTTTATTCACATTTACAGTTATTATGGGGTCTTTAAGAGCTCTTGGGGAACGGTATAGTAAATTCCCTAATTCCCTACTGCTTTGCGTGTTTTCCATAGTCTCTGAGAATAGTCTGTGTGTGTGTGTGTAATATAATATTTAATTTAATTGTTTTTCTCTCTAAAAGCAACTATAATAATGGACAACACTATTATAATATATAAAACATGTGGGCGTAGCCTACTAATTCAGAGCATGTTTTGCAGACTGAAGTTTTTCCAGTAAGAGGTGCTACCAACACCCAGAGGAGTGCAGTAACAACAAATAAAATGGCACATGAAGTAGGGGTGTAAGAAAACTATCGGAATATCGAATATCCGGATATTATGTTTTGTGATACTGTATCGATTCTCAAAAACACAGTATCGATGAACAGATTCCAAGCAGACAGTGAATCATTGTGGGTTGTGTTTAAACCACTGACCACTAGGTGGCAGTGTTGTAATCCATTTTCAGCTCCACTCCAACATTTACGAGGGCACAATGCTATTGTAAGCATTTGCAAACCTGTTTATATAGTGGTGTTTTAATAGTAGGAGTTAGAATTTGCTTGCAATATTACATTGCGCTATATTGAATCGTGACCGAATCATATTGTATCGCCAGGTTCTTGCCAATACACAGCCCAACAAACAACTGGATAGTAAGTCCTATGGAAAGGACTGAACTGTGATTATTTGGTTATATAACGCAGAAAAAAGACCGCAACAAGCATTTAAAGCTGTTTTTGATACAAGTCTGCAGCCTATTTCTTCCATATTTCTCTTAAACAGCCATCAGGAAGCCCTCAATAGAGAAAGCAGGCTTGCTATTGACTGTCGGTTCAACGTTGTCTACAAGACTACATATCTAATTCAGGAAAAGAGCTAACAATGGCAATCTGATTCACAGCCTTCTTGCTTTTCTGTTGGAAGGATGCTAGGAAACACATGAAGTTCATGAAACACCAGGGGACACAAATCATCTCTTAGTAGTGCTAATATTTCTGACATCCGAGGAAGGACAAAGAACAGGGAGAGACTAGCAAGATCAGCGCTGGAGGTAAAAGAAGGTAAAGTACAGCAGCACTGCCTTTTGATTTTACTCCAGACAAAGATTGGATAGGCTAACTCTTCCCCTTGCCCTTCTTATTCCACAGTAAAGAACAATGAACATTACAACGACATAGTCAAGACTATGCTGGCCTGTGATCACATTAAAGATGCTAGACATACCTTGGAGGCATATGGGTTCTTTTTTGTGGAGGGGTTGGGGGGGTTGGAGAGGTCGGGGGTTCTTCTATAGGAACAGGCACACTATGGTCTGGAAAAGCCATACTCTTTGCAGACACGCATGGCAGATTCTAGGTTAGGGTATTATTAAACAGCCTAGAGTGGGGTCCTTCGATTAGGATGGTAAAACCATCAATTTAAGAGGGAAATTGCTAGCTTATGCTGGAAAACTAAAACCAAACAAATAAAGCCCTGAGTGTTGAACAAAGTTCAAAATAAGGAACGAAAACAGATGACTGACCCCGCATGCACACTGCGGAATAAACAAATCCCTCCCCCTCCATCTCAGACATATTTTTAACCAGGGCATAATACTGGGGAATCTAATGTGATGAATGTGGCACTCAAGCGTGCCTGCCACTAGAGGCTTTAACTAATGGCGGCTGGAAAAAGCATCCTAAAAAGCCTCTTCCTTTTCACCTTACCTCACTATGTGTAATATGGCTCTGGCAAAGTACTCAGTCACGGTGGGTCTAACAGCACAGCTTGGCGAATGAGGGAAAAAAATGCGGTCAGTCTGCTCCACAGTCCACAAGCGTTGTCATGTTTCACGCTGTTTGTGTGATCTGTTCCAACATATGAGCAGATGGGGATGTCGGGAGGAGACTGCCTGTTATATTAAGACCACGAAAGAAACGAATCCGCGTTCTCTCCTTCAATCAACAGTAGCTTTTAGAGAACACAGTGGAACAAGCACAGTAAGGTTATGCTGAAGGGTGTTACGGTAAAATGAAAAATCTGGACAAAGGAACCAGTGAAAAGAAATGCTAAAGGACATGTTTGGTCCAAAGGCTGCTTCTTTAGTTTTTAGCAAAGGAGCTAGCAGGCTAAATTAACTTCTAAGTAACGGAAGCTTATAACTCACTAATTAGCACAGTGCAAACGGCATGTCTAAATCAAACACTTGCTTAAATTACATCAAGCTGCTGAGTAATCTTGAACAGACTGATTTCTGACACTACATTACACACTGAGATGATGTTAAAAAGTTAATAACCGCAGTAGCAGCTATATTAAAGCCTCCGTTTCATCCCTATTTTGGTCAGTTTCTGTAGACGACAGTATGTCTCCTTGTTTCATGAACCATGTCCCCAACTCACTGATCTACAGCCTTCTCTGTTATCAGTGTACAACACTCTTTCACCTGTTGGTTCCAGTCTGTTCCATCCTGGCTGTCAGTTGTGCCTAAACTAGGATGCCGAAGCGGAAGTGCAGAGATGCTCACCGGCGTTGGAGATACGTCGCCCTCTCTCCCAGTCCATCTGCTCTCTCTCCAGCTGCTCCTGGTGCTCCCTCTCTTGTTTCTCCCTCTCAGCACGCTCGCGCTCCAGCAGCTCGCGTTCGGCACGCTCGCGCTCCAGCTGCTCCTGCTCCTGCCGCTCGCGCTCCAGCCGCTCGGCGCGCTCCTGCTCGGCGCGTTCCCTCTCCAGCCGCTCCCGTTCTTGCCGTTCGCGCTCCATGCGTTCACGCTCCAGCATCTCCCGCTCCAAACGCTCCTGACGTTCTCGCTCCAGCCGCTCGCGCTCCTGCCGTTCACGCTCCAGCTCCTTCTGACGCTGCAGCTCCTGCAGCTGCCTGAGGACCAGAAGCGGAGTGGACTGAATGAGCATGAACAACCATATAGTATAAAGACACAACACAAAGACAGATGGGACCATGACCACTTACTGCACAAAGTGAGGAAGGTGAGGAGCAGTTATTATATAATCAACTTATGTAATCATTAGCTACACTGAACACGTAGCTATGTATTTTGGCCACTACTATTACTGTTACTAAGATCGTCATCTCAAACAAATGTATTGGAACTCAATTATAGGCTGTCTAGCATGATATTTCAGGAGACTGGTTTGCATCAATTGTAAGGGAGAAATAAAGTTGGACTATGTGTAAAATCAAATATGCCTCATGCATGCGTGAGTTATTTAGTAGTAATGTACCAATACAATTCTATGAAGCACTGAATTTATTTTAGTATACATGCTTTCATACTGTCATAAATAAACATCTATCTAGAAAATATCAAAAATGGTACAAGTTTGGCAAACAAAGCCAATATAGCTATACTTGTCTAGTTGTATTGCAATTCTCCAATTAGTGTTTAAATCCATGTTCCACAAAATATGTAATTAAGACAACAAATATTTTTACTAAACTATTCAGATATCATAAACCACTTAGATTATTGCTGAAAGAAGCTAATCAGCTAATAAATCTGGCAAATAAAGACAGCAGTGGACCAGCATAGACACTAGAGGGCAGCATGCTCATACACATTAAAGCAGGAAGAAACTGTCCACTTCAGCATCCAAGGACTTTGCTGGCTTTGCATCTACTTCCTGCAAAGGCCATGTGAAAAACATGCCTGTCGATTTTTACAGGCTTAAAAAACCACATATTCATCATTGACATCATTATTAAGTGTACAAGTGACAGAGAACTAAACTAAACTTGCCACGTGTTTAATGTTTTCACTTTTTATTAGATCAGAAAAGGCTAATAAATTAACTTATATTTCAGAATTCTGTATTTCTATTTGTAACTATGGAAAAAAAAATCTTTGAAAAGAATAAAGACAGAATTGGTAATGGAAAACAGTTTATATCTCTAATAAAAGCAAATAATAGGACTGGCAATAATAATAATAATAATAATAATAATAATAATAATAATAAAGTACTGTTTCTTGTTTTATATTATATACTTTCAAAAAAATATATTTATACTGCTTGCATTTATAACACATCAGTAATGATAATGATATATGGTGATCTTACTGGTGAAAACACACTTACTGTTAAAATAGAGGGTTTAAACAATAAGCTTAAGAATTATGCACAGTAGTGAAAACGTAAAAGGAATTAATTATTTTTATTATTGTTATTATAAATGCTACTTTTCTTAGAAATATAAAACATGTTGTCAATTACACATCAGCTATTGTTCTCAACCCAATATCAGCTGCTTAGGCTTCAACACTGTACAAGTTGGTGAACATTAAATGGCAATTTAAATGGACCACTAGATGGCAATGTGAGTATTTTACTCATAGACGAAAAGGGAGACGGCATCTTGCAAATTTAAACCAATGGCACAAACCAGCCTGACAGTTATAATTTGGACCTAGCAAGTGATTTTCTGTGTTGAGAGTAATAAAAAAGGAGAAAACAGTGATTACTAAGAAATGCATATAATTACCAACATTAAATAAGAATAAAAAAATATATATTGTGACAAGCATTTATCACTCAGGCCTACTGTCAGTGTTTGAGTTCTTAAAATGGCTATTTTGGAATTAGTTGGTAGTTTGTTCATAGATTTCTACTACTCCTGGCTAGTTTAAAGTATAGTGAGAAACACAGTGTTAATGATAGGCACCTCACACACACCTGTTTCTATTCATCATTTCTATTCATCACCACCCAACCAACATCTTTCCCAGGTAAGGCGTTGATGCACCACCATGCCTCCACATGCTCTCAGGAACTGAGCAAGATGGGAAAAACACACCCTTCTGTCTAAAGTCCCCTGCAGGAAAGTGAGCTCATCAGGCCTGAGGCATTATACTCGGCAATGCACCTGCTACAACAGACAATTCCCTCTTTTATCACTGTCTCAACTCACGTCAAACAAAACCTGCCACAAAGGTCAGAGCTTTTCCCCAAATGAAAGAACTACAACAGCTTTAGCTGTACAAAGAGGGCTGGTCTGATTAAGGATGTGAACCTGTGAACTACAAAACATGTACGGGAATGTTACTACTTGTTTTTGACTCCTCAAAAAATGTAATGTAATTGACATTTGATTAAAGAAATCTTGCTACACCTCTGAATGAGAGGCTTGCAGGATGGCTTAACCCTGAGATTTCAGATGACTTGCAAATTCTTATTAGTAGCCACAGCAGTTGTTCCCAGTATACTACTGCTCTCCCTGTTTTTGTGGTTCCCATCTTCTAGCACATCTGCTCCAACTAATAAGCTAATTAAAAAAAGCCATTCATGAGTTTAGTTGGGTGTATTAAAGCAGGGAAACACTCAAATGTGCAGAGCAGTAGTACTCCAGAACCCAGGCCAGGAACCAGTGAACTAAAGCGGACAAGAGACTCCAGAGAACGTTTATTTTCTCTTCAAGAAGGCTTCCCCTAGCCTAGTCTACTGCCCTACTTCTCCATATTTACGCATTTTAGCTGTCTTGTGCAAGAGCTGTCCTTGTTCTTGGGTTCCCAGGGGATAACCTTGTTCCTGAGATGCTCCATTATGAAACACAGTTACGACAAGCAGTGCTGAGAAAGCGTCCCATAGTCCCAAATCCCTGCAAACTCCAAGACACACTTTGAAAAGTAATTAAGGAGGATAGGAACCCTTACAGATATCGTCGGCAAACATGCTACCCCAAAGACCGTGACAGCCATGGTGGAGCCGGCCATAAGTCATCCTTAGCTAAGTATTAGAGCTCACTAACCACAGGGGAGAGTGCTGACAGAACAAAACCCTCGCCTCAGACGAAAGGGACACTTGATATTAGTTGGGCCATGTTTAATTTTAGATGGATAGTGTTGAACAAAGATGGAGCGCTTGGAGGACCTCCATTACATGGGTCAAGGAAGGGTAGTGGGTTATGATGCAACTTAGGTGCAATGTTCATGCAACAGCGATTAAGTAAACTGACCAAAAGATGAAAATAAAATGGCTACATTAAAACGACCAAATGAACTTTAGAACACATTTACAAACTTACTTTAAAGCACTACACATCATAGAGGTGGGTGATATTTATATAACAATTAATACTGCAATTCTTAAAGAATTAGTTTTTCAGACATCTGATAGGAAAGAAAAGAAGAAAATAAACAGTTGTGCAATATTTAATATCTAAAACTGCTAATACAGTGGGTTATTTAATATTTGGTATACTTTGCTACACCAAATCCAGTCAATAGGGACCAATTCTGCTCTTTACAAAACCAGCATCATACACACACTGACTATATGAATCATATATTTAGAAAAGCGCATTGTATTGTGGTACAATTTATCACACTAACAAAACATACTATTTAGATCTAACCGAAAATATAGCTAAAACATCGTAACTTTGTAAAATGTGTCCAAGACAATTGCTTAGTTTATATTTTTGTGAAACACATCTTTAAAAACTACAGCATAAAATTCAGACAAAATGAATATACAAATGGCAAGCTGTGCAGCATAAACACTTGACGTGTAACACCCGAAGATGGGTCCTAGTATTTTGGAATGATTTCACAAGTTATTCTGCTGATTTGTTCTTCCACATTTTATTTCTTCCCATTCTGGAGTAAACATAGTACTCTGACATCACTACATTTCACAGCATGTATTCTGTATCACTGCCTATTTGGTGTCATGCATTTAGAAGAGACGGTCAGGCCATTTTTGGTATTCAGGTGCTCAATAACAAGAAGAAACAATTGCTGACATCACAACTAATTAGGTGAATCATCCCCCAACAATTAACAGAGTACTGCTGCACTCTACAGCTGGGATTTGTAAATGGAAAAACAGAAACAGCAACCAAATTATTTAATTACACTACACTACACAAAGGCCATCTGAGATTCAGATACTGGCTCCATTTCGGGCCACTGTTTCAACTCTGCAGTTTCTTCTGATGACTGAACCTCTCATATAATAAAACAGACTAATGAATCAGTTTCAACAGGCTCACTGAAAGACTGGCTAAATGGATTATGGAGTGCTAGATTCAAGCACTTAAAAACAGCTTTTTTTCCTAAAAATACTCACTTTCTGCTCTAGTATTTTGTGGGCTAAAGCACAAAAATAAGGGAATTGCTTATGTTTCATTTTTCCAACTGGGAGAAAGGACTTCAAAGATGTGAAACATGCAGCAGATCCATTTTCTGGCGTCTCAATTCCTGACATCCGTTGCCAAGGAAACAGTAGCTATGGGAGTGTAGGCGGCACACAGCCTGAATCAAAACGTCTTCCAACAACTTACTACAACCGAGTCAGGCACTCTGAGAAAATTTGTTTTGAAAAAGGGCAGCACAAAGGGCATCCAAACGTGAGCTCTATAATTCAGATCCACGAGTTCATCCCACACTGTAACTGACCGGATCATGCTACTACGTCAAAAACTAAACCTGGAGGTGAAGAGTCAGTCCATGCTGTCATTTTATAGACTCTGCACACTGAATGTAATGTACTGACAAACACCAGAGGCAAGACTGAACAAGCAACAATGGTGACTGATGCCGAGTGAGCACTGCTTTAAAGCTGATTTGGTCAGTACAGTTTCTCCTTGGCTGCCGTGTTTCCGTCTGTGTGGATGCCGGCCAAGATCGCCCATATGGGGGCTTTTTGACTTCTTAGCCTAGCAGATTTCAGACTCAGCTTGCAGTCTTCCCTTTCCACAGAAAAGAGAACTCAATGAAAAAAGAGAAAGATTTCAAGGGATGTCCCTTTCATGATCTGAGCAGAAATCCCATAGAGCAGCACATATTGAGGAGCTTAAAAACAAAAAAAGCACAAGTCTACACTGTAAAATAATTTGAAAGAAGAAAATACAAATAAGCAGCGCCTGAGTTTTGATTTGCAAGCTAGCCACCATGCTTCAAATTTTTTTACATGTAAAATGAAAACGTTGCCGCTTCGTTTCTGCTTACTGTGATAAACAAAATCTGCTTTTTTACTTGCAAATCAATAATAAACAAAAGTATCACAGAAATTTTTTTTACAGTGGCTGAGCTGAGTTGTGTGGCTGGATTACTGATGAAAAGATCAGCCGAATACTCAACATGATAGTGTTCAGATTATTTTGTGGGGTAAAACACTGGACCGGGACATCGAGAGTTTTCTCCGCATTCAAAAGAATTTCTCAGGACCAGATATAATCTGTCTTGTCAAAGGCAAAAAAAGTGACGCAAGTTGCAGAGTGATGGATTACTGAGCGGGAGCTCAAAAAAAATACCTACAAAACACAGCAGTGATCTTTAGATGATCACTTAGCTGTCTGTGAAGGCTGTAAAGGGGGCAACGTCTTCACTTTTTGCCTGCTCTGAAAAAAATGCTGTGGAAATAGCTTTCTCCACCTGACAGATGTGCTGGAGGCAAGTGGAGCGGCAAACCTGTATCAGCGTCCAACCAGCTATTTTTACCCTCCCATTATGCCGCTTCATGTCTTTTTAATCAAACACTAATACGATATTTTTGGCACACTAAAAAATAGACTATCCCCATGCTGTCCTCTGAGCCCTGGCTGTCCTGTTAAGAGCCAGAAAGAGAGAGAGAGAGAAAGAAAGAGAGAGAGAGTGGGATTTGGGAGAGTAGAGAAGCACAGAGAGGCAGGGAGAATGAATGGCAAAAACCAAAATCCCTGCTTTTGTCCACGTAATCCTTTGCAAAGCTACGTCAGTAATATCCAAAAATACAAATGTCTATTTTACCCCTCACAGCACACACAAAAAACATGGTTCAATGTACTACACAGCTGAATGTGTTTTAAACCAAACAGGACACCTGGACATTAAAAATAGGTGAGACGTTACAAGAACCTTCTGTTGCCTTGTCAGCTCTAGCTTCCACAAGTGATGAAGAATGTGCTATGACTCATCATAACCACACAGCCACATGTCCAGCAGTAGCACATAGGTTGCCACAGTAAATACTATATTTCAGCAGACTTCCTGTAAATAAAATCCATCCCACCATGATGACTGTGTCCATAATTGAACAGTGACAACACTGTTGGCTGCAGGGACCCAAAAGAGCAAGTCAGTAGACGTCCAAACTGTGCACAGTTCTGCCTCTCAGCCTCCTCTGAGCCTTCCTTCTGTGTGATTAAATCTGGCAAGCAAATGACATCCAGCCATGGTTCATAAAGTAAAATAGTCAGGATAAAATAGCTGGGTATGTGGTACATTAGCACATTGGTTCAGAGCCTTGCTGATTACATTGATTTGAACAGCAGGCCATACAGTGCATGCAAGACAGTGTCCTACACCGAAACAAGGACAAGTAATAGCTTGCTCAGCTCATCAGCCAGGGCACACTCTACAGTGTCTTTCCAGTTTCTAGTGCAGAACGGTAAGACATGGCTAAAAACACAGGGTCATGCATTTTGGCGCCATCTCCACTGTCGAATCGTACTAAGGCATTCTAACCTTCAACCGCCTCGAGAACAGTTTTTGAATAGGGACCAGCAAATGTGTTGTGGATGCTGGGAAGCTGTTTAATAACATTGGATTGTCTTGTGTCGATCACCAGTAAAACCAGCCAATGATATGTCATGCTTTAAATGCTTGTGTGCTGGACAATGCTGAAAGACCAGGTGAACCAGTTTTTTCCCTGTTGATTAAAGAAAGATGAAAGATCAAGAAATACGCATGCTAACAATTCAGTAAAGATAGATTTGTCTGACAAACTTTGATATATGCACATCATCCACTGAAGAGAAAAGACCTTAAGTACAAATTCAGTTATCCGCAACATCCAGCGTTGTACCGTTTATTTAGCTTATTTGAAACAAAATCTGTTACTCATTTGTGCAAAAAGCTACAGCTATGCTTGAAAAAATAACATGTTCCATGTTTAACTGCCAGTTCCATAACATAGAGGCTCACACTCATTTTGACCAATGTCTTCTTTTGTTGTTTCTTTCCTGTGATTAACCAGACATCTGTTCATTAACGGTGCTAGAATATTAAACTCAGTCAAAATGTAAGGATCTCTATAACCATTCCCTTCACAGTATCAAGCATAATGTAGATAAATAATGATCAAATGCAATCAAAATAACCTTGCGTCTCTCCAGTCAGATGACACAACTTAAGAAAAATTACTGATAAAAAACTAAAAGCTCCATTAGAACTTGATGCTCCTCTGTTGCTGGTGCTGTTTGCGATTACTGTTAATGCAGGCATCCTCGAGGACCCCACCTACTTTTACGATTCTCTTGGGAATGAGAAATGAACTTAGGTACCCAACTAGGGTATGAATAGTTCTGGGTTTAAATGTAGAACAACTCATTCTTGTCATTTGAGTCTTTTGGAGTATTACAAAAAGTTAAAATCAAAATCAATTTTCTAAAAATGGTAACGTCCTTCAAAATCCTCTCTCACACTACACTAGAGATAGTGCTGACCTTCTGTCTTCATCTGGTAATAGCACTTTGACAAAAGTGATTAGTGCCAAGAGTCCTTAAACTAGCAGCTACATTCAGGCACCCCTTAATCGCAAGCAGGGCCCTTGACTGCCATTTATAACCACATGTGAGCAACCTGCTTGCCATTCCTTTCCGCTCCTTTCCACCGGCCGGCATTGTATCGGGTTTGCATCACAGAATGACATCAGGCTTCAAGCATCCAGCCGGTTCCATTGACTGCAATAGCTAAATATGGCAGTGGGCCGTGGGGGGAGCGCGGCTGAGTAGGAGGCTGGAGGCCAGCTCCATTACACACACTCAAAGACATTCTTTCAGAGAATCCAAGCCTGCTGCATTTTTGGAGATGCTCCGTAGATTGAGTGAGCAATCCTTATTCGGAATGTTTACAGTGTTGAACACGACACGCTGATGAGCACAAGCTGTTTCTAGAATCCACAAAGAACTTTTAGATTCCATAATGGGATAGTGACCTACGTGCACTTCTTATATGCCTCAGCACTCGAGTAAAATAATATCAACATTTTCAAAGTGAGTTTGGAATTAAGCTAAAAAGAAGGTTGAGAGATGAAGTCAGCTCCTCTCTATTGTATTATGTATTATAAATAAAAATGATTTATATGATGTGTATTTATGATTTACAAAGTAAAAACAGTGGCAAGTGTAAGCAAAAGCAGCAGACATTTTTTAAAACACATTTCTGATGGACAGACCTGTATCACCAATACAGATATTCTTCACATCTCATCTACTGAACACTTTCTCAGCCTTCGTTTTGACAGTCACTTCCCTTTTGTTTGTTGGAGTTCAAAGCTGAAGGCTGGCTCTCAGAGAAAGAAAGTGCAAAACAAAAAAAAAGTAATTTCAGATTATTAGTTTAATTTTTAAATGAACTAAAATGGACAGAACTTAAAGAAATAGTTGCCAATGTGCTAGGAATCCACTTTCAGCAGCACACAAAAGCAGTGATATAAACAAAAGTAACAAGTTAAAATTAAAGTGTTACTTTCCACCACCGGAGACGCTCTTGGCGAGTAAAGGGATGAAGTTTGACACTAAACTTGCAACGTTTCTTTTTCACTGGTTAAAATTTAAAGGGTGTGGGGGACTGAGCATTTTCTCATAATACTTTGCCCCCTATTGCTTAGACTTTGAATTTGACAGGTTGCATCATCTTACACGTTACTACTTTAAAGGTGACTTTCTTGTATCTTCTCATCAGCGCTGTTGATTTGCGATACCAAATACCTACCAATATTGCTGTTGTCTGCCTGTCCAACAACACCACTAATACTAACACCACCACTACCAATAAGACTAACACCACCACCACCACTAATAACAAGACTACTAAGACCACCACTACTAATAATACTACTACCACCACTACTAATAAGACTACTACCACCACTACTAATAATACAAAGACCACTACAACTAATAAGACTATTACCACCACTACTAATAAGAATACAAAGACCACCACTACTAATAATACTACTACCACCACTACTAAGAATACTACCACCACCACTACTAATAAGAATACAAACACCACCACTACTAATAATACTACTACCACCACTACTAAGAATACTACTACCACCACTAATAAGAATACAAACACCACCACTACTAATAAGACTACTACCACCACTAATACGAATACAAACACCACCACTACTAAGAATACTACTACCACCACTACTAATAATACTACTACCACCACTAATAAGAATACAAACACCACCACTACTAATAAGACTACTACCACCACTACTAATAAGACTACTACCACCACTACTAAGAGTACTAACACCACCACAACTAATAAGAATACAAACACCACCACTACTAATAATACTACTACCACCACTAATAAGAATACAAACACCACCACTACTAATAAGACTACTACCACCACTACTAATAAGACTACTACCACCACTACTAATAAGACTACTACCACCACTACTAAGAGTACTAACACCACCACAACTAATAAGAATACAAAGACCACCACTACTAATAAGACTACTACCACCACTACTAATAATACAAAGACCACCACTACTAATAAGACTAACACCACCACCACCACTACTAATAAGACTACTAAGACCACCACTACTAATAAGACTACTAACACCACTACTAATAAGAATACTACCACCACCACTACTAATAAGACTACTACCACCACTACTAATAATACTACTTCCACCACCACTACTAATAAGAATACAAAGACCACCACTACTAATAATACTACTACCACCACCACTACTTATAAGAATACAAAGACCACCACTACTAATAAGACTAACACCACCACCACCACTACTAATAAGACTACTAAGACCACCACTACTAATAAGACTACTAACACCACTACTAATAAGAATACTACCACCACCACTACTAATAAGACTACTACCACCACTACTAATAATACTACTTCCACCACCACTACTAATAAGAATACAAAGACCACCACTACTAATAATACTACTACCACCACCACTACTTATAAGAATACAAAGACCACCACTACTAACAATACTACTACCACCACCACTACTAAGAGTACTAACACCACCACCACTACTAAGAGTACTAACACCACCACTACTAATAAGACTACTACCACTACTAATAAGACTACTACCACCACTACTAATAATACAAAGACCACCACTACTAATAAGACTACTACCACCACTACTAATAAGACTACTACCACCACTACTAATAAGAGTACTAACACCCCCAGTACTAATAAGACTACTACCACCACTACTAATAATACAAAGACCACCACTACTAATAAGACTACTACCACCACTACTAATAAGACTACTACCACCACTAATAAGAGTACTAACACCCCCAGTACTAATAAGACTACTACCACCACTAATAATAATAATACAAAGACCACCACTACTAATAAGACTACTACCACCACTAAGACACTACTAAGAGGATTACTACCACCACCACTACGAATAAGACTACTACCACCCCTACTAAGACTACTACCACCACTAATAAGAGTACTAACACCAATACTACTAATAAGACTACTACCACCACTAATAAGAGTACTAACACCCCCAGTACTAATAAGACTACTACCACCACTACTAATAATACAAAGACCACCACTACTAATAAGACTACTACCACCACTACTAATAAGACTACTACCACTACTAATAAGACTACTACCACCACTAATAAGACTACTACCACCACTACTAATAAGACTACTACCACCACTAATAAGAGTACTAACACCACCACTACTAATAAGACTACTACCACCACTAATAAGAGTACTAACACCCCCAGTACTAATAAGACTACTACCACCACTAATAATAATAATAATACAAAGACCACCACTACTAATAAGACTACTACCACCACTACTAAGACACTACTAAGAGGACTACTACCACCACCACTACAAATAAGACTACTACCACCCCTACTAATAAGACTACAACCACCACTACTAATAAGAGTACTAACACCACCACTACTAATAAGACTACTACCACCACTACTAATAAGACTACTACCACCACTAATAAGAGTACTAACACCACCACTACTAATAAGACTACTACCACCACTAATAAGAGTACTAACACCACCACTACTAATAAGACTACTACCACTACTAATAAGAGTACTAACACCCCCACTACTAATAATACTACTACCACCACTACTAATAAGACTACCACCACTACTAATAAGACTACTACCACTACTAATAAGAGTACTAACACCACCACTACTAATAAGACTACTACCACCACTAATAAGAGTACTAACACCACCACTACTAATAAGACTACTACCACCACTAATAAGAGTACTAACACCACCACTACTAATAAGACTACTACCACTACTAATAAGACTACTACCACTACTAATAAGAGTACTAACACCACCACTACTAATAAGACTACTACCACCACTAATAAGACTACTACCACTACTAATAAGAGTACTAACACCACCACCACTAATAAGACTACTACCACCACTAATAAGACTACTACCACTACTAAGAGTACTAACACCACCACTACTAATAAGACTACTACCACTACTAATAAGAGTACTAACACCACCACTACTAATAAGACTACTACCACCACTACTAATAAGACTACTACCACCACTACTAATAAGACTACTACCACCACTAATAAGAGTACTAACACCACCACTACTAATAAGACTACTACAACCACTACTAATAAGACTACTACCACCACTAATAAGAGTACTAACACCACCACTACTAATAAGACTACTACCACCACTACTAATAATACAAAGACCACCACTACTAATAAGACTACCACCACTACTAATAAGACTACTACCACCACTAATAAGAGTACTAACACCACCACTACTAATAAGACTACTACCACCACTACTAATAAGAGTACTAACACCACCACTACTAATAAGACTACTACCACCACTACTAATAAGACTACTACCACCACTAATAAGAGTACTAACACCACCACTACTAATAAGACTACTACCACCACTACTAATAATACAAAGACCACCACTACTAATAAGACTACCACCACTACTAATAAGACTACTACCACCACTAATAAGAGTACTAACACCACCACTACTAATAAGACTACTACCACCACTAATAAGAGTACTAACACCACCACTACTAATAAAACTACTACCACTACTAATAAGAATACAAACACCACCACTACTAATAAGACTACCACCACTACTAATAAGACTACTACCACCAATAATAAGTGTACTAACACCCCAGTACTAATAAGACTACTACCACCACTACTAATAAGACTACTACCACTACTAATAAGACTACTACCACCACCACTAATAAGACTACTACCACCACTACTAAGACTACTTCCGCCACTACTAATAAGACACTACTAAGAGGACTACTACCACCACCACTACGAATAAGACTACTACCACCACTACTAATAAGACTACTACCACTACCACTACTAATAAGACTACTACCACTACCACTAATAATAAGACTACTACCACCACTACTACTAATAAGACTACTACCACCACCACTACTAAGACTACTACCACCACTACTAATAAGACTACTACCACTACCACTAATAATAAGACTACTACCACCACTACTACTAAGACTACTACCACCACCACTACTAATAAGACTACTACCACTAATAATAAGACTACTACCACTAATAATAAGACTACTTCCACCACCACTAATAATAAGACTACTACCACCACCACTAATAAGACTACTACCACCACTAATAAGAGTGATAACACCACCACCACTAATAATAAGACTACTACCACTACCACTAATAAGACTACTACCACTACCACTAATAATAAGACTACTACCACCACTACTACCACCACCAACAACACCACCACTAATAAGAGTACTACCACCACTAATAAGAGTCCTATTACCACCACCACCACTAATAAGACTAACAC
The DNA here is from genome assembly GCA_021613375.1 of Megaleporinus macrocephalus. Taxonomy (NCBI): domain Eukaryota; kingdom Metazoa; phylum Chordata; class Actinopteri; order Characiformes; family Anostomidae; genus Megaleporinus; species Megaleporinus macrocephalus. The sequence goes on along the minus strand of CM038707.1, from coordinate 21,829,477 downwards.
CACCACCACCAAAAAGACTCTTACCACCACTACTACTAATAAGACTACTACCACCACCACCACTAATAAGACTACTACCACCACCACTAATAAGACTACTACCACCACTAATAAGAGTGATAACACCACCACAACTAATAATAAGACTACTACCACTACCACTAATAAGACTACTACCACTACCACTAATAATAAGACTACTACCACTACCACTAATAAGACTACTACCACTACCACTAATAATAAGACTACTACCACCACTACTAATAAGACTACTACCACTACCACTAATAATAAGTCTACTACCACTAATAATAAGACTACTACCACTACCACTAATAATAAGACTACTACCACCACTACTAATAAGACTACTACCACCACCACTAATAATAAGACTACTACCACTAATAATAAGACTACTACCACCACTAATAAGAGTGATAACACCACCACCACTAATAATAAGACTACTACCACTAATAAGACTACTACCACCACTACTACTAATAAGACTACTACCACCACCAACAACACCACCACTAATAAGTGTACAACCACCACTAATAAGAGTCCTATTACCACCACCACCACCACTAATAAGACTAACACCACCACCACCACCTCTAATACAAAAAGACAACGACAATAACAAAACTGTCAAAACTGACAAAACACTGTTTGGCCAGAAGGTGGGACGAAACTTTTGATATTTTTGATGTTTCCATTCAGTTAGGTCAGTCCAAAACATACAAGCAAAGAACTTAAAAGAACCTGCTTGTTGAAGCTAGCTAAACATAACATTGATACTTAACAAACTCTGTGTAATAAAAACCACTAAAATAACAACCTCTTCTTTCCTGCATCCAGTATCATAGCCATGACATTCCTGGATAAAAGATTGCTGCCCGCTACAAAAAAAAAAAGAAGAGGACAAAGGGATGTTGGAGGGCATAGTCATTCTGAAAACAGCTCTGAGGGGATGAAGGCTTGGGCTATTCTGTTCTCCACATGGTCTCACTATGAAGGACATGGACTGCTATTTTTCTTCCCTCTGCTATTGTAAGCCTGACCGCAGCAAGGCCGCTGTTGTGAGTAATCAGTAAACACACAGAGGTCAATTAGCCTGATTGAGTCTCATGTGCAAGTGGTAGGGCTTCATGTGCAAGAGGGAGGGGTTGGATGCTAAGTGCTCTTCTCTAGTGCTTCATCATTTACCGTGCATACCACACATCTCTCTGCCCTGGATCGCTCTTGGGCAGATGGGCGCACTTCTTTGTGTGAACGTGAACACAGTCAAGTAATTAGCGCGGTTTAGGCATTCAGCACCAGCCCTTGACTGTGGTCTCCTCAGGGAGCTCATTGCAGAAAGGCTTTTCGTTAACAAGACCTTAGTGAGCATCAGTATTTCTTTTGCTTTGAAGTCCAGAGAGGGAAAAAAAGACAAGTTTTTGGCTTCAAAGAGGTAGTACTTTTGAATGAAGGCCAGTGTGCATAAATCGCTCTTTCAGCTTCAGCACTCATCAGTGAAACTTTTCTCTCCTTTCTAAGGAGCTCCGATGGTTCATGTTCTCACCATTGCTGCCTCTCATGTTCAGTTTTATTTTACAGGTGAGAGCAGATTGGTGAGTGAGTCCAAGAAAGGCAAAGCTTTAGAGAGCTCTCAAAAAATGGACACATTAATTGTACAAGAATAAAGAAGGGGGAATAAGGAGATAAAAGCTGGTGGGGCAGGACCCTATCAAACAAGCAGATTCTGGTGTATATTACAGCACCACTTGCTGTTGTCCATAGGGTACTGAGATTATTACTGCAAGTCACGATGTTGATTACTTGGGAAACCGCGAGATATTAGTCTGGCAATAAGGTTTCATTCAATTATTTAATTATACAAGTATTATTCCTTTTGTATACAGCATTAAAAAAATAACACACACAGCCTTCTAATTTTATAATTCATAAAAAAAGCTTTTCTCAAAGCCACAGCAAGAATTTTTTTTTTTGTTTGTTTTTATTTCTTTCTTTCTTTTTTGAAAGGTGCAAAAGCAATAAGGGAACAACACAAACAAATCTTACATGGAAGTCCAAGGTAGACTGCTTGTCTATACTTCTCTAATAATACAACAAAAATAAATATCAACTAGCTGTGTGTGGTCAAGAGCATGTAATGAAATCTTTTATGTTTATGAAAATTACGGTTCCTCTTTTTTATGTACGGTTCCTCTTTCCTCTTTGAGCTTATTTAATGTATCATATTTGATATGCTGCAATGAACTTTACTTTTATAAACAAGCAATGAATATAAAACCAATAAGTGAGGGACACATTTTTTATCTTTTATTCTGCAAAGGTTTCTATACTTGACTATACTAGACTGAAACACTCGTCAGGAACTATGATTAGCCAATATGCTCACAGCACACAGTAGAAAACGTGATGGGTTAGAGGGCTCATTTGTATCCTGGAGTTTTTTGCAATAACAATATTGCAAAAACAATATCCTAATAACAATTCAGCAATATATTGTGTAGTTATAATGGACACATTAGAATTCTTTGGTTAAATCTATTCAGCCTAAAGTCTGACACTCACCTTCTCTGCATTTCCAGCTCCTCTGGCGAAGGGCCATTCTGCACCTGAGGGTTCTGTCTTGGCAACGTGGGACCTGCACACAAAGAAAAATCTGAATTTAACATTACCTTAAGGACTAAGAGGACTACAAAACAATGAATTATGCAGGGTGGCAGGTCTCAGAGACAGTGACACCTAAATGTGGCTCCAAGAGGTCGAGTGAAAGCAGACATCCAGCCGGAGAGGGGGATTTAATTTTTAAAAAGAATTGCCAATGCTTGTTCAAACTTGACAGAGGTCACTGATACGGAAGCAACAGAAGACTGCAAAGTGTCAGACAGACAAATAATTCATCACTCCAATCGCTGAAGACCACTGGCTTTCAGTGCTGCTAGTGCACAAAAGGGCTCGTTTCTCTACCGCAATCAAATGAGCTGAAAGAAACTATAAAACAGGTGGTTCATATTGCTAAAACACAGCAATGGGACACTTAAAGACAACATGACACATCAAATGTTACTGTATAAATACAATATACAATTAAAAAAAAGGTGACATTATTTTATTCATTACTTCCTCTACTGAAAGCCTGGTGGAGTACGCTGGAAAACAGAGCCGGAGATGTGAGGGGTAGCGGTGTTAATAAAAGTGGAACACGACCACAGGCTGGCCTTGTACCCCAACACCAGATCAATGCCTTATTGAACAGGTGAGAGAGGTCTGTTTACAGAGTCTAGAGGTGAGGCTCTTTCCACACTTCATTAGCAGACTACCAGCAACCTCTGCCATTTCCTGTTTGGTCTCTTCACAACATGAGACAAGGCCTCTACAGGGAAAAAAGACCACTATGACCCTTGTACCTGTCCAAAAACAAAAACAAAATACAAATCTGGCCCAAAAACACTCATACAACAAGCAATCGTTTGATCACTTCATTACTGCTTTTACTGGATCAGAGACTGTGAATCTAGTTAGGCTTGTCCAGAAGTCAAGGGCCTACTGTCTCAAACAGCACATCAGCTGCTACAGAAGCAGCAGCATCACGTCAGTATAGTTAAAACAATAAAGCATGTAGCTGGTTGACCATGTTTTGGTTCTGTTTTTCAGCACACAGCAACCCTATTTACATTTACACTGGGTAAAACATCAAAACCATAACTATGATAACTGATGTGACTAATTAATAAATCAGCAAATCATAGAGTAAACATTTATTGATACTTGGACTTGATACCTACCCTATATGTCACATACTGCAACACACTGACATCACCAGACCAGGATATTTTCCCTGGTGATGCTCTGTAAGTCCATTCTCAGTTTCTGATTGCTTTTGGGGCTTTTTGCTTTCAGGCTCACCTTCAATACGTGAAATGCATGCTTAATGCAGTGACTCACTAGGCAGTCAAGAACATTCCACTTTTTGGCTGTAAAAAACTCCACAGCAGTATCATTCAGGTCAGTGTCTGGATGTACAGAGAAGACACTGAATTGGATCTGAGCAATAAAGTGTATTTTGCTTCACAGCATTAATAAACAGTAGGGTGAGACATGAAGCAATGTCATGGAACATCGGTGAAGAAACCCAATGACAGTGTTTCACAGGTGATAGGAAGTGAATTGATACAGGAACACAAATTTTAAGCTTGCATTGTTTTATTGTTTTTACTGTTAAAACAAAAGATTAAAGGACATTAAGAACCCATAGGGCTACTGTAAAGAAACTTTTCTATACTCTCTGCTGTGTCTCCTAGACAGCAGCATTATATTCCACAATCAATGTTTTAACAAGGAAATGTCAGGCTAATCATTTTTAGAGATGGCTCTAGGCTAGACGAAAACCAGTTTCGCTCTCAGACATGTCTCCATGTTTAGGCTCATCTGTCCATAATACTTTGCCCCTAACTGTACAGGCTCTATGCTATATCACTGCTTTCAGGAAAAAAAAACTGCCTTCTCTTTCGCATCCTGTAATGGTGAAACAACACAGTGGCCAAGAAACTCAAACAGGGGGACTGTGCATTAAAAGATTACAATTTCAATACTGTTCAACTAATGTAGATTAAAAATACTCAGCACTTTATCAGTTGTGTTCAATTCCAGTGCACTGTAGCAAAGACGTTCAAGAAAAACTGCCAATTTCTAATTACTTATGGACAGCACTGGATGTTGAAGTGCAGGCAGAGCTCCAAATGAAATCCTCCAAAATACACAGATGCATACATTTACTGGATTAAGTGGGCTTGGACATGAAATCTGTTCTCATACACCAGACTACACATGAAAATATTAACTTAGAACTGAGCCATCTGGGAAAGCTCCACACTTATCAACTCTGCCGACAAGCTGGATCTGAGCATGCTCAGATTGGCAGCAAGTCTCCTGAATCCCATCAATATTTTTTTTCTTGTGTCTACAGAAGGCAATTGTCACAACAGGCTGTGTAAACTATGGTCCACTGTAATGTTTAGTGAATTTAAAATACATTTGCAAACCTTAATGTCTAAATTGTTTTGCCATGAAAGCAAACTGCTCGGCATTTTTCATCCTTAAATGGCGTAGAAACAAACATTACTCCAACGCGCAGGGTAACCACTAATTAGCAAGCCCATTCGCAAATGGCAGACAACTAATGAGTCAGCAGAATCTCTTATTCAGGCCAGTCAATCTCACTGAAGGCTGAAGACAAATAGTAACACGTTGGTATTTTAACCATTTTATATGGCCACAAGGTTAGAATGTCTATCCACAGTGCAATGCTATATAATTGACCTGCTCAACACAGACAAATGAGACAAGAGCACTCAGAGAATGGCTCAGATCCAAAAAGCACTCAGCCTCAACTCTGATGGGCTCTCCCGCTCTTCCATCATGTCAGTGTGGTAACCTACCACCATCACACGCATATCAAAAAACAACCTTTGTGTCGTATGTCTATCGTTACAGCTGTGGCTTAAACAATAGTAAGAAGACCAGAGTTCGAAAATTAGCATGAGCAAGAACATACAAATGTCATTCACAACATTTACAACATTTAATCAACTACAGTTCACTTTAAAACAGGAGACTGAGACGTTTCATTCACCAAGAATTAATTTTTTTAACTTAGATAAGTGAAAACGCAGTTAACAATCGTAAGAGGATGCACTTAAGGCTTTGTAACTGAAAAAAAGTCATACATGAGAGAAAAGAGACGCCAAGCCTCTTCTGACAGCAGACGTAGCGTAGCAGTCCATTCTGGCAGTCTTTGGGTTTTCCATTAGCAAGTGCGCTAGCCCCACTAGCATTGGCCCCCAAACCACACTCAATGGCATCAAGCGACCTCAGGGAGAGTAGCATGGTGTCCAGACTATCCTGTCCTGGTAACGCGAGGCTGGTAGGCAGGCTTTGTGCTGTGACGTTCAGCGTTTACTGAGCAGGATGCGGACTGCTCATCGCACTTTCCGGCCATGATCAATTATTCATGGCTGGGCTGTTGAAGGGCAAAATACTGCCGCCCTTCAAATCAGATCAGCCGGGCTGCCTTTGGCTACTGGCAGGACATGAGTTTGTCAGAGAGGTTAACGCATTCGTGGCCAAGCAGAAAGAGAGAGAGAGAGAGACAGAGAGAGAGTGAGAGAGAAAAAGAAAGAAGAAAAGAAAGAGAGAGAGAGAGAGAGTGCAAGAGAGAGTGAGAGAGAGAGTACAAGCCGGGGAATAAAAGGAGGACAAAATACATGACTAGATGATAACATTATTAAAAATAAAAAAACAACAACAACAACAACAACATTACACAAGACTAGAATTTTGAGGTATTAAGTTATTTATTTTTAAATATTTTTTTTACTGGTTTGTATGATTTTTACATGATATCCCTTTCATATATTCGCTGATCAACATTCTTTCGCTACAATATCTAGCATGCATTATGCAAATACACCAGCCATCGACCACTGGAAACCCCTGTGGTGTCGACCAGTCCTGATTGCTAGTCTAACACTGATCTGCAGCCAAAACAGATATAAATAAGTAAGCAAGTTAAACAGTGACAGTGGCAGAAGTTTTTGGCACACTTTCAGACAGTGAAAAGACCAAAACCAACGCCAAACCGAGGCAAGATATCTAGACTGGTGAGCTTCACTCAGTTCAGTAACTGATTCAATTGTAATGATGTTATACGACTGTAATACAGCTTTCTAGCACTAACAGTATCTAGCTTCTGTCATTCTGCATTCACCAGTTCTCCAAATAAGAAACAAAACAGATCCCAAAGCAGCTGTAGTTTTTTCAGAACAGTCTTTGCGGGATGTGAGTAAACATGTTTACAACAGATTTTTCATTATCACATTAAGGCAGTATCAGGATTGTTTTTTCTTTTTTAAATAAATTGTGTCCTAATCAATGATGTGAAATAGTTCCAGAGGATTACATTACTACGGATCCAGGAAGAGAAATACTGAATCAATCGTTTTCGGTAAAAGGACATCACATGGGGCCATCAAACTCGTCCAGCCAAATCAGTCCAGGCTGAACTAGTGCTGTTCGGTGTGGACACAGAGCTGCTGAAAACTACACAGATGGACTTGAAATCGAGCAACTTGAGCACAAAATAGCAGACAGGCTGGACTAAACGGACAGGGTGTGACTTTGTGCACATTTAAAAGTAGCAGATTAGTAGCCCAGAAAAAGCAGTTACTGTGATATCAGCAGACAAGACACGTCTTCACATTCCTCTGAAAGAACACTTTTATTATGGACCTCCAAAAAGCTGTGATGAGAAAGCATCTGATGTAAAAGATGCATTATCCAACGTTTTCAGACGATAGTGTCTTAAATGACATGACATTTTGTTCAAATCGAGACTAAGAAATATAAAAATATAAAATGTTCCACAACACTGTGTCATGTTAAGTGCTTTGTGAACACTGTTCATTTCAATGACACCACGATCGTTCTCTAAGCCATACAGTCCGTATACGTTCAACCACGCTGCAATTTGAATCTGCTGTATTTGTAATGTCACAGAAATAAACAATTCATTGACACACGTTTACATACTTCACTTTTTAAGTTGGGATGTTCTGTAAAATGCAATAAAATTGCAAGTTAAATTTGTGATTTGGGCATTCTTGTGAATTCCAGTGTTTTCACAGACCAACTTGATTACAATTTGTTCATAAAAGCAAATTTGAATTGTTGCAGAAGAATTCTCTGTTGAATGCGAGTGACCTGTAAGCTCTCAGATATAATTCTATGCAGACACGTTGCCAAGTTGACTGGTTGACTGATTTGAGATGGTGTAAAACAGGGAGGAAATGTGTCCTGTGCTCTGAGTCTATGTTCAGCTTCTTTTTTGCATGTGTGAAGGTACAATTGATGTAGGATTTTACAGAGACATATGCTGCCATTACGACATGTTTTTCCAGGAATTCGATGGTTATTTCAGCAAGAAAACACGAGAGCTGCAGATGCCACAACAACATAGCTTTGTAGACACAGAGAGTGTGTGCTTGATTGGCCTCCCCGCAGCAAAGATCCTTCTCCTATTGAAAATGTATGGTGCACCTTGAAGAGGAGAATCGGATAATGACAACAGCAGACTGCTGAGCAGCTGAAGTTGTGTTTCAAGCAGGAATGGGCAAAAAACTACTTGCAACACACTTTGTCCAAGTCTAGCAGTCAAGAAAGTTTTTTAACAAACAATAAACAATCTCACAAAAAACACACAGGGATCACATTTTAATCAGGAATAATAAATAAGGGAAATCCATATTTTACTTTTTAGCAGGGCTGTCAGGCATGCTTCCAAAAAAAAAAAGAAAAAGAAATTAAAAAAAATAAATCAAAATGATAGCATGCACTGACTGTTGAATGATGAGCTAAAACCTAAATTGGAGGGTTGGGTAAGCAAGTATAGCTATGTCTCAGAAGAAGCCTAAAGTCTGGCAATATTTTTACATTTTGAGGAACAGGGGTAGCCGTTTTGAAATTATTTGGCAGATTTACTAGACAGATATAAAGCAGACAGTATGTGTATTTACAAGGCAGAAACAGCCAGCAGAACTGCTGCTCAGAGACTGATAAACCCTGTCTGGCCTCAAAGAAGCACACAAATCAATCTGCTCAAATCCTAAATCACAAGTGTTTCATTTGTTAATATATTTGTTCAGGATGTATTAAATAAAATACTCAACTCTTCAAATAACACAGCTAAATCTGATTCAACTGACCAGTCTTGTACAGTGTTCAGTGAAAACACTGGAAGCTTAATCTTTCTTCTTTTATTAATTAAATAATGTCTCAAACGGATTAATAAAATCACAGATTCTTGTTACAACTGAATTTTTAAAAATGTTTAAACTCTGAGACTTTCTGGTGAAATGCTAATCAGCACTAACTGGGTCTCCAGACTAAAACCTGCTTCTCAGACTTTTACAGTGGGCAGCGACTGACTGACTGACTGACTTGCAACAACTACAGAGAGAGTGTTAATTCTCCCAAGTGTTACACAACAAATCAGGGAGACAGTAGCACCTTCTGGCACACTGTCTCATTACCACACCCTCAGGCTGTCACATAGCAAGTACTACATGTAAATGAGTCCCAAACTGCTTGTATGAATCCCACATTTTAGCACTCAAAGTGTGTCTTCCGATTAATTTCACTATGACTGGAACGTTAATGGAAAGTGTAATTTCAAGGCAGTGGGTAACACCGTTTGAGGTCTGATCTCACTATCATTATTATATAATCAGAGCAACACGTTTGATTGATCCATTGATTCCCTTGTTCATGCCCAGATAAAGAACATGTCCAGTAGACACGTGCACTGCTAGCAGTTCTTTTGAAATCAAACACAGTAACAGTGTCTTCTTGTCTGTTAAGGCTTTACACTAGACGTTAGGACATAGCTGTGAGAATTTGATAACTGCAGCCAGAAAGCATTAGTAAAGTCAGGCATTCCAACTAGAGCTGTATCACTCAAGTCCAAATTAAACGTGTAGCGCTGAACACCTATTTAATCTTCAGCTGAAGCTTTTTTTTAACATATAAATCCATGCTGACAGGAAGACATACATACATACTCATGCACGCTCTTCAGAGAAAGAGAACTAGTGATTTACAATGAACCTTCATACAGATTGTGTTGCAATTCTTTTGGTCAGTGTATTTGAGATATCTGCACGCTTGTCAACATGAATGATAGATGCTGCTCTGTACGTGGAGTCTGACTGTCTGTCTGTCTTTAAAGACATCCAGAAGCGTAAGTGTCTAGAGAATCTCTTATGACAGAATCACGGGATACACATCCTACACCCCAATACCATACATAACTCAGGTCTTTTTCTGTGCTATGAGGGGAGACGCAGAGTCTGGCAAGTATCAGTACTGATGTCATGCTCTATTAAAAAAAAGCTGCTAAGTTTCCAATTACTGCCATCAACTCATTTCAGTCATCCCCACCTGAGAGACCTTGACCGCTCAAGTCAACAGAACCCTGCTCCTAGGTCAACTGTTGTAAGCATAAGGTGCCATAGTGGTTTCTCTAGGTTTGGACACTAAAGTTAAATAAGGCGCCCACTGATCCTGCCTCAGCTCCAGGGAGGGTAAACAGGAGGGGAGGAGGGGTGCTGATGCAAAGTCACCTAATAAAAGAAGCTCTGCTTAGAAACTGTGCTGCTGAAAACCACCCCCAAGAAAAAGAAAACTCTTAGAAAATAACAACTCTTACACTCAAATTTCCGAATATAGCCTAGGCTAGCCAGTAACAGCAATTTGCATACTGCTATACTTTACATTACAGTAGAGCTGAAAGATCAATCGCTTTAATATCAAAATCACGATTTTTCAAATCACAAGAGCTGCAATCCTAAATTTTTGAACAACAACATTCTGTTTTTAATTTTTAGAGGAAAATTCAACCCATTAACGATCGCCAGTAGTGCTGACCATATAGATGCACTTTGTGGTTCGACAATTACAAAGTGCAGTCCATCTGTTTCTCTGTACAATTTCTTATCCCCTTTCACCCTGTCCTTCAGGGATCAGGACCCCCCCCTACAGTACAACAAGAAGTCACAATATTTGTCAGAATTAAATCAAATATTGGCCAGAAAGTTCACAGCTCAACCCTAATACACAGCACAGTAAAACAGTAATCCACAAAGCTGGCTGTGCACAACAGTGCTACAGCAAATTCAACAATAAATACTTTCCAGGAAAGAGAGCACTGCACTTTTTCTGGGAATGGGATGTAAAGAATTTAAAAAAATGAAACATCAACAGCAGCAGAACTTCTGACTCAGCGCATAGTTGAACAAAACAAACATCGACCAAAGACGAGACAGGGAGTAGAGGAGAAGGTGGGGGGGCACTCAATAGAACTTTTGTTCAGTGTCTCACATTTTAGTTTAGTAAAACACCACACACAGAGTAAAAAAATAAAATTAAATAAATGTCAGTTTAACAAGCAAGCATGTATCTGGGACACCATTTAACTATCTTCTTCATGCAGACGGATGACGTTTGTGGCACATCCGCTGAACAAACACACGTCACTGCCCACATGAAGTCAGATATGTTCAATTACACTTACATAGACTTTTACCTATTTTTTCTATAATGTCATAGAATACGCAAAACAGAGCTAATTCTAATGAGTTCAGCATCTGTACATCAAGCAGTTAACTATTATAGATGCTTTCTTCCTCTCATCCCCTGCCCCAGACTTACTCCTCAAGATGATCTTAGCATGGCTGATCTTCTGCTGCTGGAAGCGGCTCACGCGGGGGGCAGGCATGACGGCCAGCTACCTCTCCTGTGTGTTCTCTCTCTCTCTCTCTCTCGATCTCTCTCGAAACGTCCTGGCTCCAGTCTTTCTTAGATAAGCAAGGTGGAAAATGTGTATCTTCACTGTAGACCACCTCAGTCAGAAGTGAAGACTACTATAATTAAGCCAGGTCCCCTCAAAAACAAGACCACCTCCTGCTCAGTGGGAGATCAAGCAGTGGTAAATTTCACTCAGCTCTTCCGACACGGCACAGCACCCAGTTATGAGACACTCTGGGTCCAAGAAGCATGATCCCATCAATTAAAAGTCTGCCACATGATGTCACTTCCCCTTATCACTGTCTCAAAATGGTCTGTTGCTGCATCATGTGCTAGTCCAAGAAGAGAAACAAAAACACATACCAGCTACACTACGCTAACCTACATCCCCTCTTCACCAGGCTGGATTAAGCCCCCCCAAGCCAGAAAAAACAAGCTCTTTTTGGCTCAGGAATGCTCAGGATCTTCAAGCGACAACCTTCTTGAGGGGACTGTATTGAAAGGTGCCTGAAGAGGGGAAACTGGACCTTCCAGATCATGTAAAGGTTCAAAACGTAACATGACCTTCAGTTAGACTTCTAGACACAGCAGGGCTCTGAAGCAACACAGCACGCCACGGTGATGGTCAGCTTTGTCTCGAGGTCATGCCATGCCACAAATCTGACCCTTTTTCTCCTCTGTCAACAGGTCATCACAACAAGGTATTTATACCTCAAAAGAAGACATAAATCTAACCCCAGACACATGACGGCTTGCATATGCTGCAGTAAGCCTACCGGTTGAGGCAGAAGGCTATATCCAAGCCAGTGACCAGTTCCTAAAATAAGAATGTCAGTAAGGTGTTTATCTTCAGCTGTGGGTTTTTTAGCCACCTGAGTGGCTAAACTGCTCCATATAGGGGGATTCTAGCTTAAAACTAAGAGACATTTTGTTATTTATGGTGTTATTAAGGACTCTTTGGTGCATCATAAGCAAAATTCACAATTTTAAACATTGTTTTCATGTTCTCATTCATCAGTGTTCTCCCACTACAATACCCAACATGTCTTATGCAAACCAACCATTGGGAATCCCTGTGGTGTCAATCAATCCTGACTGGCAGACCCACCACTGACATATAGGATAATAAATATACCCAAATTAGCACTGGTGTAACTCATAGTTACACCACCTTGGTCAACTAATACATTGGCAAAGTAAGTAGGGCTGGGGTGATGCGTTCATGTAACAGATGTAATCTATTACGAAATTGCATTGTGACGATGTGTCGCAAAGATGGCCGCAGCTACGGAGCACAAGCTGCAGCTACAAACAATCGCTCGTCTGCGTCTTAAGTTGTGGGAGCATTTCACACAGAAACGAAACGGAAATGGCAGATCACAACCGTACAACTGCTATGCAAACATCCCATAGCACTTTGTCAACACAGCAAGAAAGCACCTGTTTACTTGATTTTCTTATTTTAGCAGATTATTAGATTAACACGTGTAACATGTTTCTTTTAATAGTAGTTACGTGGAAAGTCGCATTGCTAACAGTTTCTTAATCGTCCAGTGTAGATACCTGAGGCTGTTCTCGATACCGCAGGAGCTTTAAAACACACGTAGCTGCTTCTCAAACGGCTCTCTGCCAAAATATACAGTTCACAAACTGCCCGATTTCTTGTTCATGGCACGTATAGGCTACGTGTCATTTGTGTCTCTAAAAGTTCAGTCCCATTTTGTGAGTTGTATCGTGTAGATATTTTGAAAATCCATGGTTTTCTTTTGTTGGATTTAAGATGGGCGGAACCAAATTAGTCCTATTCAGATAAGCCAAAGAACCAATGATTAGAATTAGAATTATCCACATGTGTTTGCACATGTTTGTTCTACATTTAACCCATCTGTGCAGTGAATCACCAACAAATACACACACTAGTGAACGTGCACTCTGGGGGGCAGTGAACACACAGGCCCGGGGTGGTGATCAGCCCTATCCATTAAATAAAGTGAACAATTCCCTGCACATTTGGCCTCTTTCGCAACTGAGGGACAGTGAAATCAGCTCACAACCCACCATTTAGAGAGGCGTTGAGTACAGAGAAATGTCTCGTTTTCTTGTTGAGAGGTCAAATTACTCAAACCGGTATGGCTAAACCACACCTATACTGCTGGCCATCATGTTTCGCTAGAACTTCTAATGGCAGATTGTTTATATTTCCTTGGTGACGCTACTGCAAATCATTCCACAATCTGACATGCCCTCACAGTTCTGAGTGGCAGCAGCTCACAATTTTAGAGTATTTAACTACTTTTAGACCGCATTAATATATCAACTCACATTGAATGTAATAAAGGGAAATGTTTACTCTTGTCCCAACTTATTCTCAAACTCTCACTTCTTTCTCTATCGGGTTGTGTCTTACTCTAGTTTCTGATGTTTTTCCCATATTAGGAAAAACAATGCAGCCAGACAGCAAGTAATAAGATACTCGGGGTGACCTGAGCAAAGAGGGGGGTCTAAATTTCCACAAATCCAGGTCCTGCTTAGCATGCCAGTGTCTTAAGGTGAAGAGGTGCAACATTCCACTAAGTGAGAACGCATCTGTGGTTAAGATCAGGTATTGAAGAGCTCGACTTACATGTTTTATCTGCCGTCAGTACTTCATGGAACTTCCCATCCCGGTGGCAAACTGCCAGATCTGTGTCAACCGACAGATAGCTCTTTTGTTCACAATTCAGAGAAAGAAGGGTTGGAAGCTCACAATAGTCTGATTCAGACAACCTGAGAACAAGGTGCATTCATATAAAACTCAGGTGTGCCTTCAAGGTGTGGTTCGTCTGGTTTTTAAAAGCAGGCTACTATTGAGCCTGTTTGCATGCTTCCTCCAGCAATGATAAACAACCGCAAGTATGGCTTTGTCATCAAGCTCTGTGCAGATTAGTTAACCAGGGGTTGTGTGAAAGGTCCTGTGTCCTCCTGGCAACAGCATTTATTAATTCCACCAAATCTCAGTCTGCTGCCATCTCTGGTGTCAGACCAACAACACCACACATGTGACTCTGTGTTGCGCATTAAATGCAGCTAAACTTAGTCACACAAACACGCACAGGATTTGGAAATAAGCGCCACATGATGTACCTTCCAACCCCTATCCAACATACAAACATGCAGGTTCTGCCCTCAGGGAACAGATGCTGCATAGATACAACAAATAAATGTAATGCTGTTCCCCACCCAACCCCTGCTCTATACTCTGGAGATGGCTCACAGTGTGGAGAGCACTACAAAAAGAGATTAGCTACAGCCATCCACATATCAGCACATGACCACAGGGCACCGACAAAGAGCACAACAAACCAAAATATATTTACAGGCATATTTAAACAAAAACATTGAGTAACCACACTGTCATTGCCTCAGTGTCCGTGATTAGACATAGAATAATATTATCTTGCTGTTGTTGTGCATCATGAAAATATTTAAGGGCTTTACCTCAGATGACAGACAGCAACGCAGTTTGATTTATATCCAACAGGGAGGCGGTGTTGATAAAGTGTTCCTGCACTTAAAATGTTTTGCATTGTCATCTTTGTTGCCTTATTGCTAGCTCACTCATGTGCTTCTGTGCCACATGGTGGGTCTATAAAGGGGAGCATAAGCACACATTCATGTTAACTGACTATTCTGTACTGTCGAGTGCCAGACTTGCTTCTCAAAAATCATAGTCTTTGTGTTAAAGTGGCCAAAACTAACGATTACAGTGCACCCGGAAAGTATTCACAGCACTTCACTTTTTCCACATGTTATGTTACAGCCATAATAAATACTGGATTAAATTCATTTTTTCTTTCAGAATTCTACACACAATACCCCACAATGACAATTGTTTGCAAACTTATTAAATTAATAAATAAATAAAATCACATGTACATAAGTGTCACAGCCTTCGATCAATACTTTGTTGAAGCACCTTTGGCAGCAATTACAGCCTCAAGTTGAGTGTGATGCTACAAGCCTGGCACACCTATTTTTGGGCAGTTTCTCCCATTCTTCTTTGCAGAACCTCCGAAGCTCCATCAGGTCAAATATGGAGCATTTTTCTGTACCCTTCTCCAGATCTGTGCCTCGATACAATCCTGTCTCACAGGGTCCACAGACAGTTCCTTGGACCCTGTGTGCCTTTCCAAACCACAGGAGGACTAAAACCAAGTGAAACAGGATGCACCTGAGCTCAGTTTTGAGCATCATGGCAAAGGCTGTGAATTTTTATATACATGTGATTTTTATTATTATTTTTTAAATAAATTAGCAAAAAATTGCTTTTTTTCACTTTGTCATTGGGGGGTATTGTGTGTAGAATTGTTAGGAAAAAAATATATTTTATCTACTTTGGAATAAGGCTGTAACATAACAAAATGTAGTGAAGCGCTCTGAATACTTTCTAGATGCACTGTACAAGAAAAGTAGCTTTGGTTTAAACATGCCTACTTGCCCTCAACAGTGGTGCCACAATAGTATCGAAAGTTGGTTTCATGTGCAAAGAATGGCTGTTCAAATGACACATTTTTTCAGTGATAGTTCGATTTCGTTTGGATCTTTTGTCTGTCATAACAATACTTGTGTACTTCTTTGTACCACTTTGTGCGGAGGCAACTACAAACCATTCACAGTTGTTTGAGTTCTGTTCCGCAGCTAGCCAATGAACCCAAAACCATTTCACTTTTGGCATAAAGATTGTATCAACCATTCAGGTAATGTATGCTGGGTATCAGGAGAACACTGTTGGATGGGGAGAAAAAAAAAAAAGAAAAAAGAAAAAAGATTTAACATTTCTGGTCAAACAATTAAATGTAACTTGAAGATATTTCCTTTGATGGTTCCACTTCCAAGTTTTCATAAACCTCATTAAAATGGTTTGTACAGAATCTTTCATTGGATTGCTGGGTTTTGTAGGCCATAGAGCTGATCAGAGGAAACCTTTAGCAAATCGGGCACGGCTCCAAGCTGACTCCATAGCTCCTGCATTCGTTTAGATGGTTCTAGCACAGAGCTTTATCCAACCTCAACCGCTGCCTGTAAACAGCTTAATGCAGACAATGGCGCGAGAGCGGAAGAGAGCCAATTAGGCCGTCCAGCATTGGCTGAACCGCCTGGGAGTGTCCTGCTGCCTGGTTAGGCCAGTTTAACAACGCTTCCAAAAAGAGGGAGGGAAAAAAAAGAACATGCAGTCTTCATGCCAAAGACCCAAAGGCATTATGCTAACTCAGCAGAGCTAGAATGCGGCACACTAAAACAAAACCCAGCCAGTAAAAATGGAGGGGCAGAAAAGAACTGTGTCGTATGTTGAGCGACTGAGATGGAAAGAGAGCATGAAAACAGCTCCGGGCAAAAGGTTTTCAGCTGAGACGTCCGTAAGGAAGGGGGACGTGATGAGCGCATGCTTTTCTACAGGGATTTTGAGGGTGAGATTAAAACACCACATTGCAAAGGGTCTCACCAAGATGCAGACATGCTCTCATTAAGTGACAGCTGTAGATAAGAAAGAGGCCACAGCTAAGCACCTAAAACAGTCGAGATGTCTTATGCCTATGGGCTTCAATTGTGTGATAATCAGCACATCAGTGAAGAAGGCATAATTAACACCACTTCGCATAATTAAGCACATCACTATCAGGTAATTAATAGATTGTAATAAAGAGTGTGGATCTGCAGCTTCCTGGGGCGATAACAGGAGCCCAGCAGAGTGAACGGATCACTCTCCGTGCAAAGAACAGTGACAAAGCGCTAAAGGGCATAGAGAAGGGTATGAAATGCTGCCTGCGGATGCCCAAATGACAGAGCCAGGCAGAACACAAATTTAACACGGACAAATTAGGGCTCTTATGTACTTGATAAACATGCAAACAGGCAACAGGAGACAAAAGTTTGGCGACGTCGTGTCTTCTTTTGAAAATTAAGTAGCAATATTTGCTTTTGAATGCTGCTCTTCATGGCTAAGGGGCCACTTTGTTAAAAGACGTAACTACACCTGTTGGTCCTTCTAATGCCTGTATTCATTTCCTATGTTATGGTATGTATATGCTGAGTAGCTCTTTGGTGCATCTTTTAAAATCAGTTTATTTCATTATTTAATGTTCCGAGTGTTCATTAAAAACCTTGTTCTTCTTTACTTTAAATCATAATTGTTGTTCTTATTTTTTGTAAATACGTTCCTGACCGCCAACGTTTAGTGTCAATCGTTCCAATCAAATTTTATAGTGAATATATAAAGGGTCAATTTTGACCAACGTCATGCATTAGAACGGCACTCATACAAAAAAAAATAAAATTAAATAAGAATTGGTGATGATGATCAAAAACAAGTCAATTAAGAAATTCACAAAAACTTGAGTGATGAACTTAATTAATTACAAAGATAGGGGTTTTGGTAGGGTATTGACCCAGGTTGTGCATCAGAGTTAAATATCTTAAAGCTGCACTATTTGTTAAAAGTGAAAGTAGTAACATAAATGAGTAGTTACTAACATGGTGTGCATGCGCTGCTGGTCACTCCATAAAAAACTGACAATTTAAAAAACAGAGACATCCTTTGCAATTACCTCTTCTTAAATTACTTCAGAAAAAGAAGGACCCGCTTAACGTTTATACTTCCAGTGCAAAATCAACACTATGTTTACGTAGACAACGATAAATGATTTACTTACATCCTTAAAAGTTTTGACCAAGTTCTCTTTAAATACTTATTCCAATGTGCTCACAATTGGGAAAGAGGTTCAAACCATAACTAACGATACAAAACATTTTTCTGCAAGCTGATGCAATTACACAATCGCACTCGTGGTTCTCCGAATACCCAAAACTTAAAGTGCAGCTTTTAGGTCTTCACTTACTAAAAGTTCTTGCACCAATATATAATAGGGGATATAATAAAGAAAAAGGTTGCTATTGCAACGTAATTATTCCAAAAAAAGAGAAATAAGTGGAACATTTTTCACTTTCATCTAGTGTAACATCAAACACTCTAGTCCAGATTTTATCCTGCTACACCTGTTTATTGTGATGAAAAAACTAAAACACCCACAGCTCAGCTACAATTTCAACAGCTTGAGTGCCTTTCATTCTGTTATCTCACAC
Organism: Megaleporinus macrocephalus; assembly: GCA_021613375.1. Lineage (NCBI taxonomy): Eukaryota > Metazoa > Chordata > Actinopteri > Characiformes > Anostomidae > Megaleporinus > Megaleporinus macrocephalus. The sequence goes on along the minus strand of CM038707.1, from coordinate 21,810,976 downwards.
AGCGTCTCCAAACAAAGCTCAGACATACGGCCCTCTGAAGTATCTACATTGTGTTTCTAGTCTGGTATTGTGGGAGACACAGAACAGCGCAATACATCATGGCTCAGAATTCAATGATGAAGCATATCTTGCCAGAGAGGGAGTGCCCTGAACCAAAACAAGGCCTCATCTGTTCCTTACAGAGCAGCAGTTTCAGCAATGAGCTGCACTAGCCTGGTAAGAACAGTAGGCTCAGTATGGTCCAGACACCCTGCTGAGACCACTGCACCATCTCAGACAGCATGGACAGATGAGAGCAACACATGCAGAAACCCAAACACAGACACACAACCTCTATACATATACCGAAAGGGCACAAGTAGCCCACACACGCACACAAACAGAAACCAAAGCCCCAATGACCAGCCTCACTCAGCCTAATTACAGTTAATTGAGCACAACAGGCTGAGCCAGGCTCAAACTAAACACATGACCTCACTAACTGAGCAAAGACAAAAGTGCAATTCTGCTCTGCAGAGCGCACCAGCGCAGAACACAAACAATTGCAAATTATTTTCAAAGTAAACAAATTACTTTCCAGCTAAGCAAAATAAATGAACAAATATGACAAAATTATAAAGAGGCCTACCTTCTATTACACAGCGAAAAAACTCTGACGTCTTACGCGGATTAAGCACATTAATATCATTAATTGCCTGTCTTACACATTTGAAGACCCTCCAACTAAACTTTCAGAGTCCTTATTCTGACTGTCAGGAACAGATAATGCACACAGTACAGATCCTGCAGCTACTGAGAGGGCTGAAAATCTCACCTGCATCCTGAGAGTTGAGCACCTCCAAGGCGTGCATCATGGCACTAGCAAACACATTAGCGTCCTCCTTGCTGCCAAAGTTAAGGCCGTACACCTGCCGTGCATCGCGCCACTGGTGGAAGGTCTGCGTGGCCTGGTTATATTTCAGCCCCTTGGGAATGGCACAGTTTATCACCACCTGCAGAGAACAGGAGAAGAACATGAGCAATACTGCAGAGATGGTATTAAGATTAGAGAACCATTCCAGGTAGCTATTCGTAGATCTTGGAATCAGGTCAATCTTCTGTTAATCTCAAAATATGACAGAACGATTTTACTTGACAGAAAAAAGCCTGAAATACCACAGAACTGCTTGTACTGCAACATAAAGCAATCAAAGGCCATATAATAACCAATGACACACATATGACCTTAATTAGCGCAAGTTATTTGATTTTATTTGTTCTGCACACATCTGCATACATGTGATTTCCTGTGGTTTTGCTGTAAAATAGCTAAATGGAATTTAAAAAGAAGCTCAGATTTGCATTTAAGTTTTAGCCATGTGACGTTTGTTGTAGCTGCCATGTTCATGACCAGTTTTTTCATAAGACAATGGTCACCTCAGACGACCAACCAACCAACCAACCAACCAAAAACAGTATATTTTCCATGAACGTTACCACTTTATTTCCAACATACTGCTGCAACTACTAAAATGATTTATTTTGCATACACATTTGCAAAAAATACGTTATAACTATATAATAGGGGCAGTCGTGGCCTGAAGGATAGGGATGGAGGTCGCCGGTTCGATCCCCGAGATCCCCCAGGCCACAACTGAGGTGCCCTTGAGCAAGGCACCTAACCCCTACTGCTCCCCGGGCGCCGTGGATAGGGCTGCCCACCGCTCCGGGCACATGTGCTCACTGCCCCTAGTGTGTTCACTAGTGTGTGTATATGCGGGTGTTTCACTGCACGGATGGGTTAAATGCGGAGGTCAAATTCCGCTGTGTGCAAAATCACATGTGGCTAATTTGAGTGTCTAAATTCAAATTCTAAAAATCTAATAACTCAGCATCATCCACACTGAAATACAGGAAGGGCTTATACTACCACATTTCTTCTTAAACATAATACATTTGCCTTGACCAAGTCTGTTCCCTAAGAACTTTAATTACTAAATCTTAAAATCAAGTTATCCAACAATTTCTCTTTCTCTCTGGCTGGGTGCTATCATACTCCATCAGGTCACAGCATGTAAAGAACATTCTTTCTCACCTCCATTTGGTTAATAAAGGTGTCCCACAGGTGTCAATTCTAGGCCCTACATTGTTCTCTCTCTATATTAGTAATGTTTCATTTGCTGCTGATAGCATCTTACACACCACTGGCTCTTCCACTGAATCTGTGCTTGAATCTGTGCTCCAGGATAACTTCCTCTTTTAAACACTTCAAAGACCAAGATCATGTGGTTAGGTCAGAAAAGTGCCATGACCACTTTAAACTGACCACAAATGTGGGAGCCATCCATAAGCAGGCTACAAAATATGAATATCTAAGTATTATACTAACTACACTGACAAGCTACAATCAAAGGTCAAGGCCAAGCGTGGTTTTCTTTATAGAAATCATTCACCCATCGTTTACCCAAGCTGCCAAGAACACTGCTCCTGATGACTACTCTTCCAGCTTCTGTAGAGCATCTTCACAGGCCTGTCTACTCCAAATTATCCAGCAGAGGATGTTCTTTTTGATTCTGTTATCCGTTCTGTTACCCTTTCAGAACACATCACTGCTTCTTTTACATACTACAAAAACATTAAAACTGGAATCTTTTATCCCAACTTCTAATGATAAGAATCATAAAAACATAACACTCTGCTCTGTACCTGCACACCCATTTACTGATTAATCAAGGACCATCATGTATCTACTGCATTCTGGTGCCCCTTGATACGTTTAAACACAACAGCTGTTTGTTTGCTAGGCTAGGCTCTCTCTAAGCAGCAGCTCTCCCTACTCCTGCCTTGTAAACACACATACTGCCTGCAATATACACTATGTTGCCGAAATATTCACTCACCCATCCAAATCCAATTGAATTCAGGTGTCCAAATCACTTCCACGGCAACAGGTGTAAAAGGACGAGGACCTAGGCATGCAGACAGCTTCTACAAACATTAGGTAAAGAGTGGGTCGCTCTTAGGAGCTTAGTGAATTCCAGCATGGTACCATGATAGGATGCCAATTGTGCAACAAGATCAGTCATGAAACTGCCTCACTACTAAATATTCCACAGTCAACTGTCAGTGGTATTATAAAGTGGAGGAGATTGGGAATTACAGCAACTCAGCCACAAAGTGGTAGACATGTAAAACTTCAGAGCGGGTGGTCCATCGCTACAGGCCTACGCTGAAGGCAGACGAGCGAATACTTTGGACAATATAGTGTGTGTATATATTCTGAAGCTAATAAGGATTATTACAGAACAGACAGGCCTGCTGCGTTATGTGTTCTTCAAAAGATCTAAACGCTACTGCACATTACACGTAAGATGTTGTGATAATGAAAAAAATAAAAATTAATTATTGATTGCTTGATTTGAAGAATCTCAGTCAACTGAAAGGTCTCTGATCGATGATACGACTCGTTGACTTTCAGAGGTCAGCCTTAACATATCTTTTCTATAACCTCAGAAAGCGCTCACTGTCAGTACAGATTTTGTGACCGTAAGAGTAGAAGGGTCAGGAGGAAAGAAACAATGAAAGATGACAGAGCAAAACAAAGCGCTGTGCAGCTCCCACACCACACCTGCCTTTATCTGTTATATGTCCCTCTGAAGAACTCCCTGAGGATGAGCCACTGATTAAAAGCTGCTGGCTTCAAATAAAAACCCCAGTGCATTCTGCTGTATTCCTAAGGTCTATTCTGACTAACTTAACAGCTGCACTAGTTCTCGTACGAATCGACAGCAGCAGCTTCGTAAATATTTGTTAGTAACTAGAGGTCCTGGCTGAAATATCCAGGAATGCTTTATGAACTTCTCTCATGTTTCACTGCAAATCATTATGAAGCTCTTGCAGTACACTTGGCTCCTTTCCCAGCCATTCCTACTTTCCCAGTCTTTGATAAGAGCTGTGCAAGTGATTATTGCACATTAGTAATGAGACACTGGACACAGTGCCATGCTATCGCAAGAGCAATGCAATTCTCTTAATGTGAGCACATTCCTCTTCATTTAGGCTTCAACAGCTTGAAGCGTTTTGTTTGTCAATTCAATCTCAGCTGCATTTGCCCATGACAACATTGTCCACTCAACACATCGATTAGTTACAGAGTCTTTTCAAAAGAATCCATGATCTTTCTTCTGAGAACCAGCCACATTAAGGCTCGCTCATTTTGTGGAAGCTGCTGTAATATTTGCATACAGATCCTTTCTGGACTAACTCAAAATACAACATAAGTACGAATGTTAGGTCATCTATCAGTCAACTGAATACCCTGTCATGGTGTCAAACATGAAATATGTGTCACCATCTGGTGTGTGTGCATGCTTGCTTGGCTGCACTTCAACACCTCGCTGTTTTGAGCTAATAAACTGCACTTAGGATTCCTTATCAAGTAGCAGTCAGCAGGCTTTCCGAGGTTTTCATACACTTTCCTCGGCCATGGAAAAGAGGATGAATGCACATTCTGTTTGTGTATTATTAGGCCAGGAGCAAGAACGACAAAGATAAAGGCTTTCTGTAAACCAAGAGGGACAAAGAAAGTGCTAAACCCTCAAAACACAGCAATGAGTCATGGATGGTGTTGTTGCTACAGTAATGCTAGACAATGCTGAATTATTAAGATATGTCAAGCGTGGTGGTGTGTCATTAAAGCTTTTAAGCATTTTACCTAGAGTCATTTACCAGGATTCCCTTAAGACAACAGGATGTTGTTGTTGTAGTCGGCTTTCAAGTGATTTAGCAATAAGAGAACCACGACATTCTGTTGCATCTGAATGGTTTGGAAAGCTGTAGACTTCTATACAGTTTCAATAAATTGGTTAAGAGTCAAGCCAGAAAGCTTTCTTTTAAGTTAGCAGTGGTAGCACTTACAATTAAGGCTGTGGCTACTAATCATTTAGTAATCCAGTGATTATTTTATCGTTTAAAAACATTTTTCTTTTCAATGGACAAACAATAAGCCTTGTACAACAAACTACACTCCAAATCATTTTAATGCCTCAATTAACATACATGTGGCACATACTAGTGATGTATATCATTACATCACTACTGTAGAACTGTTTAAAAGAGCCACAGCAGGTATTTATCCAGCATCTGTTCCCTAATATCTATATAAAGGTATGTGAGTGGTTGGGGGTGAAAAAGGCCCACCCATGTCATTTTACACCACCACTTTCATTCCATAACACCCCAGTTACATCCCTATGATTTGGCTTTGAATGAAATGTTTTTGGGGTTTTTTTCATGAAAAAAAACCTAAAAACTTTGTTCATGAAAACTTTAAGGAGCTTTGCTCTGATTTGCTGGTTTAAAGCAAGTTATATTCTGGCACCTGTACAACCTGTAGCACTTAGGGTGGAGCAGAACATTTGACTTAGAAGCTGGCAGATAGTAAGTGAAGTTCAGTCTCGTTTAAAGACGATCAACAATATTAACCAGACCTTTGGGAGGGTATAAAAAGAGCCTATAATGTTAGATTTCTCCATATAGCCCATCATAGTCATTGCTGATGTTGATGTTTTGCTGGGCTAGGACATAAGCTGGTGTATAAGAGACAAAAAAACAATTAAGACTCCTATGCAGTGTTTGAGATTAACATGCCAATGTATACAGTTTTCCTTTCTATGGCACCTTTAAGGCAGAAACGTTGACTATAGTTAGTTTATCCAACTACCACTGCTGTGATTGTGTAAACTGACAGTAGTGTTCTTATAAGAGTTGGCAGCAATGCTGTTGGTAAACATTAGCCAGTATATTAAAATTTTTGTGGACCCTCCAGAAAAATTTACTTTAAAGTTTAATTCTGAATATAACTGGAAGAGTCTGTGAGCTGCCTGTACAGGTTTATGTCACTCTAAACCAATTTGTTAAACAAATCCAAGTTCTACAGGGCATGTTTCTTATGGTTTTTGGCCTTTACCGTAATACGCACAGTAATTTGAGAAAGTAAACATACAACTCCCACTTGTGGAGAATATTTAGTAATATTTAGAATAACTGACTGGTATTAAAATTACTGGGAAATGAACATTTCATTTATTGTGTTTTTCCTTTTTTGTTAGTATTTTCTATTTGCGTTATCAAGTTTAAACATGTGGGAATTAGTCTTTATAAATGAGCAGTGAAAGCCTCATAATCAGTATAGCTTTTAGACCTTAATCATCTTTCACATTAATTAACAAATAAATTGTGAGATAAAAGGAAACCAAAGAGCTGTGTTCAGAAAAGTACAATACAAAGTGGTAATCCACCTTTAACGGAGGTCAACATAAGCTGTGCCAAGACAGTGCAAAGAGCACACACACTAAACAACTTGGTCTTCCTCACTCGGTAACTAAAAGCCCTGGTACACAAATGCTACTGTTAAACTAAGTTACATGTATTAGCTTCACAGACCCAAAAAATTCAAGACATTAAGCTTGAGAGCAAGGATGGTCTGACTTAGGGCTGGGCGATATGGGAAAAAAATCTTATCACGATAATTTTTTTCATATCAGTCGATATCTATCACGATATAAATCAAATCACTATTTCCTTTTTACTGTAAGTGAGATATGAAGACATCAAAATTATTTTTTTTCTTAAATAGTTTTTTATTTTCAGACAAATGTACTATAGAATATTACACAACTGTATTAACTGTATTAACCACACACACACACACACACACACCTATTAGCATAACGTGCGTCGATGCGTTGCAACGGTGGCCGCGCCTGCAGAAAGCATGGATTTATCGGGAGCGCAAACTGCAGCTACAAAGAATCGCTCGTGTGAAGCTAAAGTTGTGAGAGTGTTTCACACAGAAACACAACAGTGTGGTGCTCTGTCAGCTCTGCACAACACAACAGCACAACTGCTACACACCAGCACTTGAAGCGCAAACACCCCGTAGTGCTTTATCAACACAGCAGCAAGACAGCACCTGTTTACTAGTTGTTCTTATTTTAGCAGATTATTTTAAGATTGATGACACGTGTAACATGTTTCTTTCAGTAGTAGTTTACGTTTGTCGTCTTTTTCTCTTATTTCGTTCTGGCTGCTCGACTATGACGCCTGCAGTAACCACATTACTAGCATGTGGGTTAAGCTGCCGCTACGCCTACACTCTGCGCTGTGTGCTTCAACCAAACACGAAGTGGCTGGAACTCCAGTTCAGCCACCTGATTGGTTTGGGGGCGGCGCTATTCTTATTCTCATTGGCTGTTCGTGTTGTCTCTCAAAACACGGACGGAACTTAATTCTATCGACTACGTCTAATGGTTCTATCGGGGAAACGTTATTTCGCAATACTTATCGTTATCGTTTTATCGCTCAGCCCTAGTCTGACTTTTTGAAATGGTTCAAAGAGAGCTTCGCATAAATGCACAGAGAACGCGAGAAGAAATTAAGCAAGTACTAACCTAAGTGCTGTCAATCAGCTGTGGATTCACCGAGTGGAAAGACTCTAATGAGGCAAAGATGCCATTTCTCCAAGATGACAAAAATATACGCTAAGCTTGATAAATCTGGCCTCCTTAAACCAAGGTGTCTCACTCATTTCATTACAGTGTGCTAAAAAGGGGATGTGAAGTGCACTCGCAGTTAATGAATTCTCCTCCTCCACAAAAGGAGTATATAAACAAGACAGACTGAAAAAAACTGCAGATACAGCACATGCTACACACAACTGTTCATCACCCCCTTACTCCTTTACCAGCGTATAGCAGAAACCTCATATCCTAAAGCAAAAACTTTTCAAATGTGCTGTTCTGCCCAAAACCCCTGCATTTCCACATTCTGTCTTAGCTCCAGCAAGCTCATTCATTTCCATTAGGTAGACCATACAGGAACTACATGAAGAAAAGCTCCAGTTCTGATCAAAGGCTTTTCTTTTGTCTTCATAGGCAACTACGAATATGAATCCAATTTAATGCAAAAGTTTGAAAAGTTTTTTGATTTTGAAATAAAAATAAGGTAATGCATTCTTTAGCAGAGGTTACTTAGATAATATTTTAATGTTATCACGTTAAGCAACAATCTAAAACTTGTTATTACATTGCTAAAATCAAAGCAACAGAAGCACATTTTTTTTAAACTTTACGTTATTTACGCTTCATAACGTATAATCGAAGACTGGCCATAATTATGCAAGGTTTTTCTCCTTTTTAGCAACAGTGCCAGAAGCAAAGAAATAATTCAGGCTTATTAGCAAAAAAAAGAAAAAGTATACTCATTTAAAAACAGATCCCGATGCCTAAAGCTCCATTCTTTAATAACAGGAATGCTTTTATTTGACACTTTTCATCTATTCATGCATTCATTCATTCATTCATTCAATCATTCAACAGCATTATCATTACTGTCTAGTTCATTACTTATAGAGTGACTGAACTGAGGTTGAACTCGTAAGAACTGTTATATGAACCCTCAACGATTAAATTCACTCAAGATATGAGGCCGTATAGCATATCTACAAAATTAACAATCAAAAGTAACAAACAATCAATGCTGCATGAAGTGCTTAAATTTAGTAAACTATGAGGTTCATAAACAGTAACTAGTGACAGACTTCAACAGACTGAAGGCACTGTAGAGAGGTCGGACAGCTGGGGGGAGTCGGGGTGGGGGGACACATGCACACGTTTATGAGTAAGGATGGCTCTCATCACTGACAAATTATAGCAATGTTCCCAATTTTAGAAAGAAGTCAACGAATAATCATCAAATATCACAAAAACTAACAATTATTTTTTTTTTATTCATCTACTAAAAAAAAACTAAAACACAAACATAATTAAATAATTAGTTATCAGGTACAAAGTTGATCAAAACCACATCCTGAGAGAGAGAAAATACAAGCATTAAAAGAAAACTAATTCTGCTAGCACAGATGCTAAAAAAAAGAAAAGAAAAAAAAAAGCTCTAAGCTACATGGCTAGCAAACATCATCCCAGGTTACAGCACCGAAAACCATGTTAGAAGTCCCATAATTTACTGCTTTCTGTTATTTATATTTATTTGCCTCAATACCAACAAACCCAATTCATATTTTGTTCCTTGTGGGATAATATCCCCATGAAATCTAACTGTGGAAACAGATTGTACTTGAAACTTGAATAAATGTTATCATGTCAAATAACTTTGATAAGGCGATTATGTAATAGCTGTGTAAATAACAAGTCTAACAACATCTTTGAGAAACATTTACCTGCTAAAGCATGAGCATTTAATATAGAGACGTCTGGCCAGTTGCTTCGCTCAAAATTAATTAATAACAATGACATAGAAAACAAACAGAAAAAGACACACTGCTTGTTATGTGACTAACCAATTACAAGAGAACATGAAATAAACTATAATGGAAAGATGACTTGGCTATTGATCAGGATCTAAAACAGTCTGAACAGTAATTGGTAGACTGGTAATTGGTCAATGTTTCTTTAATTTGGACGATGGTTAGAGCTGATCAATGACTCCAAATATGGAAGGCAAACTTTACTCTTTGTGCTGAAAGGAAACGTTTCATGCACCTGCCAGTTTTTACAATAACTGTGTTTCCAAAGCTAGGCTGTGGTCCAGGTGGGCTGCATTTCTATATTGTTACATCATCCAAGGCTGTTCAAATCTGAAAGATTGTTCAAACACAGCCGAGTAGTGCAGTCTACATTCTGAACATTTTGGAGGACGCTCTTGGAGTACCCTTCGCGGAGCTTCGTCACCCATGATCCTTTATGCACGTCTGATAGAAGCTTCAAGAATATGTGGATGAAACTAACTGCTACACATTGCTTAAATTGGGCATGTCTTTAGTTATGTATTTGTTTAAGATAACATTGAAACCTTTCTCGGCTGCAGCCATTTCATGAGGGGAGCAAGTTAACACCATTTTAAAAGAGAGCTATTATGCCTTTCTGTGCATGTAAACGGTCTTGCAAAGCTATGAAGCTCAAAGTACACGGCAAGGGAGAAACTCTCTCCCACTTGTTTTAGCTGCCTGAAACACCTTTTTGGAGTTCCAGCCCTTTTCTCTGTTACAGGGTGATGTCATCTCATAACACAGTTCTTATTAGCTGCATGTACAGATGGAATTTGTAGCAGGATGCTGCTACCGCTTTTATCTGCTCTGGCAGTTGGCCATTCAAAACAGAGAGGGTGAGCTGACCAACTACACCAATCAGGAGGCTTTAAGACACAGGAGCTCTAACAAAGCATTTCAGACAGATGGTGAATATACACATACAGCGTAAGAAAGACTTGGCGTGGAAGTGACTTCCAGTCCATTAAAGGTGTACTCTGCTTCCTGTGCAAAGCAGGAAGTCTTCCTGTTTCTCGGCCTCCCGTGACATTCTCTACCACCCTCAGTCCTGGGTCACAGATAAAAGGGGCACCCAGCCAATGAGCGCCACGCTAATGCAATGCCTGACCACTCATGGCTATACTATGATTCTTTGAACATCTACAAAAATTTAAATGTTCAAAAGAGTCGCAAGACTATATGATATCTTACAGGGATCATGCTGGCTCTTAATAAACCTTCAGGTGGCTATCCCGTCAGAGTTGACCTTTACTTTGCACACAAACCTTACGTAATTCTCTTTTAATGCTATCAGAGAGGCATTTAAACTCTACACAGAAATCGTGTAGATTTATAGAATGCAATGTTTAAACTGAGTACATATATATTTTTGATTACACATTATCGATTACCAACACATAGTAAACACGAGTAGAGGTATTTAGAAAAATTGCATGTAAAGAGCATGTAAGTCTATTGAAATAGAACTATTATGAACAAAAAATATTTCACAGGGAGCATAACAACATGGTTCCTTAAAACACAGTTAAAAAGATATGCTATTTCAGAATACAGCACTCCAAGTACTGTGTGTAACAAAGCTAACCAAACCAGCAAACCACAACACTGCCAGCAAACTACTGAAGTGGAGAGACAAAAGGATTCCACAAACAGACTTCATGACACTCAAACTGGCTTCTTATTTAAATTTTCCCTTTCATCTTAAAAAGTTAAGCAATTACTATTAAGGGTAAAACAGAAATAAAAAAAAAGGTCTAATTCAGTCTCCTCTAATTTAATGGCAGAGCAATAAGAGCTTTTCTACTTCCCAAAGTACCTTGCACGAGTACAGCAAAAGACTGTTTAGCACTACTTCAAACATCTTCAACCAGAGGAGGAACAGAATGCCTTGCCAGAAAGCTGAATTGCTGCTCAGGGTAGAAAAAAAATGCCTTTGATGCTCAACGGTAATCCCTGAGTCAGCTGCACAGCTAAGTGCACTTTATTCTGTGTTCAACCATTTTTAACTTACTGCTAGAATAGTTTAGTGTGAAAACGAATCTAGCTTGTGGGATAGCTGTTACTGTGGTTTAATCTTTTCACTTCATTTTAGTCTGAAAGTCATTGCTGTCCAAAGAAAAACAAGTATCTCCAAAATGACACTTTACAGGAGAGGCCAAAATAAATTTAAAAAAGAAAATGAAAAGAGATACTTTGCTTTCTTTGGACAGCGACGAAATACAATTTACTAAAAATAATTTAGGGTATATACTTTCAAGTGACGAGACGGTGTCTGTTTCATGCTGCATTTTTTGGATGCAAAACACTAAGATCTGCCTGGGCAGTTAAGTGTTGTGCATCCCGGCCAGATCTGAACCAGCGATCACGCTAAAAGACAAAATGCTGATCAGTCCATCTCTAAACTGGATGCTGCGTAAGCCATGGCCCTCGTCTCAAGCCTTATACCCAACATTTTACAAAGTGGTCATTTGTTTGTAGTCAGGCCCACCCCCACACTAGCTGACAACTGACTGCTTGTAAAAATAATCAAATCTTTTCTGTTCACTGTATATGAGTTTTAAAATACAAGCATACAGTGGCTGAACTGGCCAATTAGCTAGCTTACTTCCTACACCCAACAAAAACACCTCAAACTCAGACAAATTAACAGTATTTACTGCTGCTCTCTACAGCTCCAGCCAGAAGGATTTCCTAAAGCCTCTAATAAGTTTCAGTATACACATTTTATGTTTTCTTTGATTTGGCTCAACAGGATAGATGAAAACAAAATCAATTCACATTCTGTTTGCTGTGACATGAACACATGATTGTGAACAACCATGAGAAATAACTGCAGTCAGCTTAGATTAATCAACCCCATAAAATAATGTAGAGAATACTTTGTTAATTTATAGGATTTTTCAGGATGTTTTTACAAATTATCGTATATAATGTATTTTATATATGAATGAGGAGCAGGAGTCACCAAACAAGTGCTGGTTCTGGAACAATTAATGCTCTTATACGCTGACGTTCTGCCGCCTGTTATCCGTCAGACTATGTAACAAAGAGATGTGTATGAAACCTCTTACACCAGTTACACAATCGTCACTGAAAGACCCTCCATCTTTTGTTTTCATTTATCTGTTTACCTCATAATAACAACATTTTGAGTGGCCTGTGTTATGCGCCAAACTGTCCATCTAAGTGACTAGGCCAATGCGTCACCAGTATCGCAGTGCAATACGAGCCTTCGCTGCAGAGGAAGCAGAGAGCAGCACTGCTCGCTGCGTCTGAGTCTAGGGTGGTGCAAATCAACACCACCTTGGTTATATAGGCGGGTTTTCTGACAAGGCCCATAACAGGCTGGATCTAGAGGATCACAGGGCAATTTGTCCCCATGGCTTTTTGAAGTATCTTCTTTGTGGAAGCCTTCAGGGCAGTGAATTGAGGATTTGCAGCAGCTTAAATAAGACAAGCATCTTCACAACGCACAACGACAACATGCAGATCAAATGGATCCACCTAAAAACTGTCGAAACTTTTAGAGCAGGGGTCTTAAATTAGAAAATGCTAAGGGTCATTTCAGAAAGTCATACTTACAGTGACAACAAAGAATATCTGAATGTTGTAACAAAAGCAAACATCATTAAACAGACAGCCACCAGCACCAAAGCACTCTTCTAATAACAAAAGAGCATGACAGGTGTGATAGGTTGCCAACTAATCAAAGAACGAAGTCATGGAAATGTCAACATGTCTCTCTTTCACACCTTTTTTATACATGTGGTGACAGCAGTCAACTGAAAGGTAGGAGTTGACTATAAAAACAAAAAGCTATGCAGGTACCACATGATCGGTGACAAAGTCACATAGGTGGAAAAAGCTTACAGCTAATACATTCCCAAAGCTACGTGTTGCTTCTACAGTGCTATTACAGAACTGCTGAGTTGAATTACATGTCTTTTGATTAGATGTCCTTTTGACTGTATTGATTTATAGTCACTTAAACATTAGAGTAAAATTCTTCTGATTTAAATATTATTTCCACAAGCTCCCAATGCAACATACCACTTAAAGTGAATATATTTAGTAAATTATGTATACATTTTGCTGATAACTAACTACTACTATAAGTCTTGTATTTAAAGAGGTATAAAAACATAGTCCTTGCAAATATCTAAGCTTGGAATAATTATTTATTTGAAAAGCTTTACTGTGGGACTGCAGGATGCTCCATATAAAGTATATAAACTACATGATATGTAATTTTGATTAGCTTCATTTATCATATAGGAACACTTTGAAGAACAGGGTGAAATGTGGGAAACTAAGTATACACAGAAACAGTCTGTAATTGCAGAACAGCAAAGTTCAGAGCCCCATAGAATCACCACAGAGCAGGAGGTGGATCATTTACAGCACTTCAGTGATACTGAAATTGTGGTGGTGTTTTAGTGTATGTTGTGCTTGTATAATTGGATCAGACACAGCAGTGCTGCTGGAGTCCACTCACTGTCCACTATGTTAGAGACTTCTATCTGCTTATCAGAGATAGCTCATTTGTTGTTGCACAATTTGTGGTGGTCATCCTCTAGTCCTTTATCAGTGGCGGCAGGATGCTGCCCATCCAAGCTACTGGCTGGATGTTACTGGTTGTGGTCTGTTCTCTGTCCAGCAGTGACACTAAGGTATTTAAAAACTCCAGCAGGTGTCTGATCCACTCACACCAGCACAACACACACTAACATACCACAATGATCCACCACCCCAATAACACTGTTTGAAGAACAATGGAAAATGGGATTAACAAAGCATACAAAGAAATAGATGAACTACAGTCTGTAATTCTAAAACTAAAAAGTGGAACTATATGGTAAGTGGAGCTGATAAAAAGAAAATTAGTGTAGATACACGTTATGGCCGATCAGTGTATACTCAGGAAACTAAGGTCTATACTTCTCATCCTTGCTGTTTCCCTCTGCAGACAGTACCAAAACATTTTCACTCCACTTTGACCTTTGAAGTAATACATGCTCAAATGTCATATGAACATGGAAAAGGTATCTGACCAGCAGTGGCAAAAATAGTCAGAGCATCGCTTAAGTAGGTGTGATATCCATTTCCAACTGTATCCAAACAGAGGTGCATGTGTAAAGGTCTGTAAAGGTGGTGAAACCATGTTGAATTTGTTGAATTTGACTGGCCACTACTTCAACAAAGGCATTTCCACCCAATAAAAAAAAAAAAAACACCACATCAGCCTTGCTTACTTGGTGGTCCTGAATTTTACGCCCCACCACCCGGAAGGCGTTGTTGCCGGTGTGGTGATAGATGTGGACTCTGCTAAAACCTGTGGAACCACCAGCTGGGACCCATTTCTTGTTGGCGTCATCGTACACCATGACGGCAGCCCGCGCCTGACAGATGCTCTGCTCACTGGAAACAAAAAGAAAGAAAGGCAGAGGAAAATCAGTGAGTGGAAAGCATTTCTTTTAGATGTTTTTACCGGTGAATACACACAAACCATACTGCCATTTCATCAAGAAGAACACTGGCTTCCAATAACAACACTGAAACCTTAAGCATTGGCTAATACCCAGTTCTTCTTTATTAGTGCCCAAAGAATCACTCATGAGGTATATGTACTACAACCCACCAACTGATTAAACAAGTAGAAAGTACTGTTGACAGTACTGTCAATTTTTCTTTCATTATTTATGACACAAACACATGTAAAAGAACAGCAAAACAGATCTAGAAAGGTTCAGTCACAGTCATGTTTCACCTTGACCAGCTCTGATAAACGTTCTGCAACTTAATTACTGTTTGGCTTTGCTGCTATCCAGATTAACACAAAGCATATCTTACACTCCCAGCATTTATTATTAATAATATTTAGGATATTTTCACTACTGTGTGTGTGCGTGTGTGTGTGTGTGTGTGTGTGTGTGTGTGTGTATATATATATGTATATATGAGTGTTTCACTGCATGGATGGGTTAAATGCGGACAGATTGAATTTCCTTCTGGGATTAATAAAGATTGTATTCTATATTTTGTATGTCCAAAGCCCACACCTAACACCACACACACAAAATAACACATTCTTAGATATTATGTTTTCTGTATCTGCATGTGTAACAAGCAGCAGCTGACCAAGTGATTTGGATTGTGGATGTAGGAAGTGAAGCAGCAGTCAAAATCAGATAATGCCTGATGGCATAATCAGATTAATCAGCATAAATATGTTTTGTTGGGATGGAGGCAGGCGTATGACATTTACTGTGACTCTTATTAAAAAAAAAAAAAAAAGTGCTGAACGGATTACTGAACTTCTGTATGCTTTCAAAAAGTGTGCAGTTTTTAAAGTAATGAGTACTGAGAGTTATTTTTATTGCAGGTAATGATTAAAGTAATACAAATATTGTAAAAAAAAGTTATCAGTAATTTGTATTTTTTTTAATAATTACCACAACATTGGAACACAAAGCAAGTGTTTTAATTCGTTTTGTTTTCCAGTAAAAAATCAATCAGACGCTGTGGTAAGATCTTGGGATCAGCCGTCTGGCAGATAAGGGCTAATCTAATAGGATTGTCCACTGAGACCAATCTCTGTACTTTAATTAAGGAGCAGACACACAGAGGGAGGCAGCAGGACCTTCTCTACTTAACAGCCATATCAATGAGAAACTGACGTCACAGCTGGTCACACAGAGGCAGGACTTCTAGCAGTGCCTAAAGACAAGAACGTGCCTCACTAAAAAAAAGCACATTATATATGATTGTATATGTTCTTAAGTTGTGATATCACTTTGTTTATCGATTACAGGTGAAACATTGCGTACTGGCCAATAACTGTCTGCTATTCCTTCTTTCAAAGCTACTAGGTTTTAAAATGAGCTGTTTTAAATTGAATAAGTGTGTTTTGTTTTTAGCGCTACAACACAAAGAAACTCTATTAACACAAACCACAGCAGTCACAAAGTATATCTTGTCTGTGAAAGTGAAACTAACCCAAATACATAACTAACAACATGATTTAACAGTTAATAAAGGATACTCACACTTCATATACATGCACACAACAGATGATACACTAATGAATTAAGATTTTATTTGGTATAGTGTAGCGGGTAACGCCTCTTCCCTCTATTCTTAAGACTGAGGTTAGATGCCCCACCTGGACAAGGACCCTACACTACACTAACAGAGTTCTTGTGCAAGACGGCCAACAAAGATTGCCTGCCTCCAAACGATCAACGATCACCCTGAATAGGACTGTCTTAACATTAAGAAAAAATAATGACTACTCACACTGAGCTTCTTTCCTCTTAAACGTGCAACATGCTAAAGAGATCGGAGAAAAAACAGTCTACACTGGAACTTCTCTCCTATCACTTTACACAATTTCTAATAACACAGTGCTCTCAGACTTGATTACAGCATCTCTTTTACATGCGACAAACAAAAGTAAATTCATAAATATCGATGCAGTGATCTGTTTCACTAAAAACTTAACCACAACATACTGCCGTAGTGATGATGTTTTGGACAAAGATTTTCCATCTCTACTTACAACTTAAATTATTGCAATGCGGTACCAACATAAAGGCTAGCTTAGCTAGAAACGGCCATCTGCATTAAACTGCAAAGAAGACCCATCCTGACTCAGTAGAGTGCAGAACAGTTCAATACTGGAAGCAGGATGCTCATAAAATGTGTCTTAATAGGCCAATAAAATGGAAGTATAAGAGAAAAAAAAAGATAAAAGGTTTGAGGTACTAAGCAAACATTGTTAAAGTTTCAAAGACATATCGTTCTTGTCAGAGTCTTCCAGTAAGCTTCCAGTTTTACCAATAAATGGTCTTAAATGGTGGAATTCATGCATCAACTGCTAATTCAATGACCCCGAAGACTGGCAAGCAAAGTGGTAGTCATGTAGCAGCACTGACAACAATCTCACCTAGCTATAATAAAGAAGTGAAAAGTTACAGATTAGGATTGAAAATTCAGACACAAATAAACAAATTTATTTTTGTTTTATATATATATATATATATATATATATATATATACACACACACACACACACACACACACACACACACACACACACACACACACACACACACACACACACACACACACACACACACACACATTTTATTTTATTTTTTTTGGAAAAGCCTATATTTTAGCATATAATAGCACAATATCACAACCTGAGACAGCCCAGCCAAGATGTTAAAACGGTACACCAATAAACTGGGCATAAAATACTGTGGCTCCCTAGATGGGCAGAATTTTGTTAAAAGGAAACAAAAAAAATTTAATTCTTAAAAATAAAATAAAATTTTTAATACCTGGGTTGATGAAACATCAAGCTATGACATCTCAACTTAGGAATCTAAAGTATTGTATACAGAAAACTGGATGACTGACAGCTCTTTCCAGACACCAGCAAAACATTCTGTATATAAACACAATGTCAATGACACAACGTCAACCTATTCACAAAGAGCAAAGGACTTCTTCTAATTCGCCCATAAATAACAGGCTGCTTCTTCAAGTCTTCATGCAAAGAGACAAAACACACTCATACCTAACCTGTTCTCATTCATCTCGACATTTTTTCTTAATCAAAACCCACACCCACAAGGTACAAACAATGCCTTCTAACATTGCAGGAAAACTTACTCTTCTGTAAACTTTCATCAGCAAAACAATCTTACCAGCAAAACATACATAATAATTTCCATGGCATTTTATACTGTGTTACTGCTAAATATCACCCACATTTACAAAGCTATAGGCTTAGGCCTGCTGCCAGCACATCTGCAGCCTCTGCATCCTTTCTCTTTGGCAGTTTCCTGATTGCTGGAATGACGAAGTGCTACTCTACTAGAGGTAAGATAAAATATATGACTGTACCAAAGATAAATATGCTGTATAAATCAGAAGAGTATGCTGATTGTAATGCTGAATATGCATGATTTTCAAGTGCTCAGGCATTCAATCATCATGAGATTGCTGCTACTTTGGGCATTTGCTCTCCTGCACAGAGAGGGATAATAAATGAGCAATGTAACTGATTAAATATGTTTCAAGAGGTGGATTTAGAAAGTTATTAACTTGGCTTACCAAAGGAAATCGAAAGCTCACAGGGTTTCAGCAAGACGCCAAAAATCACAAAATGTGTGCAACTGGTACCGCCAAACAAAACAGCTGATTTACCTTTTCTTCAGTAAACCAGATAAATCCTCTTTAGCCTTAATACTCTACTTACAAATCAAGGCCTAAATACAAGTAATGGCAGCATCTCTCAGACTCTTTCTGAAGAAAGTCGAGATAATCGCAGACCAAATCAGCTGATAAGGTTACCATGGCATTACGCAGACAGTGACATCAGCAGCAAATTTTACACTCATGAATACCAAATTACTTTCTGGCTGGTGATGTCTGTGAAGAGCCATGCCTTATTAAGACAAGGCAAAAGCAGTCAGTCCAAATAGAGCATGGCCAAAAAGAAGCCCTCAGTCAGACCCGGAATATACAAAAGTCCTCATCCTCATATTGCATACGTTATACCCTTTTATAAGTGGGCAATACAGCCAAACTATCATCATGATAACAGTAGACAGTTTAGCAGTGCACAATACTGATGGCACTTAGAGGTGGCCAATAAAATATTTTCTTAGTATCATGTTAAAAGAATAGGTACTGCTGAACATTTCCCAGATTTAGTTTGTACTTAGTTTGAACAATGAACAACTACATGTTTCTGTAAACAAGCTCCTGTTTTGTCATTTCGTGCCGTGTGGTATGGGCTAAAAATCGTTTGTGATGCCAGTTTTTAAGCTGTAGCACTAGTGAAAAATGGTGTGTATCATGTATTGTAAAAACGTCATATCGCCAACCCCTGACAGTAATACTTCAGTTTTGTTAAATTTGATTGAGGTGGGACAAATACAGACGCAGACCCAAATTAAGCCCAAGCCTACACAAACATTTGCAATGGTGATTTACCATTGACTTGGCAATTATGTCTGAGACTAGACTATATCAGTGTCCAGAAACCTGTCTTATCAAAGCTAAGAATTTAGTTTCCAGTTTTGTGTCTCGTGCTGCACTTAATCCAGGAAAAGAGGATTAATGACACTCATTTTAATAAAACATGCAGTTATTCAACGTTCAAATACTGAACTACCCTTAAGTTGTGACAAACTATACGCATCGTGATGCAGTTTATCATAATAAAATAACTGTTGCACGCTGTTAGTCCCTCAAATACTAATAGTAATGGAATTAGGGGGTTGCTTAAAGAGTTTCTGTAATCCACGTCTGCGCAGTGCATCTCATTGAAAATATGCCTAAAACAGCTGTGCCAATTCTAAAATTTAAACTCACTAAAATCCTTAAAGATACACTAATGCTCAGACTTCCTGAAAAGCTGGTCTGCACTCTGACCAAAATCATGTATTACTTCCAAGCTCTGATATTTGCTATACACAACAGAAATATAACCAGCCTTTACTGTAACTGGTTTTATAGCAGAGTGGCTAAGTCACTCACTCTGTGCACAGGAGACACGTTAAGAAAACAACAGCATTAAACATATGGCATTAGAGCCAAACTAAGTACTGACAAAAAGCAAATCGAGAGTGCTCAATGTAACTAAGCAAGCATAGCATATGAGCTGGTGAAGCTGGTTTTAAATGTTTCATATATGGGTAAAATGAATAATATTGATGGCCAACTACAAAAGCCAAGGATAATGCCCTTCTTCTTAGAGCTCCACTTAAGAGGCTAAAACCACAAGGCTCAGAGGAATTATAATGAAGAAAGTTTTTAGTAATGACAAGGTACTGACAATTCACTGCTTTGCAAGGAAAGGACATTCACCACCCCAATTATACAAAACACATTCCGAGCAGTGCAAAGTCAAACCAAGCCTTCTAACAGCATTTGGCATCAGTCTGCCTGTAACACACTATAAGGAAAGCGTAGAAAGCAATGTATTATTATGTAACCCAAGGCAAAATAAGAAAAAGAAAAACTTGTTTATTTTGTTTTTTTTGTATATCTACGTATATATTATATACATGCACATATGCAAGTAGCAAACCGGCTATTAAATTAAACTTCAACTAGACAAATACTGCAGACAAGCAGATATGAGCTACAACAAACAATTCATTCATGTAAAAATATAGCAGAAGTGTGTGAGCAGCAGCAGCAGCATTGCCCTTTAGATCAAGCATCTACGCCCTACTTAGAGATGCGTGGATATCCTTGCAACAAGAACAACCGCACACTTATTTATCCTTATACACTAGCAAAGCAGTACAAACACCCTTTACAACACCCTTTTAATAGCCTTGATATCAGAAGAAACGCTGCATAAGCAGATCCACAAAACATGCAGTTTCCTTTTGTATTTTGTATTCTCTCTCTCTCTCTCTCTCTCTCTCTCTCTCTCTCTCTCTCTCTCTCTCTCTCTCTCTAAGGGCTGCCAGCAAACAGCGTTACTACAATACAATAATAAATAAGATAGGCTAAAGTTTCACTAATTTAATCAATTCTCCCCCTTTACTTTTCCTTTATGGCTGTGCGACCACTAGACAGAAGCTTGGGATTCAAGCTCAAGTTCCACACAGCTAAACCTTCTTATACTTTACAAACAAAAGCTAACATAGCTATGGAGAATACATTTGGAAGAATAAGGCAAAGAGTTCAAGCTAAAACTATTTTGAATCTTTACACACTGGGTTTTATTACCACAACCTACTTTCTAAACTCTGGTGGAAACATATGACCATGTGAAAAACAAGGACCCGAAATGGCATCCAACTCAGCATTCTTGCAAAACCCATGTTTTCAAGGTCCCTGATGAACATGCTCATTTAAGTTGGTGAGTCAGTGCTGTGGAGGAGATGGTATTTCCAAGGAAGACAGTGTGGTATTTCGTGAAGAGCCTGGGTCTGAAAGAGGAAGCCATAAGGACCACATTAATCTTGCCCTCTGCGTGTTTCAGGACCAGCAGGGACTTTGCCAAAACCACCCACATGTTTTTCATCAACATACACAAACTTTTATCAACATATACATATATCAACAACATTTTTGCCTACAAAAATTCTAGGCAAATGTAATATGAATGAACTGTAAACTAGACACCTAGATTAAGAACTAGTTGGGAAGGTGCCACAAGAAAAAAATTTATAATAAAACCTGCTGAGCATAACGAAGCAGAATGGTAAACACAGCCCACTCTTACCTTACAAGACCTTGATGAAAACACAAGCTCTGTATTTGTTTTTGACAGTGAATTGTAGATTTCCATGCTCATTATGCTGGTTGACAATTTCATGCTGAGCACATGTTTGTGGAGAAATTGGAACCAGACGTTCATTAAAACTGGAGAGAATTAAGCTAAAAGACGGGGAGGAGGGGGGCTCTAACTCAAACACACTGTGGGAAGGCTAAACTTAATCACTCATCACAGAAGTTCTGCAGGACATATCTTGGCCCAGAAATGACATGGTAGAGAAAAATACTTGGACAAAAGCTTCACCTTGCTTTAAGGCAGAGGCTTAACAAGTAACGGACTTGAGCGGAAGGTCTAGGCATGCATTTCCCTCCATCTGAAAACTTCTGCAAATTCTTGCAGCGAAGATTCGGACCTTCTGAATGAACACTCATAGGGCCTTTTTACCTACTCTACTAGCCACGGGAGCGTGAGAAAGCAGACGAGAGCTATTTTAAAACCTCACTCCTGTAACACATAGATGGCTCTAGCAGAAGGATGACTGCTTGCAGGGAGGGTCTGGGCTACGGTGTAGGTGTTGCACGGAGCTTGAAATAGGCTCAGACTCCCACTGCGAGATACATGCCGATCCACTAGCCACTGCTCCCAACATGCATTCTTATACAGCATATGCTTAAAAAATGTGTTTACAAATTATACATACATACACACAAACACATATATATCTACACACATATATACACACAATGTGTTTGTATATACACATATATGCTTGCACAAAGATGTCCATGCAATGCAGCAATCAAGAAATCCCAGACTGCCTAATCTGAGAATTCATTACTGCCATTTAACAGGCATTTGAAATGTGCAGGCACTCTTGGGAGGGAAGGGGAGAAGGCTGGAATGTGTGAATATTGCATTAGATTAGCTATAAGGCTTTGATAAGACTGCAGAGACATTATGCGCTGCTCATCCAGAGGGTGAGAGAGGTGGTATCCGATTCAGCAGCGCTCAGAAAACACATTAAACGTAACACAAATGTGCTACAACACAGTATTGCAAGGAGCCTTACAGGATAATTAAGCTAGTAACAGTTTGACAATGCCAAGCATTCGTATGCGACGTGAAGGCCATGAGATGCATCCTCATAAGTCACAAGCCTTCACTGGTGAGTCCTCGCTCTCCTCTGGTCTTTTTATAGGCTGAGGAATTACAGCCATCACCTTAGCAACACTGTGTATGTGGGCGGGTTTTGTGTGTGGCTCCTCCGTAATACTGGGAGAAAGATTTTGTGTGAGGACAAAAGAAAAAGCCAAATCACCCTTCTCCTTGTCTTCCGTCCACCTCCCACACCACCAATACACACTGAGAATGCAGGCGTGCACCCAGCACATGTGCTACTTGAGACAAACAGTCTTAGCTGGAGTAGTAAAACTGGAAGAATGTCCGGATCCAAACTACAGAGTTGTCAAAACTAAAGAAAATCTAATGATATAGGATATAGAAAGGTACAAATAAATAAATGAATACATACATACATACATCAAAACACCTGACTGAAGTGATTCTAAGCGATTTTTCAACTGAACTGAAAAATATGCCTTCTATTAAGGAAGTAGACGTAGGAACTACTTTGTCCTCCAGACATTCTTCTAATTAAGAAAACAAATGAAAGTATACAAAAGCATTCAGGAAAACAACTTTTGTCGCTAGCCACTAGGCCAGCATCGGTACCCAGGTGCTGTACAATGACTGTTGTTTGGTTTTGTTTTACTGCTTCTATAAATTAACCTAGCAACAGACATCTACCGGCGCAGCACCCTCTCAACATTACGCTTGTTTTCTTAATACAGGTTAACTACTTTTAAAGGCCTGATACGCCACTAGACATGGATCATTACGAAACAAGACTGAGCTGCTGTGGCTCATTGCAAATGCACTGCAGGTTACTTGCATTCGCCTGTCTTTTGTGCAACTGTTCCACTGGATTTAGTTGTTAGCAGGGTTGCTTGTCGGTACTGTTTTAAATCTTATCACCTGGGCACACCCAGAGATTACCTGTACAAATGACAAGAATGCAGCTGCTGCACCATTTAAGGAAAAACATGACAAGAAACCAGAAGCTGTTAAATAGGAACGCAACTACAACTACGTCCTGACCACAAACCAAAGCTATCATGTATTTATATTATGGGTTTTTTTTTTTATGCACAACAATTTTTGGTATTCTCATGGTTTCTTGGTTAGATTGATACCTTTATATCGAAACCTTAAATGACCGTAATCTTGCATTTTGAGGGCTTGTGATATTGCTTACTATGTTAAAAATCACTTCCTGTCCTGCATCTGTAGTTCGCCCCAGAGGAACGTGACACCATAAACAAATAACCTATTAACGATAAGCAAATTAATGACGTTTATCTAGTTAATGATAATGTGCAGTGATTTTAAAAGAAGACTCAGTTGTATGAAATAATACTTAAAGTTTCAATATCGAGAAAAGAAAAGTTTGTATTGTGCCATCAAGAGATATTCCAATATCAGACACACACACACACACACACACACACACACACACACACACACACACACACACACACACACACACACACACACACACACACACACCTTCCTTGAGGTTTACTGTGGTTTACTTACCAAAAAGTAGGGTTAAAAAAAAAAAAAGTAAAAAAATTTATGAAGTACATATTTTGGTACTCACCGATACAGAGTCTGTAGCACAAATGACCTACTTACATTGGAGCTAGTTGTTTGTGTATATGAGCACAACATATCTTAAAAGTAAGATCATATAAACCTGGATTAAAGGAATGTGTTAGCTAGAAATGTTAGCTAGAAATGTTTGTGGTGATATGTAAGAACAAGGATTTTGAGACAAAGGACACTAAATACAGGTGGGGAGGTATAGTTTTACTAAGGGATGAGAAGATGTGGCTGTGTATTTAGCTTTGAGTTATGATAAGCTATGTTTTTAGCATCTAGCTAAGTGAGGCTCTGTTCTCTGCGGCGTTTCTGCTGTTTTTCACACTCTGGATTTAAAGCTTCAGTTACAGACAGTGACTCCATGGAGTTTATCAACTAATCCAAACACAGTCCAGTGGGCATATAAGAGAAAGGAAACATCAGGTTTTTCTCTATTTTGCTAGCCTAGTCTCCACTCGTACTGGGGAAGCGTGTGTTTATAAACAGGTTAAAATCTCCTGGCTAAAAAGAATCTGCCAAGGTTGAACATTTAAAGTGACCATCAGCTTTGTTTCTGATCTCTACAGAGTCTGTGTGAGCAGACTCTCCTTCACTGCCAACTTGAGTCACTGGATCATCAGTGCGACAGCGTTCACTCGGCTTGTCACATGGATATCGGCATGTTGGTATTGGAGCATTTTCATGAGTACGAGTAAATTATAATTCATTTCCACATGTACACTTTCCTACAAGCAAACAAGCTGTTTAAAACTGATGTATGTAAATGACTGATGTATGGTCACTGTTGTGATTGACTGCACTCTATTGTGCTTCACTCAAAAAAAGAAAAAGGTCCAGCTTGATGCACTCCTTACTTACAATGAACAGAGCTAAGCTACTGCAGGCTGAACATACAAAAGCATGTAAAAGCATTGGTTTTTGTGACAACGGGTAAACAGTAGATTGAAAAGGAAGAGGTTCTGAGGCAAATGGCAACTTTCAACATAATACAGGCCCTTCAAACAAATATACATTTAGATGTTTTGCACACTCCCAGGAACTGTAGAATTGCAGAGTCTAAAACTGTGCTGTGTTTTCTACCCACTTCTGAGAACCCTGTAGTAGGCCAGTTCACGATCACTACATTAGCAGCTGGCTCTCCAGCTGTAATTGCAGTGACGGAGAACGAAAAAGGAGAGCTGGAGGGTCCCCTGCGCAGCAAACACCTCACCTCCTCCACAGCAACAGCAAATAAGGCTCAAAAATACACTCCACTCACAGATCATGAGTCACACACAAGCACCGATCTGGTAGAAGCTGAGCACACGTTCATTCATGCCAGCCCTCTCAGGACAATGCAATGCATCATTGCTGCAAAAACAGCTCTGGTGACAGCAGCTGCCATTTGGGAGACCTGGAGGCTCTCAACAAGGAGACGAGGGCCCCCTCTTAAAAGGCCCACAGTGACCTGAGCACTAATACCTCTGTAGTTATGATTATGCTCTACATCACCAAAGGCTGAGACAGTAAGCAGCACAAGCCATTACAAAGCGCGTCGCTGCAGATAACAAGGAAAGCGAAACGTTTTTAATACAGTTTCAAATATTAGTGAAAATAAAAAATAAAACCATCACAGTGACAGCCACGCAGATCCTGTGTAAAATAATCTGCAGAGGCAACACTACCCTATAAATGACTAGTGAACTGTAAAAGCTAAAGTAAGACCAATTGTATCGAGAGCTGGCCTGGTCCTCCAAGACCTGGTACCCAGGGCATGCTGCACATCAACGGGACAGCTGAAACTCCTGCAGGTCTTGGTAGGTTCATTCTTTTAGCCTCAGTGGTTATGTGGAAGGGGGTGCAATTGGTTGTCATCTGAAGGCGAGGTGACGTGGACGCCTGGCAAAAATGTATAGATGTGTAACGACACCAGCTACATTTTCTATATAGTCATTATTGAAAGAACACTAACGATGGAGAAACGGGCCTTTTTGCTAATGAAACAGGCTGTAGTTCAAGTTACAAATAAATAAAAAAACTACCTATTAGGGGTGTAAGAAAATATTGAAATATTGAATATCGGGATATGTTTTGTGATACTGTATCGATAAACAGATTCCTGTCAGACAGTCAAACAGTGTGTGTTTTGTTTAAACCTCTGACCACTAGATGGCAGTGTTGTAATTCACTCTCAGCTCCACTCCAACATTAACAAGCAGCACAAGGGTGCAATGCTATTGTAAACATTGGCAAACTGGTTCATGCAGTGGTGTGTTTTAATAGTAAATCACAAAAAATAAATCACAATATCACTTTGCTTGCAATATCGCAATATATCGTGATATATTGAATCGTGACCACTGTATCACAATATGTATTGTATTGCCAGGTTCTTGCCAATACACAGCCCTAACTATAGTATCTGCTGTCTGGGTGGTTGTCTGACCATACAGCCTGTAACTAACACAGTGCACAATGATCACTTACTTGGTCAAGTTTACTCTAGCGACTGCATAACACACAGAGAATAAGGCAGTGTTTCTTAAAAGAAACTAACTGTAATCAAAGTGTCTTTTCTAGTTATGTTTGGTTGTCATCTAAAAGGCGAGGTGAACGTGGACGCCTGGCAAAAATGTATAGATGTGTAACGACACCAGCTACAATTGATTGGTTTTACATTTTCTATATCGTCATTATTGAAAGAACACCTCATATTTCCAAAACGGTAACTTTACAGAAGAAGAAGAAAAAAAACAACCCTTAACTGGTAGTCACCAGTTACTTCGCCAGTTACTTCGTCAAGTTTACTCTAGTGACTGCATAACGCGCAGATAATAAGGCAGTGTTTCTTAGAAGAAGCTAACTGTAATCAAAATGTCTTTTCTAGTTATGTTTGGCTGCTAGCTAACCAAAGTACAGCAAGCTAACAGTTACTTGTAAGGTACTTATTACCTCATAAAATAAATGAAGTTTACTTTTTCTGCTCATTCACTCACAGCTTCCCTCACTGCCTCCTATTTAACCCAATATAGCTGCGAAGTTGTGGGTCAAAAAATGTTGTTATTCACACACCTGGGCACACCAGGGCACACCAAGGTATAACATATGTGTTTGGGGGGTGGGGGGAAATGAGGAAAGATTAGTTTACATAAACTGCTTACAAAGGAAAGGTGGTCAATGAATGTGTGTAAAGTGGTCTTTGGCTACGGGCAATATGAGTGACTGTGCAGGGAAAACAGTAAGTGCATACATACCACATTACAGAGCTTCCCAACTGTGATCAACAGGTCCCTCTCCTACAACTGACAGTAATTAGCCTGACCTAGGACAGTGGCATGGCAACCGCAAACCCCTTGAGAGAAGCACCTCGCCTTCCCACCTGCCTCGAGCTACTGCTGCTGCCATTCAACACACACACACTTTTCCTGGGTTCATTAGCAAACATGCTGTCGTTACTGTGTATAGGCTTAAACACTAGAGAAGCAGACCACATGACAAGCATCATCGCCACAACAAAAGTACCTTCAAATAAACTACAAAGACTGTCTCAAAACTCATCCCAAACTTTAACAATTTAAGCCATTTTTGACTACGGTCAGAATGCATGTTGTAATAGTTTTGGGAACAACATCCTAGTGTAGTTTTTTTCTGTTGTGAATGTTCATCTGTAAACTGAACCGGTGGCCTACTCTTTTTGAGATGTTCAAAAACATCTTTGCTAGCTCTGTGGAGTGGGCAGCTAACGTAACACAATCAGCATATCCCCTTTTTCCTGCTTGATGATTTAATGCTAAATGTAATGTGCCCGACTGTCGCTTCTGATTGGTCTACCTCCTCTGCAGACAGTGCACAAGCTCAGTGTGATTAGGTTTAAAGTGCATGACAGCATAGTCACTAATGCAGGCTGAAAGAGAAATGAACAGAAAAGCGGACTCTAAACTGCACTTTTAGTACAAAAACAATGAATCTTTCAGCCTTATTCTTACATAAAGGGATAATGTCTCTGCAAAAGAGTTGCTAATTTTTTAAATCAATAAGTAATTGACGTGATAATGGCATAACAGAATACCAGACCATCATTCTTTCAAACTAACTCCAAATATAAGTTGTTTAAAAGTTGTCAGAATTGCTTAAAATCCCCCTACATTTCAGACAGTGGCAAATCGAATTTGCAGTTCTTAGGCAGCAAAAAAAGGCAAGTAACTCAGCTCCATTTTTGGAAAAAACACCAGTGCAATAAGTTAAGTCCAACAATAACAACAGTTTGCTGACAGTCGGACGAAAACCAACAGACGCCTGCTGATCTGTATGTTACATAACATGCATACATCACATATAACCCAAATTCTGAAGTAGTGTTTCAGGAATTATCAAGTCATATTTAAATACAATAAAGAGTCATATTCAGTACATAATTGGGGGGTATAATTTTAAATGAGATACTAATAAGACCTACCTAATAATAATAATACCTAAAATCAATAGACTTAAAGGACAATCACTAAAACACCACACAAGTACCATAAAATTTCACTTCTTTATTCATCACAGTATATTTACAAATTGTGACATCTTTCATATACATATATATATATATATATATATATATATATATATATATATATATATATATATATATATTATTTTTTTTGTTAACTGTATACTGAGTGCTACGTCCATATAAAAGTATACAAAGGAAGCCAAGAGAGTGATTATGAAATTAAATGAGTATTAAGGGTTAATTTTTGTTTTTTATAGAAAGTGCAGCTAATACTTGCTGCCCCTCCTAAAATAAAGCAGTAGTAACATGTAAACAAGTAAAACTGTAATATTAACATGCCTATCGTGACCCCCTCTTAAGAATGTTTCTGTTTCCATTTTTATTAAGAAATTTACTTATCAACTAAGGATGTAAAATATTGTTGTTAAAGAAAAAAAAAACAAAAAAACACATCATTACATATTAGCTTCTTTGGGCCTGGATATATAGTTTTGTGGAAACAAAAGTACGCTAAGCGAGCTGGTGTCCATATTGAATTGAAAAATATGTTTGTCAATGGAAATTCTGTGTTTGCATTTCCACTGAAAAGTCAGTCAGGTGAACGGCTACTGTCAGCATGTTTTGTTTGCTCATTATCTGCTCTTATTTGTAATCTACCAATATACAGGTGATGACAAAACTCAAACCGAACAAATCTTTTCTTTTGGCATATCAGCTAGTACGATACTCTCTGTTCAAAAAATATAATCACACTAGTTTAACAGATTTAGAGTTGTCTGCAACCCTAGTGTACAGTGCTAATTTCAGCCACTGGCGGAAAACGCACTCGTTCAGAGTCACAGATCAGTAGACTCATTGTTAATAAGTCAAGTCTAACAGGTTTCTCTCTCAACAGGAAAAGCAGTACAAGAAGTCAAGAAGTTCAACACAGGAAAATCTAAGGTCCTTCACGCATTTGTAAATGTCCTCATTGTGTGCCACCTTGGCCAGTGAAAACGGCAGCAGAGGACAAGGCCTGAGGCAAACACAGAGGTTGCGAAGGGTTTGACAGTGCTACCTTGTTTGTGTAAGTCAGCCCAATTTCCCCTTTTACAGAGTGGCAGGGCGATGAGAAAGTGGCAGGTGAGTGCTGACTGAGACCAGCTCCCCCTGAGCAGGCGCTTTGCTGAACTGAACACCCATTCACACACACTCCCCTTTCTCTCTCTCTCTCTCTCTCTCTCCCTCAAACACACACACACACACTTTCACGCCCATCACACAGACATCCATCACTTTTTACACTCATTACTGAAGGTTCCCTTGAGGACAATCCTAAGTGTTTCCTGTTAATCATGACTGCGAGTGGAAGCATAGTTGCTGTTGGTTAAAGCCTGATATATCCTGACTTCAGGTCACAACACTTCAGAGAAGCAGAGAAAGAGGAAAAACAACAAAGCCAGTTAAGCAGGTAGTTTGTGCACTAAAATGCATTTAATAAATAAATAAACAAATGAATAGAAGATAACAATCAGGTCTGCTGAGTAGCATGTTCAAATTGTCCTAATCTTGATCAATGCTTGATGACAGAATTCCGCAGTACACAAATGTTTATAGCTCGCCTAATGGTTTGAAGGCCAATTACGATCACACCACAGGGAGCTATTAGAGAAAATGCAATAATAATCTCACTGAAGACATCACCGGCTACAGCTCCATTAGCAATGTCGTCCCCCATAAACCATATTTATGACAGAGCAGTGGCACTATTAAACAAATCCACAGCTGCAATGAAACCAGCGACGCCGCTCCTCAAGCCCTGGATCATATGCATGTGTTTTGCGACCACATTACGCAACATTAGAGCTCGAGCGTTCGAGCAGCATTAAGGATGCAATGAGCCAGATGCTCCCCTTCCAAATATGCAACAGATTGCTTTGATCCATGCGCACCCCCAGCCAGACGGAAGCCCACGGAAACCCAGCGCCTACGTACCGGTGCACTTCCATTTTTGAAGACGCAGCGCATCTTTCGCCCAGGATGAAGCCAGACAACTTGCAGTGCGTCGCAGACTGGAGCTGCATGGCTCCCCCTCCCAGAAACCCCCCAGGGCGACTCCTTGGACGCTGCGGATTCGATCCCAATCACGCTCGCCTATTCATCGCCTTCGCCTGCTCCGAACGCATCGGTGATTCATTATTTAGAGACGGGTGCGAGTCAGTGGTGCTTCTCCATGCCGCTCGCATACACAATCCCGCTCTTCACCGTGTCGGACGGTAACCTGGCAACAGGCATTTGAGCACTCACAGTTGTTGAGGAAGATCACGTTTGGGGAAGATGAAACCGCTACGCTGTGTTATTACTGCTCAAGTGAGCAAGTTGGTTTTTTTGGAGGGTTTTTTTTTTTTTACCCCAAATCTCGCCTCTCTCTCCCTCCTGCCAACACTCCCTCCTTCTCTCCAGCTCTCTGCCTCCTTTGCTCTTTTACTTCTCCCACCCCCGCTCTCCACAGTCTCCTTCGCTGCTGTTTAAAAGGAGAATTCTCTTTACCAGCTAGGCATTTGCTTTGTTTCGACAGAGCCTGAACCAGGCAGTACCCTGAGTAGGGCTTCTGAGATGACAGGATGTGTCTAAAGGAGAAAAGCACATGAATTTGAAAAACTGGTGGCACCTGCTATTGTAAGAAGAACATGTAATCATAATAAGCCGACTGATAGAGAAACTTGCTCGTTCGGATTGCACAGATGCAGAATTCAAAGAGAGTTCCTGAAGTCGGCTTGGGTTAGACAGGATGACAGTTGATGCTAGGGCTGAACGATGAATCGTTTCTATATCAACATCGCAATTTGAAAGACTGCAAAGGCTATTCTTCATTATTAAATGCAGTCTTAACCAGTCTTAAGCGGTCAAAATTTAATCTAATGACTAAACAAGCAGCCTGGGCTGCTTTTCTTGTGAAAAAAACTAAATATATGCATAACAATCACAATTACATTATTTCCCCAAATATCAGTTGTAGAAGCTTTTTGCCCACTAGTATAGATTCGGTTCAACTGAAGTAGCCAGTTGAATTGCTCAACCCATGTGGTAAAATGTATTTTTTTTAATAACATGTATGTAGACTGGTATCTTATTATGGTATGCCATAACATGGTATGGACTGAGATTCAGATATATTATAAGGGCCAATGGAAATATCAAAAGAACTTTCATTAAACCACAATATTTTTTTAAATTTTATAAGAGAAAACTTCAACTGTAGACATTTTTACTCACTATAGTGTAGTATATCATCTTTTTAAAATTGCAAAGTAAAAAAGATTGAAAGCTAGATAGTATAACAGCCGGCTTTGCCATTTCAGACCACCTCAACCACCAATTCAACATTCAGACACAGTTATCAGCAATCCTGCAGTTCAACAGACCGCTGGAATCACCACCATCTAGAAACATGCAAGCCCCAGAAAGACCTTAACAAGACCGATACTCAAACCAGCGACAGTGCAGGAACACAAACCCTATACAACGAGTGCCTGTAAAGCTTAAAGAGAAAACTGGCTTTGAAGGACGCGTAAATTCATGTTTACAGAAAACTGTACATGTGACAGATGCACTCTGGGTTTATGCGGTCTGGTGGGTGGCAACGAGGAGCTTGTCCAGCTCCCGTAGCCTGAAAGTGGCCTGTTCCGTCACCACAGGAACAGATGGGCGTGAGTGACAGGTCAGCTGCAGGACAAGGGCTTTGTCAGTGAGTGAGTGAGTTCATTTTGCAGATGCCAGATCACAATAAGCAGACACTCTCAAAGCATCCAGCCAATAAACACTACCATTAATAACACAGGCACTGTATAAAAGGCTTGATGAGGACAGTGCAACTCAAGACCACGCCCAACTCATGAATGTAGGAGTGATTTGTTTTACTTATGTAACGCCACACTTAGGCTGTGCTCATCAATATGGACCTTCTCCATCA
The DNA here is from genome assembly GCA_021613375.1 of Megaleporinus macrocephalus. NCBI lineage: Eukaryota > Metazoa > Chordata > Actinopteri > Characiformes > Anostomidae > Megaleporinus > Megaleporinus macrocephalus. The sequence goes on along the minus strand of CM038707.1, from coordinate 21,778,245 downwards.
CACACCTTGAATATTTGCAAATCAATCACAGTTAAGACAATTACAAGGGCAGATTTTAAAAGCTGTACACGTCATATATATGCACATATAAAAACCAGAAGATGCAAAAGCAGCCAACATTCAGCACCATCAGTTCTACAAATTTATCATTCAAGCCCCAAAGTCTGGAGCTCTTCTCCACACAGAATATAAATATGCTGGAAGCTGTGAAAGCCACCTGCACCTACAGTCTGCCCATGAGTGGGCAGGAGCAGTAGGTCAGGGGGAGTGTGTGAGAGTGGGTGACCTGAAGAGTAGCACTGCCGGCACACATGGTGCATGGGAGGATGACAACAGCACCTCCAAACAAGGAATTCCAAGGGGGACGTCACCAATTGGGACGTCAGACCTCTGCAGGTGCCATATTCTGCACTGGATTTGCTTATAATGTACCACTGTAGAAGTAACAGAATCCTCTTATTCTAGCTCTCTTAAATTTGGTACATTGGTACATCATAAAAAATGGCAAAAGCATACTGGGGATTGAGGATGCAGGCTTGAAGAATAAGACAATATATATCGCTATCATGATAAATTGTCACAATAAAACATATTGTGTAGATCATCAGTACTGAGCAACTGCATGTTAACTGGATTTAGTATACCAAATGCAGAATAGTAAGTATCCCAATATTAGATTTTTCCTGCTTCTAACATCATATATGCAGTTTTTTTGTACAGGCATGATAGCCTTTAGCACCGAGAGCAGCTCAACATCATGCAGAAGAGTTTCATCTACAATGGGTTCAATAAATGTGGCAGTAATGTGGAATATCAACTCAGTCAACATGTTTGAAAGTTCAGTTATGTTCATGTAGGATTAGCCTATGACATGAAGATACGCTAAAAATGTCTCAGTGTACGCAGACACTGAGTTCTGACAATGCATTAGTGGGCATTTACTAATCATGCATTTTTTTAAGCACTAGATCATTAACACTGACTAACACTGACATCATCGAATCATACATAGGAAACGCCACTGCCCTCACGTGTCCTTAAAAATTCAGGGAAATCAAATCAATATCACTCTCTGAAGTGACCCTTTATCCTTAACTGCTAAGAGGATATGAATCAAGCTTGTGGACAGGATCCTGCATGTTCTCCCTTGAACTGACCAAAAAAAAATAAATAGTCGGCATTCAAATCTCATCGGACGAACGAAATGTCACCAACAAAGCTCTAATAAACTTGCAGAAGAAAAAAGAAACCCAAAGTTATTTCAGCTGTGGGTGGCACATCTTTTTTCAGGGCTGATCTAGACAAAATGTAACAGGCTCTGAACACTATTTCCCCACACTCGTTCTAAAAGTCTCCATTAAAAAACAAATAAATAAAAAAACATGCCTCCATTTTAACCAAAGATATGTAGTTAAGTATTTTAGCTGACCGAATTAAGCCCCTGAAACAAATCTGTAGCAAAGCTAATTAACATGCATGCAAAACATCAAGAGAAACGACATGTGCTAGAAATCAGCTCTGTAAAGCAAAAGAACATTTCTCTCCAAAACAGTGAATACAATTACAAATCTGCAGAACATTGCATGTTTAAAAAAGGCAACAAGAACAAATATTTCAGAGTGAATGAACTGTGAACTGCAAACATTAAGCAACACAGCAAAACCAATCATTTTTAAATAATCTAAACACCAACTTCAGTTCTGGAAATAAAATAAATCCAGAGCTCAACATAAAAGCTACATCAGAATGCTAGACCTTAACCTAACATGATTCAGTATACTCACAAATATTTATAAAGCTATTTCAAGACGCGGGTCTCTCAAAAAGATTTTCAATATTTTTGTATATTTGTTAAATGATATTCATGTATATATGAATTAATTAACAAATCAGATTTGTTATCTTGTTGCCGTAGTGGTTGCAGATCAGCTCCAGCACCAACAGTGTATGGAGGCTACCTTTCTCAGAAACTCTGGTTAAAACGTGTGATTGTGATTTTGTTGCAATAAAGAGATCTAGTGTTTACACTGGCTAAGTTTTAAACCTGCTGTAAATCAAACTATAGAAAGATGTATCTAGATGTAACCTCACAAGTTAAAAAGAAGTATAAAGAAGTGGAACAAATAGAGCCAGTATTCCCAACTAAGCGCTTGAGATGGAGCAATAGGAGTGTGAACAGAATGCATGGCAGCACTTATATATGGGTCACTATTCTTAAAGAATAACTATTTGAGAACATTCATCAAACTAGTTATACCTCCAAGGTAAACCAACTTATCATAAAATGTTGGCTCAGCTGTTTGTCTTATCGCCTGATAATTTCAAAGCACTCCCACATGGTGTGAGGCATTTCTGCTCCTTGTGCTTGAATCTAAATGTCTGACATAACCAGAATTTTACAGATTCAAAAGCGATAATGCAATTATCAGTTCATCGCTTTCCTTAACATAAAAAAGAGAAGAGATTGGTACCATTGCGCTCTAATGTTAGCTATCAAACCTAGTTGGCAAAAGCTAACCTGGGTTTTGTATGGTGTTTATTACTATGAACCCACATCCTTACGTTCTGGTTGTCAGCTGTTTTTATATGTTGCACAGCTAAGATGCAGATAGCTCCCTTCGTCTTGGCTAGCTTGCCTTAGCTATGCCCACCATCTTCCCCAGCCCTTGTCTGACCAACAAGCCTGACAACCAAAACACGAAGATGTGGCTTCATAGCAATAAACACCATATAAAACGCACAACGTGCATCAAGGGTACCTGCAAAGGGCAGTTTTATTTCTCCACTGGGTGCAAACATTACCTAGCTAGCTAACATTAGAGCCTAATGGCACCAAACTCTCACTCTTCAAAATTTCTCTTCTCATTCTCAGCACAATGAAAGCACTGTAATGATAATCGTGTCGTTTTTTTGCACTCAGATCTAGCCAAACAGCGAGAGCCTTAGCCAGCACAGTACAGGGTATAAATTAAAGAGCATGAAGGTTAATACATCACAGCTTAACAAGCAGATAGCCACATGGAAAGCAGTGCAGTTTACTGGGCTCTGAGATGAGTGATGTGTATGCCTGAAATGAATCTATGACACATTTTTCATAAATGAACAACTTTGCTGATTATTACAGGCTGTTATGAAATGGCTTACGAAAGACAAAGCTGTAGAATACTAAACATAGAAATGAATAACAAATCCTTAAGTCTTCATGTTATTCTGTCCTGCCCTACTGGCTACAGATTCAGACAAACAAAAAAACATCCCCTAAGAGAGCAGCATCAAAAAATTATGAAATAAGAAAAGATGCTTTCCTTTTAACTCTATGGGTGATGCTAGAAAAGTGCTATTTCTCTCATGTGACCGGCTCTTTCCAATTAATAATGCAATTTCTGAATACTGTTGCTGCATTTACTGGATGTGAACAGAATCTATATGTATATATACACACCTGAGGTTTATGTGGTTAGGGAAAAAAGGAAATAATGCTGAAAGGACAACAGACCAGCTCCATTCTAACCATATGTAACACAAGCTTCATCACTGTGTCACACCAACAGTATCCTCACCCGGGTGACTGACATGGATTAGCGCAAGCTTTTTGGTAAGCAGCAACAGTGTTCCACTACAGCAGCAGACTCAGGCACACACATTTATATCCTAGAAGCGAGTCCACATCCTAATACACACGACTGTAGAGGTTTCTAAATATAGCGCAAACCAAATCAGCTTTGTAAATCACAATGACTGCTGGTGCCAGGCGGCTGTTCAGTCACTTCATGTCATAACAACAGCAGTGCATCATAGCCAGCACGATAGGGGTGTGATACAGAAACACTGCACACATAGACAGAGTAAGAAGGAGGGAAAGAGGACAACAGGCTGTGGACCCAACTCTGTAAGGAGTATCAGCCTAGAGCCATCACTGGCTCAGACTGTGGTAATGGATAGCCGCCACATGGAACAGATGCAATCCTCCTCAGAGGCATATTTACAGTAACGTGGTCTGAGGGGTACAGCATTCAAATTATTTATTAGAGGTCTTAAAGTTATTGCCCATGATGATTTGTAAGTCAATAAAACAAAAACAGTCAGAATTAAAGATGGACCGATCAGCGTTTTTGAGGCCAATTCTGATCACTGATTCAGCGCGATCGGCTGATAGCAGATACCGATCGAGGGCGGGCTATACGCCATGGCAGGGCTGCATGTAGTTATAAGTGCAAGTAAGTCATGAAGCATGGTCGAAACTGGTTTATTACCATTTTTAGTGAGGTCATATAAAACAGCATAATATTTTAAACAAACTTAACAGTAAATGAACAAAGCAAATCAAAATATATATCCCCAATACTGCAATCATTCAATTTAGACCCATAATTTTAAACGAAAAAAAAGCTAATTAAATAAATGCAGTGAAAACTGTCATTAAACGCAGACTCTGGTTATTTTAAATGACAATCTGTAATCATTAAATGTAGATCTTGAATTGTTGCTGCTGTGCTGTTCGTACCGGTCAGATCTGGTCTGCACTGGGTTATTATCTGTTCTGGGTTGTTTGTTTTGTGCTAGCTATGCGTGCTAGCTCTGCTGTTTGCTGATACTCACTGTATTCAGCCGCGTGCGGTGTCGTATCAGATTAGTAGTGTTAAATGTCTTTGGTTCCCACGAGACACGCTGATTTTACATATTTAAAAAAAGTCCTGGATGAGTCTGAGTCACATACAGTAAAACACTACCAGACGGACGACATGCTTTCTTTTTTATAAGCACATACTTTCTCGCAAGGCTGCTTCTTTAGTCAGTCTCTTGAAAATTAAAGGGTATGTATTTCCACCTAGCGGTTCAGATAGGAATTGCAGGGAGCTGGCTGGAGGGCTCCTCTTTCTGGATGAAACGCTGGCTGGAAATACAGAAATTAGGCTCATTTGTTTAACGCCATCGATCGGCTCTTGGGATTGGCTAAATTGGAGAATTATTGGCGGATCACGATCACATATTTTGATTAAAAGTCGTCCGATACCGATACATAGCCAATCAATCCTTCCATCTCTAGTCAGAATGTGTTCTTAATTCTTAAATGATCGTTTTTCATCTCCTCTTTATTCTGTTTCTGTGTCTTTACGACTGATGTGTGATGAAGCTCTGTTCTGAGGTTATTGCGCTCTGTTCAGAAAGCAGTCTGGGCTGAAACTGTCTATATAACTTTAGTGTCAACATCAGCTGTTGATGTTAGCTTAAAATGTGCATATCCACAAACAGGTGATATCAACAAAAGGATTCCTTTTTAGGAGATTAGTTTATAAATATGACTTGTTTGAACTGGGGAGATATTTGATAGACACTATATATTTTGTTCAACCAATTTTTCAGCCATTTTCTGCTTATCAGAAGCAAGTGACCTTGTTTCTTTGCCCATGAAAGCATTTTTTATTATATAAGCACGTATCTGAGGCAACCGCGATCAACAAAACACACTTTTGTAGCCTGGCCCAATAATTTGGATTTCTCGAAATGTGGATATCTCATCAAGTACAACCAATCAGTACTTCTGTAGTCTGTCCCTGACGTCTAAGGTAAATTCCATCCAACGTGATTTTGGTTTTGGAGAGATGTGGGATAGAAATGAAGAAGCATCTGCTTCGTTCCCACAGTGCGAGAAAAAAGTAAAATATCACTCAGTCACAACTTCACTCACTTTAGCCCTGCAAATGTGAAGCTTTCCACCGACTTCCCAAAACATTACACATGTATGGTGAGATTGCATGCGGTTTGGATGCGTTCTGAATGTGTGCTTCTACAGTAGTGATTCATCAGCTATACAGAAAAGCCTTTAGAAAGAAAGATCACTTGCAACACACTATCATCTGACATTTAATAAATAGGTTGGATATAATTTCTGGTCAATTTTCATTTCTATTTTCTATCGATAAGCATCCAGACAACTACAGCTCACTACTCACTATTAAAGATTTCACTTTCATCTATCGAAGTGTCATTCACTTTTTTTAAAATCTGTTATATAAAAGGGAATTAGAACTTTGGATATTAAGTTACTGTAGGCTGTTATAGAATGTATATCTGAAGCATAAACAGGACATGCAGCATATAAGACTGTATCAAACAACGCTGGTAATGCTCCAAACATAATTTATCTAGCAGTCAATGAGATGAGAGACGTGATAAATCAGTGGCCCTAGAGTATCACTGCCATGCACACTTTAGAGGTACCCCTGCTTACAAGACACCTAATGCAAGTAATGAAGCAATTAAACTCCTCATAAGGTGACCTGGGTATGTTAGAACTGGGAGGGAGGAACATGTAGGCCAGTGATGTTACACCACAAGAATTGAGAACTAGTGTGATCCACTATTAGTAACAGTATCCAGAGGAAGCCAATCCAGAGAACCAGAAACTGGCAGGCCTGTCTGTAGATCTTCCATTTCTAAAACCTTAGAAACCGGTTTAACTGGTGCCTAACGTAGATCAGTAGCACCTCCATAGGCTTTTCTAGGCAGAGGTTTAAAGCAAGTGGGAGTATTGGAAAAACGCCACCTTTTGGTCATATAGCACACTGTGTTACAAATGCAAGGATCATAATAAATATCTCTGCTACAAAACCCGTCAAGTGTCACCAGTTGGCCCACAAGCGATATTACAAAACAATTCACCTTTACAGATACAGCACCTTGATAACATCGAGAATATATTAAAGACAGTCTAAAGTATGAAACTGATTAGCATGTGGCCATTGGCCAATTTTCAACACGATTCATTCATTATGTATAAAACCAGAATGTAGTCTAGACCTAAGAACTTAGTCAGTAGTCCGTTGCACACAATCCTAAACTTACATTTGCTAGTGTTATCTCCAAAAATGCAAAGTCTTGTGTTTTCCTAAACTGACAGCCACTAAACTTTGCATGGATGTTTACAAAGCTGACTGGGATCAAAACCCACAATTTATAATTATTCCCAAACGAAACAGCAAAGCAAAAACACCAGCTAATGCATAGTGTCAGCAAGCTGCAGTCAACTCAGGAGTTTAAGACCTTGTAAAACATTTACATCGCCCAAGCCATACTGAGGACGTGAAGAAAATGTCCTACTGACAACCATTAAAAGGTATTTAGTAAAGAGTAATGAAAGTTCAAACATGACTCTAAAACTTTTATCCGAACCATATGCTTTACTCATAAATATCTCTTGTTAACCTATTTTGTGGTTTATACTTTTTTAATCATGTGAGATTTGTACCAGGTAGACTGTCAGCCAAAAATAAAAAAGCCGATACCTTTACTTTCCCAGTGAAAGAGATACTGAGCAGAGGTATAAAAATGTCCTGATCCACACAAACAGTGGATAATGGGTAAAGATGAGATTGACTCTAGCGGACATCTGTTTTTCATATCTGCAGTTCCTCTCCAAACTACATGTTAACAACAATGAAATCACTGCATCTGTATGCAAGGCAAATCAGGTTGTCTCCAAAACAGCACTAGAAGCAGGATTGGAACTATTCTGTACGTTAAACCTTCATCTTTATAGTTACAAGTACATTTATTGGTACAGCTGTCCAAAAATACAGCCACTGGGTTAAATTACACAGAACCTTAAGAAAACAACCACATAACTGCCATCAGTTTATGCTATAGGCATATGGTCTTGTTATTTTTCTAAACGGTCTTGAATTATAGTGCCGCAAAGTTTCTCAACAGTTTCTAAACGCAGCTGGTTTTAAAAACTTTTTTTTTTTGCAAACCGCAAAAGCAATTAGACCAAACTGATTTGTTCAACCCGGGGCACTGAAAATGAGTGATATCTAATGAGAGTAGACTTTCTCTTTGGTTTAACCCAGTTCAGATTTTTACTTAATCAACAAATGCAGCTTGTATAGCCATGAAGATCAATACAAATACTGTAATTAGTTGCAAATCTGTAATGGTATCTATGGTGCAGTCTGAAGGCTGTTTAAACAGTCAGAGTAAAATCTGTGTGATTTGGGAATAACACAGGCAAAAGAAGCTGGAGCGAACAAGCAGGCACTCACAATTAGACCGCACTGCACCATACCACATTGCAGAACATTATCTAATATGAACCCATATAAAATTACCCAGATGTTCTTCAAGCCAACGGTCTAGAACAGCTTGCTGAAATAAACAAAATGTAATGTATCGGGCCTCAAACAGTTTTCAATAAGCTTTGTACAACAACAGACTTAAGCCACAGCTCATCAAGAAATTCAGTAAAACAACAAGCTTTTTAGGGAAAGTGCTGACAGGCAGCAACGACACAGCAATCTTTAAACATATACCACTTGTGTGGTGCAGAGCAGCTGATCCTTCGCTCACAGTCAACTTACACGTCACGCGTCATTGCTGCGTGTTCCGAACCTCCACCTGTGGGGAGACTGTCTGCTCCTGTCCTCTTCCTGAGTTGTCGTCTTCTGTGTCTCTAAGGCGATCAGGGAGCTGCCTGACAGCTCTGTATGGCTCCTGGACGAGTCTCCAAGCTTCCCAGTAGAACCCCACCCTTCAGGGCTAAATCTGGCTGCCTGGGCAGTCCCCTAAAGAATGTCCCCTCGCCCCAGAATAAACCTGCTGACCAAAAGGCATCATGAGCTCACTTTATTTTTGGGGGTGTCTCAGGCTCGCTCTGCCTGTCACAGTATCTCATCCGTTTCCCAACTAGGGCAGTGTAACAGTCAAAGAGTTCAACCTCTGCCTGTGAAACGCAATCCGGCTGACCTGCTGTATGTTGAATTTAACAAGGCATGAATGACTGTAGCAAAAGGTAACCTGCAGAAAGAATTAGAAAGAAAAAACACCAGAAGCCACTAATGTCTCTGCTGGTTTCTGGTGATGTCTGATAGCCACTAAAGTCTCTGCTGGTTTCTGGTGATGTCTGATAGCCACTAAAGTTTCTGCTGGTTTCTGGTGATGTCTGATAGCCACTAAAGTCTCTGCTGGTTTCTGGTGATGTCTGATAGCCACTAAAGTCTCTGCTGGTTTCTGGTGATGTCTGATAGCCACTAAAGTCTCTGCTGGTTTCTGGTGATGTCTGATAGCCACTAAAGTCTCTGCTGGTTTCTGGTGATGTCTGATAGCCACTAAAGTCTCTGCTGGTTTCTGGTGATGTCTGATAGCCACTAAAGTTTCTGCTGGTTTCTGGTGATGTCTGATAGCCACTAATGTCTCTGCTGGTTTCTGGTGATGTCTGATAGCCACTAAAGTTTCTGCTGGTTTCTGGTGATGTCTGATAGCCACTAATGTCTCTGCTGGTTTCTGGTGATGTCTGATAGCCACTAAAGTCTCTGCTGGTTTCTGGTGATGTCTGATAGCCACTAAAGTTTCTGCTGGTTTCTGGTGATGTCTGATAGCCACTAAAGTCTCTGCTGGTTTCTGGTGATGTCTGATAGCCACTAAAGTCTCTGCTGGTTTCTGGTGATGTCTGATAGCCACTAATGTCTCTGCTGGTTTCTGGTGATGTCTGATAGCCACTAATGTCTCTGCTGGTTTCTGGTGATGTCTGATAGCCACTAATGTCTCTGCTGGTTTCTGGTGATGTCTGATAGCCACTAAAGTCTCTGCTGGTTTCTGGTGATGTCTGATAGCCACTAAAGTTTCTGCTGGTTTCTGGTGATGTCTGAGAGCCACTCAAGTCTCTGCTGGTTTCTGGTGATGTCAGATGGCCACTAAAGTTTCTGCTGGTTTCTGGTGATGTCAGATGGCCACTAAAGTTTCTGCTGGTTTCTGGTGATGTCTGATAGCCACTAAAGTCTCTGCTGGTTTCTGGTGATGTCAGATGGCCACTAAAGTTTCTGCTGGTTTCTGGTGATGTCTGAGAGCCACTCAAGTCTCTGCTGGTTTCTGGTGATGTCAGATGGCCACTAAAGTTTCTGCTGGTTTCTGGTGATGTCTGATAGCCACTAAAGTTTCTGCTGGTTTCTGGTGATGTCTGATAGCCACTAAAGTCTCTGCTGGTTTCTGGTGATGTCTGATAGCCACTAAAGTTTCTGCTGGTTTCTGGTGATGTCTGATAGCCACTAATGTCTCTGCTGGTTACTGGTGATGTCAGATGGCCACTAAAGTTTCTGCTGGTTTCTGGTGATGTCTGAGAGCCACTCAAGTCTCTGCTGGTTTCTGGTGATGTCAGATGGCCACTAAAGTTTCTGCTGGTTTCTGGTGATGTCTGATAGCCACTAAAGTTTCTGCTGGTTTCTGGTGATGTCTGATAGCCACTAAAGTTTCTGCTGGTTTCTGGTGATGTCTGAGAGCCACTCAAGTCTCTGCTGGTTTCTGGTGATGTCAGATGGCCACTAAAGTTTCTGCTGGTTTCTGGTGATGTCAGATGGCCACTAAAGTTTCTGCTGGTTTCTGGTGATGTCTGATAGCCACTAAAGTCTCTGCTGGTTTCTGGTGATGTCAGATGGCCACTAAAGTTTCTGCTGGTTTCTGGTGATGTCTGAGAGCCACTCAAGTCTCTGCTGGTTTCTGGTGATGTCAGATGGCCACTAAAGTTTCTGCTGGTTTCTGGTGATGTCTGATAGCCACTAAAGTCTCTGCAGGTTTCTAGTGATGTCTGACAGCCACTAAAGTCTCTGCTGGTTTCTAGTGATGTCTGAGAGCCACTAAAGTTTCGGCTGGTTTCTGGTGATGGCTGATAGCAGGTCACATGTTCAAGGAAGGAATATACAGAACAGTGGTCTATGTTGAATGCCAGGTGGATTGGTGGTGTTTTTCTTTATATGCAGCTCATTCTGTTCACGCTAACGTCATAAAATAAAACATCACGTCAACCACTAAACAAGAAAATCTTTTTTAGGCAGTAAATCAGTCTGGGCTTAGCACTTCAGTGGAATGACAACAATGAAAGCCAATTTTTCACACACATTTTTCAAAGACAGGTCGTTGTTATGAAAGGTTAGAGATATAACAGAGTTTGCACTGCTTAAAGATTTCAAATGTCAGTCTCTACAAATATCCAACCTTCGTCTGAGTCACAGTTTGCAGAATGTGTAAAATGCGAAGTGGAAGGCATTCAGTTTCTTTTCCTGACAAAAGCCACCCCTCCAGGCACTGGAAAAGTTTACAGAACTTGCAAATCCCTAAGTCACTACTAAAATAAGCCAGTAATCTCCACAGTACTCCAGTGTTAAACATGGAAGGCATGGGATGAAAAACCTCTGACCTCAGTCTCAGACCTATTTTCTAAAGACCAAATAACTTTAATATAGGATGTGGTGATGTAAGAAAAAGTGAAAGGGACAAATGGAGAGAGAAAGGCCTTGCCTGGTCAGGCCTTTGATCTGTAGTGTCTTTTCTTCAGTAACCATAGAGAGGAACACTGTAGAAAGTCTATCCTTGAAAGAAGAGAACTGGAGAGCCACAAAATCGAAACAGCAATGCTGAACAACAGGAACAGTGGGCCTCTATTTATTGTATCTCCACAAACGCAGTGAGTCTTCTGTCTTTCCGTAGCTCACCTTACATCTGAGACTTTTGTTGATCTGGTCTCTATGGAGACCTGGCCCTAGCAGTCTTCTGCGGAGACATGGACCAGTGGATTCACAAGATTAGCAAGACAAGAGAACGGAACGCTTTTCCCAGACAGATCAAGGCTGGGCCAAAACACTCAGAACCCCTGAATTCTGGTTTGGACCACTGTATAATTTAGTGGTCTGGGCACTCTGCTAAAATGAATTGAGGAGCCAAGTCCCAAAGCAGCAACCAGATGCTACTCATTCGAGGCACGGAGCCCTGGATATCAGGATCGGAGAAAATTGCAAGTTACAGCGCCAAGGAGCAACACCATGGTCACATTAACTAAAGTCTATGGTTCAGGACAGCAATGACTAACTTTTCAAATAAATCGAGGAAGCTTTCAACCATGGGAAGCTTTTGTTTGTTAGCAACATTGCTGTTGCTACAACAGGGTAGAAACAAAAGCAAATGGGAGATCTCAAAGTAGTTTAAGGTTTACTCTGCATGTGAATGCAGCAAAACCAGTTGCAGGAGAATAAAATGTCCCTTGACAAAATCACAAACCTCAAATGGCTGACCTAATCCAAACATATTTAGCTTACCATTAGCACTCATCCTCCTTCTCCCCAGTTAAGCAAGCATAAAGAGACAGCACAGGTTTTTGACAGCATTGTCCTTATTCAGGGACCTCAGCTAAAGTTAGCAGGGAGGAAAAAAGAGACACAATTCAATCTGACATGTCGAAAAGAATTGTTTCCACAAACCAGCTCTTGTTTCAAAGCAGCTGCCAATCTCCTTTCTGGTTATCAACACTAAAGTGCTGACTTGTAAGGTCTCGGAGTCCCACACTGCACAAGCACCCTCTGGCCATCAGATTGATCTCTGGAAAGCAGAAACAGCCTCCGGACAGCACTTATTTTAATTTGGCTTTGTGAATGAAGCTTCATAGAGGGACGTCTACTCTTAAAGGAATATTTTACAATCATGAGAATATGTTCAACATCTTTTAGCTCTTTGCGAAAGTACACAAATAAAATATATAACTGTACATCTTTAGAAAACTATATTTGAGAGCAATCATTCATTACATATTGGAAAGATTCATCATTCCTAGACGGCATTTCTTAAATGCACATCCTAAAAACAAAAAAGCAAGTTGTATATTACACAAGGTGTGTAGAATAAAATGCTAATAATTAGCAATAATTAGCATGCATACTTAACATAACATAAACTTAACACAAACAGTAATAACCTTTAAGCTACTCTAAATAGTTGTGGAGCCATCCATCATGCAAAGAACACAAGAATTTGTGAATTGCATTACTGTGCTACAAAAATCGTGGAGACTTTAGATGGTCAGTTGCCCTCAGCTGCGGCAAGTCTCTAAAAAAGCTCAGAATACACCACAACTAAGCCAACTAAAGGCAAGTCTGACATATGGCAGCCATTTTCAGTCATGATTATTTCATGAGCAAAATAAATCATTTGTTAATAATTTATCAGGGAATAGGTGTCATTTACCCTCGTACAGGACTGCGGGTGGGAGGCGGCAGAAACATGTACACGGCAAGTGGCACAAATGCTGCCACTTCGTGGCGGATGTGCACGGGGGCAGGACACTTTTTAGCAAGAGCACAACTTATTTAAAACAAAACAAAAAAAAGTCCTTCAGACCCAAGATAACTTCTTTCCATAAATCAAACAAAAATCAACAACATACTACAGCAAACTCTAATTGCTACAAAACTAGAACAAAGGTTGGTATTCTAGCATCAAGACATAACAGCCACTCTTTCTTTCAGATGGTTAGGCCTGATCCAAAAGAAGAAAAAAATCCAGGCTGCCTCTTGGGTCCTAACCGTCAATTTATCATCAGCTTTCAAAAGGCACAAGCTGGATCTACCACTCACTAACGCTGAGACCATAATCCCTAAAGCTTTTAATATCATGCTGAAAATGTTCAGCCAGGGGACCAAAAAAAAGTCAGGAACAAAGATGAGGTCCCACAGAGGAGGGGGGGGGGAGCCAGGAGCACAATGACAATCTAACTAAAGAAGAGGGCATTTTAGAGTCCTGAGCACCTTGACTTTTATCACATTAAACACAAAAACAACTTAAAAAAGTAACAAGCAGAGTTCAATTCAAAGGCTTTATTTCTTTTTCATAAGAGAGGAAACATCTGACCACAGGATGGCCTATGCACAGACTGCTATCTGACACTCGGGACAAAGGAAGTCATTTATTTTGTGCTAATGCTCGGTCAAGAGCGGATGACCATAGCATAAACCCCAAATGTACATAAACACATGTTTAATGCTTTGTATGTTGTGTGTCAGGTCTTAGTTTGATAAAGTTTTGCTAATAAGTCAGCAACAGTTATTCTTAATTTAAATTTAGCCTCTATTATTAACACAGCCATATTCCAAAATTCTACAAACATTGTTGGCCCTTTTTATACACTTTCTAAAGAACCAAGCTGCCAGTAACCATGTTCCACCTTTAAACAAGGCTAAAACTGTCTTCCTAATCAAATGTTGTGCTCAACCTTAAATGCTACTGTCTGCACAGGCATTAAAATCATTAGTTTGCTCAGCACCATAACCTATAAGTAGCAGCCATGCTGTATAACTTTACTCTTTTTTTCTATCTATGCATGAAAAAAATGTAAAATACTGAATAAATGTATTGTATGTCAAGAGTAATAACAATAACAGTAAGACACCAAACAATACAACCTTCTAATACTACAACATTCTAATACCGTTACCGTATTTGTAGTGAAATCATTTAGCAGTGAAAAACCAAGACTTCATAAAACAAATTTGCAAATGTACCATTATGTTCTATAACGGATGTGGAAATACAATATCATGATAAACATTGATAAAAAAAAACATTGATAAACTTTATACTGGCACATGTCTATAGACAAAAATGGCAAGAGAACAGTATGTGTGGAATGAAAAAGAACAACATTTCACACTCTTAGTTTTATGCCTCAGATTCCAGAGATGTGTCTAAGCCCTGCTCTACTGCCTTTTCTGAGGTAATTAAGTCCACATGGAGGTGAAACAGAGCTTCGGTACCAAACATGGCAATCAGTATGTGATGAGTCACGCTCTCAGCGAAGTTACCCCTCAGTTTCCCCCTCCACTTTTTTTGCTCATTTGCCTTTTCAGTGGATCTATGTATCTTGGCTCTGAGGTCTCTCTCTCAGAGCATGAATGTGAGCGCGTCCACATTCCATTCAGGGTTGCTACTCCTGAGGAGAAAGCTCAGTTTGCCACAGCAATGAATCTGACGAGCCACTTTCCATATTAGATCTCATGAAAAGTGGGGGGACGGGGGACCCACATCACTGCATTCTTTCCACCGCGTCGGACCATCAGTCAGTGTGGCTGAGGTTTAAGGCAGAAAACCTCAACATAGAAAATGGATAGAAAGAAAGGAAAACTACTATTGCTGACTGCGAGCCATCCATTTGTAATAACCAGTCTGTTTCTTGCATCAAAAACAAATTAAAGGGCACAAAGAAACATTGGTTTCAATTATGCGAGCCCACACTGGCATCATTGTTTAGCATACTCAAAATGAGCCTTCAACTCTGCACTGCACTGAGCGTTCAGGATAGAAGTGTTTGTGGAATTATGTTGTTGTTTGCTTAAACCTGGTCTATAGAGGTCAATGTAAACCTATCAAGAAGGTAAGCACAGGGTTGTAAAGAAGGGCCACCAGCTCAGGAATACTGCAGCAGCAACACTATCTGGACTGGCAGCGTTTGTATCTTCAAAGCAGTCAGCCGACTGTAGGATCTTTGTTACGAAACAGTAGCCAGCAGAGGCCATGTGACCTCAGCCTGGCCCTGTGCTAAAATGTGCTGCAGCAGTCCTCGGGGAGAGCAGTACTCTGCACTCACCCAGCAAGGATGCTGTACAGCTCTGACTGCTCAGTGCTGCACTTTCAGAATTAGATCATTAGTGTTGAACTGCAAAGCACTGAACTTCAGCATACTAAATAATCAAAGATTAGTGTTTTACCAACTCCTCATAACTATAAGGGCAAGTTTTAGTTTTGTACTGAAACTGTCTTAGCTAATGTATTAAATGATTAATATAGGCTTATTCCCCACCAATTAACACCAGGCAAATACATACCTAAACCATAAGGTTTATTAGTCCAACACCATACTGGCGCCCATACCGGTACTGAAACGCAGTAGACACCTAAGCAATTTTTAATCTAAATGTGTGTTAGAGTGATGTGTGCATGCACTCCAGTACATAACTTGACAAACTTAACACATCAGCAGTGTGCATTGACAAGCAGTAGTAAAATGCTCATATGAAAATCTGTACTCTTATTGTGTGGTTGGAAGGCAATTGCAGTAGGCAGCAGACCAGTTCAAGTTCTTCCTGAGGTATTAGTGTTACTACATTGGCACAAAAAATCCAGATAAGCCACATAAAAACAGTGCAAAACACTCTTACAGTAGCCCCTTACCTAAACAGCTCAAACAGGATTCTTTCAGTAATCCTTCATCATCTGCTTTGCAGTCAATTGCAGTTAATGTTAGTCCAGGTTTGTCATTGACAGAGTGAACATTAGAAACATATGAAGAGAACTGTCTAGGTCCAAGTTTAACCTGCTACTCGGGGCAGTGTGGCCCAGCCTGTATCATGCCACCAATGGTCAGCTGCATAACAGACATGTTGTCTTGCACTTGAAAAATCTGTTAGCAACAGCTGATAGACAGCATGATTGTAATGTTTAATCTTGGAGCCACCTTTGAAACAGATGGTTTACATTTTTTTGTTGTTTAGTTTTTTCACATATTACATTAACTTTAGTTGTTAAATATGGTTCTAAATACTAAACAGTAATTACTAATAATACTAAATAATAAGTAGAAATAAGTATTTATTTGTGCTTGGAATGTTTATGTACCAAAATGATTTTTTTAGAAAGCGATGTTGTATAAACATTAGCTGGCAGGGCTAGTACAGGTAGCAGTTCTGAAAGGGGAAACTGCTTTACCTCATAAAGTAATCTCAAATAGGCTTTTTATAGTATCTGACAATAAAATGACATCATCTTGATAAATTAACTTCATTACCTGCAATTAAATGTAGATTAACTGAAAAAATTCAGATTTTTGCCATTTGCTGGTCGGATCTCCAAAACATTACCTAGTGCACTCTGACTCCACAGAAAAGCAGCCAGGAAAGTATATTGCTTTTTGTTTATCTGGATAATACTGAGAGCATGCAGTCTCACTCTGACTACTCCTGTGGCAGGAAAGGCGCAGTTAATCACGCTGCACGCGGCAAGGCTCTTAAAGCCAACCTAGACACTGAAGTCAGCCAAAGAGTCGGCTTGAGGGTATTAATCAAGACTGAAAAGCTACATACTGAGCGGTTTTGAGCCATTAAAATACGAGTCCCTGGTGGGAGGCAGGGCGACCCAATTCCAATTCTGTATTTACTTACAAATACGCACTTGCACCCTGGCCAAGCTCCAGCAGTTGATGTAGGACACCACAGTAAGTCCTCTGTCTCTTCATCAGTCTGCAGTTCTCTATATAGCCATTTCAACAACTGCTGTTTCTGAAATCTATAGTTTGTATGGCATCCAACAATCCTATCAGAAGCATTTCATTAAAGAGATGCATTGGGGGGGAAAAAAAAGAAAAAAGAACACGCAGTTTAACAAATTAAAGCCAGCGGGGGTCACACAGCCCGGGATCTGATGACCAGGTGACTTGGGAACACTTTTGGTCAAACTTGCCAGTAAGTGATAGCTTGCAAATGTGTAGTACATTCAGCTAGCTAGAACATCTTTAGCATATCTGTGCAAGAGGTGATAGTTTTTTACTATGCTGCTGTCCAAGAACTTCTACAGAATGTTTTGTTTATTTTTTTTTAAACAGAGTCATGTAACACATTCAATTAGAAAAGCTGAACATGCATTAAGGGCATTCATTCATTCATTCATTCATTCATTCATTCATTCATATATATATATATATATATATATATATATATATATATATATATATATATATATATATATATATATATATATATATATATATATATATATACATACATACACACACACACACACACACATTTTACACCTGACATCACAATATAGGGGTTAACATTAAATTTACTGAGAGATATTGCAATACTGTAAGCAATATAATAAAGAAAATAATTCAATATACTTAAAAAAAATAATAATAAGCATAGGTAGGCTAACGCTAGTGGTGCACACTTACACTACTTTATGTTGAAGTGAAAAAGTCTAATGACTAAAGAACTGCTATCTAGCAGTTGGGTGTTTAAACACCACAAAAAACACGGTTAGCCACAAATCTTTACAAATAAACCATTAGTTTAAAAAAGTATATAGTTTCACAAATGAAAATCTCACAATACAGACAGTTCTAGGTTATGAAGCTCAATGTTTTGGTCATGAAAATTTTTATAGGCTTTTTTGGGTCTTTAAAATAATATATATATGCTATTTTATTGGTGTGGAAAAAAAAAAAACTTTGGTTGAATGACATCAATAATCATCAGCAGAAACTATAGAGGGACCCTTGCCTTAATGTGTGCTTTGTAGGTCTGCGGTTACCATCCTGCTTCCTATCTCCCACACATCTCAGAAACCAAAATTTGACTCTATTAATTAAGAGCAGCTTCGAGCTTGGTGCAGAACTGCTCTTTTGCGAGGCAGTCTTGCCCCTTGAGGATAGAGAAAGAGACAGAGGTTGTAGTGAGAACTGCACTAGAAACACAAAAAAAGGCATGAGGGAAAGAATGAGAGAAATGACGAGATTTGACATGCTCTCTAGGGTTGGCACTGGGCCATGAAAATGCCCCCGAGGTCCTTTCAGCACATGACCAGAGGGAGACAGGAGGGGCGAGGGAGCAATGGCAGGAGAAGTGGGGCTCTGTTAATATTCTGAAGGCACAACACAGTCAGGCTCGATGGTGTTTAGTATGCTGTCACTAACCAAAGAATAGGAAGGGAACTGCTATGACCTTACTGCAGTCCCAGAGGTCCGGTTGAAAACGCACACAAAGCTCAGAGACGCATGAGAACACACTGGCGTGAAAGTGGCTGTGATGTAAAGTTTCAGTGCACATTATGCAGAGACATGCCACGTTAAGTGGCCACAAGACATTTCAGCTGAAAAATACGCCTGAAAAAGATTTAATTCCTTCAACTACACCAAGCCTCCCGCTAGGACAAGAGCGTGAAAGCCCTGCTAACTGAGAGTCTGACAGGTGCCCTTGTTTTTACTGTTACCAGCATAATGCAGAGACCCTGGTGATTGGTGTTTACGGACGCTCACCTGTTCACCCCACAGGAGCAGGCAACTGTGCTCAAACTTGACAGGACTGGGACAGCTGGCAAGTCAAATGTCCTTCCGCTGCACAGTTAGCATTAAAAGAAACGTAGAGGGGGAATTCAAAGGTTGAGCGTAAGGATGTGCACAGGTGTTTGAGTGCTCTGTTAATGATTGCTAATCAACATTTATGTCTGTGTGTCTGGCCTGTAATGAACTGGCAACCTGTCCAGGGTGTTTTCCACCTTTTGCCCCATGAGTGCTAGGATAGGCTCCAGCACCCCTTGTCACTCAGAAAGATAAGCAGCGTAGACTGTATGTATTTTATTTCTTTATTGCTGTTACACGTTTCCCTCTCTAAAGCCCTCTACATTTCAGTTAAACAGGAAATTAGTACCACAGGAAACAGCAGTCCCATTTAACGCCACCTAGAGGAGCATCTGCATCAATCTGAATCAGATACTGGAGAGAAAAATCTCCATCAACAACATATTGAAACATATTTGTAGGCCGACAACTTAAAAAAAAAAAAAATCAAATATCCTTAACAATTAAGGTAAGTATATATGTATTTAGTAAGCTTAGTTCTTTTTTAGCTGCAAGTGCTAGTTTTTCTTCTCTTTTTTTGATAGGTGGGGCTGAGAGTTCCACTGACAGTGATGAGGCAGGTGTAGAGTACAGAGTTCACTAACAAAACCTTCCTGAGTCCTATTACAATCAGGAGGAGAAAGGTCAGAAAACTCTGGTTTAGCACTTAAGTAACTTAAGACACAGGCAGTATGATAAAGACATGGGGCAGTGGGGGGGAGTGGGGACAGTGAACGGAGGGCAGCTGTTCTCCAAACAGATGTGACAACACAGGGACCACCTGTTTTAGACTCATGCTGCAAAGTGTCCTGTCAGGGCAAACCAAAGGAGAAAAGATATTTAAATAAATAAATAAATAAATACATTTAAAAAGGGCAGATGGTTTGGGGGATACAGAGGTGGTGGCCATGTCTATGGGCTGTAGGGTAAGCAAACGAGTTAAAGTCAGGAGGTCCACCTTCCTCATTATTAAGACTACAGCTGATAAGCTAAAATCAAGCTAACTAATACAACACCGGATGCTGAAGGAGATCCATCAAGACTCTGGTATTGTTCTCTTCCTCATTTAATGATTTGACAAAATATGAGTTTGTTAGAAATATATTTGAGCTGTTTCTGGACCCAGGCCAGCCTTCTGCGGGATAAAAGCCATCTCTGATACTATCTCTGTCGCATCCTTAACAAGGAAAGTATGCTGGCATCTCAAATGATATCCTAGTCTTTACCACGGACATCACTTAAACTTCATACATGACAATGTCTGCAACTTTCTACTACTGAGTTATATGTAGATTAATCAACTAATTGAAGCCATTGGCCTTCTGCCATTTCATCACAGAACCGCCATTTTTCATGGTTCCGTCTGTGCAACAGAGTCCTTTAAGTAAACAATGTCTTCTTCATAACTGATTTTGTACACTAATTGCTGCAGATGATTAAGCCATGAACAGCAAGCGAAGTCATGATATGAAACAGGTCAAGGTACTAGTGCAAAACTGAAAATCCACCACAAACTTATTAAGGAGTTGTGAGTAAAATCTGTTTGATGAAAGATGTAAGGAAGGAAAAAATGCTGGGCGCATTCTAGAAATTATAGCTTTTACTGAAAGCCAACAAACTTACAGTTCAGAGAACAAAACGTTGGACTTTAGTGTTGAAAATGCATATTTTGACAAATGGAACTAGAGCCTCCCAGGTGACGCGCTTCATGCCTCTGGATACAGCAACCAACTATAGATTGCAGAAGGACAGAAGCATTTTACATCAACTAATCCTGACAGATCAGTTTCATGATATAAAATTAAATGGGAAGTAAATGGAATTGGGCACACAAAATATCTCCCCCATGGTATGCTGATCAAATCAATTAACCCAGGTAGGCCTTTGCCCGCTGATGGTTAACTGAATTATCACAGTAATAAAACTCTCTTACTGAGGGGAAAAAGTCATTTGTTGATGTATTTAACACAACCAATTGCAAGACAGTAGTACTGCCACATGTAAGGACACCACCTATTCCCTTAATTATTAGAAGAGCATCAACAGCACCTGCTTTTTCAGCTTTTTCATTATTACTTGCAGAATCTCACCCCCACAAATTTATCCCAATCATTCTTTAATGCTTAAATCCTCCCATATTGAATCAGTCAAACTATCTAGTGAAGATTTATTTATTTTTTCATACTGCTCAGCTGTATCAAGACAGTATTTTGCCTCTGTGTGGAAAGACTGCTATGCCACTTGTAGTCAAACTGGAAAAGTGAGTTTGTATTAGCATACAATGTAAACATCCTTTCGGCTTTAGCAGCTTTTAGCATTCTTGCTATACTGACAGGAATAGACAGCATTATACATCATAGTATGCACTGCCAACATGTAGGCTGTCCCAATTCTTAGGTATCCTAAACATGCTGTTTACTAAGGCACCTGATTTTGACCTGATTTTAACAAAGCATCGAATGCTTCCTCAGCCGCTAAGGCAATCCCATGATGCAACACAGGCGAATCTACGAGCAGTAAAGTTGTTTTAAAAGTTATTTCGATTCTCTCTGGTGTTTTATTGTGTTTCTTGTCATATAATCAGACAAAACAGCATTTTATTTACAACTTTGCAACAAGTCCTTGACCATTAAGCAGTTTTCTACTGAGCCATTAGCATTTATGCTAGCGGATTTTTAAGCCTCGGGTTATTGTTTTGGATACCGGCCGGTAGCTTAGCAACCAGCTAAACCTCCAGTCGCGTGCTGCAGTGGGAGAACAAGCCGTGACGCAGTCTGTCTCTAACTAGAGCGTCTCAATAATCTGTTTTATGAGGAGAGATGTCAGACAGAACGCTGCTACTTAAACAGCTGCCTAGCTAGACAGCCTACTTAGACACTCACTAAGTTTTAAGACACACCCAACATCTCAAATTACAAAGCAGTCCTTTTTATTTCCAGATTGTAACTAGTGCAAGCCATGCCAGAGCACTGAGGAAATCAGTGGTCAGCATTCACATACCAAGCTTTGCTGGACTCAACACTACAATACTACTCCTGCTTCCATCACATATTTCACATTAAAGTGAAGGAATAACATCAGAGGATGCATTAGAGGACATTACTTGAAAACAAATATCTAGAAAATGGCTTTAAAAGTAGTCTTAAAGTAGTCTTAAAAATGTAAATAATTTAATTCAATTTTCGTTTGCAACAAGTATTCTACATCAACTATCCATGGCTTAAAGATGTTGATCTCATCCAAGTCTGATTACCCCCACCCTGTCCCCAAAAGTGCAACACCACATGTGGTGCAATCTAAGCAATCAAAATGCTGATCAGTAAACACAAGAGAAAATGCCAATAACAGGGAGCCTAATGTCATTCCATTATTGCAGTGGTATTCCAATAACCATAATCACACAGCAATCATAATAC
Source organism: Megaleporinus macrocephalus (assembly GCA_021613375.1). Lineage (NCBI taxonomy): Eukaryota > Metazoa > Chordata > Actinopteri > Characiformes > Anostomidae > Megaleporinus > Megaleporinus macrocephalus. The sequence continues at coordinate 21,755,904 of CM038707.1, read as the reverse complement.
TGTTACACTGACTTTTCAATGGTAATGACCAAAGTAGTGTGTTCTAGATTAGGGGTGCAGACTACCTGTCATCTCTCAAAACAAACCATCCAAACAGTGACTCGCAGACTTGAAAAGCTGCATATTGATCCACATTCCAAAAGCGCATTCCAAAGATTCTGTTTCTCCTTGAAGGTCACCAACCCATTTTAGCTGTGAATTCATTTTCTGTGCAAGAAATAGTAAGACCAAAACAAAACATTTGAAAATTGTACCAATCCTCTTCTCCACCTTTACATGTGTTCTAACACATGTGCTAACCCTAACCCATTTCTTCTCTCGTATTTCCTACTTGTGGTTCACCACTGTTTCAGTATATTTTTAAACACCTCATGAAAAAAACATTAGATATGGATTGCGGCCTGTTCAACAATCAGTAAATCGCCAGTAGAAAAAACAATAGATGAAACACTGGTAAGGTCTAGAGGGGGCGTCTTTGTTGGCACTTATGTGCTCACTCTCACTAATTCGTTCTGAGCTCTACAGGCTGTTCCCACTGTTTTTTGGAAGACCTAGCCTATTGAGGGGCTGTGCTAGTCTCCACCACTTTCTCGCTTCAGTCCTGCTCTTCTTTCCCCACACAAGGTCTGGGTCAGTGCACTGAATGGTCACAAAAGCAACATTTTTCTCACTCAGGCATGGTTTTGAAGCTGGTGTCAAATGATCCACTTTCAGGGTCCAGCTCTATTGTTGCACAGACAAAAGGGAGATGTTTATTCAGAACAGTTTATTATCTAGGGCACTGGGGGCTCCACAAGGAATGCTGTCTCGCTGCCTCACTTACTTCAAAGATTTTACCAGAGCTGGAGCTTTGCACTTTTTTCTCTTGCATTAGCACACATAAATCTGTCAAAGAGCCGCTATTTCTTTTTAACTTGTGTTGCCCCAACAACATCTGATCGTTAAGGAGAATGTGGAGGTTCGTTTGTGACAAACTGGACTTAAATGCCTGAATTAACATGTTATCTCAAAGGACGTTCGCATCATAAGATAAGAGATGCTTCTGAGACATGAACTGCGCAAACTCAACAGAGTACAATCTGCTGTGATCGTATGAGGAGCTGTTCAGGCACTGTATATATATATATATGGTGGCGTAATTATCCATATCCTCCTTCATCCAGCACAACGCAAGCCCTTAAGCTCCTTAGCAATGCGGCCTGGGCATTCAAACGCATCCTTGTATAGTGACAAGCAGCCTGGAGGGAGACTGACTGCTGAGCGGCGAGTCCAGCTGCAGAAGTGGCTTCGCGCATTTGGTGGAAAAGGAGGAGGGAAAGAGGTGGGAAGGCAGCGGCGCATCCGCTGCTTTCACATCCGCTGCTGTATATGCTGCCTCTGAACGAGGAAAGGGAGGCTTGCCAGCGCCCTTGATGGTGTGCACCCACACTCCGATTAAACAGCTCATCCTCGATACGGATGTAGCAGAAGCACAGAACGAGAGGCCTAGGTCTTCATGCTTCCATACAGCCTCATCATATGGATCACGACGCCCTTCTAAGGCCGATGGCTACCCGCGAAGCAGAGGCATTAGGACTGAGACGCGAGTGCCAGGATCAGCATCAGCTCAAAGGGGCGAACAGCTTGCATGGCTGCGGACAGAGAGTTGCATCCAAAAGCAGCAGAAGAAACTGAAGCGCAGTAGTAGCTCCGAAGTCCCGCAGGCACCAAGCGAGGAATAGGGGACAGTTCTTTTAAGGGGGCTGGGCCGAATGCCAAAATTGTGCCTGCTGGCTATTCCCTGAGCTGGTGCATGTCTGCTGACACATGTATTTCATGCCTGGGAAAAGAAGAACGACTCAGTGTTGTTTTGAGTCACAGAGCAGCAACTCATCATTTTTCATTCCTGGAAGCGATGAGTCATGGCTAGTAGACTCTGGCTTTTTAAAAAGCTTGGGGAGTGGGGGAATTCAGAGAGTAGTTCCTTTTGCAGATCAACACCTGCAGGGGTACGTGTCCTGAAGCCGTAATCGATGCTGACCTTGGCCTTGCAAATAAGAGTCCATGAAAAAGCAACAGTGCTTCAGACCCACTGCCAGAATTTCCTCCATGTCACATCCCTGCAATTTTCCTGTCCGTCAATCCACTCCAACAGGGCCTCCGACCAAAACAGATCACTGCTAGATAATCCCATTGCAGATTCACGTGCACATCTGTCCCAGAGCAGCAGTGGGGCAGCGCAGCAGCAGCAGCAGCAGCACATGCTTGCCCAGCTTTACCTCCCTCCGGGACAGAGCAGGACTGCTCACGTGATGCAAACAAGTCATTCTCCTCTGAAAACGGGGATTTGCTGAATACAAGGGAGATTAAATATACCTGTACACAAGGTGGTACAACCTGTCTTTTGTCAGCAACCATTTATTCCTCCTACTAAAGAGGTAGAAAGAGAAAACAAATAAAGTGCAACATCATCCATAACAGGGCTCTGGTTCATGTCCAACTACATTAGTTATCTTTCTCCTCTAATGAGCTATTACAGTTCTCAACTGGTCAAACCACTGATGCCCTGCTTGGCATCTTATTTACATAAACTGTAATGGCATGAGCAGCAACTGCGATACGCACCAAACAAACATGTAGCATGTGATACAGGCTTGATGACTGCCCATGCTCAGGAGTCCTACCTAGAGCTGCAACAATTAGAAAAGAAGACTACTACATCTAGGGCTGAGCACTACTACATTATTATGATAGATTATATCATAGTATGCTGTAATTTTTAATAAACATATTATCATGGTTTTTGTACGTCTGCAAAGAATTTAATGGTAGTGATGTATAAGACTCATAAAAGAAGACCAAGTTGGAAATGAACAATGTCATCAACTTAAATGTAAACAGAAGAAATGAATACAGGATGGGTCAACTGTCCGAAACAGGAACATAACTGTTAAATTAGTCATTAAATTAGAATAATCAATCAATCAATAAATAAAATACAAGTAACTGTTAGTTTCCGTCCTGGATGTAATGGATCTCACCACATAGTGTAACAAAACTATCTGAAGACTGTGATATTGTGAGATTTCTTTTAAGTAACCAAGTGCCCTATGCCTACGCCGTTCAGTAATAGTTGTAAATTTAGCTTATTTTGCTAATGGCACCATGTTTGATACTTAACAGTAGCAGTTAAACGTTTTGCCTGTACTCATCAAAACTATAGAAGTTGGTTAACATAACTGAGGTCTTATCAGTGCCGTGCTGACTTGTCATTGCTTCATTATGTTATCTAGCTGTAGGCAATGTAGAAAAAAAGTCACAATACATTGTTACACCTATATTTCACCCATTCTTCTCAGCCGGCCCCATCACAGCAACTTTTGTAAGACTTTCTTTCAGAATCATTCATTTTCATTTAAACAGAGCATATATATTATATATATTATAATAATATATATTATGTATTATTTATATATATATATATATATATATATATATATATATATATATATATATATATATATATATATATATATATATATATAAATATATATAAAAACACTGGGGATACAAACTTTTAGTGTTTCTTCATGCATCACATTGCAAAATGAAGGCTCAAAATACAATTGCTCAGCTTGACACTAAACAGGTGTCGGCTATAAAGACTGCAACAATGTGGGCAACAAGCAAAGTGGTGATGGGAAAGAGGGGGTAAAACAAAACACATGGCAGCTAAACGTTTGCTTACTCTTCTGGACAACTGGAGCTCCATGGTGTGCAGTCAGCAAGGCGCCAGGAGACAAGTGAAGGGACAAGAGAAAGTTTGGTGAAAAGCAATGTCATCGGACACAGGGGTCATAAACTGCCCATTGACCTGCAATGTTCAACAGATGACGCAGTCTGCTAAAGTAATCAGAACGTGTCAGCCGGACACACCAATATTCACCGCAGCCTTTCTGCTCCATCTCTCAGAAAGGTCATGCTCTTATCTATCCACAAACCTCCACACCATAACAGATGGCATCTCGCTGACAAAGACTTTATAGATGAGCAAATCACAAGGAAGCTCAGCTAGGGAAAAGAAATGAAGAAACATGGGTCTGAGAGGTAAAGTGTATCAAAGAGAAGATGACAATAGCCTCCAACAGTCTCCTATTGAACTGGACTATACATGAAGGTAAGGAATGCACTATGGGGTGTAAAAATATCAAAATATCGAATATAGGAATATTTAGTTAAAAACACAGAAGCGATACACAGATTCCTGGCAGACAGTGAATCATTGTGTGTTGTGTTTAAACCTCTAGATGGCAGTGTTGTAATGCATTTTCAGCTCCACTCCAACAATAACAAGCAGCACAAGGTCATAATGCTATTGTAAGCATTGGCAAATACAGTAGTGTGTTTTTATAGTAGAACTTAAAAAAGTCGCAATCTGCTTGCGCCACAGTCTATGTAGAGTTGTCCCAGTGGAACAGGCTGAGGAAAGCGTAGCTCTGCTCCACAGACACCAAATAGCAGCCATGCAAATTATGTGGTATTAAACAAAGAAACTTAACACTCAGCTTCCACCACCAACAAAATGCACTGCAGATGAAACAAACTTCTATATGTTCAGCATACACAGGCTTTCTAGATCCAAGGTTATACAAACTGAGTGAATAATGTGGGTGTGAAGATAGCCTGTTATTTGTAGAGTCAACAGGCTGTGAGCAGATCCTGTGTTATGCATGTGGGCAAAGCAAAAATTTATGGCACCAGTGTAATAAGTAAGGACTAAAATGGCATGGCAGACAGCCTTATGACTTTTGATTCTACCTGGAAACAGAGGGAACAGGGAAGCTGGCACAGACTTTTAGTAGTGACATCAAGGGGCTTCCAAACTAATCCATGTCTGGATTTGGAGTACTTTGATGAACAACAATTACAAATGTGAAAATGGGACTACAGAAGTGTATCATTCTGAATATCTAAATGCTCCTGAGTCTGTTGTTTAAGCTTTTCAGTAAACACCTGTACTACACAACTCTGTTACTGAATTTCATATTCATGATCCAAATGAAAGAATATTTTAAATATATTCCATAAAAAGGATGATATTTCACATTTCAATAACACTGGTAGTATCATTTAGGAGAAAAAGTTAAAAAAAAAAGAAAACAAGATCCTCTGTACATTATAATTATTTAAACCATTCTCATGTAACAAAACTCAACCCAACTAAAGATGGTGTTTTTCACCATCAGCAAAACAACTAGCAATAGATAGTGTTGTGGAACAAAGGCAGTTCCAAGAATGGTACCAGTAAATAAACTCTGCCACAAGAAAATCTATTTCTGAGGTTTTGTTGACCAAAGTGGAAAATACTGTTTTGGTGGTTGGGTCAGATTCTGTTTTCTTCAGCTGGGTTAAAATTTGGGATTAGAGAGGACAACATGTGGTTCGCATCATTTTCAAGCTTTGTTAGTCATCAGTGGCCTCTTGTGAGACCCCCCCCACCAAATGCCTTTGCACAGAAGTATTACATGAACCATATGCAGGATTTGATGACACAATATTGATGATATGTATATGATATATTAATAGTACTGTTGTACTGTAGAATTTACTTATTTTACTGAATTTGTAACCCAGGAAAAAGATGGCATGTCTCCACAATTACACATTGAACACAACACACACACCTCAACATTACACATGCATAAACACACAGTTTTTGATTTTCTTTTAAACCTATATGCATCATGCAACACAAATGTTTTATCATGATCATGTTGTTTATTTGATCATGATGTTTACGACACACACACACACACACCTGTCTAAAAGCTCAATTTAAAACCCTTTATCTCAGCAATTAGTGTATTTTCACCAGTATGAAGACCAGATATTATTAGAAGAGATGTAAATACATATAATACAATACAAAGTATCATGAAAATCGTATTTTGAAGGGAGTAGTTAATAACCAGTTTCCAGTACAAAGTTTAGTGCCAGATTTCTCCTGGACGCCCCAAACACAGCATGAATTTATTCAACTGATTCACAAACAATCTTGATTTAGCGTAATGAAGATAATACCACAGATAAAGGTTGTGAGTCCACAACCTTTTGCACAGTACTGTTTATACACATATGCACATACCACCACCGACCACTTCATTAGCTACTACCTTTATTCACTGTTACTACCTCCTTGTATCTACTCTGATTGTGCATTTGATCAGGTCCACTGACCTTATAGTTGTAGCCTCACGTTGTAGTTTTCCAATTACAGACTGTGGGTCCATCTGTTTCTCTGTATGCTTTATTAATCACCCTTCCACCCTGTTTCTTCAATGGTTAGGCCCCCAACTGAGCAGGTAGGATATAGGGGGAAAGGGTGAGTAACAAAGTATACAGAGAAACAGATGGACCACAGTCTATAATTGTAGAACTTCAAAGTGCAACACACACTAAGACACCACCATAATGTCACTACAGTGGATCATTCTCAGCACTGCAGTGACACTGACATGGTGGCCACTAAAGAAGTACTAGAGGTTGACCACCACAAATTGTGCAGCGACAGACGAGTGTCTCTGACTTTATATCTTAAAGGTGGACCACACAGTAGGACTGTTTAATAGAGTGGACAGTAAGTGGACAGTAGCACTACTGTGTCTGACCCACTTGTATCAGCGCAGAAAACATTAACACTTCAACACATCAGTGTCACTGCAGTGCTGAGAATGATCCACCAGCCCAACAACACCTGCTCTGTGGTGGTCCTGTGAGGTTCTGGACCCTTGAAGAACAGGATGAAAGGGGGCTAATAAAGTACACAGTAAATATACAAACTGCAGTGTGTAATATTAGTTACACACGACAAAGTGCAACTATGTGGTAAGTGAAGCTGACTCACTGGACAATGTGTGCAGAAACAAAGAGGCTAGATGGAGTGCTTTATTCAGGGGCTGAAAGATCTCTGATGCCTGTATGAGCTGCTTTTCGAAATGCAAACACCAGTTACTGAGACACAGCTGATAAGTCCTCATGGTCTTTAGAATAGCTTGGCTACCGCTAAATCCTGACGCATGCATATTTACAAAGACCAGAGTTAAACATATACTTAATGCACACACCCTAACGAACCTTTCATAATTTTACTGATGAAATCAAGCCAGAAATGCAACAGCCTCAGACATCCATGTGGTTTCCCTGCACAACCTAATTTTGCTGTGTTGGATCAGAAAAGCAAGCGAGTCACTATTGCTAACAATCTCGTTCAGAACGGAAAGAAAGCACTGAGGATGAAAAGTGATGCATACTGACAGTGCAAAAATAACCATTGCAGAACACACACAAGCATACACAGTCCCACCTGCAAAGCTCTCATCTTCAAAGGTCAATCTGAGCAAAGCACAGGACCCAAAATGTCTAGCCAGAGCACATTACGTAAGGTCATTTTTATACCAAGTCAGTGGAGGCCAGTAATGCATGAATCAGCAATAATCCTAAGAGCTCAAATACAGACCTGATTGCTTTTCTTCTTGACCGGTCACCTCTCAAAGAAAGGCAGACTGTGTACAGCTGAAAGGTTTTCACATTCGCTCCGTTTACTGATCTTTAAAAGACCACTTATACCACTGTAACTGGTAAACATGTGTTGTGAACGTACTGTAGAGTTTTCAAAAAACACAGGTACTGAAAGAACAACGCTCAAAGGTGTTATATCTGCCCTAAAACCATTCTGGCCATTAATCATCACATTATTCTCGCGAGGAAAGAACATCTCTGTTTTTTTAAAGCTGGTAGTATATAAATACACAGCGTAGTGCATACGTACAGTTCTGTAAAATCAAGTAATAATATCTGAAATTTTAAAAACATTTATTTATGAATAGAAACTAATTTTTAAAAACGCATATTAAATAAACTGTACAAACCTGCAATATGCTGCTGTATTCCCAAAGTCATACAAGAAGCGCTGATCAAGTAGAAAGCATTTTTCCTGCTCACGGCTGGCTGAATAACCTAACTGTTACTTAAATTCATGAGCACAGGCCCACATATGTTCATGCTAACCTAGTTAGGCCACATTTTGTCCTTATCAGTCTTATTTATTTACTGCATGCTTGGCCAAGTGCTTCTCTTTTTTAATGAATGCCTTTCCCCCTCCCTTCCTCATGGGAAAGGTGAAGCGTCCATCCTTGTGTATTCTCTTAAGAAGGAAAGAAACAGTGAAAAAAAGACTGACTTGATTATATCCAGCTGAGAAAAGCTGAGAAACTCTGCAGATCAAAAAAGGCCTGCGCCTAGCCTGCTTTGACACAGCTTTTTTAAATTAGCATTCACCTTCTACGCTGCACATTTCAACTGATTACATAACCAGCTTGGGCGAGTGACAACTAATGAGGGTGCACAATGACACTGTGAACAGACTGTGAAGACTGGCATCAGACAGATGTTTAGATTTGATTACATATAATCTTTCAAAACGTTATTTAAAGACGTGTTTATTATATTCTAAAAGAGACAAATGTTTAAATGGCCCTGCGGCAAAATTAGGGATGCACTGATGCCACTTACTCCTCTCTGCTACCCGATCCAAGTTTCCGCAAATAGCGAGCACCGATAGCAATTCTTAATCTAACCTATATCTAACATAACTACTCAATAGGCAGCTATACAGCCTCATATTTATACCATACCAGTGTTTGAATATTAGCTTAGCATGAATAAATGCATTTAGTGGCTGGATAACTTCACATTTAAATGGTTTTACAGCTACAAAAAGTTGGATTATCTTGAAATGCTTAAATAATGTTATAAAAGATGTTAAGTATTGAAGTCTTTGCCATCTGTGCCTCACTGATGTCCTGTTGTCAAAGATTCTACAGTAATCATTTTTACATGTGCTTGTTTTGAGCGTAATTAATTTTACTCATTGACATGTTTCTTCAGTTAAGCTTCATCTACTGGTACGCAAGCATCACTCAGTAGCACGTGTTCACACGTCAGAATGCTTCATGGTACTGGTATTTTCTTTTGCCGATGCAGATAGTGTAATAAAGTGTGGCATTGGTGTAATACTAGCGAAAACATTTATTCACTACTGCACTTGCCTTTCTATTAGGGGTGTAATGACTTGCAGTCCAGGATTCAGTTCAATTCACACAATTAGGTACTGTTATGATTTTCTGAACAAATTTTGATTGAAAGAAATCTATGACTATGCCGTTTATGCTGTTGCACAACTTTATGATAGTACACAATTTCATGATGCACTGTTACAACCCTAATTCCTATAAAGATGAATTTTGATATACATTCAGAGATTGCATTTCATAATTGTTCCCATATCTGCATCAGTGCGAGTAGATATGTAAAGGAAAACTTCTGGATTTCATTTCCTTGTTATAAGGCACACCTCCTTAACAGAATAGATGGTTGTAGCTTGGAGCCTGATTGATGTTCAGCGCATCAGTGAAAAAATTCAATATAATGTCAAGTAGACAGATACCCATAACCAGCAGAAATGCAGTCTGATGGGGGGGAGGGGGAAAAAAGTTCATTAACTCATTTTACACACACATGTGCGTCTTCCAGCCCTGAAATGCCCTGTGAACCACACGTTCAACAGTCACAAGCAACTGACAAATCCAAGCAAATGGCAAAACGAAAAAAAAGAGGAGCCTGGTTTTACAACAACGGCAACCACACCTGCGACAACTGGGAAATACACCCCCACTCCCCCACATACCCTTCCCCTGCCTCAAGTGAGAAGAACAGGCCTAGTTCTGACAGGGACTGGCAACTCACCTCAGATAAGTCTATATCTGGTGCAGTTCAATGCAAATGTAATCTTTGCATAAGCAACTAGGGAAACACATGGCAAGTAAACACGGAAGAGATTAATAGCAGACATAAAAATCCATGTAGCCACCTCATCTTTACTATTTAAGACCGGAGACCAGCATCGCTCTTGTTGAGGGACGCCAACAGCTGGCCTCACTTTGTTTTAACTTCTGATGAGGCGTGATTGTGTGCGTGTGTACTTTCCCCCCCCCCCTACCCACCGTGTCCATGTGAGAATCAAAGCCAGGGCCCACCATCCAGCCATGACAAAATGCCCTTCTTAGGGAATGAATCACATCAGCTGCTCACTTTAAAGCCTGGACTGCAAATATCATTAAGGTGAAGGCTAAAATACATCTGAAAGACTTTCTTTCTCTCTTTCTTTCTGAATGATGAGACCACCACAGACTACTTCATCACACTAGTTGCAACTGATAAAGTGAATGTCCTCAATGACACACTTAAACAGTAAAAAGCAAAGGAGAAAATGCATTATAATCAATAAACAATAAAAGTACATGAATTTATTACATTACATCTGATCACTGATGCAACTGTGGAATCCACTGTTGGAAAAAGAAGCACCAGAATAATAAAACACTTTCTCTACTGCAGTGCAACAACTGGCAGTGAGCAGGCCTCCTACTAAGATGCCTCAGATGGGGGAGTGTTGAGAACATGAGAGAGAGAGAGAGGGAGAGCAGTCTGGCGCGAGACATCACTCAAGCTGCCTTCACACTTCAAAATAACGGAATATTCCCAACGGCCGTTTTATCTGAACGCTTTTGACGGAGCTTAAAATCATTTGCATGCATCACATCACCACTATGCGTCTGCAGCGTGCTGTTTCAACAAGCAAAAAAGCAGGACTGACTGCTGCCAGCAGAAAACTGAGAGGCTGTGTCGAAGCAAGAGGCTGAAGAGAGGAATTCTTCGTGGTGGCAGCGGCGGCGTCGACAGCCCGGAGCAGCAGAGCCACCGCAGCGGCTACCTCTGCATTTCAAACCAAGATACGACAAGGGCTGGGCTACAAAACAATATCTTTACCTAGGATGGACATTTCTTACCTCATTGTGGTCTTCTCTGTAATATTCACAGTCGAATAACGGAGTTGTGGGGATTGCAGGCGAGTTTCGTGAAAGTTTTGCACTTGACCACGACCACCACAAAGGATACCAACTGAACGCCGCCGCAGGAACCGGAGAAAGAGAGAGAATATCCACCAAAGTAAAAAAAATAAAAAACAAAAAGGAAAAAAAAAATTAAAAGCACTCCGGTCTACATTATCTACAGCAAGCTGTGGGCAGCGAGTGAGGAAAATGTAGAACTGAAGGGAAAAAGAAAACGTTCTGTCGATTTAGTGCAACGGCTCTCGGTTGCTAATAGCGGCAGCGTGCCGCTGGGATCTCCCTCCTTCGGCTCCGCGACTGACGCAAGCCTTTTCTCAACTACGTGACTCACGTAAAGGACGCAAAGGCCCGGTGGCCACGCCTCCTCGCATAAGGACCGTACAGCCCTGGTCACGGTGACCACACCCCACGCGCGTTAGCCACGCCCCCATGCAAATTTGGGGAATAAAACACCAAGCAGCCCGCACTCAGGCATTTGGGAAGAGCTGTTATTGAACAGGGAGCTGCCTAATAACGCCACGATGTGGCCATAATAATACAAAAGAAGCTTTTCCCGTCCCCAAACATGGAGCTGTTAATGATACTGTTTGGGAGCATATATAACACATCAATCAAAAACATAATTAAATAAATGAATCAATAAAAAGAAATGTTTAACCTTTGCGGTGCTTTAATGATGGTAATTTAACCTAAATAGGCACAGCCTGTAAAAATAAAAAAAATAAAAAAAAGATATATATATATATATACCATTATTTATGTGTGTATAATGTGGCATGTATGTATATATGTATTTAATATATAAAATGGTTTATGCCCAGGATCCTAAAAAGGAATGGATGAATGGCCCCGTTAGAAATGCTCTGAAATATCTTTCTGGTTCCATCGATTTACATTTGGAAAAAAAGTTGGCATTTTGAAGATACTTGTTTTTCATTGGATAGCAACGATATATAATATGGCATGTATGTATATGTAATATTATATATGGCTCTTTCTGCCTGGGATCCAAAGTAAAGAACATTTTATCCTATATAGTAGAATACTGTAGAGCATAAGTTAAACATAGACCTATCTACACTGTCCAGAAGGATGTACATGGTGCAGAAGTAAGGGGTCAAGGATGTGACGGTTTAACACAGGTGGCTAAACCTTGTGACTTGAGCAGGGTTAAATCACCCACGTCTCTGTTTCCAGCTCTGTAATCCGTATCTGTCGCTGTCACAGTACGTCCCTTTGACATAACTGTGAGTAGTGTGAGAAAGCACGGCCTCATGCTTTTAACTAGTTATAAAGTAGATTGACAGTTAAAAAGTTCTCAAAAATGACATGATTGTCAAATGACGAAAGATGTGATTTATAGTCCAATAGGCTCAGATAGAGTAGCCAAAAGTAGCTGTATGCAAGTTAATTTCAGTGTACAGTAGTGTCCAGAGGAGTTCAGGAGATGCACGTTTACTTTGCCGGAGTGCCAGTATACCACAAAGTTGACTGTTAGTCAGTTACAGGGCTGTTAAATAACCACATTATCAGCATTATTTATTTTATTTTTTTGTATGCTTTTTTTTGACAACTAATTCTTATGCTGCCATCTGCAGGTACTTTCTGGAATAATCAGTGTTGGTTAAATGAAGTAACTTCAGCACATTTGATTAAACATGGATCACTTTGGTTAACAAATCATAATTCTAAGACAGACAAATGTAAAAAAAGTCATCAGTGAAAAGCTATGCCTTCTAATGGCTAATGGCAATGTGCAAATTCTAAAGTAAAAATATAACCCAGTTCATACAATAATACATTTTCAGACAGAATAAAACAACTATAAACCAGCATAGTTGTTCCCATCCCTGGTCCTGGAGTATCCCCTGTTCTGAGCATTTTAGTTTTTCCACTAGTCTTTGTCCAACTAATCAGCTCACTAGAAAGGCCCTTCATAGTTTGAAGTGGGTGTGCTGGGAGCAGGAAAAACACTTAAATATGCAGGGCATGGGGCACTCCAGGATCAGGACCCTGTCTTCTGTCCTGAAAGCCAATCATGGATCAAACCACCCACATTCAGCTATCCTGCAGTCCAGTTTGGGCCTTTCGTTGTAAGTGGGCTCTTCTTCTAGTCTCCTAAGGACCTCTGTGCCTTCAACAACTTGCCTGGGGGACAAAGAAAATTGCAATACTGACCAACTGAATGCTGAAATTTCAAACATGTTGTTCTAGATTTTTCCATGTATTTTATTTTCAGTTTTTTATGTAGCACAGGGATTGCAGAGGCAGACTGTGATGAATAAAATATGGAGTAATTCTATTCCATATAATTACCACCACTGTTGTCCAATCTTTAATTTGATTCCAAACTGTCAAAATATTTAAAAAAAGTTCTAAATGATGTGCAAAATTTTTTACTGAAAGTAATGTTTTAGTCATCGGAGGCATTTGTCTTCGTCCGGTCCATGTGCCTTTATTATTCCCTGCCATGTGCTTTTGTTATTGTTTTGGTCTGCCTTCCTGCCTCCTTGTCACCTGTGTGTAGTTTGTAGCCCGCCCTCTCGTTAGTCCCAGGTGCTTCAGTGTATTTATAACCCTTGCTGTTCAGCACGTGTTTGCTAAGTGTTTTGTCTCTCTGCCAGTTTGTATTTTAGGTTTGTATGCTCTGTAATCTTTTGATTCTTTTACTTATAATCTTTATCTTCGCGCTTGCACCCTGCTTCGTTATCTTTCTGTACATGACGCACTAATAAATCATAATAATTTGGACTAAAACACACATTTAATTGCAGGAAATAAGTAAAGGCTTCTAAATGTTACACACTGAAATTGAGACTTTAGAACACATTTACTTCAGAACAATGGGATCTAACTGCTTGCCAAGGGACTGGGACACGGCCTGACTACAGTCTCACACTGCAGGGGTGCAGCTAAAATAAGCTACAACAACAATCATGTACTAAAACTCTTTGTGTTATGGTAGAGACATAAAAACTTAAATAAATCTAAAAAGATGCAAATAAAATATATAGATTTTTTTCACAAGCATAATCTTAGTGGTTAGGGTTTGATACAGACACCTTTCAATAGAAAATACTCTGTAAATAGTGAGTAGCCTTTCTGCCCGTTATAGAGTTAAGTCTCGTACTGGATCTTGCTTGAAACATTGCTGACTGCTGTTGTTCTAAGGCAGGGGTGGGGAATCAGGGTCTTTGAGGGCTACATTCCTGAGCAGTTTTGTAATTTACTGGTCCTTTTCCAAAACATCAGATTCAACTTATCAGTTAAGTACCAGGTTTACTAAGTGTGATAGAGCAGAGGAATCCGCAAGCTGTGTGTGACTGCAGCACTCAGTTCCCCACCGTAATACAAAGAGTTTAAAAATGTGTAAAGCTTAAGGGTCGATGTAAAGCCAGAAACTTCTAAAACGCTTACCCAAAGGCTACATAATTTCTGTCCATCCACGGGGCTGGCTGAAGCGTGATGTAGAACTGGGAACCATTACTATGGGGACCTCGATTGGCCATTCCCAGGATACCGCGTTTGTTGTGAGACACAGCAAAGCTCTCATCTGGGAATAAAAGCAGAGAAGAAACAGATAAAAAAAGAAAAGAAAAGACTCCATGAAGGAAAAGCTAGTTAAAAGGCTTTGTGAAGGAAAAGTCTAAAAGAGCAGTATTTTTACCTTTTTGGACCAAAACATTTTGCTAGCATGGACCACACTTAATGGGCCAAGGGGGGCAACTCAGGAGGCTTTGGCCTGGAGTGCTGGGTGGCTTTGATGATTGTATGTGACATAGCCCACCCCCACTTGAGTTTAGAATGGTAAAAAGGAGGAGATAGGAAGGTGGTGGGTGAGCAGTTGTGTAGTAACTGCACTAAAGGGATACCAAAGTGTGAGCTCTAGTTTTTTGTGGTAGGGAATTCCAAACTTGAAGTGCTGTCTTAAAAACGCACTTGTTAATTGTTAAGACTATAGGGATAATAAGGAAGTCATTTGAGAAGGATCTAAGGGTGCAGGTGGGTTGGGAGGGAAGAAAGAGATCAGATAGATATGCGATAAATGAAACTATTGTTTTATGGGGCGCCAGTGAAGATTAAAGTACAGTGCAAAGATGGAGCACAGGTAAGAGGACAGACAGACGAATTCTGGATGAGAAAGGCGATCATTCAGGCATGCGTAAATGATTCAGGATGTGATCTGTAAGTTTTGCAATGTTAGAGATTGTACTACAAAGCTACAAGCATTAAAAGATAATTTACAGGTCATAAACAAAAGAGTTGGGGGGGGGTGTGTAATTAAGACTGCTATGCATGGTATATAGCCTAAAACAAGTAAGTGATAAAGAGCAATGGACCAAGAGCTGTGCCCTGGGGATTGCACAGAGATAGCGGATGTACAGTCACAGGCAGTAAATACAATAAGAATAAAATAAGGAATTGGACCGGTACAATACAGTGCAGGGGTGGCCGATATAGCAAGACATCACAATACAGACATTTTCACGATACACTAAGAACTTATAGTGCCACATAAAAGTAATAAATGTAATAATAATAAATAATAAACCGAACTGCCCTCTATCCAATAAAATAACATTCCCCTGAAAACAGTGCTGGGGTCCAAAAAATTAATATGTTAAAAACTCCATTGTCAGTAGATGAAGGTTAACTTTTATCAGAGCTGTTGCCGTTCTGTGCAATGTCAACAGCACATAAGGCTTTACATTTCAAAAACTAATTTAAAGGACAGAATTAACAGGTGATCAGAGGGAACTGATTACGTAAAGAGAAGAGGGAGATAGGAGATAGTAGAAAGGGTATAGTGGAAGATAGTGGAAGGTCAAAAGAACAAGTGGCAGTTCTGGAGGCAATAATAATGTCAGCGTCTGCCCATCAACAGGGGTGAAAGCAGAAAAACAGCCAGAGGAAGAATCCAATGAGAGATGGATGACAGCACTGGGAGAGAAAAGAGCAGGAGAAATGGAGTGCAGTGCATTCTGAAAAAGTGGATATTTTTTTTTCAAAATGGTAAAGACAACATGCACCGTCGTTATCCACAGTTGTTTGCACAGAGTCTGCCAACATCATTGTCGTAACGTTAATGTCAGCACTGGGGGCAGTGTTTAAACTAGAATGTACTAAGAACAAGAACACATGAACATCAGAATGTAATAAAGAATCTATACTATTTTATTGTACAACTGATGATCATTTGTGGCAGAATTACAAGCTCTGGTTCAGGTCATGTGCTGTTTGGTTCTTGTTCTAGTTCCAACACTACTTGTACTAATTATATTATTAGTACAAATTAGTAAAAATAATGGCTTCATCACAAGTGTATCATGTTCCTGAGAAACCCTGTTTGGAAAACTGCACTACAGAGCCCCCTTCTCCATCTGTTCAGGTAAGAACACATGGCAAGATCAGCTTAGCCTACATCGCGCCAGCAGGTTCTAGCACTCTAGGAAAAATACACTGGGTTTCCAAAAAAATGCAACGAAAAACGTGCTAAAACAAGAATCAACACCGAAAGCACTTTCCAAAAAAGGAATTACTACTTGTGAAGGGGATAAAGTTGGATGCAGAATTAGCGTTGTTCCTCCTGGACAGCCAATTATTTCAGTCTGTGTGTGAATAACAAAAAACTTCAATGACAAGAGACAGAAATTACATAATTCAGAAGCAACAACATCCAGAAATACTGAAAGCTCATTCTCGCTCTGGTGGAAATGTGGAAATGCACGCAACATGCGGAAGAACCTTTATTTTAATGTGGGTTGTTCTCTGACCAGCATAATGTTACTATAACCAGCATAACGCACTAGACATTGCACAAGACCTTCTTTTTAAGTCTGTGTGCATGACAATACTAGCTTATTTAAGACCTGCAGAAATAAAGAAAAAGAATTTTGCACTATTGCTTTATCTGTGCCTGCTGTAAGTATAAGGATAGTTCATTAGGTCCAAAATAAGTCCTGTTAAGTCTAACTAGGTCTGAGTCTAATACAAACTAAGGGACAGATCTTCAGTGTGCCAACCTCACCACATAGTCCTTTTTTATTCCTACCACAGAGGAGCAGCCCAAAATTATGAATATAACAAAAATTGTAGAATAATAAATGTACAGTACAACCACTCATTTAGCAGAAATGCAAAAAAAAACTAATCTTTATATTTAACAATCTAAATCTAATATATATTTTTAATATTTCTTATTTTGAGATGGTCGTAGTAATATTATAACATTATTAAAATTATTTATATATGTAGTCATACATTTTAAGTAACTTTATTAAGTCAAATTATTGAAACTCAGCTTATATGAAGCATATTTTTCAAAACCAGCTAAATTATTTTCCAACATACTGAGATAATTTCACAAAATAAAACAAAAATTAAAACTAGAAATGAGTTTAATAAAACCATCTCAGAAAGGGGAAAGTTTCAATATTTAGACTAGATTTAAAATAATTTCATTGCCAACAATATTTTGTAGGGTTTCTATAAGCGCATGCATACAGCAAAGTGGGTTTATTGTGGCAGGTAGACTTGTTTGTGAGCATTACCCCAAAAAATGACCTCCTGACTATGAACTGTAGGAACAAGTCATTCGATGCTAATAGGGCACTTCCTCTGGTTTCGGTTATTAGTTCCTATAATTTCCATTTGCTGTAGTTATCTGTCATTTCTGTCACATCCATTTAATCTCTCTGAAAATAACTGAGGTAAGGATATTAGACATGCACCTTCGAATGTTGGACCATAAATCGATTCACCACCATTTCCTTTCCCAGCTGGAGTAATATCTGTAATACAGAAGCAAAAAAATCAATGTGTGTTGATTAAATGACATTTGATGTATGTATGTTTGTGTGTGTGTTCTAGTACAGTACCTCCTCCCTGCACCCAGCCATTTGGCACCACTCGATGAAACAAGGAGCCCTTGTAACAAAGCATGAGCTGGTTCTGAGAAACCCCTGCCTCTCCGGTGCACAGAGCTTTAAAGTTGTTACATGTCCTGGGACACACATCTGAAAAGAGCTAATGAAACAACAGCATTTTATTTATATATTCTGACATCACTCTTTCACAAGGAGAACACACACCCATGTAAGAAAGACGGCTTAGATGCATTTAAAACCTGATTTAACCATGAAGGGCCTACAGGCAACCAGACAAGCACTCATTCAAGTAATAATGAGTAATATTACCTCAAACAGCAATCGGCCAGCCACCTCCCCTCCAATCTCAACATCCATATATACAAACACATGCTGTAGAGAGAGGAGTCAAGCATGATAACTTACAGCAGGCAACCAGCTGTAGTCCTGTAGTCCTTTTGTTTATCATAACGTCCACATTTTGCATTTCTCATAGTGAAGTTATTGTAACATTAATTAATTAGATCTGATTTTACTTGAAACTAAATGATTTGCCAACGCAGTAAAATATCTTCACCAGTTGATATTTCTTAATGACCCAGAAAACCTATATCTTTGTTTTCTTTCTAATTAGCCTTTCTTATTCTTGCAGGAAGTAAACAATGGTGTTGTCAAGACTGTGACTTAGGAGTGATTGAGACCAAGACAAGACCTATTAACATATTCGGGAGAAAAGAAAAAACATATCTAGCCCACAACATTATTAACTACTATTATAATACAGTCTTTGCTTCGTGATGAGGTTGTTCTTCTCTGAAATTGTAATTAAAACCTATTCATAATTGATACTTACATAATTAGGGGATGGTTGAATGTTTGATTTTTTAAATCAATGAACATCAACAAACAAGTAATACTCAGTTAAGCCATCATGGAAATAATCAATAAGATTTTCAGCCAACACACATTATATAAACCCAGTGGATTTTTAACAGGTCAAATTGAGAGAACCTTCCACTCTTCAAGGCAGAATTCATCGCTTCCTGTTCTAACTTTTCCACTCCACTTTAAATGGTGCAGCAGTTACAGGTGCCTACCGTAACCATTTAAAGTAGAATAAGACAATTTGAAACAAGAAGCAAAACAATAATCAGTTGACTTTGTTTTCTCTCTTCAGCCTGACATTCATGACTTGTAGCTGTTAAATCAGCCTTCTCATTAGGTGAGTCAAGCAGCAGTTATTCTGGTTTTGATGATATTAAACAACAATTCAGCTTCCAGTTACTTTAGAAGGAGGCATTGCAACACGCCAGAGAACACGTGTACACTGCTCTAGAGTCCAGTGGCAGCGTGCTTTACACCACTGCATCCAACGCTTTGCACTGTGCTTGGTGATGTAAGGCTTGGATGCAGCTACTCATCCATGGAAACCCATTCCATGAAGCTCTCTGCGCACTGTTCTTGAGCTAATCTGAAGGCCACGTGAAGTTTGGAGGTCTGTGGTGACTGACTCTGCAGAAAGTTGGTGACCTCTGTGCTCTATGCGCCTCAGCATCCGCTCTGTCATTGTACGTGACCTACCGCTTTGTGGCTCAGTTGCTGTCGTTCCCAATAGGAAATTTCCAACTGGTCTTGTTGCACGGGTTGAATCTTATCATTGTACCACACTGCATGCCTAGATGCTTGATTTTATACACCTGTGGCCATGGAAGTAATCGGAACACCTGAATTCAATTATTTGGATGGGTGAGTGAATACTTTTGGCAATATAGTTTGTATGTAATTAGTTACATTTCAACCCAGACTTCTTTTCAAACATCTGCTGCCATACTTCCCTTGTACACGAAGGCCCAGTAAAAAAAAGAAAAAAGAAAAAAAAGAAAATCATGTATATTTGCATGAAATTCCTGGAACCTCTGATGATTAGTTTTTGACCTACTGAATAAACATTCAAAACATTATTCATAATCATCATAACTCATTATTCAGAAAATAAATACAACTACAAATTATTTTCACAAACTGTAACAAATAAATAAATAAATACAATCTTTTCTAAGGAATATGTTGTACTTAAATTACACAGATAAGTGAAAAACACCTGTACACGGTTACAGGGAGCAGAAAGGGAGCTGCAGCTGTACTTGCCCCAGTGCTGTGCAGGTGCTGACGGTAGTATTCCTCCGTAATGGCGGCATAGAGCGCTTGTGGGCGGAAGAAAGTGAACCCCCACTGTTTCTCTGCCCACCTGGACAGCTCCTTCTCATCCCCGAGCAAGTGGCCATTCGCGAAACACATAAGACCCTTGCTGTACTGCCACACCTCCCCCCGGAGCTCCTGCTCGGCACAATTTTAGACATGAGCTGCGTTATACATTAGTACCCTGTACATAGAGAGCAGCTAACACAACTCCGATCAGTTACATACCATCTGCTTACTGGTTAGATAGTCCTGCCAGTCAAACTCCAGCAACGGCCGAATAGTGGGATCACTAAACGAAGTTGGGAATTTGTGTCTGAGACCCTGAAAAGACAGAAAGGTTGAAACACATCTAATATGTGCTTTATTCAGGGACAGTGTGATCAGATACGATACAGATAATAACCCAGTCTGTAAATCAGCAGTAAAATTGTCAATAGATTTCTATTTTTAGCTCCTGCAGATCAGATCAGATCAGTCGACACATTTAAACCCACTTCTAAACACAATGAGAGGTTTAGCTAAAGCGCTACTTGCTATCTTCTTTACTTCTTCTCAGACCAGCGTTACTTCTCTGGACTGAAAAACAGCTACAGATTCCAGCGGTGCGGTCGTTACCTCTGCGATGCTTTTAGCGACTTGAAAGTGTTGCTTTTTCATCAAACCAACAATTTCCAAATGAACTTCTGAGTCCATTTCCTCTGTGACTGCTGCCCGTAGGAGCCGCCGGAGCGTGTGGTTGCTATAGTAACGGCCTCAGTAGGCGCGTGAACATTACGTCACTTTATAGCTGCAGACGCAGCAAATAACTTACTAGTATATAGAACTTTTCAATATATATATATATATATATACATTTTTGTTTATTTTTATTAAAATGTATACAAATTCTGGTTCCATTATTAGTATATACAACCTATTGGCACATATGACTTATTAATATATATAACCTATTGGCACATATGACTTATTAGTATATATAACCTATTAGCACATATGACTTATTAGTATATATAACCCATTGGCACATATGACTTATTAGTATATATAACCTATTGGCACATATGACTTATTAGTATATACAACCTATTAGCACATATGACTTATTAGTATATATAACCCATTGGCACATATGACTTATTAGTATATATAACCTATTGGCACATATGACTTATTAGTATATATAACCTATTGGCACATATGACTTATTAGTATATATAACCTATTAGCACATATGACTTATTAGTATATATAACCTATTAGCACACATGACTTATTAGTATATATAACCTATTGGCACATATGACTTATTAGTATATATAATCTATTGGCACATTTGACTAATTAGTATATATAACCCATTAGCACATATGACTTATTAGTATATATAACCCATTAGCACATATGATTTATTAGTATATACAACCTATTGGCACATATGACCTATTAGTATATATAACCTATTGGCACACATGACTTATTAGTATATATAACCCATTAGCACATTTGACTTATTAGTATATATAACCCATTGGCACATATGACTTATTAGTATATATAACCTATTGGCACATATGACTTATTAGTATATATAACCTATTGGCACATATGACTTATTAGTATATATAACCCATTAGCACATATGACTTATTAGTATATATAACCCATTGGCACATATGACTTATTAGTATATATAACCTATTGGCACATATGACTTATTAGTATATATAACCTATTGGCACATATGACTTATTAGTATATATAACCCATTAGCACATATGACTTATTAGTATATATAACCTATTAGCACATATGACTTATTAGTATATATAACCCATTAGCACACATGACTTATTAGTATATATAACCTATTGGCACATATGACTTATTAGTATATATAACCTATTGGCACATATGACTTATTAGTATATATAACCCATTAGAACATATGACTTATTAGTATATATAACCCATTAGCACATATGACTTATTAGTATATACAACCTATTGGCACATATGACTTATTAGTATATACAACCTATTGGCACATATGACTTATTAGTATATATAACCTATTGGCACATATGACTTATTAGTATATATAACCCATTAGCACATATGACTTATTAGTATATATAACCTCTTGGCACATATGACTTATTAGTATATATAACCTATTGGCACATATGACTTATTAGTATATATAACCCATTAGCACATATGACTTATTAGTATATATAACCTATTAGCACACATGACTTATTAGTATATATAACCTATTGGCACATATGACTTATTAGTATATATAACCTATTGGCACATATGACTTATTAGTATATATAACCTATTGGCACATATGACTTATTAGTATATATAACCCATTAGCAAACTAAACGTTCGGGTGTTTTTTTTTTTTGTTTGCTTTAGTATATATATTATTATATACTAATTATTAGTATATATATATATATATATATATATATATATATATATATATATATATATATATATATATATATATATATATATATATAACTTATTAGCACATATGACTTAGTATATTAGTATATTAGCAAACTAAATGTTTTGGTGTTGTATTTTTTTCGCTTTACTGTCACCAAAATGAAGTTCATATTTCACTTACAAATAAGTGAGTTAATCTAATCAATGCAATCAAATGTAATACAGTGTCAGTATGTCAGTAAGCCAGAATGTAATTAATTGTTCTTCTAGGATTTCATTCATATATGTCTGGTGGTTTGATGTGAAGTGGTTAAATTGTAGAAAAACTTACTGGCTCAGATTTTTTACAGTGTTGCTGATTTGAACCAACAATCTCACAATGTCTACAACAAACAACCATTTTATTCACTATTTTTTGTGGACTACTCTGCCTCCATAAATTAATTGAAATAAAGGGATAAACAAGACATTTTGGGCCAAAACTTTATCACAAAACCATCATAACGCAATGTCTCTGTCATCAGGCAGCGTATTCTTAACCATGAAAGTGAGCACTCAAATAAAGGCACTAAACACTAACACCTGGTTCCCATAAAGTGCAGATCATTTTAATTGCCTCCAAGCTGTATCAACCCTGAGATGGTTTTGGTGGATTCCTCCAGAGTCAGAAACCTCTGGAGTTTATGTTGAAAGTCTCTTGGCTGGTCATGAGGGGCTTGATATTCGTGGGTCATGGTAGAACCCAGGTAGCAAATGAGCTCACAGGCCTCCTCGAACCGAGCCAGCTTCTTCTTGTACTTCTGCCTAATGTAATCGGAGCTCCTAGGGTTGTACGCTGTGTGCAAGATGGAAAAAATGCATTTTTGGTATTATATTCAAAAATGTATGAGATTTGAGAGCAGAGTGCACCTCTGAGGATAAACGGATACATACCTTTCAGATGGAAGGCCAAGTACAGTATAGCAGATCTCTTTACGCTGAGGTAAGGGAATTTTGGCTTAAGGTTGCCAACTTCGGTCATGCCTTTGATGATGGCTTTTGCTACTCCCTTGGAGAGACAATGCACATAAATAAGCAGAAAATAACCAATGATAGTAAAGTTTAATCAAAACAGACAGCCAGAGAACCACATATTCATGACAGTTCATGAAAACTTGCTCACATACAGCAGGATGCACAAAAAACCTCCAGTAAAAGACAGTATTTTTGTCCTCGCCCATGTACCTGTTCTAAGTAGCCTAGCATTGGTAAAGAAGTCAGACGTATCGGGTCTCCTATTGGTGGAAGTTTTTGAGGAAGTTTCTGGTCCCAGTAAGTGTCAGGTGACCTGTAAACAGTGGATGATTATTATGATTAGTCAATAAGCCAACAGTAAAGCAGTTCTAGCAAGTAATAGACACTTGTGCGTTCTATTTGCTGTCACTACACACTGTAGAAACTTGTTTTGCTTTTCCTCTGAGTCAAAGATGTAGATCTTCTCCCGATATTCTACAGCAAAGTCCAGGTTGCCACGTACCAGAGCTTCATACCTTCAGGTAGAAAGGAGGAAAAACATGTATGGAATCACTGTTCAAAGCCAAAAAAAGTCTGCGTTTTTAAAATATTTAAACAAATATAATTGCAGACGTGTGTGTATGAAATGATTCTTATGACAGCTTTCTAGGAAAACAGGAAACTAGAAAAATAAAAAAGAAAGCAATATTACATCTGTCTGAAAAAGACTTTAAAGTGACTGAGAGCAATATATAACATGGAGCAGTATGTAAGATTTTTTTTTACCAAATTAAATAGAATGTGAAGAAGTAACAGTTATGATGCAGATATATCTACTGAAGCAGGTCACCCTGTCTCGTAATACCACTTTGTAATTTAAGGGGTGCTACGGTAGCGTCCTTTCTAATCAGTCCAACTTGAGAGGATGAAGAATGTCCTAATGCCGTTTTCTTAGATCATTTCAGCACAGGCAGCCAATGAAAGAATGGGTAAACACATCAATGGTTGAAACTTATGGCAAGCAACCATTAACACTGTAGAGATTATTTTGAGATTATTTTCCACCGCTGGAGATGCTGTTGCAGTTAATGTTAAACTCATAATATTTCTCCTAGCCTGGTAAGTAAACAGCTGTTGATAGATCCTGCATTGTTCTGTAGTCTGCATTATGTCCATATCAGGAACTAAGCTAGATTTATCTGTGGTAAGAATCAACAGGGTTTTCAAAAAATCACCTCTGTTGCTCTCTGTGGTAAATAAAAATGTCCAGAACGTGGTATATTCCAGCTTCCTGATCAATTTTTCTCTTTTCACCTTAAATGGCACAGCAGTTATTATGATGCCTTAGGCGCTAGAACGTAACCACTTTGCCATTTAAGGTGGAATAGGAGATATTGATTACGAATCTACAGAAAGTCCTTATTAGAAAATGTTCCCAGCATTAAAAGAATAATTAGGATGCATTAATAGCCTAAATCAGTTTATCAGGCAGTCAGTAGTGATATTAAGTGGAGGCTGTCCTGAATTGGCCTTAGTGCAAGAGCTTGTAGCATACATTACATAACAGGTTTCTTTTTCTTACTTCTTTTTAAGTACCCTCATTCTGCACATGGATGCACCACAACACTGGCTAAGTGTGCTGTTTGTGCATGTTTTAGGGAGTCTGTCTATAGACACACATACACAGATGGCTCGTTGGGTTCAGCCAGGCAGGTCAACATCACAGCTGGACTGTATTTAATAACATTACAAAGTAGTAATAAGAATTCTTCACATTAAAAAATGAGATTAAAGGCAAAAAAACATGTCCACAGAAATCTAAATATTAGTGAATATTCTGTAATATTTAAATCCCTGTTGCACAGAATATCTCTGTATATAAAATAACTAACAATTTTAGTAAGGCATGTGAACTACAAAAGAAACTGTGTCTTAACTTAAAAGAGAAGCAAAATTAACTAGATGTTTAAATGGATATAACAGGTCAGACTGCTGCAAAACATTGCACCGCAAAACACTTCCAGTTGTAGCTTATTATGTCGTACCTCTGCCGGCCATCTAGGTAGGTCACTGGGCAAAAGCCTTTCATTTCCACTTGCTGAGGGAAGCGACTTTTAACCTGCACTGCACTTAGCCTGTGGGGCAGAAGCTGAGGAGGAGGCAACGGATGAGGGCACCCTGGAGCCACAAAACGCTCCGGAGCTTCAAGGAACCTCTTTTGTAAAGAAGAACAGGAGATAAGTGTGCAGTCTGCTACAGTGTGCCACTCTATACACATATTTTATGCAGTACTGTGATGTTAGATACTCTCCTCCCTACCTTGAGATACTCCCTAGAGGCTATTTTGTAGTAGTGACCCCGGAACTCTGCAGTCAACTCCAGGGAGGTGTTAGAGGAGCAGTCCACTAGGTGCCTATGGAGAGCCAGGCTGACAGGACAATAGTGGTCAAACTCGCCCAGCCGAGACTGAAGCTCATGTGGAGTAATACACAGGCGGTCTACACTGGCAGCCTGGCCTGAGGGAAAACAAATTCATTCATAGAAGCAATTGTTTGTATTTTAGGTTTAGAATATCTTCAGATGGGGAGGGAGTTTCAGGTATATGTGCAAATACCAATTCCAGGAAATTCAAGGCAGTAGGTAAGAAGTGAATGAAATATAAAAGGAGTGATTAGTAACCTGTCTTTTAGAGGGGCTTAACTGGAACGCACAAAGAAAAAATGTTTTATATTTTATTTGGTCTAACTTTGTTGATTTTTGTAAATATACACAAATTCTAAACCTGATGCCGGCAACACATTTTAAAAAAGCAGGGAAAGGACATAGTAAGTCACCCGTGAAATGATATATATACACCATAACATTAAAACCACATCCTTGTATCTGCACTCCTTGACCATTTTATATCATATCATATAGAAGCACTTTGTGGTTCACTTTGTAGTTTAGAGTCACTGCTGAACTAAGAACAGTCCATCAACCAAAATGATCCAGCCAACAGCGTCCTGTGGGCAACGTCCTGTGACCACTGATGAAAGGCTAGTGGATCATCAACACAAACTGTGCAGCAACACTCTGGCTTTATATCGACAAGGTAGACCAGTAAAGTAGGAGTGTCAGTAAGTGGACATGGTGTTTAAAAACTCTAGCAGCATTGCTGTGTCTGATCCACTCTTATCATGCCACCACCATATTAATGTGACTGGTCACACAAAAAGCATTTTCTTTATGCTGTTTTTAATTTAATATATATTAAAGATGTCTTGCTGTCCCACTGTTTTTGAAATGGGTCTTGTATTTTACCTTTAACACGTAGGAATCAAACTATGAAACTATAAAAAATGAATAGCATTGTTTGCGCATGCAGACAGGTATATGAATGAGCATTTAAGATGTGTTCTTACCTTTGCGAATCCTCTCCAAGTAGTTGTAGATGTGTCTCATACTTATCCGGACTTCATCTAGAACTCGATTCCATACCCACCACTTGCTTTTATGCGCATCAACCGGAACCCAGTTGTGGTACTGTTGCCGGAAATGTTGCCGAATCGCTTCCACTTCCCGCTTAAAGCAAGAGTTCCGGATGTTCAGGATCTGGGGGCTGTCGTGCACTGGATATGGCCTGCTCAACAAAGGAAGATGAGGGCTTTACAATGCCTATTCATATCAAGGTCGTACAGAATAGTTATTAAAATGCATAGTGAGCAAAATGGGTTTAACCTGTGGAGTTTTATTTTGTCTCCCAGGCCTCTCTTCAGCACCTCCACTGTGTGCAACTGCAGCTCGATCACTCGAACAGGAATAATGCTGTGAGCTTCCATCAGATCAGCCTGCCTCTTAGTCACAGGAAAACCGTCCAGCACGTACCTGTAGAAGGGGTCAAATAACACACAAACCATATTTAGTCTGCACCAAGCTTTTCATTTAAAGGAATTAATTACCCCAGATTTATTCAATCAGCCTAGATATGTTCAGTGTCCAAATCTTGCTTCTTTTAGATGTGTGCTGGAGGTAGCTAATGTTGCTAATAAACACTAGAGTAAATAGTCTCCCAAACCTTTTTTCTGTAAATACATTGCAAAAACATGCTCAACCAATCCAGGTTTTCTTAATAAGGTTGCACAGACTTGGGTATGTGGTTGAGCGTGTCTAAAATGGCTGCCTGCTGTGTTTAGCTACACAGTACCACTTTGTTTGTTGTCATAGTCACAGTACTACAGTACTACTGGGTCCTAAAGTACAATGACATGAAAACCTGGATAGACAGGTTTGAGCAGTTTTAGAGGGGTTTCGGCAGTGTATTTACAAAAAGCGTTTGGTGACTGTTGGCATCTAAAGCGTGTTAGCAACATTGTCCTTGCTTCTCCAGTGGGCAAAATAAAAACTACTAGATGCAATTGTCTATATGTGCATTCAATTTTTCACATTACGATTCCATTAGAATAAGGTGGTCATTACGACAAAAAGTTTTAATGATTGGTAAAGAGGATCAACACAACACAATAATTTAAATCATTAAAACTTTTCAAATTAATTTACATTTAAATGGAATGAATCTGAATTTGGCAGTTTGGTTGTTGTTAAAGATGTCGTCATATGACCAAATTAATTTGAGAGGAACTAAAGAAACAAAGTATTGTTAATTGATATGCAGTCTGAAAAGGTTCATTACCCTCGCATGCTGCAGGCCAAGTTCATCTGGACCACCTCCAAGCACTGAATGGCCAGTTCGTCAGGCACAGTCAGACCCTGGCTCAGGTGCTCCAGCATCTGGGTGGCCAGCTCTGTAGTGCTCTGGGTACTGAGCACCGTACGCATCACCTCATTAATTGATAGTCTGGCCAGACCATACTCGCGGGCAAACATCTGGGCGACTGACTCCACACATCACACATACACAAAGACAGGAAAAGAAGCTTTAGTTTGCTTTGTTTCATACACATATTTTCAATGCCTTACAGTTTTGTACAATATAGTTCAGCAGCGCATGCCTAGTTTTAAGTCTGGCTTTAGTTGGACACTGACCTGTGGTTTTGCCAGATTTTGGTGGACCAATAATCGCAAGTTTGATGGGCAGGGAGGGGTTTGGCTTAGGCTGCCGGAGGTATTTGATGGGGTTCAGCATGAAGGTGTTGCGGGTCTCCTTGGAGGCGAAGAAGTAAATGAAGTTGTGAAAGAGGACCGGGAAGCTGGCACTGTGGGGGCCTTGCACATGCTGCATCAGATCTCCTTCTGAATACTGAACAACACCAGCACACAAAAAAGTCATTAGATGTTCACAAAACATATACGGTTCTGGTACAAAGCAGGTAAATACCGCTGCTGTTGAAACAGATTCTTGTATGTCTATTTTTGTGTTTTTTTGGTTTCCTGTGAAAGTTTTATTTTGGAAATAAAGATTTTGGAGATGCAAGGTTTTGATCTCACAACAGCAATTTATGGGTTTTTGCTGGTGGGGGATCATTTACCAGTTAATAAATAATCAGATATTTCAGATCAAGAATCAATGGTCATTAGTCACTGACATGTATTGGCATGTACTGACACAAGGCATTACAGGAAAATGTTTTTAAGTCATCATTTCAAGAAAAATGCATATTTGATTTTCTAAAGTAGACTTAAAAGAGAAGGAAAAAAGCAAACGTTAGAATATACTGTCACTAACCCGGACAGGGTCCCAGCATCCAAAGGCACTGTAGAATTTGTAAGAGCAGTATAGGATTTTTTTGGCAACACTATAGGTGAGGGGACGACATTGCTGAAAAAGTGCTTCCCTGTTCTCCACCAACGGCTGCACTTTCTGCATTAGCTGATAGCGCACAATGTGAGGCTTACGCCCCGCACTGACTGTCAGGCGAGGGATCTGGAGTTCCGCAATGAGCTCCTGCAAGAAAAAAAATATGTTTAGAATGTATATGTAATTATGTACGTTTTTTATATATAGGCTAATTTGAAGTTTGTTGTTATATCTGAACATCAAAGATATAGCTACTACCATCTGATCATTATAGCTACATAAGATTACTGAGCATCTCATTCCAAAACCAGGGGCCTAAATATGGAGATTATGTGGTCTACCACTTCACGGCTGAGCTGTTGTTACTCCTAAAAACGTCTATTTGACAACAATGGCACTTACACAGGCTCAGGCCAGAATCTTCATGAACTGGCATCTTATGACAGTACATGTTTAAAGTCAATGAACTCTTTAGGTGATTTTCCCATTTGTGCTTGATTTTATGCACCTGTGAGCAATGGGTGTGGCAGAAACTACTGAACTTAATAACTTGAATATAGTTTCATATATGTAATTGTTATGGCTCTCCAGACTGAGATTCTTTGTATTTATCTATCAAGACCATATGCCATCCAGTCTTGCTCAACTTTTCCTCACTCTAAAATTCATACCACTATCTTAGAGATGTTATTTTCATCCTTATTGAACCTCTCCCCGATCTCCATCTCCAGCCGCGTCTCTGCAACATCCTCAGACTCTTCTTCCTCCACATCCTCCTCTTCCTCAGGGGGGAACTCCATCAGCAGCGTGGCCTCCAGCTCTTGCTCCCAGTCCTGCTGCCCCTGGTGCCCCTCCTCAACCTCCTCCTCTGTTTCCTAGGTGAGAAAAATGTATCTAGGTCGTACTGAAATGCCAGTATAGTCGGCTCTTATGTTAGCAGTAAGAATATCTCTTACTTTGGGAATTTTAGGTGCAAACTCAGCCATCAGTTCAGCTCTTCTCTGTGTGATGGCCTCATCCTGCGAATAGACGTAGACTTATACTTAATAAAAAACAGAAACTGAAATAAGCAGTAAATGAGGACAGAGTTTATAAAATACTTACATGAGGACAGTGAGCAGCTAGAAAATAACCAGATGAAGCCCAAGAGTTTTTCAGAGCAATATCCAAATACCATTCTAACTATTCTACACTAGCTTTATCTCATAGTTAAATACTACATTTGAAGATATATAGATACAATGCTGCATTATAAATTGTTTATTAATTAGTGCTGAATTACCAAATGTTCCACATTTTTAGCTTTGATAGCAAATTAAGACAGAAGCTTGGTTTCCTGTATCAAAACAAAGCACGTCTTCTAGCACTAGAAAAACGGACATTGAAAACTACTTTTAGCAGCAATTGATGAAAATGATGTAAAATACAAACATGCGTCTGCCAGTAGCCTCAAACTTTTACTCTGCTTTGAGATTTATCACTGGAGAACCTTACAGCACTCATCATAGCGCACTGTATTGAACAGTTGGTTGGTCCTCTCTGGCAGTGCGATGGGAAACACACTGGCTTCATCTTTAAAGTGCTAAGAGCTTTCACTGAACTGGGAAAACCTGCTTTTAGTTGCAGTAGCCCAGTGGAATTTATCACAGGAATTTCTAAAATCCCCCTGGCTAGTATTACTCAGCATTTTTAATTTTTAAACTTACACCCCACCAACCTACCACCCACTCTCCGAAATAGCCTTCAACCTATTTTAGCTGAATTACTTTCAGATTTGTATTAGTTTTTTATTGAATTGAATGTTTATTGTTGTGATTGTTATATTTTAGGTGGTCATTTCTTATCTATTTTACTACTTAGTTTTTTTGTTTTTTTTATATATTTTTATTACTAATGTGCCATAGTTTTATTGGTTAGCCTTAAAGACTTCTTTAGCTTATTTCTCTTATGTTTTGTTATAATAATAATTATTTATTTATAATTTAATAATTATTTTGGTCTCATTTATTTTCATTGTTATACTTTTACTGTCATAAACTCAAATTTACTCATGTACCTAGACTTTAAGTGTGTAAACTCTCTCACAACTTTTCATGTGTCAGGCCCTCCTCACCCTTATTTTGCTGCGTAGCTCTTTTAGCAGCTGTTTTTGCTCTTTCTTACGGTCGCGCCTCTCCCTCCAGAGGGCAAGTTGTCGGGGTAGCAGCCGTCTCGCCACTTCGGTCGCCTCTAGCATCATGACCATCACAGCATCAGGGTATAAGTGATGCTCTGCCAGAAAGGACACCTCGTTTGGATTCTGGGGAAAGCCCTCCAGAATAAACCCAGTCGATCTGAGCATAATAAAGTAGGAAGATGAAGAAAGATAAAATGAAGATTTGTACACATTTTATTCATGTGTCTTTATAATCTGTTCTTAACGGCGCGTTTGCAACCCTTTACTTGTATGGCTCTTGATTCCACAGCTGTGGCAGAACCATCTCCATGATCTCCGGGGGCAGCGGCTCTCCATCAGATAGATATGACTTTATGGCTTCTTCTTCATCCGTCAGTACTACATTATCCTGCAGACCAACACGAAAACTAAAACCACACTCAAAATACGTCAGCAGCACATTTTTACCAGGTCAAGTAGGATAAACCGGTACTAGTAAGGAAATTGTTTAACTCTGCAGGACCCCTGCTCCATGAAATCAGGGTTATCAGTAAGGCTTTCCTTTGGGCTGACCTCATCTTCTGGTTCAGTAGGGTGTTCTTTGGAGTTGGCCTGTGCTTGTTGTTGCAACAGAGCCTGCAGTTCCTCGGATGGCTCTTCAGGGGGTTCCACTTCATCAGCATACGGCACATGGCTTTGGGTCTTTGCTAATATCAGCTCTTGGAGACGCTCCCGGAACTGAATATGAAAAAGACCAAGCTGCTGAGCTAGCCAGCGGCCATGAGTGGTCTTTCCTGAGCCCCGTACTCCCAACTGGAAGATGCGCAGGGCAGGAGGCTAGGAAATAAAGAAGTATGATTTATTTATAAAA
Organism: Megaleporinus macrocephalus; assembly: GCA_021613375.1. NCBI lineage: Eukaryota > Metazoa > Chordata > Actinopteri > Characiformes > Anostomidae > Megaleporinus > Megaleporinus macrocephalus. The sequence continues at coordinate 21,723,671 of CM038707.1, read as the reverse complement.
CAGCTTTAAAACATGCTTCTACAGCCTCTGGTTAAGTAGATAGTTCAGAACAAAACCTAAGATTTTTACATGGTTATATAGCAAGAAGTGCACTAGCAAATCACCCCAGTAAAAATACCATTATTCCTAAAATAGCAACCTTCTAATATCTAGTGTAAAGCCTTTCCAGAAGGGTACAGACTGCTACAGCAGCAAACATCAAACCCCTTGATTTCAGATAAAACACTAAGCAGGTGTCTACAAATTTTAAAATATATATTTTAAAAATAATATTTATCTCATTATTCACATGGCCATCCCATGTACATGCCTAACATATCTTTTATATTGAAGTCTTAAAGAAGCACCTACTATTCTGCAGCCATGCTGCACATAGAAGTGGGCTACCTTATTCAGGTTTTAAAACAATATGCAGGCCAAAGTTTTAGTTTTAGTGATGTTTCTCGGGTTTCACAATAGTACTACAGTAGAGTATTACAATACCGTTTTCAAAAAAGTTGGGACACTGTGCAAAATGTAAATACAAATAGAATGCAATGATGGGCAAATCATTTAAACTCTATATTTAATTGAAAATAGTACAAAACAATTAATCAAAAGCTAATGATTTATTGTGTTTAAAAAGTAAATGCCTATTTTGAATTTGAAGGTAGCAACACATAAAACAAAGTTGGGACAGGAGCAACAAAAGACTGACAAAGGTATGTCATAAAACATCTCTCAACTAATTAGCTTGACAGGTAAGTAGCATGATTGGGTATTAAAAAGAGCTTCCCAGAAAGGTTTGCTGCTTACTACATATATCCCATAACAGATCAGTCATTAACAAGATTATCCAACAGACTATCAAAATACATAGTGTGTGTGTGTGTTTGAATTGTATGTGTAACACAGATAAGCTCCAGCTGTTCATACCGTCAGCAGCTGGGTGGGTGGGGCGTAAAGTGCTGGGTCCTGCAGGAACTTGTCACATGCCTCAGCACTGGACAAGTAGTACACTTTCTCCCTGTACCTTACTGCAAATGTATCCATGCAGGGAACCAGAGTGCCCTTCTCTCTCAGCACCACTGGGCAGTACTCCTTAGTGTCCCCAAACCACCTTTTAGTACTTTTTTCCTCCTATAGAGGAAAAATCGACATTCAATAAATTTGGAAAACCCTGTGTGAATTATCAATATGTTTGGCACGTGCTTACCTCAATCCCACTGATTGACTCTTCGGCCTCATCTTCTGCTGCTTTATCTGTGTCCAACTCAGCTAGTACCTGTGCATCCACTTCTTCTTCTTCCTGATCCACACTGGACATCTCCCAGGCTCTATACTTAAATGGCTCTGCATGATAATCAGAGAGACAGGGATCCTGTGATTTTTAGTAGACATGTTAGTCTTTAAAACCAAGATTTTTTTTCAGTTACTATGTAGTCCACATACGCTCCATTTGGTCAACCATTTCCTGGAGAAGGTCCTGTGGGCTCTGGTCGGCGATATCCAGCACTGCGTAGTTGCAAGTTATAGACGACTCCATGCTTTCCCACTCCTGCATAAACTTTCTCACCTGTAGCTCATAGGTTTTCATCTCTGGCCCAGGAGGATAACCCTGCTCCCATGCATCAGGCAACATCACCTCTATGTACACATGCACAAATACCTCAGACATTGTATGAGACTAAATGTATACAAATTAGGCCCTGTTTTCCAGGATCCTAAAAATATCATTAAAGTGCTATAAAAATGAAAGCAATGCTATTAGTACCGGTATCAACGGTCTCCTCAGGCACAACTGCCAGTGTGGAAGGAGCATTGCTATTCTGCACAGCCTCTTCTGAGCCCAGAATAAGCTGTCTAAATGGAGTGCAGAGTGACAGCAAGCAATATAAAATTAGACATTTCACATGCTGCTTTCTGGCTGTAACTGGGGTCTTTATCTATAGATCTTAGCAATCTAACTCACTGAGTGTCTTGGCTCTCCATTGCCTTCTGTCTCTGCTCTTCCTGCAGTCGTGCGAGGACAGCTGCATCCACCACCTCCTTGTTCTGCTCATAGATCAGTCTCAGGATTGTCCTTGCTGCAGAAACCAACAGACAAGCCACACCATCTTCATCTACCAGCCCAAAACTTCTTCAGGGCTTAAGCCCAAACATGCAATCACTAAAGTCAGAGATGGCAAGCTCCTGCACAATTAGATGTTTTTGCTGCTCAAGCACACCTGATCCAACTCATCTGTTATTTACCAAGATTAGAGTGTAAAAACTGGAAAAACGCTAAACTATGCTTTACTCCCGGCTTTAGTTCCATACTGCTGACTTAAATGATAAATGGTGACCGTACACATAAAACTTTTGAGAATAGTGCACTTGAGGTCAGACGTATTGTGAGACACTAAGAATATTAATGACTGACAAATGATCAAACTTTCTTACCCTCTCCATCATTGTCTCTAAGACAGAACAACATTTCAGGCATGAGGTCAGGCTGCAGGTCCTGAATGGCTGCCAACTGAGCTGTGTTGGAGGGAAAGTCGTCCAGCACCCAGCCTCTTTTAAACTCTTTGTTTACACTGTCTGCCTCAATCTAACACAACAGACATACAAATTACAGTCCAATGCAATCGCAATAAAACAAAACCAATCAAAGGTTCAGGGACGTCTATGTTTGTAAAATAAAACAGCCATTTTTTTCTGAACAAACAGCAAATCGCCAAGGTGCTGTGGAATTGTATCTACTTTCATAGTGAACTAACACCTTCAATTTACTTTGTGCTGTTGTCAAGATTGAAAGCATGTAGCTAGTATAGGTAACATTAGCTACTAGCAAGCTCCTGGTAACTAATGTTAGCATAGCTAATTAAATGGTTTGACAACCTAGCTTATTTACACAGGGGTTCATTTTATTTTCCTGTCTGTGCTTCTGTGTAAACATTGCAATGTCTCACTGTAAACCAGAAAATCTAATTATTCATGAGCTCACCAAACTAGGAAAAACATTCTAAGGCCAAATCATAGGATTGTAAGTGGGTGGGTAAAAACACATCTGGGCATTTTTTTACTTGATCAAGGTGACATACCTTCTAGGTAGACTCAATTTAACAATTTAAAACACTAAAAAATACATTCTTTGTGCACCTTGTGTTCACAACACCTTTGCAAATATATTGTTATTAGGCAAGATGTCCCAAAACCTTTAATAGACAGTGTATGTATTTCTGTTAATTTAAAAAATCTGTCTTTCTTAAGGACAGTCAGTCAAAGGATCCACCTCTGTGATCATCTTTAGCAGGATTTCCACATACAGATCCTCCGGCGGTTCTACAGAAGCCTGCTCTGCCTCTTTCATGGCCTCTTCTACCAGAGCTTGTACCGCTGGGTGATCTTCAGTCACCTCCATTTCTGCAGCAACAACCATAGCAGCAAAGCGTTCATATGTCACTGATGACAGTCAAAGGCAGAAGTTTTAAGAGGGTGTAATACTTTGTATCATGTATATCAAATCCAAGAAGACCTAAAAAGGAATTCTACAGAAATCTTCAGATAGGTCTGCACAGTTCAATTCATAAAGGGTGATATCAAAGAAGACAGGCCATGAGGAGATTGCGCATACTTTGTGGTACAGCATGGAACACTTTTTTTGAGTGGACATCCAGGTAGAATGAAAACCATGATATGACTCTTGGAGTTGGCATACTGGCCAATAATCAGGAAGAATATGTGAAACAACTATAAGGAGTGTAAAACCGAATATACAAATCTTGAATTTATAAACTTTCAACGCCAGTGAAACCAGGGTATATGTTAGGCATTGGCGTCATGGACATTTAGCTGGTTAAAGTGGAATACTGCAGCAAGAGGGTGGAGCTGTTTCCACTAATGACAGCTAACATCCTGAGCAAAGACGTGCAAGGCGACATATACATAACTATTTAATGTAATTAATTATGCACAAATTTTGAAAGATGGGTAAAATTCCTTATTAAATGGGTTGGGGCTACAGTATTCTGACTCTTAGTCAAGTAGATATCTGACCTGTGAAAGTATAACTGTGCTATTCAGCTATTCAGAAATGTATACAATAAGATAGTCTATCAGTATATTCAATTTATATATTTATATATTTGACACTTTACCTTCTCTTGTTGTTCCACTGCTTGGAACTAGAGCTGCTTCTATGGAGGAAAACATTTAATGCAAATGAATTATTATTCTGCATATAAAACGTGTGGGGAAAAAAAATAAGCATTTTAATTATTCACTGACCAGGGCCTATCTCTTCAGGCTGTCCTCTGTCCTCACTTAGATTGGCATCTACATCACCTACATAGAAGAGTTTAATTTACTGTGCAAGCATTGCATATAAAGTTCCGGTAGCAAAGCTCCTAACTAGCCTGGCCTCTAAAAGCCACGTTTGCATTTTTGGCACCCTTCCCTAATCTCTTTTTAATTCTTTAACGCTTCTATTTAGTGTTCTCTCACCGGGACTGTGTGCAGCGTCCAGCTCCATCTGAACCTTCACCTTCTCCAGGGCCACAGTAATCGCATCCTGACGTGCTTTCTCCAGCATTTCTTGCCTGATCTTGACTATAACCAGCTCCATCTGTTTCTCCAGGTCTACCAACACTGCCCCATAATGCTTTGCCAATAGTGCACTCAGAGTGCTCTTTCCAGAGCATGGCGGTCCAATTACAGCCACTTTACAAGGTGGTCGTGGCATGGGTGGGAGCAGGTACCATCTAGGATTCACCATGAACCTTTGTAAAGCCTCTTGAGAGGACAGGACGTAGATTTTATCCAGGAAGCTGGTACAAAAGGACAGTAAAACATCATGAATGGTTTGTTGTATCTTAAACAGATAATTTAGCATTACAATGGATAAATGTACACACTGGACAAATGGAGAGACAAACGGTTTCAAGACAGCTATTAATAATTACTTTGTTTTTTGATTTTTTAAATGAAACCAAGTTAACACATTGTCTGCAGAGAACACACACATGCGCAGTTTACTGTGTTGAATTTAAACTATTAACAGAGACCAATTTACAGGAGACCTATTATAATTTTATATCTATTATACTGCATGAAATGCTTTCTGGAATTTTCAGCATTTTCAGCTCTTACTTCCAGCTTTTCAGCTTTTCTTACAAGGTGACATCATCTCATAAGGCAGTCCTTATTGTCCTCCTAACGGCAAGCTAGGCATGTCCTCACATAAAGCACAGAGAGCTTAAAAAGTAAAAACATATCGCTCTGAAACATCCTGTGCCAGGCTTTTGTACTAACTTGTTTTAAACTGGCTTTCAGGACCGGATTCTGGATCAAACTAGTATGGCAGAAACGGTGCCATAGTAAGAATATGGAGAGGTAGGCCTTAAAGACACAGGAGCTCTAACAGAGCGTTTCAGACAGAAAGTAAATATAGATGAATACAGTATTTGCCACATTTAATATTTTATGTATTATTTTTTCCAAAATGTTAAACTCAGCAAATAAATAGAAATGGACCATAGACACTGACAGATAGTTAACAGCATACCATACAGTGTCAAAAAACATTGCCCATAAGCCCTTTATGACAACTGATGTAAGCCTACATTTTTCACAAATATTCCAATATAAGTCCTTTGCTATAACTTTGATGTCCGGTCCTACATTAGGCTGTGACATGCCACTTTCTGGGTTAAATTGAAATAGCTCAGAGTATGTCACAGTAGGCTTATGTCAGTTGGTATGACAAGCTTATGGAGGCTTATGAATATGGTCCTACAGTAAATTTTTACAAAATCTATTTGACATTAGGTAACAACTGAAGGTGAGCACATGAGAATTTAGGCAGTACAGGGTTGCACAGTGCTTATTGGTAGGGTACAAGCTTAAGCCTATAACAGCTTTGTAACTTTAGTGTGAAATTATACAAGGAAACTTTAAATACTGAATATTGTCTTGGCTGACCAATTACATCTAGGCTAAGAGAAAGTTGTGTATCGTCCTTTATTTTCTATTTTGGCAAACTAGACATTTGAGGTATATATATTTCATCAAACAATGCTAACATCACTAACACTGAAGAAGTTGATAAAATTGCACAGTATCATTTAATCATAGGATTTTTACATTTTTTAAGTTCAGTATTTCCTTTAATGAACCCATCTGTACTGACCCCACTGAAAATTCTGGTTTGCCTTTGACGATCTTGCCCTCTTTGAGAGCAACAGGGCAAGTGCAGGACCATCGGCTCCTACGCCAGCGGAAGCCTGGCACTACAGTATTGCTGGAGGCCAGCATACGCAATAGCTCCTCCTGCAACTTGTAAGACAGAAAATATGCAGGTAAAAAAACAATAGTTGCTGGCACTGTTCAGTAAAAGAAGAAGGGCATTGGTTCATATCTGACCGTATCTATCTCCTCTGGCAGTTCCTGCTCTTCCAGCAGCAAGCGTACAGGCACTGCTGGTTTCCTCACAGCCATGTACTCCAAGCGAGCCATTACACACTACACACACACCAGAGAAACAGCTGAATCGCATCAAAGGACAAAAATAATAACAAATAAACTCAAATATTGATTAATCTTGTCCAGTTTCAACTGATTAAATAAATATATGCAAGTATTTAAATTCAAAGATAAACCATAACTACATTACTAGTCAAAATATGTTAAATTTCTCATTTTTGTGAGAATAATGTAAGAATATTCAACTTGGTCATTGATTTTTTTTTTTATGTAGTGAAATGGTCTTATTTCATTGGTGGATAGATTCACTTATTGTAAAGCAAGTAACAAGTAAACATAATCTGCCAATAAAATACACTTTCAGATCAAATCATCTCTGCCTAATAATGACATCACTACCGTCACTACATTTAAGGTGTTTTCCCTTGTGAAGATGTGTAGAATCAAATAAGACTCGAATAGAGGTCACCCACCCCAAAAAGCTCCTCTGGGTCTTTGTTGCCATCTAGTTCAAATAGGTATTGGGGTTCATGATCTGCCATGTAGTCCTACACAAATAAAACACACATAAATTGTTAACTATTGTTTTTTGTTACATGTACATCAAAAGATAAAACAGATATACATATATAGTATTGTGCAAAACTTTCAACAAAAAAAAAGAAAAATCATTTATTTAGGTCAAAATGGCCATTACATTCTAAGTATTTCTGAGGGGGTTCGATATAAGATACTCCATGTGCATAAAAAAGAAAATAATGAAAATGTTTCCAAAACTGGGGTTTAAAAAATTAATAAACTATCATACATAGAATATGGAAGTTCTGTGTACTGTGAATCTGGTAGACTCCTAAACCATCAGATAAACAGTACATAAAGCCACAGGAGCTTCTGACTGTTCTTCCATATCAATTAAATTAAAGAAGAAAATATGCAAATCAAACATAGATGCTGCTGGTGTTCTCAGAACTATGGACTGACCACTCCAGAGTCTAGACCCCAACATCACTGAATGTGTTTGGGATTACTTGTATCATGAAAGTCAGAAAATGCAACTAATTTCAAAGAATTAACTTGTAGAAAAACACTCCTGCAGATTTATTAAAAAAACTGAAACACAAAACCAATGTGTGTATTGAGGTGTATGTATAATTTTCTATTCAGCATTATTCCAAATGCTGATATGAATTTCCAGCTGTACTGGAGGTTATATACATAAAAGTTGAGTACTGCTAAAACATCTGCTAATGCACCACCAAAGTTCCTCACCTCCAAAGGCCTGAGTATCGTGTCTTTATAGAGCTGAATTCTCTGGTAGGCCTCGTCTGGGAAATTTTCCTTCACCCTCACCAGGTGACTGATCATGTCCTTCTGTAGCTCTTGCACCTCCTTATACACACATACAAAACTATTATTATTCATGTTATTCATATGCACACACTCAATATTCACATCCGTCCATCCATCCAGATAACTACGGCTATACCTCTTCTTCTATCTCTTTTTGTTCCTGTTCTTCCTCTTCCTCTTCTTCCTCTTCCTCCTCAGTATCCTTTTTTTTCTCGGGTGTTTCCTTTTTTATGGGGTCCCACTGCTCCCTCAGAAACACACGGCCAGTTTCTGGATGCTGCCGCAGGCCCCCAAGTCGGTCAATCAGATCTTTGTCTGCACACTACAGAGTTGAAATAATTAGTGTTAGTAATTAGTGCATTGCACAGTATATTGCATATCATGTGTTGTTTCCATATTCACTACATAAACAGCTTTTATCGGCCTGTTTCTTTCAGTTCACTCAGTTCACTAATATACAGCCGCAGAACAGCAAGATTGCTAATAAGAACAGGTTTACCTTTATGTTGATGACGATGTCTGGTGACATTTTTAGCTTTTTAACCAACTCCATCTGCTCGGGAATCTTCAGATATTCCTCAAAAATTGATGGCAGACATGAAAGAACATAGCCTGGCCAACCATGATAAATGCAAATAAAGATGTAACCCATTCAAAATTATTACTACATGAAAGGGCATAAGAGCACTCTATTTACCTAGGATTTCTTATAAACCATTGGCAATGATCAATCAACAACACGGCACTGGAAAAAGGCATTTAATACTTCTCAGTCAGAAAGTCACTCAATCTTCATCATTTGGTTTGCTTGGCCTTTGCATGGACTATAATATCTCTTACTTACCATAGTTTTCCACCTCTGGAGACTTGAGTTTATCGAGAATCAATTTGACCACCTTCTCCTCTGGAATGCTCTTTCCTTCTGCCAGGATAGCTGAGAGCTAAAACCCCAACAGTACAGCAGATGTCTAGAGCAGAACTCTACTCTTCTGTATAGTTGTACAGAAAATAAAAGGGCAAACAGACCCATACCTCTTTGCCTTGCTCTGTACCATCACGAATATGACCGTTAAGCAACTCTGTGTCTGGAAACAGATGAAGCAAGAGTCAAATGCATTACATACGGTGTAAATTAGTTGATTAAAACGTACAAGACAAATGTTTACCGTCAATGAGGATGCATTTCCAAGTCAGGGCTAATTTACTGGCGAGGGTAGACTTGCCAATGCCCTACAAAAAAAAACCATCAACAACTTTTCAAGTGCAGTTTAAAGTGCCTTATATGATTTAATAGCCTATATGGGTCTGCAGCAGGATGTCAATTTTAAAATCAATATGAACTATAAGAGTTCTGGGCAAAAGTTAAAGACCTTCATTTTTTTCATTTCCAGTAAAAAAAATAGCAAAGAACAGAAAAAGCATGACAGCTGACAACTGAATTATATTATATGCAGTATATTATAGTATTAAGTGCATCCATCCTTTGTCTTTATTGAAGCTTAAATACTTTTAGGCAGAATTGTTTTCAGTTTTTCAGTGAGATATTTTTTCACCTTTTCCAAGTTCAATCTGAGAAGCTGGTTGTATTTTCTGCTTCTTATATAAGTGATTTCAAACCCATCTTTTTCTCAGTAATGGTTTCTTGCCTGCTTAATGTCATTTCAAACCAATACGCCAAGCAGTGGGCCCCTATCATGTTGGGGTCACTGCTGTGCTGGGTTCCATCAACTCCATCAATATCTGGTCAGCAGGCTGCAGTCAATAATTGTATACATACGAGGGCACCTATATGGCTTTAACACAAAATATAACACTGTGTTTAGATCCTTGTTTAAAACCTGACAAACTCACCGGTTTCCCAACAATAATAAAGCAGACAGGCTTGGCCAGCAGATATTCATTCTCAGCCTCACACTCAATTAAGTTGTCAACAATGGGATAGACAGGTGTGTCATGAAGATGGGACGCCATGGGGAAAAGCAGGCTCTCAGTTAGTGCTGAGGGAAAATGTACATAGCAGGTCATATGAAATGAAAAATTTAAGTTCAATAAATGGTAAATATTTCATAGTAACAATACAAACGTGCAGTAGCTCAAAGGGAAAAAAAATAAATAAAGAGATCTAGTTAACATCTGTCATGATATGAAAACTATAAATCCTTTGCTCTTGTGCTGTTCAGGTCATTTTGATGGGTAAGGCTCATGCTCACATATGCTAACATAACATTTACCTTTATCTGCAACTGAACACTTGTTTCTCCTCAAAGATCAACTGGACACTTGTTTCTCCTCAAAGATCAACTGAACACTTGTCTCTCTTCAAAGATCAACTGAACACTTGTCTCTCCTCAAAGTTCAACTGAACACTTGTCTCTCCTCAAAGATCAACTGAACACTTGTCTCTCCTCAAAGATCAACTGAACACTTGTCTCTCTTCAAAGATCAACTGAACACCTGTCTCTCCTCAAAGAGCAACTGAACACTTGTCTCTCTTCAAAGATCAACTGAACACTTGTCTCTCCTCAAAGATCAACTGAACACTTGTCTCTCCTCAAAGATCAACTGAACACTTGTTTCTCCTCAAAGATCAACTGAACACTTGTCTCTCCTCAAAGTTCAACTGAACACTTGTCTCTCCTCAAAGATCAACTGAACACTTGTCTCTCCTCAAAGATCAACTGAACACTTGTCTCTCTTCAAAGATCAACTGAACACCTGTCTCTCCTCAAAGAGCAACTGAACACTTGTCTCTCCTCAAAGATCAACTGAACACTTGTCTCTCCTCAAAGATCAACTGAACACTTGTTTCTCCTCAAAGATCAACTGAACACTTGTCTCTCCTCAAAGTTCAACTGAACACCTGTCTCTCCTCAAAGATCAACTGAACACTTGTCTCTCCTCAAAGATCAACTGAACACTTGTTTCTCCTCAAAGATCAACTGAACACTTGTCTCTCCTCAAAGTTCAACTGAACACTTGTCTCTCCTCAAAGATCAACTGAACACTTGTCTCTCTTCAAAGATCAACTGAACACCTGTCTCTCCTCAAAGATCAACTGAACACTTGTCTCTCCTCAAAGAGCAACTGAACACTTGCCTCTCCTCAAAGATCAACTGAACACTTGTTTCTCCTCAAAGATCAACTGAACACCTGTCTCTCCTCAAAGAGCAACTGAACACTTGTCTCTCCTCAAAGAGCGACTGAACACTTGTCTCTCCTCAAAGAGCAACTGAACACTTGTCTCTCCTCAAAGATCAACTGAACACTTGTCTCTCCTCAAAGATCAACTGAACACTTGTATCTCCTCAAAGAGCAACTGAACACTTGTCTCTCCTCAAAGATCAACTGAACACTTGTCTCTCCTCAAAGATCAACTGAACACTTGTTTCTCCTCAAAGATCAACTGAACACTTGTCTCTCCTCAAAGAGCAACTGAACACTTGTCTCTCCTCAAAGATCAACTGAACACTTGTCTCTCCTCAAAGATCAACTGAACACTTGTTTCTCCTCAAAGATCAACTGAACACTTGTCTCTCCTCAAAGATCAACTGAACACTTGTTTCTCCTCAAAGATCAACTGAACACTTGTCTCTCCTCAAAGATCAACTGAACACTTGTCTCTCCTCAAAGATCAACTGAACACTTGTTTCTCCTTAAAGATCAACTGAACACTTGTCTCTCCTCAAAGATCAACTGAACACTTGTCTCTCCTCAAAGAGCAACTGAACACTTGTCTCTCCTCAAAGATCAACTAAACACTTGTTTCTCCTCAAAGAGCAACTGAACACTTGTCTCTCCTCAAAGATCAACTGAACACTTGTTTCTCCTCAAAGATCAACTGAACACTTGTCTCTCCTCAAAGATCAACTGAACACTTGTCTCTCCTCAAAGATCAACTGAACACTTGTTTCTCCTCAAAGATCAACTGAACACTTGTCTCTCCTCAAAGAGCAACTGAACACTTGTCACTCCTGAAAGATCAATCAAAGAACAACAGTTGAGCAATTACATTTACTGCCTAGAGCAACAAGCTGTTGCTAATACGTTTAAATAAGTGTATAATGTAAAATTCAGTAAGCTTACAGCTTTAAAAAGGCTTCTTTAATTATATATGTTTTATTATTTCTTCAGCTTTTACAGTAAATCCAGCAGCTCGTGATTCTCCACTGGTTTCAGTTACCCTAGCTCAGCTTCATTCACTTCACTACTAGTTTGCTGGTTTGTTGTTATTTGAGTTATTTGTTATTATTTCTCTCACAGTTTTGCGCTACCAGTTTAATAAAACTAACGTTAGTGGTTCTTACCAGAAGCAGAAGTGACGGCTAACATTAGCTAATGTAGCTCAGCATCCTGGGCTCACTGGCTGTGTTGAAGCGTCACCATGGTAACCGCGCTGTGCGAGACTGTCAGGCTCGGTGTGTCTGCAGATTCTCAACCGCAGATTCAACATAGTCGCGCTTTTTAAGTAGTTTCACTTCAGTAGTTTAGCGGGTTTTCACTTCAGTACGTTGACGCCACCGTGTCTGTATAGAGCTCTATGGAATTTTGCTAAGTGCCAAAATAATATTATAAAACAAGAACATTTTAGCAGTGACTTTGTGACAACCTTAAAAATAGAATTTTCCTTACAGTTGTGACAACGTTATCTGACTACGTTGTGAGAACGTTGTGGTAACGTTGTCAGTACGTTGTTACAACCTCCTAGAATCTATCATACGTTATACCTGCATAAAACTCTGTGGAATTTGGTAAAGTTGCCAACAGGTAGGAATAATACCAATATCAATACCACCGTTATTTAGTTGTAACAACCTTCTTCAGACAACATAAGAAATACCAAACAAAAAACAAAAAACAGGAAAAAAACCCAACATACTTCTGTTCTGGGTCAGACTGACTCTTGAAAACCTGAACAGGAATGGGTGATGTGTGTATGGGTCATATTATTGTCACATTCTGGGAAAAAAACTTATTCTCATGTTGTGGTGGACCAGCTTAATGTAAATCACATCATTTTAAGGACAGTGTAAGGGTTAGGGTTAGGTTCATGTGAAGGTTAGGGTCAGGGTCAGTTTGGTGTAAGCAGGTCAGAACGAAGATAAGAATGCATAAAAACTGTACTTAAGCGCATGTAAATTAATACAATTATTAAACCTAGTTATCAACTGTCTCTGTAGTTAGGCCACAGATTTGGTTTCTTTTCTCTGCAGGTTGCAGACTTTTGTGAGAGCCAGCCCTGCCTCCCCCTTACTGATATGCTGATATAAAATGATTTATAATGAAAGTATTTTAAAGGAGTCTAAAAAAGCTACAGAGACTGTAACAATTCTGCAAACCAAGTAGAGTTAGAAATAATACAGACCAGCCCACTGCAGGACATTGAGTTAAGGTGGAGTATGGGACGGGGGCAGCAGGGGGCAGCAGAACACAACTTTTAATTTGTCCCGGAACACACAAACACTAGTTTCTCCTGAATCTTTGTGTTTTTAGTTTGTGTCAGGCACTCCATGAAATGCAACATATGACGTCTGTTTTACGGTATTATACAAAATAATACTAAAAATAATAATAATAACAACAATAAATTAAAGTCCATTTTTCCACACATATGGAGAGAGGGTGAGAGAGAGAGACAGGGGGAGACAGAGAGTTACTTTCTGATTGTTATAGAGTAAATAGTGCCTTCTCGGCTTCCCCTACCCCATCAAGAGATTTATTTCAGTATTGTTTGAGTAATTGTACAACCATGACTCCCAAACGTGACTCAGTCGTCTCTACTGCCCGTTTAAGAGCAGTTAACCTCCTCCCATCCTTTCTACAGCAGAATGAGCACTGATTTATCCCAACCTGTCCACCTGTCCGTTTTTCACTCCAGTTCTGTGACGGGAACTTGCGTGAGATCAGAATAGGAGCGTAAAACTTACTCATAGCTGACCTTTACTTGTTTTATCTATTTAGGCTGTTTAAACAGTCCTCGGAGAAAGATTAGATCAGTGGTTGTGTGTAATAGGCCAGTGCACCAAAAAGAGAAGATATTACCATTGTAGTAGAATAAATCACAGCCTTACTGTAAACTACAGCTGTTGATGATGACATCCTCCTGTGGCGCAAAGTAGGACTTTCATTTAGGAGGTCATGGCTGGACTAGTGGTGCTCACCCATGTGCGCACACACAAACATTAGGCAAGTTTGCATTCCCGTCTTTGTGGAGGGGTTTGCCTCCTGAATTACCACCTGAATCTGAGCAACCAGATAGAGTCATTCTGGCTTTTACTTTTTTTTTAAAACAAAGCTACTTCACAAGCTTTTGGTTTTGTTAAAAACACACTGTTCCTTACAAGAGCTTTTACAAATCATTCAGGGGTGAATAATAGTGATAATAGTGATGTAGCAGGGTTCTTATGGGTCCCAGTGTACCGGCAGTGTAATTTGTTCATTTACTGACGGTTGTCTCAATCAAGTTGATGCTCTCAAGGCACTAATATTCTAGTCACTAACATTAACTTAAATCTTTACGTTACCTAACCTAGCTAAATATGATGCACACAAGACTTATACATCATATTTATCTATCTGACTCATCTCAGGCCAAATATTAAGATGCCACAGTTTTATAGTTTTCAAAAATCTTTGCTATGTGACATATTCAAATAAAATACATAATATGTTATTTGAATGGAATAGTTTTGCATTTAAATTCTAAATGAATCATGTCGCAGGGTGTAATAGATCTGTTTGATAAGATGCATCAGACAGACTTATAGACATCTTGACTGTTGATGGGTGCTAATTGCTAAGTTTAGTATATGCCAAATATGTATATAACAAATTGGATCTTTCCTTGTGTGTCCTGGATATACAGCCATTTCAGTGCCTACATGATGGGCCCATTAAGCAGTTTAGAGGGCCTGATCACCACAACAAAGTCATTTGCAGTGGTTTGATGTGAAATGCTCGTTCTAGAAGAAACGTATCCACGTGGTCACAGTGGTGATGATGGGCCAAACGTTTAAGAATCTTAACCTCAATTCACTGGAACAGATCTTGGTAATAACATTTGAATGAAATATGTGTTTGAAATTTTGCATGTATTAATGATTAAGATGTAAAAAAAGGTTGGTCAGAGTGGCTTGATGTGGAATGTGCCAGTTTAGAGAAAGTCAGAAAGTCAAAAAAAACAGTAGTGACAGGAGCTTTCTGAAGAACTAAATGCCTCTTAAAGCATCCTCAATAAAAGCTATTAGGTAAGACGGCTATGACTACATTGTCTGATGCCTGAGACATTGTTTGATGTTAGTTTTGGGAAATTTTTCTAACACATTAATAGTGGAGAGGAACATGTTCCTTAAAAAAACTTTTTTTACCATTATTAACAGTACATGTAAAAATCAGGAGACATGTGGTTTTGAATAGTCAGTAAAATGGCTATTTGTGTTATTAATGTTGTAAAGGAATTACAGTGAACCATTTCACATCAAATCACTAATCTATCTTCCCCCAACTTATAGTTTATAATGTAAGAACCAGCCAGCACGCCAAAAACTTCTTGTTTCCCATCATCCTGGGGACGTTTAATCCCCTTTAAGACTGGAATACATGGCCACACACACGTACCCACACACACACACAGTCCAGTAAAAAAACAGGAAGCGCTATGGCTGAAATCTCCAGATGTTCGTTTCTCTGTTTCTCCTGCTGTTCCCCCCAGACCCCAGCCTGAATACTGATGCGTATGAGCTCACACTACAGCATGACAAGAGACATCATGAGCTGACAGAATCAGAAAAACGACGCACACAGACAGGAAAAGACGTGCACACATGTATGCAGACACGCTCAGTAACAGATAATACAAGCCGTAGGATGCAGCAATATGTAGCCCACTGAAGCAAAAAAAAAAAAAAAGGACTGAAACTCACTGTGGTCACAAATGATGACTCAGCAAGCAATGTTAGTACAAACACACACTTGAGCTCCTAAATATAGTGCCCAATTTACTGCCTCTCGAATGCTGCAGCAGATTACACATGGCCTGTTTTGATCTGTGGCTTCTTCTGTGGATCTATGGACCGTATAAAAATATTGTTCATCGAGAAGATCCTCAAATCCTGGAGCACTAGCAGTAGTGGACTGTAACAAAGCACATATAATCCATTATCTTACTCAAGTAGTCTTACTTAAATGGGGAATTTTTTTTACTGTGTTTTTTTATCAGCCTAATTCAGTCATTAGGGTGAAGCCGGTGTTATTCAGAGTGACTTGATGTGAGATGAATAAACCTCTTTGCAGTGGGAGTAATGAGAATTAGGACACACAATGTAGCCATTTCACTTACAATCCAGAATGGCCGGTCAACCAGTGAGCTTACACACATCTTTTTATATCTAATGTTAATTGAATGGTAAATAGCTGCATAGTGTTTCATCTTATCTTAAAACTTTTTTAAAAGTGAGGGCAATAAACAGAGTGCTTGTCTTCCTTTTAGAGGCAGGTTAAATTGCCACCACTGTGAAAAGTCCTGACTTGGTAAGTGTCTCTAGAACAAAGCATCTTACATCAGATCAGTGACGTTTACAGCTCAGTGTAGAAATTCAGCTTAAAAAAGGTGGAATTCCCCTTGAAGGACTATGAGGTTAGCTTTTATAAGTAAAACTATTTCCTTTTAAATATCAAAAACAAGATGATGCATTTTCACACTGAAGCAAATCAATCATAGCACATCTTTTCCGCGGCTGATTTGTTTGACCTGTTGCACCCACAGGGATTAGAGCAATTAGAGGGATTTGGAGATCTCTCTGCTGCAAATATAGTAATTGCACGCAACATGCAGAAAAACATTTTGTAATGTCAGTCGTGCTTTTAGACCCCCACTAGCGGATTAATCTGACTTTTGAAAGTCTGATTGTGTTGAAAGAGTGTTTGAAGAGAACTAAGTGAAGGACGTGTCTTCAGAGAATGTAAGTGAATTATTTATTATTGTCATCATATCTTCATCAGTGCTGTGTTAATTTTGTATTTGAGACTAAACTTTGAGCCTGACTTAAGCTAAGCAAACCCCTTCTAATGCACAGCACGGGTCTTGACCCCCTATGTTATTGTATGTGTTGCTGAGTATCTCTTTGGTAAATCTTTTGAAATGAGTTTATGTCATTATGTAATGTTGGACGTGTTCATGATAAATCTTGATTTTGTTCACCTTAAATCCTTATTTTAGTTCTTATTTATTTAATTCATAAACAAAATTTGTTATTGTAAATATGTTCCAGAGTATGTAAGGGTTCATTCTGACCCATGTTGTGCGTTAGAATGATGTTTATTTAAAAAAGAAAAAAGAAAACTTTGTGAAGATCAAAAACAGGAACACTGGGGAATTCATGAAAGCCTGAATGATGTAATGAATTGATAAAGAAAAGAAAATCCCAACCGCATCACTTTTGACCCATGTTGTGCATCTAAGGGTTAAATGATTTTTTCAGGCTTTTCAGGGCGG
This sequence comes from Megaleporinus macrocephalus, assembly GCA_021613375.1. Classification (NCBI taxonomy): domain Eukaryota; kingdom Metazoa; phylum Chordata; class Actinopteri; order Characiformes; family Anostomidae; genus Megaleporinus; species Megaleporinus macrocephalus. Next base: position 21,706,387 of record CM038707.1, on the reverse strand, counting down.
CTCACAGCTGTGCACACACACACACACACACACACACACACCATATTTCAGTGTGTTCTTTTTGCTCCATATTCCGTAACACTACTTCATTCAGTTTTAACAAGAAACTATAAAATAGTGCTGCTTTATCTTGACTCATTTTCCATGAAACAATCACCGAGGGTCTTTGAGCTGTCTGAGCATTTAGGTGGGGGGGCTGGGAGGAGGGGAGAAACATGATATTTTCAGTTAATGGTAATTTTCCCCTTACTCTTGGTGATCAACAAAATAATCCAAAACCACAGGATGTTTTGAAGGAGAGCAAAAAGCAAGAATTTTGTCTGTTTGTAAATTAGTAGTGGAATTAAGTTGAATATGTCTGGTAACATGAACTAACAGGGTAAAAAGCTACATTTTGACTTTTGGACTTGCTGTTTTTTAATCACCTCAACAGTCGCGTGGTTTATCACAATAATATGACGTACAAGTAAGTATGATTAACTGTAAGTACACTTAAAAGCAAATACTTGAATTCAAGTCCAAATAAATAAAGGATTTGTACTTTATTACATTTATTTAATAATATTTTACCAAGACAGTATGTACTTGTACTCGTACTTTTTGCTAATTTGTTGCCTCATCATCATAACAACGCAAGACTTGTGTTCTCGTAAATATTTGGCCTGATGAGAACTCCGCCTGCCATACAATGAATTAATTGGCGGTGTAATGATGTGAAGCAGGCTGTGACAGGTCAGGTCTCTCCCCTGGCTGTGAGTGGGAAGGCTGTGTGTGTTTCAGTCTAACGATTCCAGCTGGTGAAGCGCATCGAAAAGGAGGTCACGTCCTGCTGAACTACCTGTGCCCAAAGTTTCAGGTCTATGATCTATGACACAATTTCTCACTGGCAGGTAGAACTTGTTTTCACTTACATGAATAAGTTAAAACAGAAATTGTCATTGGTGCCAACTTCCCATGGGAACTTACCACAGACTACCGAGCCCAACACAGCCGAGTTTACTTTAGTCTAGCAGGAGACGGGCTGGTTACACTGCACTGCAACAGAAAGGAAACCACACATCTGAGTAACAGATCTGCAGTCAGTGTGCTAGTCTGAGAAGCCCAAACTCAACTCAGCTACCTTGCAAATTCCTTTACTCCAACAGGAAACGTATCGCAGAGGTTAGACAGAAGATTCATTAGACATGGTTTTATCTGAGAAAAGGGGAAAACAGGTGTTTCCAAAATTGTATTATCTGAAAAGATACTGAGAAAATGGAATTCCTAACAACCAAGCAAGACCTGGTGGACCACCTAAACCCTCACCATCAGATAAACAAAACATAAACGCTTTCATCTTAGAGAACAGCACTTTTTCACACTTGCTGTAAAATGAAAACAGAACAGTTTAGAAAGAGACCAAAAGAAGAAGAATCGGCCAACAGCACTGAAACTGGATGTGTGTGGAATGTGGTTACCTGCACTACTGAGATTAAATTTGTAACTGGTGCTGCTGCTGGGACTGTGAGAAGCAGAAAACACAACCAACCTCAAAACTGACATGTGGAGGTACTGTACTGTCATTGTGAATAGTTTTATATTTAATAGGTTTATATTTAATCCTGTAACTTGATATGTATAGATTGTTGATGATATGGTATGAAAAGTAAACAACACGTTATTAGCAGTATTCCTCTCAGACACATTAGAAATAAGATTACTTTAAGAAACTGACTCCAATTCTCCTGAATAGAATCTGTAATAAATGTTATACTTAGTTGTTGAGAGTTCTGTGTAATTTTCTGTTTTTATTTCAATGCTAAATTTAATTTTGACTGGAAATCAAACAAATGGGTGGTACTGTCCTGATCTTTCTCCTGTGTTTCCTCTTTTCTCCACATGCTGCCATGGGAAGCGTTTTGGTACTTTAATAACTGGCTCAAGTGTTCTTTTAATAAGAGCAAGGGGGTCCACACACTCTCTGTAGAGTTCAGAGTTTTGCTGCCTCTGAGCGAGACTGAGAGACTAGCCGGGGAAACTACCCTCCTGCGTATCATTATCCCAGATAAAAGCCCCCAAACTAAAGAATAGTTCACTGCTTGCAGGTTATGTTCAAGCTACAGACCTGTGGATGGGATAAGAAGCCCAGCTCAAGCTCATCAAGCTTATTATAAGCTTATGAACATCAGAAACCGCTTTTAATAATAAGTAATAACAAACATTTCATCTGCAAACCATTTTAACATACGCATAAACACTTCTCGCAGTTATGCTCCAGCTGATCCCTTTAACGAGGTGATTAGTCGACCAAGTTTCTGTCATTATGTACTAATTCCGTTTATTTATGATTCACTTAACAGAGAGATTTCTGTTAATTACTGTTTGGGTCAAGTAGTCAGTGACATTCTGTGTATTGCTGCTCTTGTATTTTCAAAATAATAACTTTACTGATAAAGTCCTAGAACAGTTCCCATTGGTCCACTCATCATGACATTTCAACACAAGACAGCAGCTGGGATTTTTGAATTATGCAATAAAAATGACGAAGGCCTTCTACATATAGAGGAGCCTATTCAGCCTATTTGTCATGTTTACCCTTATAATAAACAAAACATTCACATCTGTATTTGTCCCACAGAACAGAAAAGACCTCAGTTTTTATGATGACTGGTGTGTTTTAGGACAATCCCTCCATATTCACAGAAATATCAAAATTCATGTTTCCAATTATAGCAATTATTTTAAATAAAAATGTGTACATTTGATTTTTACTTGTCTAAAAATCATCTTGTCCAAGAACCTGTTTGATAAAAAGAATAAACACAATTGTAAGGAGTGTCATAAATAATGAAGATCATTATTATTTAAATGCAAATATAAGTTCTTTTTAAACTGCTGCTTTACAGTCAGTCTGGTTTTCACTCCAATGCTATTGAAACATGAGAACTGTGGAAATGTTTTTGTTACAAATTCTCAGTCTAAATAGGAATGTAACCTTGCTAACTTTTGTAGCTCGGAGTAACAACAATGAAAGCCTCGACTTGTATGTTTTTTGTACTGGACATTTAAGATAAGCAAACATGAAGCAGCTTGCATTCGAAAGGTTAATTAAAAAAGATGTGGCTTATTTTCACATATTACAAATTCCACACACACTCATTCCAAGTTTCAATTAGTCATTTATTCTATTTAATAACAATACATACAATCCCTATTCTCTAGAATGCCTGCTTTTCATGGTTATTTAAAAGAAAAATGAAACATTCTTGTGTAATCATGTACTGTTTCCATAAAATCTCAGTCAAGCAGCTCACACGAGAAAGAAAAAACCTGTTTAATAAAGGCAGTTCTGTAGACATTATCCTTCATAAGAATCGACACAAATATAAAGCACTGATGCTGGTGGCTGCTCTGGGTGGTATATTCTGGGTAGTGCGGTGCAGTGTAGTCCAGTTTAAAAGCGTAGCAGACCTGTAGTGTGCAGAATTCCACTGCGTGCTGCTGGCATGCACACGTCAGGTGAAGCAAAGGTGTGGCGCGCAAGTATCTCCCCTACATGGGTGGTGTTGGGAAACCCGTCTGCAGCTCAAATAACATGCTCTGACACCTCTCTCTCTCTCTCTCTCTCTCTGATTGGAGTTAAGAGAGGAGGAAATGAACCGTGTATGTGTGGAAGTGGGAGTCAGGAACGTAAACACCTGTGTAATGTGCATAATCACAGGGAGCCAGACACCGAGGGCTTGTTTTATGCTTCTTCTCCTTATATTTTAGATGCTGATACACAGTCTTAATCTGGAGCCACTCCTTGGCGATGGAGTCGAGAGAACACACTTGACGTTGTTATAGTCACCAGCATCAAACACACCAATACTTTGAAGCTCCAAGCTGTTGTCATTGAACTCCAAAGAGCTGTTTGGATAACCAGGGTTAGAAAGCTAAATGGGACACTCCTGCCTTTTTGTCGCCCCCTCTTCTGTGACGCCATCACTCCATTCTTCACTAAAAAGTAATCTTGTCCCCTTTTTTGATAAGGTGACCTAGAAACATTGGTGTATTATTACCACTTAAAGTAAACAGAACTATATCTCGACAAAACTTTAAACATATTTAACTTTCAAACTTCATATTTATATATTCAGATCAATAGAAAAGATTACTAGAGTTTCACTCGTTTATTCCACTTGAATTTAGCTCTTGGAAATAGGATATGGAATAGATATGTGATAAAAAATGTCTGCATAATTTATTGTAAGATGCACACATCGTTCAGAGTGGTTTGATTTGACACTCTAGACAAACTTAACAAGCCAGAATTGGAAATAACAGGAACCAGAAGAGTTTAATTGCTGCCTGATCCTTGAGATGTCGTTTAATGATTCTTTTGCTGTCAAGTTTTGGCCTAAAACATTTTTCTGCAAGACACTGAGGTACATGCAGGGCACTATACGGCACTTTTTTCCAAATAGAGCACTATTCTACCATTACTTACATTATATATAAAACTCAGAAGACATGTATATTCCTAATAGCAAAAAAATGCTATATTTGCATTGTAGACACCATAACCCCTTGTTCCCATCACCACCACTGTAAAAAATTCTAAAAGCCATTATGTACCTCTTCACATAAAAAAACTCTCTGAATGGCTTCTTATAAATAAAAAAAATCCTATTTGAAGGTATTTCAACACATTTAACACTGCTACTGAACACTGGTGCTGAAAGTGAAGGTATTTACAATCTGAAGGCACTTCAGAGCCCCAGTATATTCCCCCTACAATTTCTTAGTCCTCCTATTTTTAGTATATCTTATAAAAGACTCCAGCTTAGTCACATCAGTCTTCAATGGGACCCCCTCGAGTTTCATAAGTAACTGTACTGTAAGTTTCTGAATTCACATTTGATGGAGATGTAAGTGAATAAACAAAAGAAAAACATGCTAAATGAGATGTGTGACCTCTAAACACGGAACACCTGTGACACTTGTGTTGTAGAACAAGGTGCTGTTGGAGGAGTCAACACTTTGTTGCAATAACTTATGTTCAGTTAGAACAGAAGTGAGTAAAAAGGCAGTGACCTCAGCAGTAACTCTTTCCTGAGGACCACATATTATTGGGTGTTGTGTCAGAATCCTCCACCGTCTCATTTATGAGCCTGTCCCCTGGTGTCCCTCTTCAGAAACTTCTTGTTCTGGATTTCATTGAGGGAGAGGGACACAGAGCTGCGAGTTCGATTCTCCTTCCGATACACAATGCTATCCTTTATGGCCTCTTTGATCACCTGTGGGGAAAATAATGATACAGTGGTTAAAAAGACAAAAATACGAATAAACACTAATATATTAAATACAATCCAACTGCTTTAACAAAAGTACCAAACAGGATATGTCTTAAATGTTTTCTTGTGTAAGCCCAAAGGGTTTTCAGGGATATCTGGTGAATGACACTTAATCTAAATGTTTGTTCATGATGTCACTTCAGAAAAAGCTAGTGGCCACCAGTTAATTTAATTTGTATTATTAAAATTCTTAGCTACTGAATTTTAATACTAGTCACTATTTAGTGTAGTGTGTGCTATAGTAACTAGCATCTACTACTAGTATCAGTTAACATATTAACATATAGTTGGGGTGTTGATTATTCTCTAATGGCCTGTATCTAACATTTATATTTTTTATTTGTTTCCCTTTGGTCAGCTCTTGAGTTTTGTGTGGATTCAAGAATTAAAACTGTTTTTATACCATTGGAAATTTTCCAGTGTCTCTTTATCCCTCAGAATAAAACGGGGTGTTTTTTATTGTGTCACTGACACTGTTCTGATTGGTTATCCTGTATTGCTCTTTGTTCAGAAAGCAGTACATTCTGAAACCCTCTTTATAACTCAGGTATGAAACAGTGGGACTACATTGCTGCAGGTTAAATGGAAGGATATATGTATATATGTAAGTTATTTGCCTTTTCTGTCAGCACTGAAGTGTCCACATAATGTGCATGTTTTAATGTCTGACTCTCAAAAGATGCTCATATTCCTAACACTTCTACTACTACTACTAGTAATGTCAGACGAGCAATAAAACCACAGAGAAGCAATGCATTTGATGTTGGCAGATGGAAGGTGTTGCATCAACAAGCAAAACTGTTACATTCAAACTGATAAAGCAAGCGTAAAGAAGCAGATATGAAATGTGTTACTATTGCTTTGATACATGTATATGGTAAGTGTCCTTTGGACAGAAATGGTGTACAGAGCACTTCACTATCTCTGGAAATGTCTAACCCATAAACAAGCCCTCACATCTGTAATTTGGTGCACGTTAGCTGTTGCAGTGTAAAACCAACAACATCAAAATAAAAAATGTCATAAAAACCTCAAACTCTGGTTTAGACTGTAGCAAATGCACTAGATTCTACACGTAGATCATATGGACTAGAGAATAAATGGTAAGTTTTGAAACTTCCTTGACACTTAAGTTCAACATTGTCATATAAAGTGTTCAGAACTTTTCAAGACATTGAAAGAACAGCATGACTATGAATGCTGCCTCACCTCTATGTTGTTGAGTGTGTTGAACTCCATCAGATCATGGAGCTGGGTGAAAGCCTTGTTGGAATACTGGAAGTTAAATGTGGAGTATGGTGTCTGAGGATCATCAAAGATGTCAAAGTCGGCAAACTCTTTCTCCTTTTCTGTCTCTCGAGGAACTCCTTTAAAAAAAAAATAACAACATGGCTACTTGATCAAGAAAGGGAAGTATGTTTTGGCATTAAACTCAAATTAAGCTCTAATAACACTTTTAAAGTATATAGAAGAACAGAATCTGACGTATCAGAACATGTACATGGCATACAGCTGCACAAGCACTGGTGGTCTTTGAGAAATGGTGTAAAGTTACCTCACTATCTTGCTCTTTTTCACTCCTCTGTCTTTCTTTGATTTGTGTTTGCTTAGGCCTCTCCCTGGTCACTGTCAGATTCTGTGCTTCCTCAAGCTGCTGCATACATACTGCTTCACTAGACTGTGCATAATGTACCCACTCTCCTCACACTCTCTACACACATGCCTATTCAATGGTATGTACTTATGGAAATAGCTTAACACCAATTGCACTGGAATCTGTTCTGTGTAAAAATCAGAGATTACCCATTAATTTATTTCATGTCCAGTCTAACCAGCTATTTTATTTTCAAAGAAAAGAAACGTACAGAGAGCTTCAACATCTACGCGTTATTTTCACATTTTCCAGTATTTTAGTACTGTAAGACATTCTTTGTTTCTTCTTTGTTTCTCAGTAACAGCTTATTGACAGCTACACATCCTATACCCATAGCACTGAACTGTTAGGAGTCACATTTTATCTGTAACTTTTAATCATGATTTGAACTCCAGTTTTGGAATTCTTTGACTCGAGTCCAGGAAATGATAAGGTAGACTTGTCAGAATGGGTGTAAATCATATTACCTAACCCCTCATATGGCCAGGACCTACCAGATCTTACTATATCTTTTATAACACAATTCTTTTATTTTTAAGCTTGTGCTAAATAACTAGCTTTAACATGTAATAAGACTGGGTTTTTTAAATGTAATTGAAACTTGCATACATACACATTCTTACCTGGGGCTTTAAACTTCCTGAAGTTTATGTTAACCAAGACAAAATGGATGACAGTGGGACAGTTCTTGTCACCCTTTCTGGGCTTAAAGACATAGCACTCTTTCATTCCTTCCCGGTCAAACACTTTGGGGTCAATTTTTGGAAAAGGAAGCTTATTCATGCGTGCCCATTTCTCAGCCAGCAAAAGCTCCTGTAGAGAAAGAACCACCATCAAATGAGTTTTAAATGAATTGGGAACATTGCTGAGCATCTGTTTATGTGGTATTGTTTGTTATTATTTTATTGTTTGTTAATTTGCTGTTATGAGGTAGGTCTCCCAGAAATCAAAATCTACCACACCAGTGTGGGAGGGACCTGCCAGCACAACCTACTTAGACTAATCCAGACTAAACAGACTAATTAAAACCAAAAAGTTTTTTTATGCAAATGACTGGTTTCTGTCTTAATGTAGGAAACCCACTTTATCATACTGGACCTTATATCTAGGAAGGAAAACCTATAATATTTAATCAAGATCAATAATCGTCTGTTATGTCTGTTATGTTTGCTACCAAGCAACTGATGACATTTACACAACAGAAACGGTGCCAAAGGCAGTTTAATGGGGCATCATCACTCCTCAGTTTCAGTTTCCTTTTTCCTTTTAGGCTGTAACCTCTCCTAATAAATAGCAACACTTAAACTCCATCTCCTCATATTTTCATTTTAACTGCTTAGAGATTTATTAATACACAAGGGCAGTTTGAAGATTCTCCATCTCTTAACTATCAGTTTACAGGGTGTGTTAGAGAAGGGAAATAGTACTAAATAGTGCTGGACATCAGCCCTCAGGAAGGATTTGAGAAACACTGCTTTAGAGGACCTGTGATCATAATTACTACCATGATCTGAACATGAATCCCAGCAGCAGAGCTTAGGTGTTCACTGCTTAAGGGATGCGGTTATAAGGGGCATCACTCAATGTGTAGTCCTTTGTGTTACAAACTCTTATTTCTAGAAATCTTATTAGGCCCTTAATAGGATCTGTTTACTCTAAATTTGCCATTTCAACATTTTAATAGTGTGTCTGTATATGTGTATGTACATATTAACCTTAAAAGGGGGACTAGAGTCGCTGGGCCTCGCTGAAAAGTCGAAGGAGATAATAAGGTCAACTCCCCTTTGAGGTCTCAGGATCAAAGGATAGGGGAGGTTGAAGGTCAAGCCACTGTCCACGACATGGATCTTCTTGCTCTTCACGTCTAGCGGCTCATAGATGCGGTCAAACTCGTCTGGGTCTGAGGTGTATTCACAAAGCAGAAGGAGAGATGCCAAAAACAGAGCTTAGATAGACCGGTATTACTACTCTACTTACTATAATACTGTCATGACTGTAGTACTATAGGTTCTTCAGACTGTATAGACTGTAGGTCCTTCATCAGCTTTATTTTATTGTTTACTACACTGCTATATAAAAACAGAGTAGTTTTTCTGTGTGAGCTATTCCCTTCAAGCTAATGTAGATCAGTAGCTTAGTGTACTAGGATATCATTCCTAACCTGTGACAGCATCTACTTCCTCTTCAGGACTGTTTGGAGTCAGGATCTCAGCGAAGGGTGAGAAGGGAATGCTAGTGTTTAGGTTGAGGCCCAGCATAAAGTTGTGCACTTTTCCGGCCCGGCCCTCACGCGTGTTGAACAGGCTGGAGTCACTGAACAGTGAAGTGACCATGCGCTGTATCCAGCTAGCCTGTGCATGCTGATGGTCATCCTCCATTCCAGCTAGGAACATTTGCAGAAAAGCAATCAAACCAAAGCTCAAATGCATCGAGTACAATGTCGCAGCAAGCGTGGTGAAATTTCTTACCTTTGTGCGGTTCTTCATCGTCTAGGCTGTCTTTCCCAACGATATGCTCTGGCTTGATCTGTTCTGTGAGATAAACAGGCATAACCAATGTTTGGTGAAATTCTCATATCTCAGTTACACTGTAAAAAGAAGTGTTTGGTACAGTGTAGTGGGTTACACTGCTGCTCTCCATGCTGTAAACTGGGGTTTAATTCCCACCTGGTCAACACGCCTACACTATACCTACAAGAGTCCTTGGCCAAGACTCATAACACATAACACTACATATGATCTTCACCTAGCTGTGCAAACTGGAAGTCGCTCTGGATAAGAGTGTCTGCCAAATGCCATAAAATGTAATTGTAAAAATATTACCGTAGCAAGTAAAATCAATTTTAATCAAGTTAATATACTACTTCTCGTTTTGAGATTTTTTTCATACTTTGTTTTTTTATTGTATTCAATAATTGTATTTAATTGATTTTATAATTTTTTATTAATCATAAAATTACTTGAAAGTAAAAATATCTAGAAGTAGTTTACATAATCTTATAATATTTACACAATCTCTCAAATTACATATATTACATATGCTAGATGGCTTTGGTGTGCATATACTATCCCTTTTTTGATGCCTCACAAAAGAAACTGAAACAAAGTGATCTTATCAGATCAATTTCTGACTGCGAGAGGAGAGCAGAGTCATTTGTAAATGTGGAACCTCCTGTTACGGGAACAGAGTGGTGATGATTAAGGCTACCACACAAGCCTGTAGACTGTAAAATGGTTCAGTAGCTTATGGTAAAAATTGTGCAGCATTTTGAATTCACTGAATACTGAGCAGTAAGTTAATACCACAGTAATCTCTGTTTTAAATCCTCAATGACCTTTACATTTTAGGGCAAGCAGGTTTTTTATACAGCTAAAACATAGACTCATTTTTACAGTCTACGTGATCAAACACCAGCACAGCAATCTGATAATCATCAGACAGGAAGTACATCTCATATCTCTCCATTCGCTCTAAGAGTTATAGTAGCACATTCAAACACCACAGCATTTCGTTGAATAGTCAGAGTTGGAGCAGTTAGTCAAGAAAATGGGAATGTATCAGTCTGTAATGGCATTACTTTTCTTACTACATTCTCAAAAAGTAATCTCACTACTCACTTTACTTTACTTCTGCATTACCTTATAAACTACAAACATATCTATACCAGTTGGAACACACAGGGGGAAAAGTACCCTGTTAGTACTTAATTTAAAAAGAAATACTCAATCAAAGATTATCATTTAAAAAGGCCAGTCACCATTCATCCCTGTGAAAAAAACACAACTAGATCTGCTTGAATAAAAAATTTGATTTGACTGATGCTGTTAAAAAACCTAAAAACTAGTCGGTAGAAAGGGTCCAAAGGAGCAGCATTACAGAGCTGTTTCTGAAAGAGTATACTTAGCCTGTGTAGGTGAGGCCGGGGATTTTTTTCCACCAGTTTCATTTTAGCATGATTAAATGCTTTGACAGATTATTAGCCAAGTTGACGCTGCTGCCCACTCTTCTCCTCTGCACATATTAACAATCCTAGTAGCACGGTTAGCTGCTGCAGGTGGCACAAGTTAAAACATGGTTCAAATATAAACAACCTAATTAAGAGTGGTTTGGTGTGAAATGCTTCATTCTACAGAATCTTTTTTTCAATAATAAGTCTGGGAACCAGACACCTGAAGAGATGAATGCTGCTAAAAGCTCACTTACAGTTAAGGTATTATATGAAATGGTGATGAAGGCACCACCTAATGTCTGACACTTTACTGTACAGAAGAGTAGAGGTTTACTGATGGTTTTGAATAGTTAATATAATTACCCAATTTGTGTTGCAGACATCACAACCCCTGGTTGCTGATTTCTCAACAATTGAAATATACAGATAATTTTACTTTGAAGTCAGAGTTTCTAATGATATTATTTGAATTGAATTGAATTGTCTGTTTTAAAATGCTAAATTGACTATAAATATACACCGGCCACTTCATTTGGTACACCTCCTACAATTCTTGTCCATTTTATCAGCTCTGTTTCTCTGCTTACTCTAAGCTTACTTTGTTATACTGTATGCGGTTCTTCAGTGGTCAGGACACCCACAGGAGCACCACATAGCAGGTACTATTGGGGAAGTGAATTATTCAGCAATGCAGTGACACCAAAGTGGTGGTGGTATGTTAGTTTGTGTTACGCTGACATAAACTGATCAGACACAGCAGGGCTGCTCGTATTTACAAAAAAACACCTCACTGTCACTGCTGGACTGAGAATAGTCCACCAACCCCATGTATCTAACCAGCAGTGTCCTGTTGGCAGCTTCCTTTGACCATGAATAAAGCAGCAGCAGCTAAGCTAAATAACTCTACATCTACAAGAGGGACCAGCAATGTAGGAGTGTCTAATAGAGTAGACAGTGAGTGGAAACAGTGTTTAAGTACTCTAGCAGCACTGCTGTGTCTGCTCCACTGGTACCAGCACAACACACATTAACACTGCCCTGATAAGAATGACCCACCACCCAAATAATATCTGCTCTGTGGTGGTCCTGTGGGTTTACTGACCACTGAGGAAGACAATGAAAGGGGGCTTATAAAGTATACAGAGAATCAGATGGACTGCAGTCAGTTTTGACGGTATGTCTAAGACATCTCTGTATCAAGTTGCAGAGATATCTAATGAAGTTAGCTAGCTAGCCAGTTAGCCTGGGCCCAGCCTTTCTCGTAATACCTCAAGTACCTGAAGGGGCACTAATGAGTCTTGGCAAAAAAACACATCAAAGACCACAAGTAAGAAAAACAGCAGTCAAACGTTGTTTTTTTCCACCCCTGGTGACAAATCGAGTAAAGGGATGACATTTGTTGCTGATTTACAGTGATTGTGACTGTTTGTTGATTGACTGTTTGTTGCTATGCTCAACCACAGCTTTTCTGTCTATTTATTATTAGCATATTTACTACACTGCCGATTTCCTGTGTGTAATGTGGACAGAACACCTGAGGAATATCAGCTTGATAGAAAAATTTGACCTTGTTTATTTCCTGTTTTCCTTGTTCTGTTTTTTTCCAGTTAGCACTAGTGTTCTCCAGTTAGCACTAGTGTTCTACAGTTAGCACTAGTGTTCTCCAGTTAGCACTAGTGTTCTTCAGTTAGCACTAGTGTTCTTCAGTTAGCACTAGTGTTCTCCACTTAGCACTAGTGTTTTTCAGTTAGCACTAGTGTTCTCCACTTAGCGCTAGTGTTCTCCACTTAGCACTAGTGTTCTCCAGTTAGCGCTAGTGTTCTCTAGTTAACGCTAGTGTTCTCCAGTTAACGCTAGTGTTCTCCAGTTAACGCTAGTGTTCTCCAGTTAGCTCTAGTACGTTGCGGTCTTTGACTTAGTGTTTGTGTTTTTGCGTAACAATTCTAGATTTGCTTTTGTTAACACTGTTGATTGTGCTGACCTTTCCTGGAAAAGCCAAAATAAGACTTGGTGATTGTGTAAAAAAACCCTGACTCCAGTTTGTTGCAGTATTAAACTCCTGGCCTGGTCAGAGTGAAACAGTGATGTAGTGAACTGTGAGAAGATCCGCCTGCATTTTACCCAGCTCCTCCTCCATGGTGCTTCCACCAGGAACGTCCTTCACTCCCAGCACTCGGTTGAAGAGGATGGAAAAGGCACTGCCCCACACCCCTGAAGAAGAACACACATATATGTATTGTCTCATGTAAAACATTAAATACAATAAAAAAAGCATGTGGGCTGCATATACCACAAACCACAGATCTCAACTGGATATAAAAAAAAAAATAGGGTTGTCCATTTTATTTGCTTTTGCATTTTATGGTAAGGTAGCAAAGATCACATATGCTTGACTCTATTTGAGTTGTGGTGCACTACTGATGCAGACTGTAAAGTAGGTAACCTAGTAAAATTTAAATGTTGAATTCACTGAACCTGTAATAAAAAGTAAGCTATAGCTTAATCTGTGTTTTACATTTATTAACATATTATGGGTTTGTTTTCAAAGAACTCACCAATTCAGGTTGACTAGTTTAATAGCTATATCAATTGAGGGTATATAAATCTAATATTTATTTATTATATTTATTCAAATTGGAATTCCCTCAAATTTTCTACATTTTTTGCATGATTCAGTTACTGAGATGTAGATATTCATAGTGGTTTAGTATGGACTGTTGATATATGCTCACATCACCACTCTTCATTTCTTTACAGTGGTAGTAATAGGAACCATTATCTACAACTGATATCTACAACTGAAATATAGTTATGGATCAGTTATTGACCAGTGAATGTACACATCTTCTTGTATGTAATTGGATTAAATTAGATTAGATTGAACTTTATTGTTGTGGTGTATTGAGTACAGGTACACGGCCAATAAAATGCAGTAGGCACCTGACCAGAGGTGCAAGATACAGTAACCTTTTACATAAAGTGCAACAAGTATAGGTGGTATAAGAGAAGTCAGGATTACAAATGTGCAATGGGTTACAAGAAAGAATGTACAATGATTAATGCTAATAGTGATGAAATAGTGGTAAATTTGACCTCACCACTCTCCATGTGATAAGGTTTAAGCCAAAACTTTTCAAAAAATATTGTAAAACAGTGTGTCAGACATCATGTCACATGTAATTACTTGGCATGATGTAGCTTTTACAGGCAATGAAGTCTTTAGATGTCTGCATTCTTTTTTACATATTAACCAATTACGTCTGAAGAAATTTCCCTTTAATAAACCCAACCCATCACAAGAGTAAACAGAAGATTATTTTGCAAGAGTGCAACTTTTTGTGAAAGCTGAGCAGCTCTGAATATAAACAAATGGATGGAATCCAGCTTGCACGGTTATTTCTTTCTAAGGCCAGGCTAGAAAACTGCACGTGCATCTTCATCCTATGAACATATTTGGGGAGGAAGTTTGCTTTGTTTAAATTTCTCATCCCTCATGGAACACAGGGCTAACCACACAAATACACTAGAGTTGACCCACGTTTACTATAAACCCCCTTACACACAGGAGAGGCATGTGCTCAAGTGACGAATACCCTGCAGTGTTACTTTATAGTCTTCTCTCTGTACATACCATCACCTTTTGTTTCACATTGCTGTTTCAAATAGCTTTTCATGGGAAATCAAGTAACAGTCACCTGAGAAGAGAAAGGAAGTGACAGCTTACCCATTAAGAAATGAAGAGGGTTCTCCTCATACTTCTTAACTACAGTTCCCATGAAGAACTTGCTTCCAAAAAGGTCAGGGGTCATGAATGTGCCATATTTAGCCATGCCAATCTCATAGGGGCTGAACTCCACCCAGTCTGTCAATCAAAACAAACCAAAACAGGTCCTCATTTAGTACACTGCTACACAATACGTTTTGGTTTCCACGAAGGTCATGGCCCTGCCTATTAGAAGAAGACAGAAAGTACGTCATTCTTGGGCTACCGCAATTACATGAGTATGTAACAAAGGCCTAAAGTATATTTGCACATTCCAGTACTGTATAGCACTGTGCATGGAGTGATTGATAAGCAAAGGGCTTTAAGCCCTTTGAGCAGATGAAGAGGGCAGATCATGTTACCGTTTGATGTTTTCTATGAAGTACTATTTTAGCGTCAGGAAGACGGGTTATTGTGTGAAACAAACAGTGCTTTGATGAATAAGTCTTTCCTTTTTGGCAGTTGCCACACTAATGTTATTACATACAGTCAACATGCAGCACAATGGGTCATAAACTACAACACTACTGAACAATGTCCATTAAGCTAGTGCATTTAGAGCTATCACTGGAAGTATGCCAGTTGCACTTATCCTGCAAACATGACATGAACTTTAGCTGTAGTGTATAGAAGAGTCTGAAAAGCAGCAAGGCTTCATCTACAAGCATCAAAACATTTTTTATTAATATATAATTTATAATATGTATCTAACTACAAGTATTCCCATTTTTGTTGTCATTGGTAAGCAGGTTGATAAGAGTAATGCTAACATCTTCAGAACAGTGTCTGTTGAATAAATGCCAATTTAGTTTCTTTCAGCTAATGACTTCAGCAATGCTTCTTATTCATTTAATGACGACTACATCAAAGTATACATACTAGTGGCATACAATGATATCAGAATCATAAGAGTACAGCAAACTCTGCTGCTCATTTAAAGCTTTGTAATGCTGATCTAGGTGAATTTTATAAATAAAGTAATGTATCAGCATTTATAAATATATATGTGAAAATGATTGAATAATGGCTTTGGCCAAGTATTCCCATATTAGGAGATGCATAATATAAATAAAAACATAAAATGCAAATGGACAATTCTACTGAATTAATTAGCCTCACAGTTAAAAAGTACATTCTGTATTCAGACCTTAGAACTATTATTTACAACAAGATGTTTAATGTTATGATGTATTAAAACAGGAATAAGCATAATAAGAAATAGGAATAAGCATATTATATATATATATATATATATATATATATATATATATATATATATATATATATATATATATATATATATATATATATTATTCATGAAAAATATTGCCCAAAACATTTGGTAAAGTTTAGAAGAAACTTTATGAATAAAAGTTAATTTATAAATTAATAATAAAACATACCATGTTCAAACAGTCATTATTTTAATCAGTTGTCACAGAATAAGTAATGGTTGCTGAGTATGATTCCATAACAGTATACAAATCATATCTAAATAATATCTGAATTATATCCTTAAAATCATTATCCCAACACACCACTGCTCCACAGCCACAAAAAACCCTCATTAAGCAAGCAGCCTACACTAAATTAACAAAACTAAGTAAATTAAGAAACTAATTACACACCCACCGGCCACTTAAATAAGTACACCTCCTTGTATCTACACTCTATTTACCACATAGCTCCACTTTGTAGTTCTACAATTACAGAATTAACTACAAAGTGCTCTGCGTCACCATGGTAAGTGGATCTGATAAAATGGACAAGGAGTGTAAATACAAGGAGGTGTACCTAAAAACATGGCTGGTGGGTGTAGTTAAGGTATAGGGTCATTCAAAGCAAAGGGATTTTAGTCTAAAGCCCAAGTCAATTAAAGGTAACTGATTGACTTGCATAGAGTTATTCTTAGAAGCCAAAAAAATATTCACAAACCGGAAGAAAATCACTGGTTCAATTTCTGTCTTCATCAATCCCAAAAACGTATAGAAAGCTGTAGCTGTAGAAATCAACTTTTATATATATAACATATATATATAATTAAAGCTAACTTAAGATTACATCTAATTTGACTCAGCAAAAGCATGGAAAGCAGTATATTTCAACAACGTAACTAAGCTCATAATAGGCTTAGCAGCTAGTTTTCATATACTTTCAACAAGTTTTAATGCCAATAGAACTTACTGACGTACTGCTTTTATAGAACAATACCTTATGTCCATATTGAATTACAGCGGCGCCTGCAAATAGAGCTGTGCTTTTCTTCAGGGCCTGAAAAATAACAATACCTGAACTAAAAAAAGAACTGGGAGGTTCACATATTTCACTAAGTGATCTGTTCAGGTATTCCTTGATTGATTTATTTGAGATTAAGGGCCTCCGGAACGCGGCCGGTTCAGTCCGTGTAGTTCAGAAGGGCAAAGTTTTATAAATAAAATCCCTATATATTCTAAATGTATAAAAACAGTATACCAAACTAAATTCAAATAGGTTGTAGAATGTAAATCTTTTCTTTAACAGTATCTAATGTATAGATGTATTAGTCATGTTTTTTTTTAAATGTGCTTGCATGATATACAGTGAGGAAAATAAGTATTTGAACACCCTGCGCAGTAACACACAAATAAATTATTAATAAATCATATATTGTGATTTCTGTATTTTTTTTTTAGATTATGTCTCTCACAGTGGACATGCACCTAAGATGAAGTGGGAAGTTTTCCTCACTGTAATTACCAGTAGAGATGGAAGGCTGATATCAGCAGAAAATCAGATATCGGAGATGATGGTTAACTGATTCCATGTAGATGGACTACTTGCTGGAATTTGGTTTGGCTCAATAAGGTTTTGTGCATCACTGGCTGTGGAGCAGTGGTGGGTTGGAACAATGATTTTAAGAATATAATTCATATATCATTTAGATATGATTTGTACACTGTTCTGGAATCCCACAAAGCAACCATTCATTATTCTGTGATGGCTGCTTAAAATAATGATTATATAAACATGGTATATGTTATTATTGAATAATTTGTTGCATTCCTCTTTAAAACATTATGATAACTTTAAAATGTCTTGTACAATAACCATAAAATAAGTATATTGTCTCCTACTTTGGTTCTGCACCTTTATTTGTACAGTTGATTGGATATAAAACTTGCTAATAATAACCTGTAGATACTACCGCAGAAGTGAGTTAATAATAAATACAGTACCGAAACCTGAAAAGTGAATCTCGTAAGCATGAGAGTCTTGTGACAGATTGATTTCTTCCTTCATAAGCTTTGGACTGATGGAAGCAATTTATTATTTATTATTACTGTTGTTTTATGACCTAAACATCATTTTCATTGTTCATGGACAATGATAGAAATTTTTACCCTACAAATGTTTCATCATTACGTTACCAATAGTTCCATACATTGCTACGATTAAAATTGCTTTAAGGCATAGCTGGCTCTTGAATAAACACATAAAGTGCAGACGAGAGTTGCCGATAATCTATAATTTTGTTTCATAAAACAGGGCAGATTACATGTTTGCCTTGTGTTCAATTAAGCTCTTGTTTTAATAGACTTCTTGAAATAGTTGATATTGTCTTTATTTAATTATATGCCATTAAAACATAAGCAATCCAAAAGTAACAGAATATAAATAGATTATGTTACTTTAATACAGTAATTTTTTGGATTAGTTTACAATTACATTTTTTACAGGTGACTAGTAATCAGTAACAGAATAAATTATAGTAAACCTCCCAACTCTGATTCACACCTATGCGTCCATGAAGTCAGCTATGTATTCATGCTAAGTCTAAAAACATGTTTGTATATATTGGCTCCTTAGATCGTCAACGCAAAGTTAAAGGCATTCTAAATATCTGCAATCTGCATACCAAGCAATAACCCTCACACACAGTCACACATGCATGCTTACCAGCAAACATGAGCTCAGATACATCTGGTTTGACATGGAGGCAGGTAAAGAGAGGCAACGGAGATTGTGCTTCATTTATCTTCTCCTGCAACTCACTCAACTTAGTGTCCATTCTCTGTGTAGAAACAGAGGAAGACATCACCACACATTCAAGCTCATGTTGGACTGTACATACTTTTCCAACAAAATTAGTTGACGGTCTTAGAATTGATTACCATGCTTAATTTAGTAACTACTAGGAAATGACAATGTAATGTAGAATATATGTCCAAACGTTTGTAGACCTCTGATCATTCAAACGTTTCTTCTGAAATCAAGGGTTTGTATTAGGAGTTTGTCCCCTAGATGTTGTGACATTATTGTGAGAATTTTACTGCATTCAGCAACAACTGCATTTGTGAGGTCAGGTATAGAAACTCCTGTCTAACTTATCCCAAAGGTACTGGATGCATAATGTCATTCCACTGTTCCAAAGCTCTATGCTGGGGAGGGGGTACTGTGTATTATGTCTTTATCAGTGGGGAACCATCATGGCCCTCTACGCCCTCACAGAGGGCCTAAAATATTCTTAACACACACACACACACACACACACACACACACACACACATATATATATATATATATATATATATATATATATATATATATATATATATATATATATATATATATGTATAATTTTATTTTATCTACTTACAGTTTCACAATCAACATCTAAACAATTACAAAAATATTGGCAAATCAATTATTCAAACGTGTCTATTCAATCTGTGTTGGAGCATGAGGGGTTAAGTGGAAGCCTGTGAGCCTGTGTCTTCCCCTGTAAGGACTGTGATGCCTTGGCAGAATGTTGGTGATTGGTGGGAGGGGGCCGAGGCGTAAGGGTCACAGTTCGCTACTGGTCCTTATTTATATGCAACTGGTTCAAAACATCGCATTTTACTGACCGTGCATTTGTGCGGAGACTATACAAGTAGGTGCAAATGACCTCCTATACATATGCCATGAGAGTTTAAAGCCCCAAGAAACCCAAATCTGTGTTTTCTTTGTAAGAATGTTCATCTTATAAGAACACAATATACAGTACATGGTAGAGGATGTGTTGGGAATAATGTTTCAATGTCCATTAGAAAGGCCTATGGCGGTGCTTACCTTGGGTCATGTGTACATAAGCAGTTCCCTAACCAATTTGTTGGGATTAACAAAACTGTGTTCCTCTACAGTCGCTCTGGGTTTATGTCTGAGAAACCCACTGCGCCGAAGCTAATGAAAACGAACCTAGCAAACCTAACTGAGCTATCAAACTAGGTCAAACTAGGCCCGTTCATTCTTTCGTTTAACCGGCCATGCCAGAATTAAAGCACACCCAGCAGCAAATTGAATAAGAACTTTATCTTTTGTAAGACATTAAAATTTGAAACGTAAATAATGCTTTTAATGAGTCACGTACAGAGCATGATTAGTCTACAACTCAACCTGCATATGTAGAGTTTGACTTATTTCTCCCTGCTTGCACTGTTTATATCTGCTTCAGTGGCGTAGCAGGCTGGGAGTGCTGGACAGAGGGATGTCGGTCACGTGGGCTCGTCAAAACATTAGGACCACGCCCAGACAGGTTGGATTAGCAATTTTTCAGTTGTGTACTATGATGGGTTTTTGTTATTTAATCTTTGCTAGATGTTATATAACAATCACCTTTATTATCATACAAACATATTTAATACTTTACAATGCTTTTGCTGGAGCTTTTACAGCATCCTTGACTAAGGATAACACTCATTCAACCGTAAAGTCTGACTTCATACTTACGGCAGGAATAAGAGTCTCTCCAATCAACATGCCAAAGATGTCTGTGAACGTGACAGGCTGTCCGCCAGCCTTCTTGCTCCACAGAGCCTGCACATAGTTGGTGATGTGCTGGGGCAGGAGCAGTCGGAGAGGGTTGCTGCTCACACTCTTCATCAGCTCCTTGTTAATCTGCTCAGGACCCTTGTTGGGGAACTCCGGGTGAGAGTACAATGTGGACATATACCTGGCAGGGAGTGAAAGTTTATATATATACATGTAATTGCAGTTGGACAGATGCAATGATGCACAACATGTATTTCCTTGTATAGTCTTGTGTACAGTTAATTCCACTGGCACCAGAGATTAATCCTTTAACAAAGTCTTGAGCAGTGTCAGCATACCAGGTGGATCCAGAGAGGCCGGCGACGTAAGTGGCACAGTCTAGAACTCCCGACTCATACAGAGCCTTCATGACCCCTGAGAATGCAACCATGGCCCTGAAGCCACCACCTGATCCTACTATGGCTATCACAGGAACCTGTGCAAGACACATATTACATGAAATTACATGACATCCTGAGTGTTAGTTATGTGATTGGCAGCTTTTAATTGGATTCTGATGACACTTCCGACTGACTTCTTCTGATCGCAGTGTCACCAAACATATCAAGTGCATTTCTTTAGCATTCACTGTAAATACTGTGGGTTACATTTTTTAAAACTAACTAAAGTACTAATAGTGGAGAACTTAAATACATCAAAATACATAAATACATTAAATACATGAACACCACTCACTGCTGTCATCTAAAAGTGTTAAATACATTAAATATATCAACATTACTCACTCCTGCCCTCTAAAGGTGTTAAATACCTCAAATGCATAAACACCACTCACCGCTGACCTCTAAAGGTGTTAAATACATCAAATATATAAACACCACTTACAGCCGCCCTCTAAAGGTGTTACCAACATTAAATATATCAACATTACTCATCACTGACCTCTAAAGGTGTTACCAACATTAAATATATCAACATTACTCATCGCTGACCTCTAAAGGTGTTACCAACATTAAATATATCAACATTACTCATCGCTGACCTCTAAAGGTGTTACCAACATTAAATATATCAACATTACTCATCGCTGACCTCTAAAGGTGTTACCAACATTAAATATATCAACATTACTCATCTCTGACCTCTAAAGGTGTTACCAACATTAAATATATCAACATTACTCATCGCTGACCTCTAAAGGACCTACCAAGAATGAATATATCAACATTACTCATCGCTGACCTCTAAAGGATCTACCAAGAATGAATATATCAACATTACTCCCTAAAGGTATTAGCAAACAGGAAATATATCAACATTAATCACCTCTGCTCTATGAAGGTGTTAATAAACATCAAACATATGAACTTTACACATCGCTGCCCTCTAAAGGTTTTACCAACATTAAATATGTCTACATTACTCACTGCTGCCCTCTAAAGACGTTACCAACAATTACATTTACGGCATTTAGCAGACGCTTTTATCCAGAGCGACTTACATAAGTGCTAAGTGTTCAATTAATATATCAACATTACTCACTGCTGCCCTCTAAAGGTATAACCAGCATTAAATATGTCTACATTACTCACCGCTGCCCTCTAAAGACGTTACCAAAAAATAAAATATCAACATTACTCACCGCTGCCCTCTAAAGGCGTTACCAACGAATAAAATATCAACATTACTCACCACTGCCCTCTAAAGACGTTACCAAAAAATAAAATATCAACATTACTCACCGCTGCCCTCTAAAGGCGTTACCAACGAATAAAATATCAACATTACTCACTGTGACATGAACATGATTGTGAAAGCTAACAAATGTGGAAAATGCCATCAGCTCAACAATTCCAAACAGCTCAAATGGTTCAGACAACTATGTAATAATTCTGACCGGCATAACACACACACAACCACCTGGCTACTTTCCAGACACACAGATTCATCTACCGAGTACACTGCATGTCTCGAAGAGTGCAGAAATCTGCAGTGTGTTCAAAACCATGTACATTTGTACATATACTCGGCAGACATAACAGATGCATATCTATTTCACAAAATGACTCAAAATGGTCTCAGAATAATCTGTCAAGGACAACCATTATCTACCAAAAGTGTCACAAATAAGCTCTAAAAAGGGGTCTAATAAGCTCAAAAAACTACATTTCCCTGCCTGCAAGAGTAAATTGCAATGTCCTTATGAACAAACATGCAGCTGGCCATCTGGAGATTATGATAATGAACTTCTTACTTAGAAACTGAATTTCTGTTAATTGTAAAGCTGAAACATTCCATCTATTTTGTTACTCAAAAACTCTTGATCAGTGAAAGCTGCCACACAGCTCGAGGTCATTTAATAAAACATATTTACTTCTAATTTTTTAAAAAGCCCCAAAGGTCACATCACACAGCAGTCAAAGCCATCAGACCAAAACCCAGTGCCTAAAGGAGGAGCATAGGAACCAACTATGCGATACATTTAAACAGTAAAAATAAGAGTTCAGTTTACGAGTGAGGTGTCTAGTGAGCTCTGTAAAGGTCATGTGTGTAAATCTGATAATGTTGGTGGTGTTAACCCTGACAACATCCATTGAGTGGCCAAATATCCAACCTCTTGCATAACTGGCTGTCTCAGACATCCAGAAAACAGAACAGCTCCTTTATAGGTCAGCGTATAGTGTGCCAAGAACTGCCACTGGTTGTGAAATGGCACACTGTTTAAAACTCCATTATGTTTGTGCAATGTTTGTGCTTTGTTGTTCATTATTCTATACTGATGTGCTCTTAAATGGCTCTCATCACACCACATTAGTGATTTACACAGGTACAATACTCAAACATAGCCTTATATTGGGGGGCTTTAGAACCTTTATGCTGACACTTGACATGAGGCATGGTAACTTTGGCGCATGTGTTGCAGCTCCAGAGCATCTCATTTTAATAGCAACAGTTTTGCATAAGCGTATTACAAGCTGTGTGTGAATAACTGTGCCAACAATGGGACTTGTTCATTAGAATGGTGTCCGAACATGCTTGGAGACATATGGCGTGGTCTACTTGGAAGGCAGTTGTCTAAGTAGGCATAAATTTTAAGGCAGTATTTGCGCTTCCAGGACAGAGGCTGTGGCATTTGGAAGGCTACATAAGTCAGCTGTACTGTAAGGTATCTTTTATTGACCAGTTTTGAAGGCATCATCACAGGTATCCTTCTCAGTAAAGGCAATCCCATAATACTGTTCAAGTTTATTAAATTTTAAAACATGGTGGACGGAACGGTCATTTCTGCCAAGCAGTGTACTAACAAATGTAAGCTCCTTCTTGTCTTCTGTTTACCAGAAATCACCAGAAATCATTCCACTGGTTCAATTAGGTCACTTCTTGACTTGCCAACTCGTGTTTAAAGTCATTATTGTAGCCGGCGCGAGCAAACACAGTGGCTCTTCAAGATAGCTTGGATGTGCTGCACTATATCATTTAACCCCAATAGCCAGGTTCATTCTTTGTTCACATGCTGCAAATACATATACACTGTACATACAAATGCATGCACATTGTAAGTTGCATATGTTTTAACAGAACCGGCCGTATTGACTGGATTCATGCAAAGTCATACACAATGAGTAGGAGTAATAAATAATGATCTGGATAAGCCAACAATGTCCTATCTTTCATTGAGAGACTTGCTTCTGTGACCAAAGGGCCTGTGAGTAGCTCAGAATCTTCAGGTTATTTAAAGCCCATGTACTGTTTACAAATGTTTTTTTCCACAAGGCAGATTTAACTCTGAGCTTTTGCTCAACCATCATGGCAGCCTTCATTCATCCACTGGGGATTTAACGCTAGTTATTTAATCCCAAATTTAGTCTGAAAAGATCTTTGATTTAATGCTGATTTAACTATTTATCTCAGTTTTTCAAATAAACAGAGTCAATGCTCAATTGTGCCAGCTCTCTTTAGTTTTGTAGTGCTGTGCTTATTACAGTCGCATTAATGCAGGTAAATACTGAGAGGTAAAGGTTAACCAGCTGCACATAGACCACACAGAAGTGAAAAAAATACTTTATATTATAATACTTTATATAATTTATAATGCATGTTAGCCATCTTAGCTAAATTAACTGCAGTCTTTTTTATTCTTTCAAATTTCAAAGCAGCTTCAAACTGTGTGTGTTAAAAATAAAGCAGATAGTTTTAGGTGCAGAAGGGTAGTGAGAGAAGTGAAATGATCCAAACAGTAGTCAAACTAGTAGTCATGATTATCTGTGACGCGGGAGCAAAAACATAAATATATAATGGAAGACGAGACTTTAAATCACCCTGTGCTCCATATACAATTATGCACCACAACAGTGACAATGCAAGAAAAACAATTGCTGCAAATTCAGGAGATACTTAATACATTTGACAAACATGGGTGAATCCAAGCTAACAAATGACTGATTTGAGATATGATGATGTGTGCAGTGCAATACAAGTTTTGACATTTGATGGCTCTTTAGATGCTCTTTCCGTTTCAGTTAAAATGCAGCCACAAAGGATGTGTTAAGAAAAACAAGGTGACGATAGCTAAAGCCAGTACAACAAAATATTATTTTTGGCCAGGCTGTGTGTATTTCTTCATATATATTTAATCACCAGTCCTACATGGAAGCTGCACTGCAAAAATAACTGGTTTTGAATCTAATGTTTTTGTGATGTACCCTATCCAGGTTAGAGTGAGGGAAGGATGGAGCGGGAGGTTGACAGGTAGATTGGCGCAGTGTCTGCAGTAATGCGAGCTCTGTACCGGTCTCGACTATACGGGGGAGGCTCAGAGTCGAGCCGCTACTCCTCCAAATCGAGAGGAACCAGTTGAGGAGGCTCGGCCATCTGGTTAGGATGCCTTCTGGACACCTCCCTGTGCAGGTGTTCCGGACATGTCTGACCGGGAGGAGACCCCTATGACACGCACCTAGGGCACGCTGGAGGGATTATATCTCTTGGCTGGCCTGGGAACACCTTGGTATCCCCCCAGAGGAGCTATAGAAGGTGACTGGGGAGAGGGAAGTCTTTGTTTCTCTGGTACTTTAACTGCTACATAAACCCACACAAATGCTGGATTTGAAGGAAAAATATGATGCAGGATATAAGCCCCTCAATTTACTTTTTTTTAGCACTAAAAAAGCAGACAAAGTATATTTCTAAGTTCAAGCTACGGGGCTTGTTTGAAGGATGGACTCTCTGATTGGTCATTTAGGCAGGGCAAACTTCAGAGTGGTATCTGACCAGAAGTGATTGGCCAAACCCAATCAGATTCCACTTTATTCTGTGGCAAAGTTTCTTGTCATGACAGATCCTTGCAGAACTCAAGGACTAATGTGTTCATACCTCATGAAGAGAAGAAGGCAGAAAGCGGGGTTTCTCCATGTCCAGCAGCTTCTTAATGCCCAGCATGACTCTTTCTCTCCGCTGCTGCCTGTACAGCTTCTCCTTGTCGCTCAAAGCAAGGCTGAAGCGCAAATCCATGGCAGAGCTGGAAAAAGTCACAGACAGGCCACACACACACAAGATCAGATTTTTTTCAACATATACAGAACATTGCAATGTTATATGTGTTTTGAAAGACAGGTCTGTAGATTAGACAGGAGCCTCCTATTATGGTTGGCTGGGCTGACTTGTGGTATTGGGAAAATGCCTCTACTTATTCATATGGGATGGGTTTAGACTAGAGGGCCATTGAGGTTAATAAACAAGAAATAACACACATGGCGGTTGGCTTTCACACAAGAGCTCGCTTATTAGCTGTGTACTATCACTCACAGGTACGGTCTAAATACATTCCGTCATTTGTCTTATTCATTATGTTAAAGGAATAGTTCTGTGACAGTTTCGCCTCTACCCTAAATGCGGTTAATCAGTCGAGACATGTTCAGTGTCCGAATTTGCTTCTTCAGTGTTGCACTGGAGCTATGAGGCTAATGTGGCTAACACGTCATGGAAACTTATACCTCACCTATTAGCACTGTGCAAACTGGATGCAGAGGCCATCCCACTTTCTTCTCAAACCATGTACACGCATGATATACAGTTATCTCTAAGAAAAAAAAATTAACCAAAGTAGACAGCCTTGCAGCTCCAGTGCAGGACTAAAGAAACAAACTTTAAACAGCAAATATGTCTTGGCTGACTGACTATGTTTAGGCCAAATCAGACCTCTTTAAGTATTTCAGGGTGTCACCTCAGTTATATGCCTGACAGGTCAATGATGTCAGACTGGCTGGGTCTGAAAAAATGCCCCAGGGTGGAACCTCTCCACTCTGACACAGGCGCGGGTCACATCCGTCACTAGCATCACTCAGTGGCCTGCGAGCTCGGCGCTTACGATTAGCCTCGAATGCAATACATTCCAAACGTAATGACGCAGCATTACCATGAGCGCCAAAACATACAACACAGGGAGTGTGAAGCGGGGTTCCTTCTTTTTGTTTACTTAATGACAACAATGGCATTCCAACGTGGAGCAAAAATAAACAACGTGCCAGCACACCGGAACTCTTTTCGGATCGTATGAGCCAGCAGTGCTTTGACAACTGTGTCATGTTCACAGGGATACGTACCACACCTCCAGACTCAGCTCTAAGTACACATTGGTTGCCTGTCAGAACAACACAAAGACACACTATTGGTGAATCATCACTGATTAAAGAGTGAAGAGTAGAACAGACTGAGTAAACCAAACTAGATTTGAGGAAAGAAGTAAAAGCAGGCAAGAAAGGAAGGACGTAGGCATGCACCCTGCCCACAAACTGCACTGAAATCAAAAGATAACTGCATATAAAAACATATGTACCAGCATCAGATGGATCTTTATATGTAACTGATAATTCTAACTGATAATTGATGGTTTGTATTGCACTCCAGAAGAGCTGGATGTTTACGCAAAGGTGAGTTACGGCACTAAAAAATCAGCATTTTATTAATTCCATTGCATTTGTAACCCTACAGGTAGAAAAGTTACAGTTCTCTGTAATGCACATATATGTAGATGTAGTCTGAATTCCTATATTTTATACGTGTTTGATGACTTTGATATCAGCAAATATATAAATATCTGATAATGACTGTACTACAATTCCCATATCAGTGCATCCTGGGAAGGAAGGCATGAAAGCATAAAGGAAGGAAGGAGGACAGAAAAGATCTGAAAAAGAAGAAAAATGATTCCACTGCTTGTTAAAGTTCTTACCTTTCCTATGAGAAAGGACACTCGTTCTGTTTGTCCCACTTTGAGTTTGGTAATTGTATATGACGCTGACCCCAGTGTCTCGTCCATCACGTAATTAGCGTCCATCAAAGTCAACTAAAAACATTTCATATTACCAGTGTGTATTAGCTACAAATTCAGTAGGTATTGTGCAATTATTGGTTGTCAAGACAAAAAAGGAGATAAAAATTCATCTACAAGACGTATAACAAGACTGTTAATGCTGACCTCCAGAACATTGTCCTGATTGGGGTCCAGTATAAATTCAAAGCTCTCATTCCACTCTGGGTTAATGTCATTGTCTATGTGCCGGGTTCTCTTCCTGCTCTCAGGAGCCGTAGGAATGAACAATTCCACATAGGGGTCTGGAGTATCCACTAGAAGCACAAACACATTCAGTGAACTTTCAGTGAACATGAGAACTTTTCAACTAATTTCCTGCTTTCCACAAATAGTCAGTCTAAATACGTCTGGTGAGCCTTGCGTCTCCAAGCCTGTAGTTTCGCACTGCAGCACTGAAGCTAATGCAGTCACACGACGATTGTGTAAGACAACTTGATGGAGCAAAAGCTTCTGTTTAATGAGCCTCATAAGTTTGCATGCCCTTGATCATCCAACATTTCTTCTAAATGTAGGGGTATTATTAGGATGTTTGCCCCGCTTCACTTCAGTAACAGTCTCTACTCTTCTGGAAAGGCTTTACACTAGATGTTAAACCACTGCTGTGAGGTCAGAGTCTGATGTGGTATGATTGCAGCTCCACTGCGCTACAGCCCGGTGCTGGGGTGAGGGGCAGGTGGTTTACACCCCTCTAGCCATCTCATGACACTGAGCTTGGACATCTTAGGCTCATGTTCAGCTGCTCCAAAGTGTCCCATTCTGTTTGGTACATACAACAAACTGCACACAACTGAATATCTATATCAGCACTAAATAAAACCTGTACTGGTTGAATTCACTAATTAGAGGAGGCATGTTTTGACTGACATACTACACTGTGGTCATATTGAAAACTGAGTAAATTTTTGCCACACATTTTTTAAGCCCTTGTCCTCTTACACATAACTGTGCATTCATAATTGGGGGTTGTTGAGCATGTGGCATCAAATGTATTGATGTGGAAAAATACTATCGACTCCTCCAAAAACATGTTTCACAACTCACACAAGTCACCCAGAGCTCCTTTGGTGACATTTTCTGCTCGTAGCACTTTCACTTTGAATTTATGGGAGTACTGCTGCTCTACCTTAAAAACAGAAACACACACAAAAATCAGCAGATAATGAAAACTGAAAAACATTTAACAGCCATTATTCTGTATGTAGCAAATAATATGTTTTACTGTTTACTTACAATAATTATTATAATAAGTCACTCTTTTTTACTCAGAGGCATGTTCACTATTACAAGCAAGGGATCTCTTCTGTGAAATTCACCCTAAATAAGCCTATCCCAGCACTCATTGAGCAAAAGGCATGAAACAACCTGGACAGGATGTAATCAAACTTTGTAATTTTCACAATTACAGACTGTAGTCTGTCTGTTTTTCTGTACATTTTCTTAAACCCCTTTTACCCTGTTCTTCAATGGTCAGGACCCCCCACAAGATCACCACAGAGAAGGTACTATTTAGGTGGTGAATCATTCTCAGCACTGCAGACATAGTGGTGGAGTGTTTGTGTGTTGCTCTGGTACAAGTGGACCAGAGAAGTGCTCCTGGAGTGTTTAAACAATGTGTCAGAGATGAGAGCTTATCTGTTCACCATTTGCGTTGGTCATTTTTTACTCCTTTATCAGTGGGCACAGGACGCTGCTCACAGGACGTTGCTCACAGGACGCTGCTCACAGGACGCTGCTCACAGGACGCTGCTCACAGGACGCTGCTCACAGGACGCTGCTCACAGGACGCTGCTCACAGGACGCTGCTCACGGGAGGCTGGTCACAGGAGGCTGATTACAGGACGCTGCAAACCGGGCGTGCCTGGCTGGATAATTTTGGTTGGTGAACTGTTCTCAGTCCGGCAATGAAACTGGGGCATTGAAAATTTTCAGCAGCACTGCTGTGTCTAATCCACTCACACCAGCACAACACACAATAACACACCGCCACCAGTGTCACTGCAGTGCTGAGAATGATCCACCACCCATATTATACCTGCTCTGTGGTGGGCTTGTGGGAAGTCCTGACTACTAATGAACAGGGTAAAAGGGCATAACAAAGTATGCAGCGAATGGACTACAGTCTGTAATTACAGAACTACAAAGTGGGTTTATATGGTAAGTGGAGCTGATTAAACACACAATAACTGCAAATACACGAGGTGTAATTAATGAAGTGGCCGGTGGATGTGTGTGTGTATGTATATATATATATATATATATATATATATATATATATATATATATATATATATATATATATATATATATATATATATATATGTATATATTCATTTTACACATATCGGCGTTCATTAAATATTTTGTTTGGCTTGCCGTCAAAGCAAAATGAACACACAGTGTTGGTATGATGGTTTTGGCTGCAGGATGAGGAAGTTTCTCTTTTAATCACTGTTGTGGTTTTTATGTGTGCATGCATGATTTACTCAAGCATTCCTTGGAAATAATATCAATATGTTTGTATGTCTGTTACAAAAACCCCAACAAAATTCATACTTCATATTGTATAGCAACCACAGTACATAAACAAAATTCATATCGATATAACTTTTGTGACACTCCCTGAAACCACAGATTGCTTTGTAGATTTAAAAAGTTATGCAGCTATCTTAAGTACACAGGGAACTGTGACATCTTGATCATCAGATCATGTCATGTATCAAGTCATGCTGCGTCAATGTAAATGTACTAGTATGTGCTTGTATACCACAGCAGTACATAATATAGACGTGATCGTGATATGTACACCACATTCCTATGTGCTTTTAGCATAAAACTGCTGTGGTGGTCTTTGCAAAGAGGGTTAATATGAGAAAAGGAAAGTTTCTATGAACTTACAATGATGTACTGGTAAGGGTCTAGAGCTGACATAGTGGTGATCAGGACTGGCAGACTATCCCTTGTCCTCCTCAATGGTTGAGTCTACACCAATAAAGAAATCTTGAGGGGATGAAAGTGCTCATCTATCCACCCTGGAAATCATAGAAGAGAAGAAATATTCCAACCGTCACCAAGATCATGGTGGTTTTAGACCGATTATATAAGGAACCAAGATGCACATTGACTGCATTTAAAAAAGTGATGAATTTACTTTAATTTCCACATAAATAAACAATATTCTTGCCCATGTAAACACACTAAACATTGTGTTGATGTAATATATTTTATTAATGTGCTAAGTGGTCTTGGCAACATAGCAAAAGTACCATATCATATGTAAAGACATTTTCTTGATATTGCATTAGACTACATTTTGACCCTCAGCCACAATGCAAGTGTGTTCATTAATTACCAATGAGAAAAACATAGTTTTTCATGACAATAAAATTGATCAACCACTAAGTGAAAATTATTTGAATGAAGTAAAAATGAATCCAAGTGATTTTTTTCAGTGTACAATAAATACAACAATAAATTATTAAATTATAAATAAAAGTGAGCACATAATGTAGACCTACATCAAGAAATGGTGGACGTACTGTTCACAAAGCTGGTACACGTGCTTGCTTGTGTGTTAGAAAGAGACTGAAAGCGAGGGGGAAGTGTGCTGCTAGAAAACCGAGATAGCACGCTTATAGAAGTACACACATTTCCACTCTCACTTCTCTGGTTCACACTAAACTCTGTGAGTCAGCAGGCTTTATCAAGAGCCAGGGGGCTTTGATGGTAAGGCCAAGAACAACATCATTTTTCTGCTGCCATGAGTTATACATTTATGCACCGTCATGCCCGCATAAGTTACACAGGCCAGTCATTACTGAGCAGACAGAACATTTAGAAATGTAGCGCCAAAACAGCTCCCAGTTTTTACCAAGGCTACCTCATTTGCTCACATCTCTGAGACATCCGGACTCAACACCTCTATTTTAATTACAAAGGTAGAGGCAGTGGATTTTCTTCAAGTAGGGGGACAACAAGAAGGTGTGGTTTACTTGGTTTACTACTTTAGTCCATCGTTTTATGAGCTTAGACTGGCTTGGAAGGAAGAAGCTTGCATTAAACTTCTTTTTCCTTGACAAAATTTCCACTCCTGCTCTTTAAGAAACCAACAATTTTGGCAGTACAAGTCAACAGCCACCATTTGCATTTGTTGTGGAAACCTCTAATGGTGTTCAAACCAGATATCTGGGCTCATCGTCAAAGTAAAGCAAAGCCCTGTGGAATCAAAACATTCTCAGTACATAAAACACAGAAATAACTGAATGTTGATCTCAGAATTGAAAAAAGGGATAGAACCTGAACATGTGTATACTGTTACAGCCATGTTGTACACTATGTTAAAGAAGATTAAGCATTAGTGCCTTGTTAGAGAATCAATTCTCACCCTAAATATGAATATGGAAAAGAGACTCTGAGGTTGCATACTCCTATCTCACTCTTACTGACCCGCCTAATGCTACTAATGCTGCCAATTTTCCTTTCAGTACTCTCTTTGATGCTACAAGCTTTAGTCAGTATTCAACACTAACACTAACATTCAGCTCATTAAAAGATTCTGACACAAACCTTAATCACAAAATATGTTTGTATATGATGTAAAGTCAGATTCTTTCCTTTCTGAAAAGAAAATTTGACTTGCTAGGGTAGGAAAAAGGATGTGAGCATGTTTGGAACACAGATTTCTATAACATAAACATTTTGTAGAAAGGCTGCCCCCCAAAAGTCCACAAGTCAAATCATCAGTCAAGCAAGAAATGTTTCTTCAGTCAGCGTGTATTGTAATAAGAGGATAAAACAAAATGAACAGGATGAAAGAATAACATTTAAAATGGTAGGAGCGTCGTGCACAACTTGCTCACTTCCTGTAGCCCATGGGAGAGCCACTGCTTAGAGAGCGCCAAGCACAAAAACAACTATGTGTTTAAATCTGAAAGTGCAAGTATTTTATTTGTAAACTTATTTCATTGATATTTATTTATTATGTTAAAAGAGAAATATAATAGCAGAATAAAACCTGGCGACCAGGAGAAGTTCTTGTTATAAAGTGGATGATGGCGTAAATTGATTTAAATATTTCAGACGCGCGGTTTTTAGTTAAATCTAAAATAATTTATTATCTTATTTCTTGTCCTATATCATTTTATTTATTTTTTTAGACAATATGTTTTTAAATAATAAGAAAAATTAAAAATAAAGTAGGCTACAACAGCTTGATTTAAAAACATTACATTTGTGCTACCTGTTTCATTATTCCACAAATCTTTATGGTAGCCTAACATTATATGTTGGTAATCAAAGTAGGTTGCAATTCAAATATTTTACCAATTTTTATACAATCAGAAATATTTTTAGATTATTATGTTGCATTTGAACATGTTAATATGGTCGAAATTATATATATTTATATATATATATATATATATATATATATATATATATATATATATATATATATATATATATATATATATATATGGCTGAAACTCATGCAGATTAAATTTTCCAGTTGCTAAATATGAAAAGAGGAACAAATAGTTCAATCTTTATATTGAACAGTCAAATGTTATTTGACTGTCAAAGTTGGCTACAAACCCATTTTCTCTGCTGTGACAGAATGTTATTCACACGAGAAACAATACTGGCACGAGGTAACAGTGAGCAGCAAAAACAAAAGACGTATAGATTAAACGTATCACTGGTCTCACATGTTACAATGGGAAAAAGTAAGAAATGAGGCATAGGAGGGCATTATGACAATATATTATTGTTATCATTAAAGTTATGTCACAATACACTTTACTGAGCATTTAGTGAATGTCATCAGTAACAACACTGGCCAGCTACATGTTATATTAAACAGAGAGCATTACTAGGCCTGTTTAACTGGATATAGTGCAGTACAGTTTGTAAAACACTGAATACAAATACTGTAGTTGTAGGGTTGTAGAGTATTGTAGTTGTAGAGTATTGCTCTTATACTTTTATATATTACTCTTATACTTTTATTTGTGGTACTACGGGTTCTTTTTTGTCTGCTCTAAGAAAAATGTAATACTGTGACATACTGCTTTTACAATATTATATCTACAGTGCTGAATTATCATCTCCAGTGTTGAATATAGACATACAGAGATAAAAAAAGGTGGGTTCACCCATGTGTCCTGCATGACCTCCTTAATAATTTGCAGGATGGAATCATTTTCAGGCAACACAATTATTGCAGTGTTCAATAAACACCTAAAGAGTTCAGTGAAAAGTTCCAGTATTAAACAAATGCAGTATTAAACAAAACATTGAACAGACACCTCCAGTGTTGCATGAACACCAACAGGGTTGAACACCTGAACACCTAAAGGATTGAACCTCCAATGTTTAAACGTTTAATAAACAATAAACAATAAACAAAGTAATTAATAAACACTTCAATTATTGAATGAGCAACTAATGTCTTGAATGAAACCCAGAGTGGTGAACAGACACCTCCAGTATTACATAAACACCTAAAGAGTTAAATGAGCACATCCAGTGTTGAATAAATATCAAGAAGGTTAACTGCATACCTCGAGTGTTGAATAAACACTTAACTAAAGACCTAAAGGGTTAAATAAACACCTAAAGGGTTGAATTAACACATTAAATGTTTAAAAAATGGTTGCATGAACAGCTAAAAGATTCAATGAATCTCCAGTGTAGAACATCTACCGTGCTGAATTAACTTATATCTGTTCTGAACTTGTCATTTAACTTAAATAAAGACCTACAGTGTTGAATGAATATCTAAACCAGGGTCATTAATTCCAGTCCTGTTCTTTCTCTCATGCTGACTAGACCTGATCATTAACCAATCAGCTCAATCAGATGAAATCAGCAGCAGGGAAATCACCAAACTAAGCTTAAGTGCTGAATCAACCCAAACAGCATTCAATGAACACTTAAAATGTTAAATAAACAAACCTAAGTGTAAAATATCTAGACTGCTGAAAAGCCTCTAGCAGTAATTCAGCATTGTAGGTATGAACTCACCCTTTTGACTGATCACCTACAGAGCTGAATGAACTCACAGCGTTGACTGAAAACCTTTTTTCACAGCTTTTATTGTGTAATGTCACTTTTTACATTGGGGTCATGTGTGACGCAAGAACTTCAAGGTCAAGTAAAGCCCTTTCTTACGCAAGTCTCGCAGTAGCCGGTCCCTGGCACCGGCTTCACTGCTTCTGTTAAACTTAGGGAGATTTTTTTAGCTGAACACGAGCACGTGAGTCAGCCTGTGTCTGGTGCCACTGGTCACGCAGCGCTAGAGAAACAGGACCAATGTTGCTGAAGATGTGCTCCTAAGCCTTCCTGCTAGGATTGGCTGGTAGTACGGGGTCTCTGTCTCTGAGGTTAGAGAGTGAATATATTACCTCAAGTGAAGTTTATTAGATGGGAGGAATAAGAAACAAGAAATGAGCAAGGGATAGAGTGAACACAAGTGTTGACTTCGGCAATGAAAAAAATCATTCGGATTCGATGGATTTCTTTTTCCAAACCCCTGACAATGGTGGGCAAAACTGTTTATACTATTTAAAAACAAAAGATTTTAAATTGCTTAATTTCAAAATCATTCAATTTGCTATGTTTACATGTGATTCAGGGTAACAAACTGTATCCTCTAAGTTTAGGAATTAGGAAATATTACATTAAGGTAGATGGTGCTGGCGTTGGTATGAGTGCCTCCATTACAAATAAAGTTTTTGAATTTTTTGCTTTTCAACTATGACACCTTATCTAACATACAGGCTAGTTCTAGTTTAATCTACCTTTTTCTCTACTCTCCCTATCTTCCTTATTTCTGTCTTCCTCTTTTCGGGTACATAGACATAGAAAGACTGGGTTGGGTGTCATAACATGTCTCCACTTCTTGTATCTGTCGTTTTGAATTAAAAGCCCTCTGCAGAATTTTGCAATTGCGATTTTATGACATTTCATGAAATTCTAAAGCAGTGGCAGCAATAATTCTGACAAGAATTTTAACGTATATGTAGCAAATATAATAACAACTGTTACAACTTTCTAAGTTTACCCTTCTAGCTAGTTAGTCTAGTTAGTAAGGTCCTTATTACGAAATGTTACATAAGAACTATTCATAACAAACCATAATTATAAAAAACATCCCAAGACATAATATGACATAATTACAAGAAATAATTTTATAGTTATGATCTAGACCTAGAACCCCAACTCAGAAAAAGTTGGGACAGTATAGAAAATGGAGATCTTACAAAAGCAGTGTTTCTTACATTTGCTCTAACTTTCATTTCATTACAGACAGTACGAACACAAGATGTTTCATGTTTTGTCCGGTCATCTTTGTTTAATTTGTTAATATACATCCACTCCAGCATTACAAGTCTGTGACACACCAATAAACATGGGACAGTAAAGAATTTATCACCTTGTAATGTTGCTATTCCTTTTCACAACACATAGAAGATGTTTTGGCATGGAGGCGATTCAGTGCGATTAGGTGTTTCATGTATTATTTTGGCTCATTCTTCCTGCTCATTCAATTCAACGTTCCACACACATTCTCTACTGAGGACAGGTCAGGACTGCAGGCAGGCCAGTCCAGTAGCCGGACCGTCCTTGTTCTCATCCATGTCTTTGTAATGTATGCAGCATGTGTTTTTGCATTGTCTTGATGTAAAACGCAGAACGTCCCTGATAAAGACTCTTCTTGAAAGCAGCATGTGTTGCTCTAAGACAGGGGTCAATAATAGGCGGGCCGCGGTCCGGATCCGGACCCAGACATTATCCATTGCGGACCCAAACCAATAAGCTATTGAGAATAATTTCATTTCGACTGTTTTTATTTTAAGCGGCGGAGCTTTTCTCGTCTTTATGGTATACAGGCTTCACTCAGAGACCAATTGCGTGCGCTGTAAAATCACAGAAGGCTCCTCAGCCAATCAAATCTGTGCACATTGAGGCGTGTGGCGTGCACACAGGCGAGGTACGAAGCGAGGAGCAGGAGCCGGAGACTAAAGTGAGTCAGAAAGAATAAGGTAAAAACAGGAAAATCAACAGTGAAAACTGACTGTTTAACAGGAACGGTTGTGGAATGGACCAGCTCGTCTCGTTTTGGAGAATACCACTCTGTAAGTCCAACATGTCAATTTCTGAAGCTGATCGAGTTAACAAGAAGATGCATGTTTTATTTACTTTTTCTATAAATAAACACTTTAAGATGCACTTAAAGCCCTTGTTTCAGTTCAGCAACAGTAAATATACTGAAATATACTGAACGGTACGTGTGATGTATTGGTGTTTCAGTTGCTGATGGTATAAGATTTTGATACTAGGTTACTTAAATATACAGGATATGGCAGTGAATCATATCACAAGCTAGAAATGATAAAATCTCCTGGACATGACCTAGTTCTAAATAAAAACCACTGCTCTAATATCTTAATGTACTTTTCTGCATTAATGCTGCATCAGAGAAGTGTAAATGACCTTTGCCAAGGGCACGCTGACCCCATGCCTTGACACACCCTTGCTTGTGGACTTGTTGCTCATAACAGTCTGGATGGTTCTACTTGTCTTTGGTCTGGAGCACACAGCATTCATTTTTTGCAAAAAAGGTCTGGAATACTGATTTGTCTGACCACAACACTCGTTTCCAGTGTTTAATGGTCCATCCTAGATGCCTTCAGGCCCAGAGAAGTCGACGCCGTTTCTGGACATGGTTAACATAAGGCTTCTGTTTGGCACATTTGAGAGTGTAACTCTGTATTGTACTGCTTGATAAAGTTTTGCCAAAGTAATCCCTTGCCCATATGGTTATATCAGCCATTTTTGAATCATGGTTCTCAATGGAAATCCCAAGTGTTCGGCTTTGGCTTGCGTCCCTTACACACTGAAATTCCTCCCAAATTCTTAATAGTTTAATGATATTATGCACTGTTCAGGAATAAATGTGCAAATCCATTTCATTTGAATAATTTTCTCATACATTTGTTGTCAAACTGGAGATGTGTTTCTTTGTTTCTCAGCCTTGTGGATGTAATCATGATTACAATCATCTGTTGACATCAACTGTGTTTTTTCCTCATTGTGAGCACTAAATTGCCCCAGTGTTAACTTCTGTTATATTGTGTTGCAGGCCTGAAAAGCAGGAATTGATGTATATTAACAAATGAAATTAAGTTGACCAAACATGAAGCAAAGGACAAAGCAAATGACAACTAGCAAATAGGCTTAACGCTGTTGTTTACTGACTCAGTGGTGCTGTTGATTGAATAGTTTTTTCTTCATGCCTAAATTTAAATCACACTGAAAATCTTAAACCCATGTCACAGCAGAAGTAGTAAGTGTCCTACATTAAAGAAATGTAAAGACTTTCACACTGGCAGCATACAAAGCGCAAAAGTTCAATTTTAGACATTGTGTTATTCTGACTGAGCATCTTAAACGACACGGAAATACTAGGGTTTCACAATGCTTTAAGTCCATAAGTCCATGTGCAATGTGAAGTTAGAATTATTCTGTACACCTGTGATCTGTGGTTTGTTGTTCCACCTGACAGCTGCAACAGCAGCATCCCTGGTTCTCTTCGCCATGTTTACATATTCACCAGAGAGCAGTCCTATCCTGTCATCCTGTTGGTCAACGTCAAGGAACATGTTGTAGGAGATGTCAAACTGGGAAAAAATTTGATATGCTAAAGTTCTAGTAGCGCCATGTGGCCCCCCAGATGCTACATCGATGTTCTTTAATTATGTTACACTATACAGCCTGTTCTTCGTTCATGATTAGGAATGACGCAGGAAACTACAACATAATTGTGTCAAATTTGGGCTGAATGTGTGTTCAGAGACACTGAAACTATAAAGCTTGCCATGCCATTCAAGATGTTCTGTTAGAAAAGAGGTCTGATTATTTTTAGCTGTATAAACACAGGTCCAATACTACTCTGATGCTTAATGACACTAAAATAAAACTTTGTTTCTGCAACAAAATATTTTTAGGTTCTGCTCATCAAATTACAAATTGGCCATTATTTCTCAATGTCATATGTCAGGTGTTTTAAGACTAATCTCTCTCCATAGGACTGCAGATCACACCAACTCACCACTATACAGAGAAACACAGAGCCGACAGAAAAGACAGGCAATGCAGTTTTAACCCACAATTCTAATTCTACAAAAGTCAGAATTTTAAAAAAGTCGAGGTTAATTATAGTCTTCATACAAAACCGGTGATAAAGGAGTAACGTTACCGGACGCTTTTCAGGAGAGAGAAAAGAGAGAAGAGAGAGAGAGAGAGAGAGAGAGAGAGAGAGAGAGAGAGAGAGAATGATGGGTTTACCGGCAGTGTTTCATAACCGCATGTCTTCTCCGCTAAACTGAAGCTCCAAACACACGCGCGTCTGACTATTCAGTGTTATAACATTTTCATTACTGCAATATATGAGCACCCCCCCCCACCACCCCCCAAAAAAGAAAAAAAAACCGGGGTCGCTCGCTTACAGCACTCGGAGGAACATGCAGAGTCTCTAAACCTCTAAACTCGTTAAAAGTTGTTCACGTCGTGCAGAAACGAGTAACACTGGCCTCTTACCCGAAGATGGAGGCTGCAGGCGAAGTCAAGTCTGGAAAAAGCTCGACAACATCGCATTTCTGCTGGACACACAGTCACCATCATTTGAGGAACGAGAGGAGGCGCTTAAAG
Organism: Megaleporinus macrocephalus; assembly: GCA_021613375.1. NCBI lineage: Eukaryota > Metazoa > Chordata > Actinopteri > Characiformes > Anostomidae > Megaleporinus > Megaleporinus macrocephalus. Next base: position 21,666,838 of record CM038707.1, on the reverse strand, counting down.
ATCTTCCTAGTGCTAATAAACACGCCCCCCATCACAACCCCGAGCGCAGACCCTGACCGGGAAACCCATTTCCAGCAGCGAGAGCGCGCGCGCGTGTTGTGAGTGTGTATGTGTGTGCGTGCGTGTGTGTGTGTGTGAGAGAGAGAGAGAGTATTGTGAGTGTGTGTGTGAGTATTGTGAGTGTGTGTGTGTGTGTGTGTGTGAGAGAGAGAGAGAGAGTATTGTGAGTGTGTGTGTGAGTATTGTGAGTGTGTGTGTGTGTGTGTGTGTGTGTATGTGTGTGAGTATTGTGAGTGAGTTTGTGTGTGTGTGTGTGTGTGTGTGCTCACTGAACCGTAGCCTAAACAGTGTGAACAGCAGTCAGGTCCTGAGTTGAGCTTGGAGAAGCCTCGCGCTGCATATCAGCTTTTCTGTGGAAGATCGTAAACAGAGTGTAGACGGTTACTGATGCGAACCAGGGCTGCTGATGTGCGGAGGGCAGTGAACGCTGTGGAGGAGGATCGAGGAGGACGCGCGGCTGCGAGACCCGCTTTTTCCGCCGCGCTTTCATTGCTTCCACAGGAGGGCGCGCGCACGCCGTTCACAAGTCCCCGTTATTTCATTTCCCGCCTGTATTCCTGAATGTCCCGCCCACCTGTAGTCGGATTGGCTGGCGGATGATGCTCAACGGTGAGAGTCCCAGCCAATCCCGGTTCAGGAGGGGCTGACTGAATACCGGGGAGAGAAAAAAAATCTCACCGCGCCACCATCACCGGTGTGTTCCGGTCTGAGGAACATCAGAACATTTAAATAGCGCTGTAATTCCGTTAATCATCAACAATATTAATCTAGTTAAACTCTCCCACCTTTAACATTTCATCAGCTTTACTGTTTATAGAACTGTGCGCTCGAAGATACCACCCCGGTGACAAGAGGGCTCCTGTCCCAGTAACAGTTTCATACTTCTTTTACTGGCAGTCAACATAAAAATAAATAAATAAACCAGTCAGTTTATGGTGCTTTACTGCTAATGAAATTACATTATTCACAGTTCGATGCCAGTATATCACTATGCAGCTTAATACACCATCAATTCATTGTAATTAATTATTACAGTGTTTTTAAATAATTATATTTTAGGTTTATATAGTACAGGAGAATTAGTCTTTAAACTCTACATTGATCACCAGTCCTGTAAAGAGCTGGTTTAACACAATAAGATGTGCCGTGCATGTCGAGTATTAAACAGCACTAGTTCACAGAGTTGTATGTAATAAAATGTAAACAGGTTCTGTTTGTAGACTATACCGTTCACTCTCAGACATAAAGACATATACTGTCACTGGGTGGTGTCCTCAAGGATACAACTCAGTTCCTTCACTTAGGAAACATAAGTGTACCATAGCCCACTAATATCATATATCATACATATTATATTTATGTTTTTTTATTGTTCTGTGAAAAAAAAGGTTATGAAAAGATACGAACCTTATACCTGTATGTACTTATTTATTCACACTGTTGTGCCTTTAGGTTCACATTGTTTGTAACTAGATGAACGACAAAAATGTAGCTGCACCACCTTTTTCGAACAGTATATATTTCTCACTCCTAATAGTCCCTGACTTTCACTTATTGTTCAATAGCATCTGTTTTAAAAAGCACACTTTATTAATTCAGTCGTTCTTAATTCCCTTTCAGGCCAAATCAAAATAGCCTGAACATCAAACTAACAGAACGATCTTTATTATTATACTTTTAAAAAATGAAATCTGCAAAATGACTTTTTAAAGATTAGTGCATCGCAAGCTAAGATGCTGGATGTCTCTTAGAGCTTACAGCGAGTCTCATGCGAGGACTTTTGCTTTAACTTCGTGTCGAGTTTCTGGTGTGGTAGCCGGACTTGACTGCTCGAGTCATGATTTCACTGAATTACAGTAAAGACACACACCTCCACTGGCTGCTCTGAGTCAATTCTTTCTGAGGGAATCACTGAAGTGGAGTGCTTCGTTTTCGCCGCCCGGCTGCGTGCGAGCTCACTCGCAAGCCTGATTGCGTCACGTAGCTCGCTCACTATAAAAACGCACCTCATTCCACTGCAGCCCATTCACAGTCTCTGAGCTCGAGAGGGGACAGGCACACCTTGAGGCGCTGGAATGCACAGGACCGCGTCGCTCCTTCTCTTTCTGTATCTGGGGTGCTTGGCTTGCGAAGGAGGTGAGTGATTTCAGACATATGAGTAGTTCTGTACAGTTTCAGATGAGGGAGGTTACATGTAGTGTGCCTTGAATGGTGTGAACTGAATGGCTGGTGAGTGTAAGTGTGCTTGTCCCAGTTAAGCCAATGTCTGTTATGGCAGCCAGTAACCTAGTTAAGCCAGCATCTGCTATGTGTGGCATAATAACCTGTATTTTCTTTATATTGCATGCAGCCAACCCCTGTTGCTCCCAGCCATGCCAGAATCGAGGTGTATGTACGGCATTTGGCACCGACTCTTATGAATGTGACTGCACCCGCACTGGATACTATGGGCAAAACTGCACGATGCGTAAGTGCAAGCAGTTTGTGTTCATAAGCGAGCAGAGTGTTTGCCTGGCCCGCCTTTCCTGGGGCTGCTTCTCACACGTGTTTTGTTCAACAGCCGAATTCTTCACCTGGATCAAAGTGACACTGAAACCAACGCCCAACACAGTGCACTACATCCTCACGCACTTCAAAGGCCTGTGGAACATCATCAACAACATTTCCTTCTTGCGGGATGCCATCATGCGCTACGTTCTGACATGTGAGTCCGAAAGCGTAGACCCAAAAGCTCATCAGTCTCAACACTGTGTAGAAGGTTGTCGCCCAACAGCCACACTAACGTTGTCTTTGTTCTCCCCAAATCAGCACGGGCCCATTTGATCGACAGCCCTCCGACCTTTAATTCTGACTACGATTATAAGAGCTGGGAGGCGTATTCCAATCTGTCCTACTTCACACGCACCTTACCCCCGGTTCATCAGGACTGCCCAACACCGATGGGTGTCGCAGGTGAGCCTCGCTCTTTTCCTCTCCCAACCTGTTCTTTAGCATTTCTGCCAGCTCACCAAAATGCTTCCAGCTATGTTACATCACTAGCCTTCAGGCTACGCACAGCACAAGCCTGCATGCCCAACCAGCTCGCCTGCATGCCTGAGTGCGTAAGAAGTGGTACAGGCAAGCCATGCTAGTGGAAAAGTAAACATTCTCGAAGACTTGTGTGTAGCGGAGTTTGAATTCCAGGTCTTTTAGGGGACTTTCTGCAGCCTGGTGTTCCTCTTTGATGGAGGTAAGATGTCCTAAATTGGGCTATTGTTTCCTCTGCAGGTAAGAAAGAGCTGCCCGAGGTGAAGACGGTAGCCGAGAAGCTCCTGCTGAGAAGGAAGTTCATCCCTGACCCTCAGCGCACCAGCCTCATGTTCGCCTTCTTCGCACAGCACTTCACACATCAGTTCTTCAAAACTGATATGAAGAAAGGCCCAGCCTTCACCAGGGCTAAGAACCACGGAGTGAGTGTGAAACCTTCTGAAGAAGTTTTGGGTTCTTGGAATGTTCTCAGCTCTTACTGCTTCTCTCATGGCTGAGATTTAATTGATCCTTACATGCTCCGCTTAGGTGGATCTGAGTCACATTTACGGAGAAGAGCTGGATCGTCAGCACAAGCTACGACTCTTTAAGGATGGCAAGCTCAAATTTCAGGTGGGTTACTTGATGCCACTATCTCCAAATAGTTGCATGTGATACATTTCCGAATCAGTGAACTTCCATCTCATGCTTGATAGAATCGCTGAATCATAAGTTTAGCACTGTTCCTCTTTTAGAACACACAACTGCAAGTTTATACTTAAAAAGCTCTTCAACTGCAGTAGCTAACCATTCATAAATACTGTTGGTAGAACAGCACAAAGTTCTTGCACAGTTGCCATTAAAACAAATGTTGAACTCTAATTATTCAGTTATTATTTTAAGACTTCATCAGTAACTAACTATAAATGATTAGGTAGGTACTATTAAAGAATATGTCATTAACATGGTTTTAAGCATGCAGAATTGAAGTGTGGGTGATTTTGTTGGAAAACGATAGCTCTTTTAAAAAGATAAGCTTAAATAAATGTTGTTTTGTCCTGTTTAGATTCTGGACGGTGAGATGTACCCTCCCACAGTCAGCGAAGTCCAGGTGGACATGCATTATCCTCCTCATGTGCCCGAGTCCCATCGCTTTGCTGTAGGTCACGAGGCCTTTGGTCTGGTCCCAGGCCTCATGATGTACGCCACAATCTGGCTTCGGGAACACAACCGTGTCTGCGACATTCTCAAACAGGAGCATCCGGACTGGGACGACGAGCGACTTTTCCAGACCACGCGGCTCATCCTCATTGGTGAGGAAAGCAAAGTGATAGTGTGATTGAAAGATTGAAAGCTCTTGATATGAAGAACTGACTTCTCATATGTTGTGTGCAAGAGTTTGTATGTATGTTAGTTATTGACAGAACACTACAAAAGCTTTAGAAGCCAACAAACTCAGGCATATGACCTTATAAAATATTTTTTTACGCCCCCTCATGTAAAATGAAAACAACTGCAGCACCACGCAAGTGTCTCAGGTTTCACTAGGAAGAACTCTTTTTCCTTGTTTCACCACAAATACGGGTTGTAATATCATATTACACCTCTTACAAAACCACCCCTTTGTTTCCTTCCTGCAGGTGAGACCATCAAGATTGTAATTGAGGATTATGTGCAGCACCTCAGTGGCTACCATTTCAAGCTCAAATTCGATCCGGAGCTTCTCTTCAACCAGCGCTTCCAGTACCAAAATCGGATCTCCGCAGAGTTCAACGTGCTCTACCACTGGCATCCACTTATGCCTGATGACTTCCACATTCAGGACGAGGTCTACAGCTACAGGCAGTTCCTCTTCAACACCTCCATCGTGACACACTATGGGATCAACAATCTGGTGGAGTCTTTCACCAATCAGATGGCAGGCAGGGTGAGCAGAGCTTTCAGCTGTAGTTTTCCGTGGTTTATGTAGATGAACATGATATAACAGTATTATAGAAAGAATGAGAGATTAGAGACTGACTGTGGGTCTGGCTGAAGAACGTAACACTAAAACTGTAAATTCTTTCCTTGTTGTTGAAAGTAGTGAGCCTAATCCATGTAGTTTCCTTTTCCCAGGTGGCCGGTGGTCGTAACGTCGCTCCTGCTGTCTTGATGGTGGCAATGAAATCAATAGAGAACAGCAGACTGATGCGTTTCCAGTCCCTCAACGCTTACAGAAAACGCTTCAATATGAAGCCCTATGCTTCCTTTGAGGATATGACGGGTAAGGAGTACATTTGTTTACATGTATTACCTTTTTTATGAAACTCTACTCAAACAGGTAGAAATACAAGAGGTAAAACTTCTTACCCAGAGAAATCTGTCAGATAAGATCTGTCCTGATTACAGATGTGGCCTTACAGCCTTGTATGCTGAAAGTCGGTAGGCAGCTGTTCCTAACAGCAGTCTGGCAAACACCGTATAAACAGTGTAAGCTTCGGGAATCCTTCAGACCTGCACAGTCTCGCACAGACAAGCCTGTAGTGTACAGGAAGTGAGGGCTCTTCTTTCATTATAGAGTATTTACATGTTAAGCTACACATAATATTAGGATTAGATCTGCTAATGTGTGGATTTGGCAGAGATGAGTCAAGGTCCAAGTTGGTGCCATTTCCTTAATTGTGTTTCCATCTCATGTTTGGTGGCCACAGAAGCAGTTCTAAGAAACATTACTCGAATCATTTTCATTTTTACAGAATTCTTAAATTAAATAAATACTATTCCCTGCTACGCTGTGTTTAAATAACAATGAGGTTGGTAGGGTGGCATTAATATTGTGTAAATGAGGCGATTCCACCGACCTTCATTGCTACTTACAGTATTCTTTTGCTTTGGAATCAGCCTGAGGGTGTGTTATGATCAGTATCAGTCAGGATCTGTGGAATGAATTAACTGATGGAGCTTGTCTGATGCTGTAGGTGAGAAGGAGATGGCGGCAGAGCTGGAGGAGCTGTACGGAGATGTCGACGCCGTAGAACTCTACACCGGCCTGCTAGTTGAAAAGCCCCGGCAGAACGCCATCTTTGGAGAAACCATGGTGGAGATGGGTGCGCCGTACTCGCTGAAAGGCCTTATGGGAAACCCCATCTGCTCCCCTGAATACTGGAAGCCCAGCACCTTCGGCGGCAAAGTTGGCTTCGACATTGTCAACTCCGCCTCCCTCCAGAAGCTGGTCTGCAACAACGTCAAGGGGCATTGTCCTGTGGCGTCCTTTAATGTGCCCAACGTAAAGGACCCAGTACCGACCACCATCAACGCAAGTGCAGCCCATTCGAGTCAAAAAGAAGTCAACCCAACAGTCATACTTAAGGAGCGGACTTCTGAGCTCTGACGACCCACTACTGTGATGAAAATGACAATCTAAATGGACATTATAGTATATAATTATTTATTTATTTATTGGTGCCATATATTTATTTTTATTTATTTAACTGAAACAAAATGATGAAAAGGTTATTTTTTGTATGGATTCACTGTGTTTTGTATGAACATCAGATATATTGCTATTTTTTCTGTATTTATTTTCAGTGTGTGTAAATCTTTGTATATATTTTGCATTAGCACTGTAATTCTGTATTTTTTCCCTAATAGTTTATACTTGAATTCAGCATTTTAGTTTACAATGTGTTACAAGCCAGACTGAAAACATGTTTTTTAATATTTTCCAATAACCTGTTCAGTCATTTTTTACCAGTCTGTCTTCCCATCAAATGCGTATTTATGTTTGATAGCTGCGACATCTCAGCCACGTTGGTTCAAATGTAATTATTTCTGTCTTGCTTCACTTTCACCATTTCTGATCTTTAAAAGTATTGTCAGTGTTTTCTTAAATACTTGAAGACTGGTAATCATCCGTAAATGATAAAGAACAATAAACAATAAAGAAGCCCTATAAAATGTCTGCATTTGTCAGGCTTATTCTTCACTCTCCAGTTTTTGCAAGTTGTTTTCTATGCATCTGCGTGTCAACAGTGGTAGGATGTGTGACTGAAGCCACAGTATCTTTCTCAGTCAATGTCCTTCTCTGACTTTTCTTAGAAGTGCTGCAAACCAGCAGATACTGTCAAACACAAGATGCTAGATTTACAGTCTGATTAAGTTTCTGCCAAACTCTTCCTTATTCTCTTTAACCGTGCAGAAATAGAACAAGACACAGAGGCAGAGAGAGGAAGAAGGACGTCTGAATTGAAAACAAGATGAGAGTTGTCACAGTTTGATTGGTGGAAAAATAGAGGAAGCTGATAAACTGCAGTACAGTCTAGCAGAATTGTAATGTAACATTATTTTTTAGGGGTGGGAATCAATAAAGTTCCCACGATACAATATCACTGCGATACCGTATAGATACCATCACAGTATGATATTATTTCGATATGAAACACTTTGCAATACATTCCAATAACCTATTTTGCAACAGGTTCTGATTTATTATCTTTTTTTAACTGCAAAAGTTGTTCTTAAAGGAAAACTTTAACAGTTAATCTGTTTTATTCAGCGAAATTCAAGTTTAAGTAAAATGTGATTGAAATTGATTCTGTTATTTTAGTACCAAAATGTTTCAAAATAATGGCATGTATTGATACAATATTACCAACCTTGTAAAAACCCACTCCTGTTTTTATATTCAAAGCAGGGAAGAAGAGAATAAAAGCAAATGAAATATATTTTCAGTTCATTTCCAGTCATTTTTGTCCCTATGATAATAATAATAATAATAATAATAATAATAATAATAATAAATGTCAATTGTCTCGCAAAATCTTACCTGTACGGTCATTTGTAGACTTTTTAAAATGTCAAAATATATATATTAAAAAAATACATGGAAACACTGTGTAAAACTAAACTGGCCTATCTGCAGTCCAGTGATGCAGTCAGTCTTGCTTGTATATCATGGAAAACAACTATCTCCAAAATAGGAACTTTGTATGTAATTCAATGGAACCAGAAATTTGGAGTGATTTTGAAGCATTTCTATTGGTCCATATATCATGGCAATTGTAGATCATGGCAAGAGTCAATGGCAGCTGTTGTGTTGAGAGATACACGTTTTTCATTGGACAGTGACAATATGAAATGAGGGGGTACAGATGTACGGTTTAGCCACTACACGGTCCAGAACCGTCTCCTAATTAAAAGTGTTGTATTATACTTAAAAAGCGACTACAAAGGTCCTGTGTGGTTTTACAGCTGAAGATCATGCTGCAGGCATCACATTTGGAATGAGTGTATATTTACCAAAACCTGTGTTCATAAGGGAACACATCATATATTGTGTTTCGTACCATCTTCAGTTCAGAACACCTCAAACAGAATTTATTAATCATGGTTTTCTGTTTTTATTGGCCCACCTTTTGGGAATTGAAGATACGTTTAACTGAATATTACACCAAAGTCACAACAACTAATTTAAAATTCATTATTTAAGTATTAACAAAAGTCATTATTTAGCGTGTTCACTTTTCTTTCATTACATATTGCATTCCTTCCTTTTGGGGAGAATTGCTTTCAGTTACAAAGACGTTTTGCAAACTTCAGTGTTCAGCTTTTTTTTCAGGTTTAGGATTTTCTGCTTCTTGCGATCCAAGTAAATTGAAACACACATTCAGTGGTTTTGAACTCTGGACTCTGGGGTGGTCAGTCCATTGTTCCAAGAACAACAACCTCTACTTTTTTGTCTAAGTTAAGGTTTCTTGATAGTTAAACACCCTTTCAGACCCACAGTGCTGAGTTGTGTTCCCACAGTGGAAGGATAGACCTTTTGACTGAAACTGAAATAAACAAAGGGTGGTCTCAGACTTTTGCACTCTCTCAGAACGAAACTGAAACTGACTGAAAATGTATACAGCTTGTTAGAAAGTCCACACTTGCAGTTGATTTTACTCAAGTTTAAACTGCAGTGACAGATTGGGAGAGCATTCGTTAAGATCATGCTAGCAAAGATTTTAACTTCCCTAATCAGCGCATGACTGTGCACACTAGTACACAAAACCACAAGTGTGAACTTTGAGGTAGGTGGGTGCATTGACAAGACCTTCCAAGTTTGAGTTTCCTCTTTTTCATGCAACAGTGGTGCTTGAAAGTGGCCTTGAGACACAACATCATGTTTTTGCAACCATGCAAATTTCAAAATATATGGAAAGTGTGCTTTACCATATTCAAAATCACATTATTTCATTAATCATTATTCATTAATTTAGACCAGACGTCTCCAGGTACTGCTCCTGTACAGCCTCCTTTCACCACAAGCAACTGATAAAATATAATATCTTGGTAATAAAGTGGAATGATTGAAAACCTGACCCACTCTGACCATTTAAAAGACAAGTCCACCTCAGGTGCTAAAACATAATGCTCTCCAAGCTTAGATGACTTCATGCTGCCCTCGAAAAGAAGAGATGTGCAACAAAATACATTAATGCAATATTAAATATTATTCAACAAAGAATGTTTGTTCTTTAAATGTTTAAGCATGTTTACTGGTGTTACATTGTTTTTGATGGTTGTTAACACTTGAATATATATGAATAAATGATAATTGAAGCTTCTGAAGTCATGCATAAACAAGAAATAAACTATATTCTTAGAGTGTCCTACTATAACAGTGTCCAATTAGTGTCTAGACTTCTCACCCACCATGCATAACCCTGCGGTATCAGTAAGCATTTACTGATGATTTATAATATTAAATGCAATTAAGCTTTTATCAGTACTGTATTGAAATATGCCTTTAAATATAAATGTTTTAAAAATGAACACACATACTGTACTGAAGGCTCAACACACTGTGCAAAAGTCTTAGGGACCTACGCTTGTTTGAAAACCTTTATCTTATCAACAAGTGTGTTTTCACCAATAAGCATGCCATTTTTAATTAGAACACATGTAAATAAAGCATAAATACAATACAAAGTAGAATGAATACATAAATAGCATAAATATTCTGGAGTAGATAATACATAAGTATGGGTTGCCAAAAGGAAAAGCTTAAATAAACACACTGACATATGTAAAACCACTACTTATTGTATTAATGAATACATGAATATTTAAAAATAAAAGTGATAAATACATTTTTAAATATAAAGATATGTGTAAATACATTATGTACTGTATGTGTAGATATGTGTAAACCGGTTAACTGAATACTTGTTCCTGTTATTAATCTCAGACATATTATTCAGCAGCTACAAGTGTTGCATGCATGACTTTTATTTTATTAAAATTAGCAAAAACTGCATTGGTGTTGGGTTCTTGGCTAAATGTTGACAATTCATGATGTATTTGTATGTACTGACTGGATAGTAGTGAAGCAGTGTTTCCCAGTCTGTTCAACTAGGCTCGCTTCTGGTGCATTATTGGCTTGAAGATGACTGACAAATGTCTGACCATTCAGAGAACAGCAGCACTCATAGCAGTCATATAAAAGAAAGAAAATAGTACAATAGAATTGAAAAATCATCTGCTTATTGCACTTTCACTGGTAATAAATGTGAGTAAAGACATTATTGGCTATTCTATTGCTATTCCGCACTTTAGGAGCTACATAAGAAAAAAGACTTTTACCAGCTGAGTAGATGCTGCCATTAAGCCTGCCCCAGCATAGAGGTGTGGTCTGGATGGCCTATAATGCTTCAACTAGGATCACTGAAATTAACAGCTGACATCTAAAAATGTCAAGAACAAGACCTTGTATTCAATGTGAAAGGCAGAGTAAACTGAATAAGTAATATGCTCAGATGTTCTTTAACTGGTAACTACACTGTCTGCTACATTCGGAAGTAGTTAAAGCCTATTAGACACCAGGGCTACAGTGCTAAAGTAGTCTAGTCTAGTAATTATGATTGCACAGCATCTTGCAGAGTATAGTATACATCTTACTTTCAATATGTTTCTTCTGCGAGAAAAGGAAGTAGAGATATAACTGAAACAGAAATCATAAACTAGCATCAAGAGTTAAACTACAGTAGCTATCGATGCCTCTGAAAAACCACTAAGGTTCGGGATAAAATCTGCAACTTTATTTCAACTTCTGTTTTGTTAAAGATTAGCAGGAGGAAGCTCCTGATTATCCAGGCTGTTATCTCTTTAAAGTCTAACCCTAACTCTAGTCTTTCACACTTTAAACTATTTCATCTGGACAAGAACTGTTATCAATTCCCGGCCGATGCAGGAAAGCTTTTGGGAGGTTAGAGAATCAGCCTTGTGACCAGAAGTTTGCCAGTTCGATTCCATGAACCAGAAGAACATGACTGAAGTGTCCTTGAGCAAGGCACCTAACCCCTGACTGCTCCCGTGGCACTGTGGCAGGGCTGCCCACCGCTCCGGGCAAATGCACTAACTGCCCCCTAGTGTGTCTGTTCACTAGTGTGTGCTTATGTGAGTGTTTCACTGCACAGATGGGTTCCTATTATGAACCTTCGCATTTACTCAGATCATAGGATGCTGGTTTGCTATTGGTTCCCAAAATTCAGAAGACTTTAATGGGGGGAAAGAGCGTTTTCCTACAAAGCCCCCAAACTATGGAATAATCTCCCAGTTACTGTTTTACGACTCTAACACAGTCTCAATCTTTAAGTCTAGACTAAACACAGACTGGTTTAGTGTAGCTTTTTGGTCCCCTTTAGATAAGGCAGGAGATCTGGGGGTTCTTGGACACAGAGGTTTATGGTAAACTGAGATGTTGGTGCTGTTGTCCCACCACTTCACGTGATCACACAGGTTTGTTGACGGTTGAGTGGGGGATCCCAGTGTCTCAGGATGCTCTCATGTCTATGTTACCTTCTGGTTCTCTCCTTTTAGTTTAGGCTGTTATAATTAGATCTGCTGGAGTCGCCAGCCACACTCTAAAATTCTGAATATTTATATTCTCTACAGTCGCACTCTCTGCTGTTGGAAGACTTACCATCAGGGCCTCCTCCCCATCCATCACCAGCCAGCTCTCCTGTCCATCTGTGTCAACTGCAACACCCACAATTACATCACTGTGAAATCCAGATGTACCAGCATTAAGATAGAATGGGACTGTTTTAGCTCACACCCACTTTACACAAAGACTCAGAGACTGCCTCAGTCAGAGACTGCCTCAGTCAGAGACTGCCTCAGTCAGAGAATGCCTCAGTCAGAGACTGCCTCTACCAGTGCAGCTTCTAAAGCTTTGCTATCCAGATTTCAGAGATTCTTTTCTTTGGTATGTAGTTTAGTAAACAGTAAATACTGTGTGACCAAAGGAGGATGGGTCGCCCCTTTGAGTCTTGGTTCTTCCAAAGATTTCTTCCGCTTCTGAGGGAGTGTTTCTTTGCCACTGTCACCTCTGTCTTCCTCACAGGGGGATATATGTTCTAACTGTCTGTCTTGCAGTATCCACTTCGCCCCCTTCAAGTAATGAAAAATATTTCAAATGCATGATACATGGTTCTCGTAAACGGCATGTTAGTCATTCATAAAGGCATATTTGCATCTACGTAGAGAACCGCATATGGGCCCTTGCAGTTTTTATTTTGGGCTAAAATCCCAATCATAGCCATGACAAGCAAAATCCTTATCTCAAGTCCTCAGGGAAGCAACTGCAGGGTTTCACCTCATTGTTTTATGCTTGTTATGATGTCAGGTCCGATGGAATCCTTCAAACCACTGACCCTAGATTAAAGAAAACGAGCTTCATAGTGTATTGTCAGCCCATGGGCTAATGCTAGCTGGAAAAGGATCCGATTAGGCTCGCTGATTGTGTTACAGATTGGACCTGTCTATCTGCGCTCCTGGCCAGCAGCAAGACTCTACGGGGGCTCTTGATTTTCAGAGCCTGCAGTGCAAAGTCTCAGTTTGACAGCAAGAAGCGGGGACAGCCAGCCATTCTCTGTGTTTAATTAGGGTGAAATTAGCAATGTGGGCAGAGTATGTCAGATGGGAAGATTGTGTTGTTTCCATGTTTCCATCAGAACAATGCTGATTAAGCGTTCCCATTGCTTGATAGCTCAGGCTTGTACTCCTCAAGCCTCCCAATCATGGTGACGCTGACGGTATTGGCAGATGAGCCGGGGAGGCCGTGAGGTCCAGCCAGAGATACGTGCCGTTTCACAGGTGGAAATTGATGGAGCTTTTCCTGCTCACTGCCCCATGCTCACAGTTGGCAGGGGCAGTGATGTTCAGAGTGAAAGCGAAAACTCTCCAAGAGTCAGTGACAAACAAAGAACAATGTGCCGCCCAGGGCAATTAACTACAGATTACCTACTGATCGTTTCTCAGAGGATTTTTCAGGCCATTTGGGCTGCTTGAGGCACTGTCCACTCAATATTACAATGAGGACATTCATTCGTCTATATGTGCGAGAGGCCGAGGCAGACGCAGCGTGTTTACTCTCTAAGTGTTTATGCTTGTCTAGGTGGAACCCGGTTTGTGAACAGAACCTGTCACTGCTTGCCTTCAAATGACTTTGATTAGCGTCTCTCACACTTATGAGGTCATGCTTTCAGGTTGCTCCTGAGTTTCGGCAGTATGACTGGTGGTTAACTCACTTCAGGTTACATGCGACATACTGCCATATGTCTGGTATCTTTTTTTAAGTCATCCTCACACTCCTAGACCATTTCAGGTAGTAAATTGTTAACAAAGACCAGCAATTCTGGGTTTTCAGCTACCATGTTTCACAATATCTCAGTATTCTACTGTTTAAATTCTTTCTGCAAGTATTTCCTAGTATTTTCTTACTTATTACTTAAAAACTACTTATTCTGAATAAGTTTAACACTGTTTCCACATTGGTAACACCCTTAGCTGCTTTCATCATTGCATTATAAACACAGAGTTAATGATTGGTTTGTTTGAAGAAAACTTGGTCTTCCCACATGGTCTGACATGCAGAAATAGAGGAAAGCTACAAAGATGAGACTTGAGACAGCGCACGTCTCGCTCTCTCTGAGTGGGTGTGGATATATGATTTTGCGTTGTGCTAAAACCTGCCACACTACTTGAATTGTCACCTGGCATGCGTCCCATGGTGATTTCCTTTCAATTAAACATAAAAAAAATAAATACTGTATTACTGCCACTGTAGTGCTGTTACATAACACACATAACTGGCCTGTATACCCACAAATACTACATGTTGGTCCATATCAGCTTTCTAATAGAATCTTATCTAATGATATATTATACCTTATAGTCGTTGTCATATCAGAACCACTTTTCCCTCCATTCTGTGTTTGTTTTTACGTCATTAGCTGCCCTTTAGATTGTGTATTTCATGACCGAATCAAACGTCCAAAATGTCCACAATACATACGATTCTCTTTTTTTCTCTAGCGTTTGTTTATAAGTTTTGTAACACCCCACACATGAGCAAGGACTGCTCATTTGTATCTCACAGCATATGCAATTAGAAATTGGTGTAGTAAATGTACGTGACACCGCAGAGCCCAATCAAAAGTGTCTGATGATGTAGCTGAGATTGTAAGGTGAGATCAAGAAAGGAAGGTAAGTGAAAGTCCAGATGCAGAAACGTTACTTCTCTAAACTGCAAAGTGCTTCTTTGTGAATCTGACCTATGAGTCTATCCTCCTTATTTTCACACAGCTTCTTGTTAAAGGTACCATAACATACATTAAGCAGTATTTTAAACTGATCTCTGATGTCTACACAGGAGGTATGTGACGGTCAGGGTGAAAAATGCCCAGATGTGATTTTACACGCCCATTTATTCTAGGCCCTAAGATTTGGTCCTAGAATAAAACAAACGTTTTCCCTTTTTTTGGTAAGCTCACAAACCGTTTAACAAGCTTTGCTCTGATTGGCCGGTTTACAGTGAGACACTGAGCTGATCATACAGAAGTAACAGATAAGTAAATGAAATGAAACTCCCAGTAAAATGTTCTATACTATTTAGTTAGCTATGTTAATGGAGTTTGCTGGTCACTAATGTTACCTACACTAAGGATTAAGAACACTACCAGCCAACAGTTTTAAATCACTACCAGTCAACAGTTTTAAATCACTACCAGCCAACAGTTTTAGATCACTACCAGTCAACAGTTTTAGATCACTACCAGCCAACAGTTTTAGATCACTACCAGCCAACAGTTTTAGATCACTACCAGCCAACAGTTTTAAATCACTACCGGTCAACAGTTTTAAATCACTACCAGCCAACAGTTTTAAATCACTACCAGTCAACAGTTTTAAATCACTACCAGCCAACAGTTTTAGATCACTACCAGTCAACAGTTTTAGATCACTACCAGCCAACAGTTTTAGATCACTACCAGCCAACAGTTTTAGATCACTACCAGCCAACAGTTTTAAATCACTACCAGCCAACAGTTTTAGATCACTACCAGTCAACAGTTTTAGATCACTACCAGTCAACAGTTTTAGATCACTACCAGCCAACAGTTTTAGATCACTACCAGCCAACAGTTTTAGATCACTACCAGTCAACAGTTTTAGATCACTACCAGTCAACAGTTTTAGATCACTACCAGCCAACAGTTTTAGATCACTACCAGTCAACAGTTTCAGATCACTACCAGTCAACAGTTTTAGATCACTACCAGTCAACAGTTTTAAATCACTACCAGCCAACAGTTTTAGATCACTACCAGTCAACAGTTTTAGATCACTACCAGCCAACAGTTTTAGATCACTACCAGTCAACAGTTTTAGATCACTACCAGTCAACAGTTTCAGATCACTACCAGTCAACAGTTTTAGATCACTACCAGTCAACAGTTTTAGATCACTACCAGTCAACAGTTTTAAATCACTACCGGTCAACAGTTTTAAATCACTACCAGCCAACAGTTTTAGATCACTACCAGTCAACAGTTTTAGATCACTACCAGCCAACAGTTTTAGATCACTACCAGCCAACAGTTTTAGATCACTACCAGTCAACAGTTTCAGATCACTACCAGTCAACAGTTTTAGATCACTACCAGTCAACAGTTTTAGATCACTACCAGTCAACAGTTTTAAATCACTACCGGTCAACAGTTTTAAATCACTACCGGTCAACAGTTTTAGATCACTACCAGTCAACAGTTTTAGATCACTACCAGCCAACAGTTTTAGATCACTACCAGTCAACAGTTTTAGATCACTACCAGCCAACAGTTTTAGATCACTACCAGTCAACAGTTTTAGATCACTACCAGTCAACAGTTTCAGATCACTACCAGCCAACAGTTTTAAATCACTACCAGTCAACAGGTTTAGATCACTACCAGTCAACAGTTTTAGATCACTACCAGTCAACAGTTTCAGATCACTACCAGTCAACAGTTTCAGATCACTACCAGTCAACAGTTTTAGATCACTACCAGTCAACAGTTTTAGATCACTACCAGTCAACAGCTTTAAATCACTACCAGTCAACAGCTTTAGATCACTACCAGTCAACAGTTTCAGATCACTACCAGTCAACAGTTTTAGATCACTACCAGTCAACAGTTTCAGATCACTACCAGTCAACAGTTTTAAATCACTACCGGTCAACAGTTTTAGATCACTACCGGTCAACAGTTTTAGATCACTACCAGTCAACAGTTTTAAATCACTACCAGTCAACAGTTTTAGATCACTACCGGTCAACAGTTTTAGATCACTACCGGTCAACAGTTTTAGATAACTACCGGTCAACAGTTTTAGATCACTACCGGTCAACAGTTTTAGATCACTACCGGTCAACAGTTTTAGATCACTACCAGTCAACAGTTTTAGATCACTACCAGTCAACAGTTTTAAATCACTACCAGTCAACAGTTTTAGATCACTACCAGTCAACAGTTTTAGATCACTACCAGTCAACAGTTTTAGATCACTACCAGTCAACAGTTTTAAATCACTACCAGTCAACAGGTTTAGATCACTACCAGTCAACAGCTTTAGATCATATCGGTCAAGAGCTTAGGTCACTACCGGTCAACAGTTTAAGATCACTACCGGTCAACAGTTTTAAATCACTACTAGTCAAACATTTTAGTACACTACCAGTGATGATTTTTAGAACATTTCTAAAACGTTTGGCTGGTAGTGTTCTTAAACTGGTTACCGGTAGTGATCTAAAACTGTTCACTGATATTATTCTTGAAGCTTTGACCAGTAGTGTTCTAAAACTTCCCCTTCCACCTTACATTCTGGCAACCACACAAGCTGCAGCATTTAAGGTGAAACAGAACATTTGATTAAGAAGCTGACAATTTGGAAGCCAACTTTAGTCTTGTTCAAGGGAATGAAACGTAGATTTCTGCACATGCTCTGCTAATTTTGCCGCTGTTGCTCCATTACCATTGTTTCACTAGTTTAGGGTTTTGGAATAAGTCTTTCTTACTGCCCTGTTTTGCAAATGCAGGGTTTGTATTACAAGAAGCAGAGACCAGTGTTTGAGGGTCATTGTATGTCAGTTCTGTGTACCAAACTCAAATAACCTTATTTATCTATGCCATTATAAACATAATTTTGCATTCTGTGAAACTTTTAAAATGTTTCTGAATGATCAAGTAGTACATATAAGCTGGATTGTATTATTAAATATGAGTAATATTAAATATGAGTAACTAGTAAGATCAAGGTTATTAAGGTTTATTCCTTAAAAACAGATTAATACTGTCACGGTGTAGCTGGAGCAGGAGCAATTAACAACAACAATAAGCGACCAAGATGGGCTGAAAACACAGGGTATATAACAAGACAGGGAATACGAGACACCTGGAAACTGGAGGGGTTACAGATACGGGCCAGGTGGGAGGCGGAGACACTAGGAGCACATGATCAAATAGAACCACAAGGACAGCACGTAAACAGAAGCATGTGGACGAGCAGGCGTGACAAATACCACTTTTTAAACAGTCAGAATATACATTGACTGGTGTCCATATACCATGGCCCACCACTGATAGCTAAACACTGTGTGGGAAACACTGCACCTTACATTGTACAGTAATATATGCAAAACCTCAGCCAGTGAATCTTCTCAACTCCACCATAGTTACCATTATCTCAAGTTAGCTATCCATTTAATGAATTACAACAATTAATTTGATAACAGTAGTGAATAAACAGGCATTAGGTTTGTTAAAATAAAGAAAGAAAAAAGAAAAAAAAAAGTCAAGGTAAGTGGTCACCTGGGTCATAGCCCCTGCTTTTTAGTGGCCGGGGGAATCAGTGAATAGGCAGTATGTATGCCTAACAGGGCCTATACTAAGTGTAATAAAGTGTAAAAGGTGCAACACATTGTTGGACTATATATGTTATATATGTATAGTTTATTGCGTAAGTATTTACCAGACTTGTGTACTTTACTGTGGTGCTACACATGTTTAAGAGGTTAGGCAACATATACATGCCAATAGAAAAAAACATAACAGAGGGATTTGAGGAACTCACTGTCTTGAAATGATACATGTCCTGCCATTTCCATTATTGTATCATCAAGGTGTTTTACTGTAATGTTAACTTCTGTTTATGATGTTGCCTTGGCAAAGTCAATCACATCAGTTTCTTAAACCTAATAATCACCAGAAGTATTCAGTGTAACCACATTTGCCGTAACCCTTCATCATGATCAGTCTTGTGCGTATCGTCATACAGGAAATACTCGAAAATTCTCAGTTACTAAAAATGCCTTTCATCTCTATGGAAAATGTATCAAGATTTTTACCAGCATGTCAGCTATAGGGGCTAACAGGGGAGAGGCTTAACCAGAATAAAGAGGTGGAGATGTCTACTGACACTACCAGAAAAAATCTCATAAATCATCATCTAACATGTAAATGGGCCTCCTGGTCTGATTGTCATGCATTTATATAGTCTATATTGTGTAGAATTATATATTGCTGGAATTATATAGATCTTAAAACCATATCCAAATTGTTGACAATCTGTATATAAACATATTTCTGTCCAACAAATGTACTCAACTGAAATCCTAATGGAAAAGTGTAGTAATGTCCAGTTAGAGGAAACGTCTTCAGGTCAAGGTCCGAACCGTCATAATTTCTAACTTGTGTTATGATTCAGTGGCGTATCCTGTTTACTGAAGTAGCCTAGTATCAGCATCTTATATCATCAGCTACTGAATGACAAACAAATTACAAATACTGTCCAACGTATTTTAACAATATTTACTGTTTAAATGCTGAACTGAATGAATTATTTATAAAACTACAAATAAATGTTTTTTACTCACTTCAAGTAAAAACAAGAGCTACATAAAAAAAACCCGGAAAAGTGCTTATTAATAGACAGAGGTGTCAGGTAATAAAGTACAAATACTTTGTTACCTTACTTAAGAAGAGATTTTGGTTATTTATACTTTACTGGAGTAATTATTTTTCAGCTGATTTTTTACTTCTACTCCTTTAATATTCACACCATTATCTGTACTTTCTACTCCTTACATTTTAAACATAGCCTCGTTACTCCTATTTCATTTCAGCTTGTTTTCATTCATGTACATTTAGATAAAGTGCCTTTGAAGTTTGACTTTTTGCACAATTACAATACTTAAAGGCATATACGGTTCTTTAATATATTTGCATTGTACTAAGGTACATTTGTTTTCAATGGGTGTATGTGCGGCTGAAACAGGAAGCCTAGCGCATCCCAAATTTACCAACATTAACATTTTAATATTACATTATAGTCATTATGGCTTTTAGAAGAATAGGGATTTTGGGGAGGTGGGCTAGTGCGCTATAGACCCTTGTGGTGCGGCCTAAGCTTTTGTCCTTAATGAATTTTTTTTCCTTACATTACTTTTACTTTTATACTTTAAGTAGTTCTGAAAGTACTGGAGTAAAAAGCTTGAGTTGATACTTCAACTTCCACCGAAGTATTTTAAACCCTAGTATCTATACTTCTACCTGAGTAATGAATGTGAATACTTTTGACACCTTTGTTTATGGAAAAAGCACATAAAACGTGCAGCCTTCTTCCTATCCATGAGTTTACGGCCCAGCAAAGCCCGTATACCGTAAATAGTAGTGTTCCGCCACTTAAAATAAACACTGCCACTTAAAATTGGATGTCTGGGTCCGGACCCGGACCACGGTATGCCTATTAGTGACCTCTGTTCTATATTAACACATTTTATGAACCCACACTTTTAATAAATGGACACTGTTAACACGTGACCTTGTTATGGCAAATGTAAATAATTTGGGTTTCCACAAATTGTGTTTAGTTGAAATATAAGTGAAATAAAAAAATTTAATATGTATATAAGGTATAAAATGTATGCATCACAAGCCAAAATATCTCATGTGCAAGTACTTGCACATCACCGTAATATGATTCAGCGAGAGAGAACATTTTAGAAATACCATCTAACCTCATTTTCCAGGGACACAGAAATGTTCCCTGACTGGAATTTATTGTCTGATTCTGGCAAGGAGGGGGGTATATACTGAAGAAGCAGTACCTTGTTGCAAGTTAAGTAACTAAAAAGACATGATGGGACAGGACTGCTCTGAGCCAAGCCTTCTTCAATCATCCACAGCGAGTGCAATCAGCTCACCTCAGGATGTCTGGGATCAATACTATGAAATTCATGATGACCTAGGATTCGTAGGGTATTTCCAAGAAACCACCTTACTATTGAAAGATCCTTTCCCCATATTTCTGATGATTCACGTATAGGTAATCACAGGAGTGCTTGTGCAAGAAGGATATTCAGGTGTCGTACTCAGGACACAGACATGTGAATTAGGTCAAACAAAAATGCCCCATTGAGAAAATTGAACGTCACGATTAAAACTACCAGGTAGTTATGTATGTGTAGATAATCTACGCTGATGTGTTTTGATGCAGTGCCTATTGCCAATTTGCAAAGAGGAATTCCAGATGCCAGACTTTTGTTTACAAGTCTGCTCCAATCCACAGATACCACTCTGCCAGTACTGGCCCCCTTCCAACCCCCGCTGTATTCCCGAGCCATATAAGGCAACTGATGGACTTTTCCTATATTGCTACATCACCAGCAATGCTCACCCTCTCCAGCAGCTTACAGTTCATTATACGGGGCGAAGTATCAGGCAAAACATGCCAGACACATTAGTAAGGTCTAAACTTAGGCCTCCGCCAAAATGACGTGGATTAAAATGACATGCCCCTGCAAGGAGGAAGTGGAAAAGTGAAAGTGTTCAAAGAAGAGTTAGTCAAGCTACTGCTCACACCAGAGACTGAAGAGTTTACAATTACGTAATCTGTTTCCGTCCAAGGCAAGTACGCGAGGAGCGTTTAGTGCTCAGATGAGTAAATGTAAAATATAAAATGTGTTTTAAAACAACAAAAAACATAGTTTAGACATTAACATGCGTGTGTCCTGAGCGGTCAGAACACAGGTGGACAGAACTACAGGTGTGAATGTCACACAATGCATCCTGAAAGCACAATATTCCTTATTTCAAAAAGTTTGCATACAGCCAGATCAAGCACACCAAATACAATCTGGGCCTCCTTCACTGATATATTCCAGAGGGTTTTCTGTTTTTGACAGAGATCCTAAACTGCAGAACTGTTGTTCTTGGGCTCTTAAGTGTGTGTAGATTCTGTTCTTACTTAAGAACAAATCCTAAATAAGATAACATTGGTGAATATCAGAATTCTTATTCTAATTGGGCTTTAGGAAGAAATGTCTTCTAAGGAATGTTTGGTGAATGACATTAATTATTTGCTGCATGTTGTAAAAAAAAAGGGCCACATTTTTTACAATCAATCAGCATAATAGTAATAATAATAACAATAATTCATAAATAAATAAAAAACAAAGGACACTGTACAATAGGATTGATGAGATAAATCAATCAAATTTTCAAAAATAATTAAAAAAAGTTGACATATTATGGTGGTTAAATTATAATTATATCATCACCTATGGTATGAACTGTGGAGCCAGGGCCAGTTAGCAGATTGCAGAGGAGCGGAGAGCATGACTATAATTAGAATAATTTAGATCAGCCACGCCGATCAGTTATCAATATTATTACCATTATCAACAGATTCTGAGCACATAGTCAATATCATGTTGGCATTACTCGAATATAAGTATGGAATATCTATTGCTGACCTGCTGACCACACACACACACACACACACACAGTTACGTTATAGCATCATTTCTTTATATCTTATCATTCTATAACATTAATTAGCTAATACACATACAGACCGCACAACCTTAGCTTTAATAACACACAGGCTAACCAACAGCACAGCAGCTACAGCTTCTCTCACTCCTTTATAAACAGTAAACACACCACCTGCAGCATTAGCCTGCTAAATTAAAATAAACCTTCAGACAGTCACTCTTAGCTAACAATAACAGTATAAAGGGTGTATCAGAAAGATGGACTGCTGATAATGACTGTAATGTGTTGGTTCTGAGTGATAAAGTACAAAAATACTCCCTTACAAAACTTACTACACACACACCACTCAGATAAAGCACTGACACCGTGTGTGCGTCATGCGAAAAGAGAAGCTGGATCATACCATTTTGCAAAGCGGAGGGGACTGCTGTCTTTTCGTGGTTAAAATAATTGGCTTAACCATATACACTCTATAGTTTTAACATTTCCAGCTTGTAAGAGACAGATTAACGTTAAAAGAAAAAATACGTTTTTTTTTACTATAATCTTTTGAGAGTAATGTAATTTACGTTTCAGAGTGTTTTCTGACTAAAGATATTATAAACGTTAGATAGCCCAAACCCTCCTAGTCTGTTACCATAACAACACATTATACTAAAGCTGTTTTATTACAGTATATTTTGCTGTTCACTGCTCTCATCACTGACCTCGCGTTTAAAGCAGGTGCGAGCTACCCGGCGCTCCAGAGAGGTGAGAGCTCCGCTCAGTGAATCTGCCAACAGCAGGATATTTCTAAACAGGCATCTCAACACAAACCTTAACAATGTTAAAGACCACCCAACAACCAGAGTCTGTTGCTAACAACAAACACAGCACGTGAAATACGAAGGCTTCCAAAACGCGATTTTAACCCGCTGGCGCAGAGCGGTCACTACAGTGGACAGCTGTTTAAAAGTCATTTTCTCCTAAATGCAATGGTTTTTATGATAGAATTGCATATCAGCCATTAGAATGCTCTCTGCTGCCCCCATCCATTGATATTCATTCAGTGGTTAATTGTTGTAACTACAAGTAAACCTCCTCTGAATCCAAGATGGCCGACCGTCAGCCACACTTGTTGATCACTGCTGGAATATCCTGTCAATCCTTCTATTCTAGAAGAAGCTTAGAGCTACAAAAAATATGATGATATGCTGGAGTATCTAAGTAACAATATTATGCTTTTAGTTTTAAAATTTTTATTTCAAATAAGTAGGAAATTGCGATTAATCATGTGTCCAACAAAGTGGACGTCATGCATTGCTAAGTATATTTCCAGCATATGTCATGCGGTTTGTTCATCTTTTGTTATGCCTATTTTGGTTGCAATTCAGTTCATTTGGGGTATACCTTTACGTTAGTTTTAAAAAAAAAACATTTTTGTGCAGATAAGTTGTAGTTTGTGTTAGTAAAAATTATAATTTTGTCATATTTTTAGACCACAAGTGCAGCAAAGATGATGAGGGACAGGATGCACACGGAAGACCACATACATCTGCATGCAGTGCCATGTGGCACTGTGCCCTGAATGTTTTGCCAACATTCATGTAGTTTAGGATGAAGTTGAGCATATGCTGAGGTTGATTTGGAAAAAAAATGTTTGGAGAGGCAAAGACTTTTTGGAGATGCAAATGTTCAGTAATGCAGTTTTTCTTGTTGCTGCAAACATAACAATATTTTAGTAACATGGTAATACCAGTCCTGCATTCTTAAAAAAGTATGGAATGTTTGTTCTTTTTGTTCTTTTAAGAGATTTTCTAGAGATGTTTTGAAACATGCATTTAGCATACTGTGAGCTTCTGTAACCAAACACAAATTTCTTGTATGCGTGAGCATACTTGGCAAATAAAGTCTGATTCTTATTTTGAAACATGCATTTAGCATACATGGAAGCCTTACAGTTATGGGCGCTGTTTGTTTACTTATTTAGGCCTAAACAATGGGCTATAGAATGTTAAAGTGTGTAAAAGTATGTTAAAGTGCCTTTCAAAGCATATAATGAAATATATATAACTACATAACTCAGTCTGATGCATTATTCTTAAAGTTAATACAGTTTTATGTTAAGTGCTTAAGCGCATGTAGTCTACTGTTGTGGACATTTCTGTAACTTCCTGAAAAAATCAAACTTTTGAAAAAAAAGTTAATATTTATTTTTTTCAATGCCCTAAGAATAGAAAAAACACATTTAAAAAAATCTTGACTCAGGATTTCATAATTCATGCATCAGAGGGTTAAAATAAAATGTTTTTAAACAGTTTCCTGTTTTTCTGTGGTTTAATTTTTGGGTGGGACAAGTCTACCTGGTCTGATATTGGGTGGGACACGTCCCCCGCATCCTCCCCGGTTGCTACGCCATTGGTAAGAACCCTTGCTGCAGGCCACTGCAATCTGTTCAAACACAGAGTACCGCAAAGAACACAGTTACAGTGGTCAATTCTAGAGGACACAAAAGCACAAATGAGACTCTTAGCTGCAGAATGAGTGATTCAATTTTTGCACTGTTCCTGGTGGGAAATGTTGTCTTGGTTGTGCATTTGATTTGATTTTGATTCAAAAGTGACTCCAGATTTCTAAGCTGATTTGAGGAAGGCATGATAAAACTAGGCATAGACAGTGGGATGTCACTGACTTCTTGGATAATAACTTTATGGTGTTATTTAATTTTTTCTTTGGTCACAGTTAACACGGCGCTCTTTAATCAGTAGGTGGCGAACCCATTTCACAGGGATTATACAAAGTAGTTATTTAATACTACAGCTATTATTTCAAAATACAGCTATTTTGTACCGTTATACAACTACACTACCGACAGCCCGTTAACATCAACAAAAAAGATAGCGTTGGCAAAAAGAGTAACTTTCCTCTAAATGGTGCAGTACATTTGTATTCACCATCTGTCTGAAACCCACTGTTAGAGCTCCTGTGTCTTTATTCTCCTCTCCCAATGAGCCTAGAGTCTGATCCTGAAAGTCAGAGGGAACAAGTTGCAAGACCCAATTTACCTTCACAGGCTAGACTGGAGCAGGAGGTTCAGGACGATACGTTTTTATTCTTTAATTCTCTGTGCGATGCACTGTGCGAAGGTATGCCAATCTTACCATTGGATGGGCGACAAGGATTGTGTTACGAGATGATGTCAGCTATTTATACTAGGACTGCAATTTCAACAAATGTAATTTCCGTGGGAGAGAGTTTCTTTCTCTGCTGTACACTTTAGAAACCATAATTTTGCAAACTGTTTAATCAAGTAAAAAAGCTACATAACACTCTAAACGGAAAACTACAATCAGTCACCTTTAAAACCACAGCACAAGAGTGACACTTGGTGGTTAAACATGGTTAAAGTCTGCTCTGTTAAATCTACTCCCTCCCAATCTTTATCTTCTAGTGATTTAAAACCATACTAAAAACAATACATTTTTAAAGTACTGGTAATATAAACATGACACAGGAGTATGTTACATCATAAAAAATATTACATTCACCTTTGTAGCTGATACCTTAATCCACGACGCCCTTCCCCCCAGCTTCCCACCCACTGGTATCCATATGCGAAACAAGCTAAATTTTAATCTAGCTATTAAAAACTGGGAACTTAGGCGAGAAGCCGCAGTCGGAGAATAAAGCAAGTCGGATGGCGTGCACTAAAAAAAGAAAAGTTGACGACGAAAAACGACTTTTCAACCATGACTAGACCGAGACATGATTATTCTTCCCACCGGCAGCTCCAGACCAACATTTCTCATATGTTCTGTCACCGCGGCCCTAATTAAAAGCAGCCAGGTATCTCATAACCATCCATTCATACATTTATTCCATTTTATTCCACTAGTCAGGGTCGCAGGGGGCTGAAGTCAATCCCAGCATCATCAGGTGAAGGCTGGGTACACTATGGACAAGTCACCAGTCCATCGCATGACCAACACTCACACTCACTCACACCTACGGGCAGTTTAGAGTGAGCGATCAACCTAACCTGCATGTGTTTGGACTGTGTGGAGTGTGGAAGGAAACCGGAGTAGCTGCACACATGCACACTCCACAGAATGACCCGGATATCTCATATGTGTGTGAGAATGGTCTTAACACAATTTCAGCCCAGATTTAAAGTCTTGGATGGAAAACCAAGAGCTCACTTCTCTCACTAAACAAGAGAAAGTGAAGAGGAATAGACGAGGAAGATAAACTGTTAAGATGTGAACACATTTATTATAATTAAGTCCTTAATGGTGCATTTTTTTCAAAAGCATTTCAAATGTAACTTGTTTTAACTTAAAGTGATGAAAAAAAGCATTTATTAAGTTCAGCATTTCAGTTCAGCATTTAAACAGTAAATATACTGAAACATACGTAACAGTATGTGTGATGTGTTGGTCTTTCAGTTGCTGATAGTATAAGATGCTGATACTAGGCTACTTCAGTAAACAGGATACGCCACTGAATCATAACACAAGTTAGAAATGACCGTCCAGACCTTGGCCTGAGGAAATCTCCTCTAGGTGGACCTTACTAAACTCTAATTAAATACCTCCGGCCTAGAGGCTGACTTGGTCATGCCACTCTGTCTGACCTAAGAAACAATAAGAAACAATAACTTTGGCAGAACAAATAATACAGAATAAACCTTTCAAAACTTTATTTTATATTATATTATATTATATTATATTATATTATAAAACCTGCATTGAGATATTAACACACGCTAAGACATATTTGCATATATGCACAGTTTAAAACATTACATCAATACAATGGACATAAAATGAGGGGTATGCAGGTATATGCAGTAATTATTTTTATATATTCAAGCAGGCAAGGAATATGTATATATGCTCACTATACCTCTATACCGTTTGCTATTTGGCCTGCTGACATGCCAAATAGCAAACGGCCAAATAGTTATCTGACTCTATTTCAACCTGCGAAAATAACGATCACCATTGTTCTCCTTAATCTTGATAATACCACCACCCTTCCACTGAAGTTGTAACAAAGACCAGCCTTAACTAAACAGCATACCTGTTGGTCCACTAAGACTGACGTGTCTCACACTGACAAAGAAGCATCAGATTTGGATTCAATCTCATATCATCACTTTTTGTTTTCACCTAGATCTATAATGCTAGTGTGTTGGGCTCCTGTGCTTTTAATATACGTCACTCCTGGGTGCTTTGCTTGTGTGTGTGTGCATTCTGAAGATTCTACTGAGGTTAAATATGTAATCAGCTGGTAAGACGAGCTAGGAGAACCCCTTTGACTCAAGGCAGTTTCAGTCTGACTTCCTTAGTAGTGATTCGTTCACTACTGTTATCAGTGGAATGCCCTTTACACAAACGATCTATTTACAGAAGGAAATTTCTAACTCTATTTTTGGCCCCAAACATCCTGATACTGGTAGGTGGTGGCACTTTTTTCCAGGATGAATAAGTTATTGCTCAGCGTGGGCTGCTGTGAACACTTCAATGGCTCAAGGCACCACAGATTCCTCCCCTCTGTCTGTGAAGTGCACCCCCCATATTTGATTCAGTTGATTATACTGATAAATGATATTATAAAGATGAATTATACATCAAGGTTACAAAAATTCTGTTACAGTGTTTTATAGCATGTGCTCACTTCGATTCCATTCCACCACGACAGACATCGTCACAGAGCAGTTTTACAGAATTTATGCTTTACAGCAGACACCCTCTGACTGCATGAGGGGGAAACACTGAGAGGAAGCGAAACTCCAAAAGAGGAATTCATCATTCTCTGGGTTACGCTGGGTTAGTTAGGGGACCAGCAGTACAAGTCGGATTAACAAATGCCATCAGAGGAAAAATCCATGAGATAAGCCAATGACAAAACCAGTGCGCACACATTTAAATACATTTAATTTAATTAAATTTACTGTACAATGCAATCACTCTTATCAAGAGATAGAAAACAAGAGTGATTCCAGGAGTGTGATCAAGTTTCAGATAAAACCAAACATGGTGTTAAGAGTTTATCCAAAGGCAGCCAAGAACGCTGACATTGCTATGTAAAATCCAGTCAACAGCATGCAAGTTGCGTGAGTTGTTGGAAGAAATTAGGCGTTTACATTGTGATTTAAAAAGAAGGTAAACCAGTTTGGGTCCAAATGGGACATTTGCTATTAGTAGCCTCCATTCTCACTGCTGGGTCAAACTGAACTGACCAAAATTTGTGTGATATAAACAGCAGGGGGGCTACAAACATGTAAAAGTCTTGATTTTCCACATACATGCTCATTACACTCATTAGACCCAGCAGAAAAGGTTTCATGCTGCAGAAAGTATTACAGATATTTTTATTGTATTATTATACATTGAAATTGGGTCAATTTGGCCCACAACATCACAGGAGGGTTAAAGAGATGATCGGTATCGTATTGGTAGGATTTCCAGCACTGCAGTAATGCGTTAGTAAAGAGAGGGGTGTTTAAGAGAGATGAATCTCGTAGAACCCAAGTCGACCCACAAGTTCTACTCCCACAGTGAGGCTCCCAATGGATCTTGCAGAATAGTGGAGGCCACATAAAATGCACGCCAATTCTTACAGTATTATATAGTTCATACACAAAAATAAGAGGCCATTTGTACAGTAGCCGTGCATGTGCTTGATGATCCCAATTAATATCTAATCCTCTCAGAAAACTATTCATGTTTAATGTTAGGTCAAAACCAGATTGCAGCTTAATAAAGAAATTAGTACTCATGAAGCTTAAAACAGCTCATCTTGCCTCCATAAATACTAATAACAGTGCATGCAATGCCCTGTATATGCAACAGTACATACCCTTGAGTATGTTTCCTATCCATACAAATCATAACACCTCAGTGTGAGCTAAGGCAAGGTATGTGAAAGGAAGTCACAGAAGTTTTGGCACGTTTTCTATTTTTAGCTACACACACCCACCTGCAGAGGAAAACAAAGCACAGTAGAGATGAGCGGATAAAGGACAGTTTCACACCTATGAAAACAATGACAGTCGCTACAGTTGTACAGAGAGAGCTGCATTTTCAGTTCTGGAGTAGCAAACGCAGCCTTAAACGCAGTTTATCATTTAAATTCTTTCTTTTTATTAGCTATTTTTTGTTTTTGTTTTATTAGCTATAAAACATTCACAGGCTTAAAAGGGTGTTTAGGTAATGGTAAACACTAAGCTATCCAGTGTCATGCCCAAAAGGGCCTAAGCAAACCCTATCAAACACTCAGTGTCAGGCTTTGGTAACACGCATATGCAATGACAAACAATTACAAACATTAAAAATAGATTATAAAATGGTAAATTAATAATTAAGAAAAAAGACCTATGATGGGACGTAGTGTGTGTTTGTTTTTTTAAAGGTGGTGTCATGTCTTTAGGTTAACAATCATATGGTGCACACTGCACACTATGGGGTGAGTAACAGATACTATTATTTGTGTATAATAGTAGTAAAATAAGCACCGTCTTCAGGCATGGTGTATGCTTTTTGACAGACTCTGGTGCTCACCACTTAGTATCTGATTTTCCCTAAATATATACCACATCCCTTTTACCAAAGATAAATAACTAAAAATATTAACAAAAGTTTATTTTGTGGAATTAATACAGTAATTGAGTAATGAATTTCTTTAGTCACAGTTGTACTCAAATGGAAGAATCAGCAGACTGTTGTTTGCTGCTAACACAGTCAAAAGGAAACTTTCAAAACAACTCTTAGTCCTTTTTTCAAAAAACGGCTCTTTCTTTCCACCCAGTCCTTCAGATTTGTTCTAAAAGAAATACTGCACTGGTCAATCAGCTGAGCAGTGAGCAACAAGCTGCTGTGGACTCATTTTCTCTGGTCTGACTGAGGTCTTGGATGTGGTCGTGCAGGACGCCGCTACTAATTGGAAATGGAAATTTGCACGTATTTGTGGCTTTCCCAAAGGGCTGCATAATTTCTCTCTCTCGCTCTTTTGTCTTGTCTGCGTGCGATTGTCTGGGTTTTTTGTGTTTTTGAATTACTGACGGTTGACTAGACAAGGCTGCTAGAAATAAAAGAGATGGCATCTCTAAGTGCCCTTTTGTAATGGATGGGCTGAAGCCAGAACCCCAAGATGTCGAAGCAAAAACATATAAACAACAACACAAAAATCAAATATTGTATTAATTAGGGATGCACAGATATGGGAAATGTGAGCTAATGCCAATATCCGGTATGTTTCATGTACAATGCTGTATCAAATACTGATCCACAAACATTGTGCAGCAATGTAATATCCAGTAAAATGATATTTTAGCACAGTAGCTCAGCATCACCCCAACATCATTCTCAAAGCAGAAACATTTTCTTAAATTGTTCAAGCTGAACATGTTTTAGTAATTTTCTCGTATTTGCAAATTAAGCCCATCTGCCAATTCTGAGTGCTATCTGACAAACGTTTCAAAGAGTTTCACCCTGATGACATGTTTAACATGTTTTATACCATAGTCTTATCACCTTTCTGAAGCCTGTAAGATGCCCAGTTTTGCATATATAGAACTGTGGGCTTATGGCCGGTTTGTTGTAAAACTGGGTTACAAACAAATAGTCAAAATAAACAGATAATTTTTAGGACATTTTTTGACAAGAGGCTCATTTTTTCAACTATATCTTTTGAATTGAGTAGCAATTCAAGCAGAGTTTGGTTAATGAGCAACCTTTAACAATGCTAATGCTCCTAATCAGTCACTGTGAGCACAAAGTCTGCTCCCAGATACATTTTCTATACATTGTGCACTGCAGCTCACAGTGTTCTTAATGATTTGGGAAGCAATAAACAGCTATTAGAAACAATCTGACTAATAAAAAAAACAAAGGAAACCGGATACTTTTCTCTTTATTCACTCACTTTAGGTGGACCAGAAAAAAAAACAAGATTACATCCAACTGATTCCTTTTCAAAGAACTAAAAATGGTTCCTTTTCTGACGTAGTCATCCCTCAGTATATGAAATGAAAGCTGAATTCTTCTCATATCTCTATAATCTGAAGCAACTGTTAAGTGGATAAACTGCTTTCAGGAAGGTTTAATCTCTGCTGTAAAACTTTATCATTGCATCATTTTCCTGGTTAAAATGTTGATTCCATCAAATCCAGCAGCAGAAGTTGAGAGTCAGAGTTGATTCTGAAAAACTACATGGACACTTTAAAAATTAAGAGATCACATTAATATAAAGTGAATTTCATTTAACATGCTGATACTCACTGCTGTACATTGTGGGGAATGTTTATCGAATGGATGAAGTTTTGATGCATATATTCTTTATTTAGGTTAAAAAAGCATCTGTAAATAGAACAACATCTGAACTGCAGTAGAGATTGACCGATATGGGTTTTTCTATTACCGATGCTGATGTTTAGAGGTCAGGGTCAGACGATGGCCGATATGTCCTGCTAAAATCTCACACTAGTAATAACAAGTGGATACACAACATTTCTGAACTTAACATCATTTACTGAACACTGACAAAATATTTTATCTCCCAAAATATACAGTACGACCATATTAGCACTGAAAGAATATAACATACATCTATTAATACCAATAACAGACAGATTATTAAGAAGTGCATTGAAAGATACTTTCACAAAACGACATGTTTGCTGCAGTTACAGAGAGTGTCTCACTTCACGGTTGGGTTTTTATCGCATTGTAGTAAAATTGCGGTTCTTTAAGGAGAATGAGGAGCTAGTGGAGAGCGAGAGAGAAACAGCACGCGACGCAAGAGTGAGAGGTGAAAACATCGCGTGCGACCAGTGTTGCCAACTAATGCCTACTTCACACTACACGATTTTGGCCTGGTCTTTCAGTCGCCGACTGTTTTTTGTCGATCACCGACAAAAACCTCTGCTCGGAGGCAAATCGGCGAGCACTCGGCGCTCGCTCAGTCGTGTAGTGTGAACGGTTGAAAGACGCTCGCAGACTAATCGTAGACGCTTGCCGAATATCTAGCATGTTTAATATCTAGGCCAGTCGACGACTGTGATTCAACAGCAGCGTCTATGGGTTCGCGTAGAGAGAGAACCGCGTCACTGTTTACCAATCTCTCTGCGGCTGCGGGGACACGTACGTTTACATTGACAAAGTATTTACCTCCAGCTCTCTCTGCAGAACAGACAGTCCCTGCTGGCCCTGTGTCTTTATCCATCTTCATACCTTTTTCTTCTTTGTTGTAAATCAGCGCAGTGTTAACTCGTATCTGGTTTGTTGGCGTCCGTTTTGGAAATAGTGTATGTTCTACGTGATATCGCTAGCTTTCACATGCGTTTAGTTCTCGTGTGTTCTCGTGACAAAAACATGTTTATGGGCCCAAGCCAGATGAGTCGGCGATTCTCCAGAGTGAAAGTTGTGTAATTTGTGACGCCGTGTTGCCGATCAGTCATGTAGTGTGAAAGTCACAACAGAAAGACTCGCGATTGCAGCACAAACAGTCCTGTAATGTGAACGGCACAAAAACCTGACGACTCAAACAGTCGTGTAGAGTGAACCAGGCATTAGTGACTTTGTCGCTTTATTTAGTGACTTTTCAGACCCTCTAGCGACTTTTTTTCAAGCGACTAGCGACCAATCCAGCGACTTACTCTGGTGTTATTGGGACTTTTGGAGACTCTGAGTTGAACGCAAAGGCATGAGTGTAGGTGAGGTGGTGGGTAGCACAGTGTTAGAGAAGCATATGGATGGAAATGAGCCAATTCCAATAATTCCAGTGTTTGCACAGGTCAGACCGAACACAAATACTCTTCCCATGAGCATCATTGCTTGCTTCTGTTTCTGAAAAAGAAGAGGTTAATACATAGAGCTTTAAACAACTTTCTCTTATTAACAGCTAGAGCTTACAATACATGGCCCCCATCCTATGCATTCCTCATACTCGTTCACAAATACCTTAACTTTCTCTCTGACAATGTAAACACGGCCACTCCACAAATGCTTGCACTAATGTACCACATATATGCACTTGTTTTACTTTTTTGATCCCAGAGGGAAATTTTTCAGTGTGACACAGCCGATTTCAAAGGCAACAACAGAATCCACATAGATTTTCTTTATTTAGAGTTCATTTGTAGATATAGCATATTTAGGGTGTTTTACTCACTTTTTGTCTCTCCCACAGCGTTATTCCTTCAAATACACGCAAATAGACCATTATGCAAATTAGACGATTGCGTCATTTAGCGACTTCTAGCGACTTTTAGGGCAGCCAATAGCTACTTTCCTTACTCAGGAGTTGGCAACAGTGCGTGCGGCGTGATAGACAGAGAGACGCTGATATGCTGTAACAATTGTTAACACAGCGACTCTGTTCTGTTCTCTTTACTCTTTCTTTACTCTTTCTTTTGCTTGAAACTTAATACTATCTGGGAGACTCTGGTTGCTCCGGTGAGACTCGCTGTGTAACAGTAACGTGTTACTGTGTGTATTACAGTAGAGCAGTTAGCTTTAGCCCCAGAGCTAAGGAGTAAAACATCCGCTCTGGTTCACGTCTACGGCCTGAACTAGAAACACGTAACCGCGCCGTTAAAATCGTCATTGTTCGCTATAAATTATTCATTCTCACATATTTGGTTGTATAGTTCCAAACGTTTCGGCTTGGGTCCTTCACATGCGGCAGCAGCACATTCCATCGCAGCAATAACACGGGGCTGACCGTGGATGTGCTTGACTTTAAATTGGTGCTAACAAACGCTGATAAAAAAAAGGTAAATATCGGCCAGATATATTGGTCGATCTAAACTGCAGTATTCTAACAAATGGCAACTAAGCCCTCAATCTTTTACAATGAACCCCTCTATGAGCAAGTTGAAATGTGTCCACTCATACCACTTTTGGTTGTTACTGTTTCACAAAGGATTGAGAGTTCAACACAAATATTATGTTTTCATTTTCATTATAGGTGTGCATGTTGCTGACCTGCTTACATGACTAGTAATCTATCAAATATTAAAATGTGTTAGGCTCTCAAATTCTTTGCTGCTGCTCACACACCACCCTCAATTCAGTGACCAGTCGAGTCACATTATTATCCTATTTTCAACAGCAGCAGTGTAGCTGGCAGCATTTTGGTCTGGGGATGGTTTCCATGGCATTCTCTGGACCCACTCATTCAACTGCAGGGCAACCGATTTGGGTATGTATTAATCCTTGTAGATCACGTACACCCATACATGCTGATTGTCTTCCCTGGGGTGGATGGGATCTTCCAGCAAGACAATGCAACACATCACATGGCTAGAAATGTCCCACATTGGTTGGAAGAGTTGACCAAGACTTCCAAATAATTTCTCAGACTTGAACCCAACTGAACACCTGTGGGACCACAGGTCATGGTGTTTGCTCTATGGATCCTCCCACACATTCCCTCCAGCAGCTGTGGGATGCATTGCAGTCAGCATGGCTCCAGATACCCATGACAATCTACCAGGACCTAACTGAGTCACTGCCAGCCTGTCTAGCTGCTGTCCATGCTGCACACAGTGGTTACTCTGGATATTAGCTGGTGGTCATAATCGTGTGACTCGGCTGCGTATCTGGACCGTTTATTTATTTATTTTGCCAATTTTTAAGTTAATCAAATCTCTCCAATTGTTCAACACTCACAACAATTTCCATTGAGGTTTGCTGCCAATGAATCATAACCTTCTGCCCTGTTGTTCTAAATGATACATTTTAATTTCTCTCAGAAATGCTTACTAAGAGTGTCACACACAGTAACCTTTAATGAATATTGTTGTAAATCATCACCTGCACACCTACATCATTAGCAGCCGATTCCCATGCAGGTAGGGGAGATGGAGCGTGTCATGTATACAACAATGGCAAATAACAAGGAAAATATGTTGCATATTGGGGCCACAATGATGGTATATTCATCATACTTCCTGAAGAAGGATGTTTTCATAACAATGATTCAGTTACAGTTATTGGAAAATGCAAAAACAGGCTTGTCAAATGAACTGTGACTGTAGCCTAAAACAGACTCTATGGTAAAATACTGCAAAACGCCAACAAAGCAGTGGTTTGAGCAGGGATTTCTATGAGCCATACATTTATGGGATGATTTAGCAAAAGCTAAATGGAGCTGGAGCTGAACATACAGGATGACAAGTCCAAACAGTGTTTAGGCCAATACATCATGGGGGCATACCTGATTTTACTGTAATTAAATAAAAATATTTATTACAATTTCCTCCCAGTAACTTGTGTCAGTAATGCAGAATAGTATGTTTTTAGCTGTTTTACCGTAAAATTAATTTTTTTATTTTTATTTTAAGGTAAACATGCAATGTCCTCTGACAGTGATACAAAGAAAGTATGAAATATAAACAATTACAAAATTAATCAGTAACATCTAGAACTGTTAAATAAATGCTTTTGGCAATATTTTGTACATATTCATGTGTTTTAAAAGGCACAAAACTCTTACAATAATAATCACAGTATACTAAATTTTGTAATGAAAGTGCTGTCCTGTGGTGTAACGTGGGTGATAAACCTTTTTTAAATGATTTTTGATGGACAACTATTGGGGTCATACTGCCAAGCTTGAACTAGGAATTTCCTCAGGTATTTGGCTATTAATTCAAAACTTTGTGTCCAAAAAGTCCTAAATTTTAATGTGTCCTATATCTGGCCACGTATCTAAGGTAAAAAAGGTTTTTTTTCAAATCAAAATGAGAACAAATATTATAATAAGATGTCAATATTTTGTCTCATATTCAGACAATCTAGGTTTTACTAGAATTTACTTTTATTGATCTAAAAAAATTAATACATTTTACTAACAATATTCTGACAGTGTCTCATTGTGTCATTTGGTGTGACATCACTTCAAATAGAATCCAATAGATTTAATGAATGTTTAGTTAATCCAGTCCTCATGTGTTTTATAAAACATAATATTATATATATAGTATATTATATAATTTCATATATAATTTAACATAATTTTACTATAAAAAGAAAACATAGCATTTTTGTCAGAATGTTATCATTTTATAAGATCCACTAGTGTCAGAGATTCAAAAAGAGTGAATTTAAAAAAACAACTATATACATATAAAATACATAAGTATCAATGCTAGCTTGCAAAAAGGGATCCTTAAACTTTAATACAAGTATAGATGCTTAAAACTAACATCATGTTGTTTTTTTTTGTTATTTTACTGTTGTGTGATGTCACACCACAGGACAATTCATGTCTAGGGCTGTGAGAAAAGCTGATCAACACCCATTTTTCAACTACCTATATACATGTTCTTCAAAAAGTTTCAGTCTATTGGGAATAGGAAACAGCCTAGAGGTCTTCCCGAAACATGCTCCTTAGTCATGGAATTTTCAAAAGACGGAAACATAAGGCCATTCTGGTGTTTAGACATGAGGCACCGTGTTATTCTGCCGGATAAACAGCTTTATGAGCAGGTCCTCTCCCCACTAAGGTCGGCTCTGATTTTTAGGCAGATCCGGTCACAAAGGCTGACCAGAGATCAGGTGCTTGTTTCGAGGCATGTGTTGTTTACATTGTATCTAAAACTAATGTGCTGTGTGTAGGAGCAGGAGGTCCCATGAGCAACGGCTTGTTTAGCAGGTGGACTGGTAACGATGACGTATAGAATGGAGCAGCCACTAGAAACACTCAGCCTAAGAGCTTCAGATAGGAGAATACAAACAATTTGTTTCACGTTGTGTAGACAAGCACATACAAACACACAAACAGAGCACACACATTCTAATAATTCCATTTGTTGTGTCATAGCAACGTCTACACCTCTTATCAAAGGTCTGGTAAAACACAATGTTTTATTTTGGCTGTTAGTTTTCAATTATATAAGAAAAATCCTATCAAACATTCATCTAAGTGTAATTCTTGGTATGAAGTAAAGCCCTTTCTTAATTCTGACTGAGCTTTTGCAACAGTGTTTTATACTGTGAATTAAATGAGGAATCTGCTAAAACATGTAATAAGACTTCATGTTAATATGAATGATAAAAATCACTGCACCAAAGAAAACAGGGCTTCAGCCTCACCTATACGAGCCGGACTTGAGTGGCTCAGAAGAAGCTCTGAAAGCTGTACATTACCATTTCCTTTCGAGGCAGCTGTGTTTTTATGCTGTTACTGTTTACTGGCTAGCATCTATGTTTTCAAACAGCTTTAATCCTTCACAGGGCCATTTTTGAACATCCTCAGCTAGGGTTCTGCAATATAAAAAAAAAAAATATCTGGATATTTTCTGTAATTTTGTGGACAACGATGATAGGTGATATTTTGCATCATTTAAAAATGTGTTTATAAAAGTCTTTTATTTTACTAGTTTCTTA
Source organism: Megaleporinus macrocephalus (assembly GCA_021613375.1). Taxonomy (NCBI): domain Eukaryota; kingdom Metazoa; phylum Chordata; class Actinopteri; order Characiformes; family Anostomidae; genus Megaleporinus; species Megaleporinus macrocephalus. The sequence goes on along the minus strand of CM038707.1, from coordinate 21,629,274 downwards.
GATAGATAATATCCATCTATCCGTCCAATATGCTTTATCCTGCTAGTCTGGGTCACGGGGGTGTGGAGCCAATCCCAGCGTTATCGGGCAAAGCCACTTTGTTAGTGAATGACTCTGAAGTTTACTGAGTGTGTGTTTTGCTGAATCATCTTAGCTGGTTTAGGTCTGTCTCGGACAGCACACTCCCGAAGCGCTTCATACTCCTTTGTGTGGTGGTTTGTTTGGAGATAATGGAGCAGGTTAGTTGTCGAGTTATCTTTAACAAAAACATTTTCCTACAAAGTCTGCAAATTGTTGTCTTTTGAGCAACGTCAGTCTTTTCAAATCCAAACCAGCTCCACGCGAGTGATCCTCACCTAGGACTTAAATCTAAGGCGGTAGACTGCTAGGCTGGCAATGTCTGAGTTTCTTCCCCTGGTGCAGTGTGTTCACTCATTTTCAGCTTTAGGTGTGCTGTTTAGGCAGCTATGTAAGTTACTGCAAAGAGGTTTAATTTTAAAAAATGGAATTATTTCTATTGAACTAATCATGGTGATCATTTCACACACTGTAAAGGACATTTGTCATGCAGAAAAGTACAAATCTGAAAGCCATAACATTAAAACCACCTTATTGTTTCACAATGTATGTCCATTTCGTCAGCTTTACTTACCACACAGGAACATTTTCTATATTTCTATACTTTGGTACTTCAGAGGTCAGAACCCCCACAGGACCACCACAGAGCAGATATTATTTGAGGTTTTTTGGTGGTCCTGACCATTACCAAACAGGGTAAAGGTGGGAAAACACATTATACAAAGAAACAGATGGACTACAGTCTGTAATTGTAGAACAATAAAGTGCTATAAGGTAAGTGGAGCTGATAAAACAGACAGAAGTTGTGAATTTATTGTTATGGCTGATCGGTGTACATGTTTTTCGTAGCCACACGTGTAAGTAAGTATACGTGTGCTTGTATTAGTAAATATACAATATGCATGTCTTTATAGCTTATGGCCGACAACACAATTCTTCATTTTAATCACAAGATTCATTGGCTTTGAGGTCTGAAAGGACATTTTTTCATTTATACCCCTGACAAAGTGTCCCTGGACATTTGACCTACACTATTATTGCAGTGGTTAAATAATCTAGCTGTTGTTAAACAGTAGCTGGAGGCAGGGCAAGAGATTCTGGGAAGAACGAGGTATGGTTCACTGATGCTGCTTCATTGACAAGGCAGCAGTCATACAGTTGTGAACCCAGACCTGTGGGTCAGTCATTGAGGACATGTTCATCATTCATGTTGGTGTTAACCTTGGACAAACCTCTGACCTCTCTGTAGGTGTGCAAACAAAACAGCCGGTGCATGAAGCAGGAGGGTCTCTGATAAATCTGTGTACAGTAAGTTTGTTTCATGTCTTTGCTGAACATGTGGGTTAAACACTTGGAAAAAGCCAGTATTCATCTGGACAGAGCCGGACGTCAAACAGAGGAAACTGGCTTTGGCCCTCACATGACTCAATAATACCAACTAATAACGTCCTTTCCTAGAATTCCCTAATGCTCCTTTAAAATAAATAAAGGCATCTGCGAGAACGTTGAGAAACACTTTGATGGTGCTGTTGATGATGAAAGATTAGGTACAAATGTTTTCTCCTCAACGCCACCTAGTGGACTTGCAGTGCCATCTAGTGGACTCTAGGAACAATAGATGGCCGGCAATAAGCTACTCTTTCCATGTGTGTCCAGAGAGGGCCCCCTCGAAATGAATGAAGATGAGTAATCAGGGAAAGTGGACCAGCGCAGCCTTCCACAGGGAATGAAAAGGGAAAGGGCTGAGTGAAACACCCGCCATGTTACGCAAGCACAAAGCTCCACACGTAAGCATACCTCTACTGACCAGTCACAGGCTAGTGCGATCCAGGCTCCCTGAGACATGCAGAGACAGAGAGCTGATGATATCTCATATGATTGAGAAAGTAGATGAGGAGGAGAGAAACTGCTGGCCGACTGGCTGAGTGGTTGTGTATGAGATGTTCATGTTTCAGTTCAAAAGCAAGTCATGACAGATTACACAGAGTGTATTTGTGCTTGTCTGCCTTTTTTTTTGTCGGTGAGATTGGTGAGGTGTAATTCAACTGACAAACAGTATTCAAATATTCATCTTATGCTAATGAAAACTCATAAAGGCCATTCCTGAAACCCTCAACAAACATAATTTCAGATACTCAAAGTCAAAAGGGGATGTAGCAGTACAATGTATCCTGTTGTATTACAACATATCTCATTGTACTGCAGTGTACTGTCATACAACCTTGTTTCCAAAAAGCTGTGACAATGCAAATAAAAACACGATACAATGATGTGCAAATCATTCAAATTCTATCTCTAATAAAAACAGCACAAAGACAACAACTCAATTTTTATTGTTCCCAAGTATTTTTAAATGTGTTGCTGCCATCAAATGTAACATAAATGGCATGAATGTTTTAAAAAAAAACAATTGTACTTTTTCAAGTAAATATATGATTTGTACATCATTGTGTTTTGTTTCTATGTCGTCGCTGTCTAAAGAAAAACACATTTCCATTCTTCAAAACTAAGCATGAAAGGCTAAACCACACTGATCCTGCTTTCTGTGTGTGCCATCTCTAGCAGCGTTGGCACTGTCGCTCAGGGTAACAGGGTAATCAACACATTGATCTGACACACCCACACCCATTTCTGATCAGGTAGCAGCTCGGAATTTTAGAGCATACCTGCTACTAAATTATATAAATTTATATCATTTTCTTCAGCTTGACTTGGAGAGGTAACACTGGCAACGGAGAAATATTATCAGCTATTGTTGTTAGCCTGGCTGCACTATAACTTCTAATTCATGTCTGTGGCACACTAAGGCATTTATGCTAGTAGTTGTTAGTTTGTTGTGTTAGTTAGTTGTGTAATATAATATAAAGCAGTAAGACACTGAGCTACCAGCTTTATTACATACACTTGTGACTTCACGTATTGGTTGTATGTCTAGTTTACATACTAATGTTTCTCAGTGACCTAGTAGGTTTATAATTTGTATGAGCTTTTTTGGTGTCAGCTTTCAACATTTACAGCCGATCCTATGAGTATCTGGCCTTAAACTTTATACGGAGTGAACAATTTCCATTAAACTACAGATCCCTATATGGGCATGAGGCCAATTATAAATGAAGATGGGACTTCTTAGGTCAATGGTCCCTTCATAATGTTAAACATGCCAACAATTTTGAAAATGCCTCAAATCGAGGCACTACCGCCTTGAATCACATTCTAGATTTGGTGTAACATTCCACCTCTAGGAGTCAGGTGCAAGAAGGCATGGGAAAAGGAAAGAAGCTCAAGCTTCCTTTGTGTTTGCGGAGTACAGTCATGGCTCAACATTTCATATTTAATATAACAGGCACTTTAAAACCAGGTGAGTCAAGCTTCGTCTCAATACAACTCTTCACAAGCCCTCGCCAAACTTTGACTTCTCATTGTGCGTTGCATCATTGTGAAGTGCATCACACTTGTGTTACACAAGTGGCCACTTGTGGCACAAGAGGAGGAGGAGCGTATTTCTCAACAGGAACACACTTATCCTCTGCTAGGTTAGCCTCACTGCGCTAATTAGCAGGTCACGCAAACTTTGTGTAACATCCTTGCTCTGTCTGTCTGCGTCTGCCTTTGTTCACCTTCCCTTTTGTGGTGTATCATGTGCTTCTGTCACTGTTTTTGTTCCGGTCTCCTCCCGTCCTGCCTCCCTGTTATCTGTCTCACCTGTACGTTGTCATAGCCCTGCCCTCGCATTAGTCCCATGTGTATCTTGTTTGTTCTGAGTCTATTTATACCCCGTGTTTGTTCAGCGTCTTTGTGTTGCACTGCCTATTTGACCTCTTTGTTGCAAGTTTACATTTTTTTATCTTCCCTTTTTCTGCTTTGTTTTACTTCTGTTTGTTTTCCCATCGTTCTTTTGTTTCACCATGAGCATATCTGTTGTATTCACTTTTCAGAATTAGTTTCTGACAGATTAAAAAAAAAAGATTACTTCCATTGTTGCAGTGAGCAGGAATCAACATGAATGCAGTAAGTTTGCATGAATCCAGGCAGAAAGAGGAATATCAGCAGTTACAACAAATAGAATTTGTGCTGTGAGTGGACGGTGGGATGCTGCCTTATTGGCTAATATCAGTACCCTCCTTATTCTGAACGACATCGATTTAGTCACGACTGAATCTGCAGACACTCGCGTGGCTGAAAGAGTAGCCTCTTCTTACCACCAGAAAACACCACAGAAAGCACTACTATGTCCAGAGCCTACCTCCACAGTTAAAGATGGCTTCTTTTTAGGGAGGGCACCTGACCCCGGTGTTGTCCTGGGAGAGCTAAGAGCTCTAAGAGCTGTGAAGGGCGCCTGCGAGCCTACAGCTTCACCTGCCTCTGTGGACATTGCTGCAGCTCCACCTGCCACCATGGGCATCTCTATTGACCCAAGTGTACTTAAGGATGTCAGCGCAGCTCTACTGCGCCTCCAGTGGCAATTCCACACCCTGTTCCAGTGCTGGCTCCATGCCCTGTTCCAATGCCAAGCACCCAGCCTTTCCAGCACACCGCTCGGCTGTCTTTCCAGTTCCCTGCCTGGCTCACCTTTTATTACCCTGTTGGATCTGGCTTTCAGGCTTATAGCCAGCTCAACACCCAGTTTTCTGCTCTGATAGGTGCCCAGCGTGTTCCCCCTCGTGTATCTCCAGTCACCAGTCCCTAGTTTTTTTAGGCCTTCACTGTGTGTCTGTTCCTGTCATAGCATGTCTCTCATTCCCTGTCACAGTCGTTGTCTCCTGTCTGTGTGCGCTCCCCATCTCTATCCTTGTCCCATTAACCATATCTGTTCTATGCCTAAAGGCTGTATTATGATTGTGTAATAAGGAAAAAAAGGCAGTGTTTAATAAAGCCGTGTGATATCATGATGCTGTTGTGTAATTATCATAATAGCAATAACATGCCTCTGCCTTTTTTAATGTGCAAAAGAAAACTAACTAACTAACCTCTCCTTTAAGCGAAGGAGAGCATGTATGTATGTATGTATGTATGTATAAACAACGGTCCCCTGAGTTATCCGATGTTTGTTCTGCTGTCCCATCTGCCATGCTGCCTTATATCCACTCACCCTGTCCATTCCTCAGTCCTGCCTAGTATCATGTCCAGTTACCTGTTTTGTTACCCTGTTCAGTTTTGTAGTCCTGTTCCTGACCTCTCCTTAAGGCCAGCTCCCTTAGTGAGGTCTGTTTCAAGTCTCAGGAGCTGGTAATTAAAGAGGGGGCAACATTTGTTTTTAAGGCAAATCATTCTTTTGGAAAGCATCAACAAAACATGTAAATTGTGTAAATAATTGTGCTTTGTTGGCTATAACTTTGGTTTAGAACTGTATTGTGTTACCTTTTTTATTATTGTTGTTATCTGTACATATAGCAGTCACACACAAATGAAGTAGTGTAATATCCCATGCCCAGTTGAAAGATAACAAATGTCCTTTTGAAATTGTATTTCTGTGGCTTTTAAACACCTTTTGTCTGATAATTGTGTGAGTTCTGCTGCTGGAGTTTACATTTATGTCTGCTCCATCCCTCGCCCTTGCGAGAGCCCTATATAATAAACACTAGTGACGAATGTAAATGTGGTTATGTGAGTAGTGAATGACCTTCAGGGACCACTTCAGAGTGGATATTTTCCTTCAGACTGAGAGGCTGTACACCAAATGAGTCACATGAGTGACCCCTGCACATAACATCAATGGGTCTATATCTTCCTGTGACTCACTGCAAACTTCCACAGGAACCTGGATCTTTTTGCTCACTTTGAGTGACCTGGAGCCCTGTTAGTCAATTACTACCCACATAACCACAACTATGTGCATTATGCATTATGTTTTCTATCTCCTGACCTCCAGGAGAGGTACTAAATGAGTAAATGACTTGTGCCCACACTAGCCGGTGTCAGGTCTGATGATGCAACCACAATGACATAGAATTTAAAAAATGCAGGACGTAGTCTATGTAAATGCTGCAAAGATGTCAACGATGGGAAGCCCTTTCAAGGCAGCCCAGGACATGATGACTTCCCTGATGAAGTATCCAGTTGGCAGCTGTGTAAACCTGTTCAACCAATTCCATTAGCCAGGGTGGAGGCAGCTGCTTTGAGGGTGGAGAGCCCCACCTAGCTTTCAAAAGCATTTAAACAGCTGATCTGTCTCCTGCACCTTCGCTGTACCAGAAAAGTATCACCTCAACACCGTGACTGTGCATTAGAGCTGTCTGCTGGGGTCTGACGTGTCAGTGCATGCCACCAGCCCGATGGGCTAAGAACTTTCGAATAGAAACCTGGGTATGCCATAGCAGACCAAAGTGTGGCTTTCAGTGAGAGGTTACATTTGTCAGAGGTTTGCGCCAAGAGTTCAAATGGGATGCCACATACATAGTCTAGCACCACGGGGAACTTCTAGAGCAGCGGCATTGCTGAGCCTGGTGAGTGAAGTCTCTGTGCCTTTTCAAGAAGTCCACAACCAGTTTGTGGGAGGCACCCAGCGACAGACCTCAGGAGGGAGCAACAACTTAGATCACTTGCCCTGAATCCACCAAAATGCACCCCTATACTGGGGTAGATGCATCTGTTGTCATTACCTCTCTGCATACAGGCAAGTGCTGGACATGAGGAACTGAAGGACCACAATGGTCTGAGAGCTATCAGACACTCAACATGGAATACAGATGCAAATGCATGCCTGTGGTGCAGAAGGGATTAAGTTTCTTCAATGCAATGGCCTGTGCTACAGATATCAATAGTCCTTAAAACCACAACCGTGTTAAGTACTACACCCTTGCCAATGAGAAGCAGAATCACCTAGGCACTATCTAGTCTCCATCTTTCTTCAGAAGTGAAATCTTTGTGGCATAACATAAGGGTCCACAATTCCATGGTTTCTTTGGCCAGAATGGAACTGACATCCTGGGACAGCATCAACACATGAGCTCTGTTCCGAACAATAGTCATTTTTGGAAAGGCGCTGAGAGGAGGCTGATGGCAAAACTGTAGACTGTCAACCATGAAATGGGAAGCATGGTGCAGCCAGAGGTTTTGCATTAGAACTCGGCCACAGCTTGGCCTCCTAGATGTAAATACTTATCAGGGAGTTAAGAAGGAAGAGCAGCATTCAGGACCTTGCTTAACCAAGAGTCTACCATGACCCCCAGCCAGATAATGGAGATAAAGGAAGAACGTTTCATAGTTTGATGGGTGCTTTGCCAGCACTAATGCTTGCAGAGAACAATGCAGAGCCAAGAATCTTGAACATTACTGGCCATCCTGGTAGCCGTATTACGTGCCCTGGAAAATGGCTCATCTGTGCATATACATTCCACGCTTGGGCAATGTGGGTCAAGCTGTTTAGAAATTTAGTGTTTAACATCAAAGCAAAAAGCAAATCGTTAGCACCATCCATCATAAAATCCAAATTTCCAGATGACTCTATATTACCTTCTGGCTCACCTTGTCTGCTAAGCTTGTCATTATACTTGCTGAAAAGGGTCCTCAACAAATTCATCCATTTAGTTACCGTACCGTGGCCCATTATTTTCTCATGCAGTGTTTCCACACATAAGCTGAATTTTCTCATTACCCTCATAAAAGAATTTGCAAGCTGTTCTTCATTGTTGTATGACCCCAGTTCTCTATCTAACATTGTCAGTCTCCCTATTCACTTCTTATCCATTAATTTCTATATTAGTGCTTTGTAGGGGTTTGCTTACATGGTTATTGTGATACAATAGTGCACTGCATGGGACATGTTCAGGGAGGCTGCGACTGAAGGCGACATTGTTAACTTAGAGGAGTACACAGCATCAGTCACTGGCTACATCAGCAAGTGTATTAATGATGTCACTGTCTCCAAGACCATCACCATACGCCCAAACCAGAAGCCGTGGATGACTCCTGAGGTGCGTGCGCTACTGAGGACCCGCGACTCGGCCTTCAGAGTGGGTGAAAAGGCGGCCCTAAGGAAAGCAAGAGCCAAATTGTCACGAGCCATCCGAGAGGCAAAGCGCGCACACGCCCAGAGAATCCACAACCACTTCAAGGACATGGGTGACACGCAGCGCATGTGGCAGGGCATCCAGGAAATCACTCACTACAGGACAATGCCATCGTCCTGTGACAGTGATGCCTTCCTCCCCGATGCCCTAAACGACTTTTATGCACGGTTTGAGGCACAGAACAACACGTTGGTGAACAAGATCACACCCAAGACAGACGAGCAGGTGTTGTGCGTGACTGCAGTGGACGTGAGGAAAACTCTGCGCAGAGTCAACCCACGGAAAGCTGCAGGACCAGACAACATCCCTGGCAGAGTGCTCAGAGAGTGTGCAGACCAGTTGACAGATGTTCTCACGGACATCTTCAACGCCTCCCTGCGCAGCTCCACTGTCCCAACGTGCCTCAAGACCACCACCATAGTCCCTGTGCCGAAGAAGTCCACAGTGTCCTGCCGCAATGACTACCGTCCCGTAGCTCTCACGCCCATCATCATGAAGTGCTTCGAGAGGCTAGTCATGAGGAACATCAAGACCCAACTGCCCTCTTCATTGGACCCCCTGCAATTCGCATATCGTCCCAACTGCTCCACGGACGATGCCATCACCACCACCCTTCATCTCTCCCTTACCCACCTGGAGAAGAAGGACACCTACGTCAGAATGCTGTTCATAGACTTCAGTTCAGCATTCAACACCATCATCCCACAGAATCTCACCAGGAAGTTAAGCCTGCTGGGCCTCAACACCCACCTATGCAACTGGATCCTGGACTTCCTGTCAGGGAGGCCCCAGTTAGTCCGGTTCAGGAACAGCAGCTCCAGCACCATCACCATGAACACTGGGGCACCCCAGGGCAGTGTACTGAGTCCTCTGTTGTTCACCCTGCTGACTCATGACTGTGTTGCGAAACACAGTTCTAACAGCATCATAAAGTTCGCCGATGATACAACTGTGCTGGGTCTCATCAGCAAAGGCGACGAGTCAGCATACAGGGAGGAGGTACAGCAGCTGACAGACTGGTGTACAGTCAACAACCTTCACTGGAATGTAGAGAAGACCAAGGAAATGGTTGTTGACTTCAGGAAATCAAGACCGGACCACTCTCCGCTTAACATCAACGGCTCCTTTGTGGAGATTGTTAAGAGCACCAAGTTCCTTGATGTCCACCTAGCGGAGAACCTCACCTGGTCCCTGAACACCAGCTCTACAGCCAAGAAAGCCCAGCAGCGTCTCTACTTCCTCCGGAAGCTGAGAAAGGCCCGTCTCCCTTCACCCATCCTCACCCTCTTCTATAGGGGAACCATAGAGAGCATCCTAAGCAGCTGCATCACTGCCTGGTTTGGGACCTGCACAGCCTCTGACTGCAAGTCCCTCCAACGCATTGTGAGGACAGCTGAGAGGATCATCGGAGTCTCTCTCCCCTCCGTCTTGGACATTTACACCACCCGCTGCATCCGCAAAGCAACCAGCATTGTGGATGACCCCACCCACCCTTCACACAGACTGTTCTCCCTCCTGCCATCAGGAAGAAGGTACCGCAGCGTCCGGTCCAACACGACCAGACTCTGCAACAGCTTCTTCCCCCAAGCCATCAGACTTCTCAACACAACTCAACGTCTGAACTGATATCTTCTGGTACATGTACACTCTCTCTCTCACTCCAACCATTTACCCCAGATATAAAAAAGGGAAGCATTTTTGCACAAAGCATTGCACTAATAACTCTACTACCTCACTGGACTCTATTTATTACACATTGCACAATTTGCACACTACCGGCAATTATTTATTATTCTCTGTCTGTACTGTGTTGTGTTGTCTGTCCGCACTTGTTTGTTCGTGTTGCACTTGTCTTGTATGCACTGTCTATGTTGCACCATGGTCCTTGAGGAACGTTGTTTCGTTTCACTGTGTACTATGTATGTAGTTGAAATGACAATAAAACCCACTTGACTTGACTTGACTTGACAATACATTGTACCAGATCACAACGCAGAGAAATAAAAATCACTATGATGTCAGTTCCTTACACAGATTATGTGCCGCATACAGTGTCACCTTTTTCCCTGCAGCATGCTCAGTGAGTGCAGATAAGGCTTCCATCTTCTCAGGATTGGTGCATTTACACTATCAATATGGATCTCCTACCACTTTGAAAATAGATTTTTTTACAGTGAGCTTTATATGGTGTAGGATTCACCACAAGAGATACTAAAGAACACACACACATATATATATATATATATATATATATATATATATATATATATATATATATATATATATATATATATATATATATATATACACTACCGCTCAAAAGTTTAATATCACTTTAGAATAAAATTTTCATGCAATTCACAAACAATATTTTCTGTTTCACTATTAATTTAAGTGTATCAGATGAATTTTAAAGAATAAAAATGTTTGTCTAAATCAGTCCTCAGTCCTTTGTCTAAATCTCCTGGTACGGGCGCCAATCCAAGTTAAGGATGTTATTGGGCTAATTGGTTGTTAGGACACTCTTGCTTAATTGTGATGCACAGCTGAAAAACATTATATACATTAAGTGAGTATAAAAGGGAGAACAACATTCTAGGTTGGTTTAGTATCTGAAGCATCAGCAGTTGATGGCTTGCTGACAAACTCAAAATGACCAGAAAGAAACAACTTTCTTTAGAGACCCGTCAGTCCATTGTTGTGTTAAGGGAGGAAGACTACTCAATCGAAAACAAGAAAATTTCACTCTGATCCCAAACTTTTGAGAGGTCGTGTATATATATATATATATATATATATATATATATATATATATATATATATATATATATATATA